>VDFB02058242.1:29460298-29709459 GCA_007258455.2 Sequoia sempervirens
TATTAGTTATGCAATGTGAAGCATTGCTTTGAGTTTGAAAGATGTGCAATGCAATGTAATCAACGATATGAATATAAACTACAATAATCTATGTTTTACAATTTATTAGTTAAACTCTTTACTTTATTTTCTCTCTATATCTCTATGCTATGGAAATGCCTTTAATTTTTTTTAAATTTTTTTTATCTCTTGTTCTACTTTTTTTTACCTTTTTTTTTAAATCTGATTTTTTTTCGATTTTTTCTGGACTTGTTCCCGATTTTTTCAAAAAATCTTATACTTTTGGTTTGCCGATTTTTTCCCCAAAATATTTTTGCTACTATGGTATAAACACATACGTTTTTGTAATATCATGGATACTTTTTGAAACTTCCATGCATTGCTAATCTAAAAGGAAAAGTCTTTTTCCTAATCTGTATGCAGCCATGCTTTTGACATTATCAAAAAGAGAAAATATGGACACCATCGATAATAAAGATTTGTATTAACCAAATAGCCATGTACAAATACATCAGTAAATGTCGATATAAGTATAAAATATAGTTACAAAATAGCCATATAGGCTTATGAGAATGCCATATAAGCATACAATCTCAAATATATCCAATACAAGATATGTACAAAATTGCCATGTCTAGGCATACAACAAAGGGCTCTAGTATCAAAATTCATTTCTCTCCATGCTCTGGAAATAAATTATTTCCCTTTGTTTGGCGATCCGATGGCGATAAGTCTATCACTCATTTATGCTGTGCTCGAGGAGTGCTCCTACTGCTCCTCCTATAGTTTAGCTCCTGGTGAAGTTTTAACTATTACAATAAGAAGTAAAGACATTAATTTATATATAGAAATTACATTATAAGAAATGATATATTTAACAAAATAATCACTTACGACCATCTCATGATCACTCTCCACAATGGAAATATTTGCATGCCGATGCTTAGGCGTGCTCAAGCCCTGTATAAACCATCCAAATAGGAATTAAACTGTGAAACAATATTGGTTTTATTTTTCACTAGAACTAACATCTATAACAACGAATGTAAATTGAAATTTAGTAATTTGCATCATACCTCCTCTATCAGAGCCATGGAGGATTGTATAGTGGATGAAACACTGATATCCATTTCCCTTGTAACATTTAGAGGTGTTTCCACAACCAACATCTGAAAATAAAACAACAAATTATTCAATCACAAAAAAGTTACAATAGCGATCCACGTCATGACTTATAATGTATGAGATCTAATGAACAAAATTTTGAGTACAAGTATTAAACTATATATTTCTGGTGGGCCTTGGCATTTTGATAGGAAGACCAAGCATGATGGGGAGAAGAACACATACTCCATTGTGAAGGATGGTAAGACTTACAACCTTTCACCTCTCCTAGAAGAAGACAAGGCAAAGCGTGAAGGGCCTAGTGTTTTGATGGTGGGTGAGAAGGAGTTTATGAAGACCTTGAAGGAAGGAGGAGGAAGAGGATTCTTCCTGATTATGAAGCCAAAAAGTGAAGCAGATCTTCCCACAAAGAAGAAGGAAGATTCACCAAAGGAAGTCCAAGAGTTGTTGGAAAGGTACAAGGACATAACGATGAATGAATTACCTAGTTCCCTACCTCCCTTTAGGGATATAAGCCACCATATTGATCTAATTCCAGGGGCTACATTTCCCAATAAGGCTTCATACAAGATGACACCTACTCAAAATGAGGAGATTGCAAGACAAGTGCAAGAGTTGATGGATAAAGGGCTAGTGAGGAAGAGTTTGAGCTCATGTGATGTTCCTACTGTCCTAGTACCAAGGAAGGATGGGAATTGGAGGCTTTGCACTGATTCAAGAGCCATTAATAGGATCACAATTAGATATAGGTTCCCTATGCCAAGAATGGAGGATCTCATGGATTGTCTATCAGGAGCATCTTACTTTTCCAAGATTGATGTAAAGAGCGGGTACCGCCAAATAAGGATCAGAGAGGGGGATGAATGGAAGATAGATTTTAAGACTAATGAAGGGCTCTATGAGTGGTTGGTGATGCCCTTTGGGTTATCAAATTCCCCTAGTACATTTATGCGCCTTATGAATGAGGTATTGAGACCTTTCATTGAAAAGTTTGTTGTAGTTTATTTAGATGACATCCTTGTGTTTAGCAAGTCTAAAGAAGAACATTTGAAGCACCTTGACATGGTACTAAGGATGTTACAAGAGGAGAAGTTGTTGATCAACATGGAAAAGTGTGAATTCATGAAGGAAGAAATAGTCTACCTTGGTTTCGTCATCTCCAAGGGAATTTTGAAGATGGATCCTTCAAAGGTGGATGCTATTCTTACTTGGCCAACACCAAAATCCATGGGAGATGTGAGAAGCTTCCATGAACTTGCAAGCTTTTATAGAAAGTTCATCAAGAACTTTAGCCAAATTTGTGCACCAATCTTGGACACCATCAAAGGAGGTAACAAAGGTAAGTTTTCTTGGACCAATGAGGCTGATAAAGGGTTTGAATATCTAAAAATGAGAGTAGCACAATAGCCTATACTTGTGCTCCCTAATTTTGATAAAGTTTTTAACATTGAGTGTGATGCTAGCAATCAAGCTATAGGGGCTGTTTTGAGCCAAGAAGGTAGACCGATTACATTTTATAGTAAGAGGATGAATGAAGCAAAGAGGAAGTATTCTTCCTATGATTTGGAATTGTATGCTATGGTACAAGCCCTCAAAAAATGGAGGCACTACTTGTTACCTAAAGAATTTGTTGTTTATACTAATAATCATGTCTTGAGTTTTTTGAATGCACAGAACAAACTCAATCATAGGCACATGAAGTGGGTAGAGTCTTTGCAAGCCTATAATTTCACAATAAAGCATAAGAAGGGCCAAGAAAATAAGGTGGTAGATGCTCTTAGTAGAAGGGAAATTTTAGTGTAAGAGATCCAACTACAAAGCATGGGAGTTGAAGCACTGAAGGATATGTATCATGAAGATTCAGATTTCAAGGAAGTATACAATGTTTATGAGTAGAATTTGAATTCTTTTCATGGTGAATTCTCTGAATTTTTATTGCATAATGGTTTTCTCATCAAAGGAAGCCAATTGTGTGTGCGTAAATGCTCAATGAGGGAGAATATCATAAAGGAGAAACATAGTGGGAGTCTTGGAGGTCACTTTGGCCTTGACAAGACCTTGGAACAAGTTAGGAGATTTTACTATTGGCCAAAGTTGCAGGTGGATGTGAGAAGGTATGTGGAAGGCTACACAATATGTCAAAGGGAAAAGGGAACTTCATCAAATGCAGGACTCTATCAGGCACTGCCCATTCCCAATAGGCCTTGGGAGTGTGTAAGTATGGACTTTGTCTTGGGGTTTACTAGAAACCAAAGAGGTTTTGATAGTATCTTTGTGGTAGTTGATAGATTTAGTAAGATGGCACATTTTCTTCCTTGCAAATACACCAATGATGCATCTAATATAGCAGGTCTCTTCTTTAAGGAGGTTGTTAGGATACATGGACTTCCTTTAAGCATTGTTTCTGACAGGGATTCTAAATTCATTGGTCACTTTTGGAGGACCTTGTGGAAGAAATAGATGGAAAAACTAAAGTGGTGAATAGATCATTGTGAAACCTCTTAAGATTCCTTACCAAGGAGCATGGACAAGCTTGGGATTTGATTTTACCTCATGCTGAATTTGCATTTAATGACTCCATGAATAGGACCATTGGTAGAAGCCCTTTTGAAGTAGTCTATGGCATGCACCCTAGAGGGGTCTATGAACTAAGAGATCTACAAGGAGTTGCTAAGAGAAGTGCTCAAGGTGAGGACTTCACTGTTACAGTCAGGGATATTCAT
The DNA here is from genome assembly GCA_007258455.2 of Sequoia sempervirens. Taxonomy (NCBI): domain Eukaryota; kingdom Viridiplantae; phylum Streptophyta; class Pinopsida; order Cupressales; family Cupressaceae; genus Sequoia; species Sequoia sempervirens. The sequence continues at coordinate 29,464,147 of VDFB02058242.1, forward strand.
CAACAAGTGAAGGAAACCCTTCAAAAGAATGTTGAGAAGTATAAGGAAAAGGAAAATTTAAAGAAGAGGAATGTCCAATTCAAGGTTGGAGACTTGGTGATGGCACACTTGAAGAAGGAGAGACTTCCAAAAGGAAAGTATACCAAACTCATGATGAAGAAAATAGGACCTTGCAAGGTGGTATACAAGTTTGGAAAAAATGCTTATGAAATAGAGCTACCTCCTGGGGTGGAAATCTCTCCTATCTTCAAATTTTTTGACTTGTATCATTTCAAAGCTTATGTGAATGCAGTTGATGGAGCAGGTACAAGAGAAATGGAGGATGAAGATTGGGTGAAGGAGCTACCCCCCAGCCAACCTATGACTCTTGAATGCATCCTAGACACCAGGGAGACAAAGAAGACTAGAAGGAAGGTTTACAAGGAATACCTAGTCAAATGGAAAGGTCTACCTAAAGAGGGTGCAACATGGATGTTAGAAAATGATATTAAATAGCATGGAACTACTGTAGAAGACTTGATCTCAAAGAGGACTTGAGATATTTTTCTTGCTTGGAAGTATGGTGCAGGAGCACCCATGGGTCTAAGGGACCTAGAATAATTTGTCATTTTTTTTTCTTGGTTTATGGATGGAATAAGGTATTATGGACCATTTCAATGCTTTTTAGTAGGTCTTCTAGGTTTTTGGTTGAGTTTTTGGTCTTGGTGACCAACTTCTTTGTACAACAAGGTCTCCATCCTCCTTTGTAAGTCTAATGCATCTTGGAAAAATAAGGAAAAAGGATGCCTTGCTGTATATAGACACCTGAGGGGAGTCACCTTAATTTTTGACAAGGTTTTAAATTCCTTTGACACATTTTGGAAGGCTCTTTGTGGTCGAGTTGGTAGAAGTTGCTCACATTGCCTTAACTAGGAAATTAGAAGTCAAAGCATCAGATTAGTTGTTTTCCAATGTCTCTCTTTTAAAAAGATAGTTGCAAGAAGTTTGAGGGAGTTTGTAAGACTTAAAATATGCCTCTCTTGGCTGAGGAAAGGTTGATATTGATGTTTTGAAGAAGTTTCAATAAGAAGTTTGTTGTTTTTCCTGTCTTTTTCTAAAGAATTTGTTGATCCCATACTTGGTATAGACTATATGTTCACTTTCATGCTCCAATCCCATAATGGTTGGATAGGTAATTGAATAATATTTCCTTTGGCATTGGAGTGGTGAGATTTCATTGAGTATCAAGGGAGATATTCCAATTTCTCTATCGGGTGGTCTGAAAACCCTTAAAATCAGGGTTTTGGGTGAAAAATGTATATTTCTTCCATTCCCATGTTGTAAAATTGTTAAATCTCAGTGGGATGGAAGATATAAGGCTGTAATATCATTTCCTCAATGTTTTGGATAATGACAAGCTCATTGTTGGAAGTTGTGCATGAATTTTGGCTTGACATCTCTATGTGGCAAGCATAATTGACAAGCAAAAAAAATGAGTTTTTTCTTGATTTTGAAGAATCTGTTTAAGAGGCACTTAGGAATGATGGAAACAGGTGTGAAGAACCTATAGGAGTCTGAATTTTGGCTTTGGGGTGAAGGGGAGAGCCTAGATAGTCAAGACCTAGGTGTAGGTCTGTGAATTAGGCCTTTTGGAGCAGCGGTAGAAAGGGCCATTGTGAGTGATGTTTTGATAGTCAAGAGGAAGGGTTTTGGAACCTTGTAGGGGTCCATCTTAGGGGTTTGAATCCATAGGTTTGGTTTCTTAATAGTCTTCCTTGTGTTTTTTATTCTGACTGTCCTATCGGGCAAGGGCTGCAAGCCTTAAGAGAGAGTGAGGTCTAAGTCACCATAGTGATGGGTGTTTGTTGAAACCTAAATGCTAGAGGGTTGTTAAACCTTGTTTTGACTTAATGAGACATGATCCAAATGTTTTCAAGCTTTGTGAGTGGTTTGAGTTGTGAAAACTACATGTGTGGGGTTGATCTTTTAAAGAATAGTGGAGTTTAGGACTCATGAGAGTATTTGAGAGAAGCATTCAGTGGAGTGACTTTTCCATTTGTGATTGTGAGTTTTCCTTCCCTGCCACTCTGCATCATTTCTAAAGCTTATGCAGGCTATTTCCATGGTGTTTGTGGTGGTGGCAGGAGTATTTAAGGCTTGTAAGTACCTTATGCAATAAACCCTCCTTTGTAGGGCTTGATTTGTGCATAGAATAAGCTTAGTCAATAAACATGATGTGAGTAATGTCTTGGAAGTTAGATGAAATGATTGAGGTGTAAATGGTTGATTGTAGTATCTTGGTCTTGAGGAACTAGTTGGTAAAAGTGAAAATTTGGTGAGTTGTTTAAGGAATTGAAAGATTCAGAGCTCTTTATCAGGTTTTTGCTTTGAATTCATATAAATTGATGATGACAAAGGTGTGTTAGGATTTGATGGATATAGGTTGTAACATGAAAGATTGGTTTTTGGTTATTTTTCCTAGGTAAAGAAAATTGAGTGGAAGGGTGCCTTGGTGAATGATGAAAGAATAGTGGAGTTTAGGACTCATGAGAGTATTTGAGAGAAGCATTCAATGGAGTGACTTTTCCATTTGTGATTGTGAGTTTTCCTTCCCTGCCACTCTGCATCATTTCTAAAGCTTATGTAGGCTATTTCCATGGTGTTTGTGGTGGTGGCAGGAGTATTTAAGGCTTGTAAGTACCTTATGCAATAAACCCTCCTTTGTAGGGCTTGATTTGTGCATAGAATAAGCTTAGTCAATAAACATGATGTGAGTAATGTCTTGGAAGTCGGATGAAATGATTGAGGTGTAAATGGTTGATTGTAGTATCTTGGTCTTGAGGAACTAGTTGGTAAAAGTGAAAATTTGGTGAGTTGTTTAAGGAATTGAAAGATTAGAGCTCTTTATCAGGTTTTTGCTTTGAATTCATATAAATTGATGATGAAAAAGGTGTGTTAGGATCTATGGATATAGGTTGTAACATGAAAGATTGGTTTTTGGTTATTTTTCCTAGGTAAAGAAAATTGAGTGGAAGGGTGCCTTGGTGAATGATGAAAGAGTGGATTGTTTAGTGACTCTAATTAGGTTTCTTGTGCATGGATCAATCATTTTTGCTGATAAATAAGATGTTTGAAGCTTGAGGATGATAAGAAGAAGTATTGAAATGAGTTGGCTTGTTTTTGCCTTCTAGTTTGCAAATGAAACAATGTGATTTTTGATGAAAAGAGAGAAATTTTAGTTGCTTATTCAATTTGATCTTCTCTGATTCAATTGTTCAGATGTTGGTGCGGGAGCACCTAGGTCATCAAATATTTTTCAATTTTGCAAAAGGGATGAGTGTTCAAATTTGTATTGATCAATCACAAAAGGTCATGGAAAAATGATGTAAAGCATGTTCAAGGTCATATGAGGTCTTATTTGATGTATTTAAGGTTATGGGTAAGTTCTTGGTGGTCAAAGTGGGAAAATGCAAACAATGCAATAATGCAATATTGTTAAAAGTTGTTAAATTGACAAAAACAAGGAAATCAGGCATATTAAGGGTTAAAAGGGGTAGTTTCAACCGATGGAAAGACAGTTATGGAAAAGGAAATATCTTTAAAAGGCATGTAAAGGCGAGAAAAATCAGAAGTTTGTGTTCTTGTAATTAGATTTTGAAATAAAAATTCCCTGTCTCTGAGTTTGCAACATTACTCTGGATTGTTTTGTTTTCTTGTGTTGGTAATTTAGGAACACCCAAAGTTAAACCATAGTGTGAATACATGTAAAGAGGAGTTAGTTTCCAATTTCAAGAGTTGGACTTGTTTAGTTTTAGGAAACAAAAGAATAAGAGGCAGTTTTCAGTGCCCGATAAAGTCCTTTTAGAAGCAAGATTGAGAGTCCAATAGGTTTTTTCTTCACTACTCCACCAATGTAGGTCAAGTAAATTGGTGGAATAGGTTAATGTTAGGATTTTTTGTATGTTTTGATGATTGTAAGTGTAGGGAAAAGAAAGAATACCATGGTGGAGTTGCTGCTACATTGGAAAATAGAGGATTTTCCTACACAAAGTGATGCTACAGTCATGGGTCATGAATAAATAAAGTGTGTAGAGGCTTGGAAATGATGTAGAAGGTCTTGGAAGACATAAAAAATAATGTTTTAGGTGGTGGCCAGAGAAATAGAGGTTTGCAAGAGTATTTTTCACAAAACGCTCCTTGATTTGTGCTTTTACACCCTATAAACGAGGGTTTATTGGATCAAAACATTTTCATGGTTTTCAATCCCTATAAATGGTGAAATATTGAGTTATAAGACATGCTTGAAGACTGTTTTGAGGTTTTGAGTGATTTGGAATGGTTTTGAAGGGGTCTCCTTTGAAAAACAGGCCTAATCTACTAGCCTTTCTTTAGAGGACAGTATGAAATCTGATGATTTTCTTTATGTCAAACATCTAAGAACTTTGATATGTTGTGATGTGCTGGAAAGTGTTTCTAAATGTGCATTGATTTTTTAATAAGCTTTGAGATAGGAATGTAACTACCCAATTCAATGGTTGATAGACCTACTAGAGGAATATGATATTGTCTGATCAAAACAAATATGTTCGTTTAAACAGTGGAAAGGATGATATTGAGTGCTTGGTTACTATCAAACTAATGATATGATTGATGTTACTAAATTTGGCTAAGGTGTATAAGACAGGTTTGGTGACTTTGATGGTTGGATGGGTGAGTATTCTGAAGCCTTTTGAGCAAATTGGTGATTAACCACAAGATGATAATCAAGATTCTGTTGTAGCATGAGTTTGTAACCTGTAAATAGACTACTGTAGTCAAAATATGGTGAGTACAGTGCTTGATAATGAACTGATAATAGTGAGGTATGGTTTAGTTGATTTGTTTCCTTTGTGAATAAATGAAAGGATGAATTGTTCAAGTGTCAATAATTAGGTTTATGTTGTTTTTATGGTGGTTGAGAATGATATGAATCTAATTGATTAAGTCAAAGATTTCTTTAATATGGTTTTTTCTTTGAATGAGTCAATTGGAATGCTGATTAGTGGAATGATGAATGATGGCCTATGGAATGCGTAAGAGAATTTGAGTGGATTTTGGTTGAATGAAAAGTAGATTTATGATGAAATTATATTTGATCTTCTCCTGATTCTATTTGGGATTGAAATACTTTGAAGAAATGATGTTGATGGTGTTTTTTGGATGCTCTACATCATATGTAACCTGATGATTGAGTGTTTTGATATGATGCTCTACATCACTAACTACCAAGTTGTCTATGCTATTTCTTACTATTATGGTTTCATAGATTTTTTCCAAGCATCCATAGTTTGTTGTGTTGGTGCACCTTTGCAAACACATGCCTCCATGTGAAGTAATTGCATCATGCTACTTATGTTGACTTTCTAAAAAAATATACAATTGTACAGTTAAAATTTTGTCATCTATCAAAATCTAGTTATTAGTTATGGAATTTAAAGTAATGCTTTGAGTTTGAATGATGTGTAATGCAACGTAACCAACAATATGAATATAAACTACACAAATCTATTAAGTAGAATTCATTAGTTAAGTTCTCTTTATTCTATTACCTCCGTGTACATTTGAGTGAATCCATTGGCACTAGGAGGTGTTTGCTTGAAACCACCAATATTAGCCTATTCAACATCCAAAATCACATGTATTAAATTACCATTCGTAAGAAAATGCTATTAACATGTAATAAATTTATAATTGTTTACTAGTTACATACCCCACTAATAGGTGTACTACAAAAAAAGTAGATGGAGGACCGGTGTATCCAGTCTCAACACTGTGACCTTGCAATTTTATTAAAATAATAAAACTAAATTAGTTAATCATGCATTTCAGAATCAAAATTTAATAAATTAAATTCAATGAACATGTTGACTTTTACCCAACTATCAATGCCATATGCATGATGCAAAATGTTAGTCGTCCTCTCCATCCCCGTAGTAGCATATGGATCTTGTGTAGCAGCATACGGATCCTGCGTAGTAGCCTCCTGAGTGTCAGTGGGGTCATATGAACAAGTTTCCCTGCAAGATTGACACACATGGGTTCAAAGGCCACCACCCGAAGACTCCCCTAGATGGCGCTATACAATAGGGCTAGTATGATAGAGGACACTCCAGGTTAAAGTGTTGATCGCCTGCAATGTCTCTATGTCGACACTCTCCTTCGCAATAGCAAGCATAACAATGTGCTCATGAGGCTGGCCTAGCGAGAGGTTGTCTCCCTTTCCATGTAGGATCCAGCTGTGCACCAAGCCTATCCTGAGCTGACCCCACCCTCCCCTAGAACTCCCTCATATCAAAATAATTTGGGATTTGGTTCAATACAAACTCACTGTATAGTTTCCTAAGAAAATATTGGGGGACTTCACAATTATTGCATGGTGGGTAATCAAAGACCAAGTACCATCTATCATAAAAATGGTTCCTAATCTCTTGGTGGTGGCACCAATGAATAGGAAACCTCTTCACATTGAGGCTAAGATTTTGATTTGTTCTAGGGTCAGTGAATAAAGAGCACAAATCACCTTTAGTAATTTTTAAATCTTTTACTTGTTTATATGATAGTTTATTTGCATAATATGCCCTAGCTGCCTGCCTCCTATCTTGCCATCCCATTATTTGTTGGGTTATTGAATTTACATTTTTTAACATATCTTTCATTGAATTTGCTAGTGTCATTCTTTCTGCGGTTGAAGCATTTGGATCACTCAACCTACTGATAAGATCCTCAATTTGTTTGTTTGTTGTTTCAATTTCACTCAAATTTTGTTGAGTGTCAGGAGGGTGTTGAGTGATTGGTGGGGGAGGTTGATTTTGTTGAGGAGGATTTTCATGTTCTTCTTGTTGAGGATTTTCAAGATTTGCAGGATTATTTGCATCTCCTACAAATTAAAAAAAAAATCAAATCTAACCTAAAACAAACAAAATCAACTTGAAACTAAGAAATTCAAAACAAATAGCAAACAATACTTACCTCCTGCACCTCTTCGTTATCATGGCGCCATATTTGCAAACGAAAAGTAACCATTGTTGATGAATTTTTAGAATGCCTCCTCCTAGAATGTGAGCACGAAAATGAGGGTTTTTGGCCGCGGGCAGAGTAGAAAAACAGAGAAGAGAAAATGAACAACTTTCACTTTTTTCTTTTAAAATGACATAACACAAGCACGTTATAATGCGCTCGCATTATAATGTGCTCATGTTATGTCATTTTCAATCTTTTTTTGAAGTTGGCCACAAAAGTGTAACCCAACTTCATGCACCTACCCTCCAACTTTCCAATTTATAAGCAGCCATCGAGTTTTCACATGAAATTTCTGATGGGACATGCACTTAATAACATTGATCAATTTGATGACATAAAATACCTATCAATTTCTAATATGGTTACTCATTTGGTGGCACTTCAATTCATGTCCTTTCTGATTACCAAATACTTTTAAGAGAATTTTTACGTATGACTAAGTGATGGTGTAGTACTCTATTGGCAAATTGGCCCATGCTAAAGTCAAAATAATACACTTTGTAGTCTTTTCAACAACCCTACTATAGGGAAGACAATCTAGGGAAAACTTCTGCTAAGTGGATGCATTGTACTTTTGAGGAAAGTTGTAATTTCCACCAAATGGTTACTTTGTACTTCTATAGCAAGTTGACATGCATCAAAATGGTAATTAAGTGATTTAAAGTTGCATCATTATTTCCTCTCATGAGAATTAATTGAGGAAATAAATTATCCCCATCTGGAGCTTATTCTTTTTAAAGTGCCAAGGCCATATCCTCACCACTCTTCTTGCATCATAGTTGGTTGGAATAGGTCTGTGGATTGAGAATGGACACTCCAATTTTCTCACATGTTCAAAGCACTAGATAGCTTTTGTTGGTGTTATTATAGACCATCGCTTGAAGGTAACATTAAACATCCCATAAGAAGGGATATAAAAGCTATAAAGGTGATTCTTGGTGTGAATTTCCTAAGAGAAGTAGAGTGCTACAAGGTGAACTTAGATATCAAGTCATGATTTGTGGCTTCCCTCTTAGACCTAGGTGTACCAAAGGAGTTGGTGGGGACTCTGGCAGAAAAATTATTCCAAAAACACAATGTAGGTGGGCTTAAGGCTAATTTAGAAGTAGCATTCTTAGGTTTCAGTATTCCAAGGCCTGGGACATCCAACACATGTGCGAGGAGGGTTTTGCTATGGAATGGATTCTATTCCTCAAATTTTTTTGCATAGTGTCATTAACTGACCATCGAGCATTGGCAAGTATGGGCAGTTGCTTTCTAAAAAAGGTAAATAATTTGGAGTCCATGTCATAATTCCAATGGATTATGGATTATGATGCCACCCCTCTTGTGGTATGAGTAGTTTCAACCTACCCCCTATTCAAAAATGTCCTCTCTTTAGTTGCCTCACTCTCTATAGCTAGAGGCTTACATTTTGTTTTGGCCTCCTCTTGTGTATGATTTTGGTGTTCGGGGAATTGTTGTTCTATTTTGGCCCCTTGCCTACTTACATATTTTGTAAAAAAATTTTAAACCTTTTTTAAAAGTGATGTCAATTTATTTATAATTTTGCACTTTTTTATGTTAATAATATTTAGGCTTTTCCTTTTATCTACAAAAATATATCTTATTTAAAAAAAATAGTTAATATTTTTATTATAAAACTATCATTAATACAGACATGCCTTAAATTTGGGTCTCACTCACTTTTATAGGACACCAATCCTTCTAATGATTATTTTATCAAAAATAATAAAATAAATATATTAATTGAACCAAGATTCTCCCATTTAGTGTAATGAATTTATTAAAATTTAAAATAAATTTTCATATTTTTTATGAACGAAATCAATCTCTAATTTGAAGGCTAATGACTTGTAACTTTCCATAAAAATTAAAGGAAAAATAATAATATTAGTTAAAAATAATAAAATATATTTTAGAATCTGTACATCAAGATCTAAAAAGGGTATTTTAGATTCTTTAAAAAATGTTATATATTCAAGTAGAAATGGTGGGAATATTAAGGTTCTCTAAATATTTTATGTGAATGTGGTGCCATGTATGCATCTAGCCAACACTTTGATTTAGAATTTTTCTAGTGAGATATATTTAGATCAAAGAAAATCTAGTTAGACTATATTTTCAGCTAAAAATATTATTTTAACCAAGAATGTTCAAATTTAGATGTGTTAAAAATATGTAAAAAAGAGTGATAATTCAAAATGTACACCCTTTTATGCTTCTCATTTAAGTAATGAACACAATCTTAGGAAATTTTATAAGATAAAAATCTAAACTTAAGTTACTTGCATTATTTTAATTAAAAGGCTCAGGTGCCTATATATTATATATTATATAATAAGGTATTACATCAGTTTATGTAGAAAATAGGAAAAATGCTAGAAGAGTTTACAATTTTCAACTATCTTAACATAAACCATATGTTGGCTAACAAAAATGCAAAATAGCCAAAATATTGCAGATGCCATCGTGCTTTCCTATTGGTTTGTTGTTGCAAAATACAAAACCCTCCTTTCATTTACTATTTGCGAATGACGAAATTGAAAGTCTTCTTCTGAATAAAATTGAAACTAAGGAAACTGTTTTTACTATTTTTATTGTAGTAGGAAACAAAAAAAATTATTTTATTCCTTTTTTCACTTTAGTCTAGTTACTCCAACATTTTGATTCATGTTGTCCAAACTTGTTGCAATGAAAGAATTAGACATTTCTTTTATAATTATTATCTCTCCATTACTCATTTTTATTTTTCTCTTTTTTGATATTGCTACTTCTACCATTAAAATTATTATATTTTCTTCTAAAGTTGTTAGATTCACCTCTATATTTTTTTACTAGAGTCATCTCTATATTAATTTTTATTATAAATCTAGGAAAAAATATTTATTTTACCTCTTAGGATTGCTTTAGAGAATTTACACCTCTTTTATAATCATTATTTCAATCATTACTCCTACCTCTTTCTCTACCTTTTATGTTGTTACTTTTTGCTTTGAAATCATTAAATCTTCATATAAAGTTATTAGATTCGCCTATAAATTAATATTTTTTTCTAGAGTCATCTCTAGATTCATTTTTATTATGATTCTAAGAAAAATTAGCTACTTTACCTATTAGGCTTGGTTTAGATGAAATACCAACTTTGAGGTTTCTTCATTAGTCTTCATCCTTTCTTTTGGAGTTTGTAATCTCTCCTCAATTCATCTATTTTCATAGTTATGATTTTGTTAATATTTATATAGAAATATGCCATCAAACTTGGGAATCATCTTTTCTAAAACCCTCATTTGACTATTCAAACCCTTAACTTTTGTCAAAAACTAATTTACAAATTCATTATTGGTCATTTTTTCATTTTCAATATTTGTTTCTTAATATTTATAATTTCATAGTTTGTGCATCTTTATATGCATCAATAAATATTTTTCATACATTTCTAGAAGGAATATAACTACTTATAGTAGAAAATATTTGCTGATAAATTATACCTTGAATACAAAATTAAACATTGTACTCTCCTTTTTGCTCATGTATATAATTAATTTGTATTTTTTTTAGTTCTATATATACCCTAGTTAAACAATTTCCCCGATCCTTCTTCAAAATAAAGTGCTTACAATTGACAATCTTTGCAAGCATGGTTTCCAGATACCTAATAGATGCTATCTTTGCAAGAATGAGGTAGAGTTTACAAATCACTTGTTTCTCCATTTTTTGTTTACTGCTGCTATATGGGGTAAGTTTCTGGCTCTCTGGAACATTTCATGGGTGTTTCCTTATTCTATTGAAGATTTTTTCTCTTAATGGAAAGCTCCTTCTCTGAATCCTTTTATTCAAAGATTATGGGCTTTCACTTTCCCCTATATAGCCTGGGGTGTGTGGAAGGAAAAAAATAATAGACTCTTTAGGGACAAGGAAACTTCAGAGAAAAATGTGTTTGAAATTTTTTTTAGGCTAATTGTGGAAAATTTTAATATCATTCATCAACAAGAGAATAAAATGGAGGTTTTGGTGTGCTCTCCATACGACTTAAAGATAGCTAAGGAGTAAAAGATAAAAAATGATGTGTCAAGGGCTTCTAAACCAGCTAAAAAAGACTGGGAAGGGGTGTGCTGGAGTTTTCCTCTGAGTGGTTGGATTAAAGCCTACTTCGTGGCATGGCTAAGGGAAACCCGGGGTTGGCTAGAAGTGGAGGTGTGATGAGGGACTCAAACGGAAATTTTTTAGCCGCGGTGGTGATCTCCCTCGGATCTCAAACTAACCACGTGGCTGAAGCTATTGGAGCCTTTCAAGTGATTAAATTAGCGCTTAGTCTGAATTTTAAAAATTTATGGCTTGAAGGAGACTCAAAAAACATTATTGATTGCCTCCTAGAAAAGTACCCTCTCTCATGGACTATCAAGAGCTGGATCGAAGATGCTAAATCCCTTTTAGCAGAATTTGATAAAGTAAAAATATCTCATTCTTTTACGGAAGCCAACAGTGTGGCCGATTTTTTTGCTAATGAGGGGGTTAAACAGAAGGGGTTGGTCACATGGCAGAACCTTAGGGGTTTGGGCGCTGACACAAGGACCTTAATTGAATATGATATCATGCATGGGAAAGCAACAACCTTTTTGATGATGAAGGAGAGTAGGGTCAAGTACATCAACATCATTAGATTTGATGGGGCCACGTTTATTACCTTAACTAGTAGTAAGAAGTGGCATGTTTTGTGGGCTCTTGGGTTCGATTGTAGCATTTTATTTCAGGATTGTTGCTCTAGTAGAGATTCTAGGGAGGTGCTTGTGACAATGGGAGGAGACAAGAAAAGGGTGGAGCCAAAGAGTTATGAAATGCATAAGAGGAACTCAAAGGTATGGAGACAAGTTGAATGTGGCAAGCTGCTCCCATTCATTGAAAAGCTTCATGGGTCTGATCTGAGGGCCACTGAGTACTTTGAGAAAAACTGGAAGAATAGAGAAATAACTCTTTTCGGGAGGAAGGTTAAGGTGGACGAGAACCTCATAGGGGAAGTCATCAGCATGTCAACAGAGGGAATAAAATTCTTTCATGGTAGAAAGTTATCTGACAAGGTGGTTATTAGATTCGCTAGGAAAGATAAGGAGAAGAATAAGCTGATAAAAGTCTTCAACAACTACTTTGAAGTTGATTTGATTAAGTCGTTATGGAGAAAAGTGCTCAGAATCATCATGGAATACATTACCTTGGATGGTAGATTCACCAGGGTCTACGACTACCACTTCACCCTTCTCAACCACTTCCATCACAAGGTAAGGGTTTCTTTTCCTTACTATTTGTATTGTTCCATGAGTAATAGCCTGGAAGATCATAAGAACGATCCTAAAAAGTACCCAATTTTGCATATTGGCCTTATCAGGCTTATTTATGAACATTTTCAAAATATGTCAGCCTTATCCAACCCTATCTCAGCTTCATCCTCTAAAGATGATGACATGGAAAATAGTGTCTTAGAGGATAAAAACAAGCCTGACATTGAGCGGATTGAAGAAGATCCTCCTTCCCCTAACAATTCTGGTAAGAAAACCCGACAGTGTAAACTCCCGCTTAAGAAAACAAGCACTGTCATAAACCTTAGTAGCTCTGTTCTAAAAGAGAAGTCCATTCAAAAGGGTTCCCCTGTTAATAAATTGGTCTCTTACTTAGAGGATACCCCAGAGGATATTTCTGAGGTCCCTGATGCCACCAAGGATTCTTTCTTGTCCTATCCTGCCACGGACAAAGAAAATAGACCTAGATTCCCAAGTGACCTTAACCCTGAAGATCATTATTTTAAGTAGGACCATGAGTTTCTTGGGGATATCCTAGCCATCACTAGAAATGGTGTTGTTGATTACTTCAGAATTATGAAGTGGGTCTTCCATGAAATTAAGGACCTTAACCTTAGAAATAGGGCCCTCAACAACAAGCTGGAGGATTTGGAAGTTAAAGTCAACTCCCTTAATATTGCAGAGGGCGGGAGGAATGAGGATAAAATGAGGATGGAGGCTGAGGATAATGAAGGTAAGGTTGAGTGCCTAGAAGCAAAAATTGGTAAAATAAAAGACACCATGAAAACCATTATGGAGCACAACCATAGAATGGTGAAACATAACACCATTATCATCAATGCTATGACTGAGAAACTAGAAAACATACAACACGGATCTCTGATCGTGGATTTGGAAGCTCAAAAGGAAAAAAAGTAGGACTGAGGATGCTGGAATTTTGAAGAGGACGAGAGCTAATTTGAAGAGGAAGGAACCTCCTATGCCCTAGATGGTTCAGGCCTTGAAAAATTGTACCTAGGACATGCACATTCTTGAAGTTGAGGTTGTTGATGCTCTAAACTCCCTAGGATAGCTATAGGTTGTTTCCGCTATTGGTTTTTCTTTTGGTTGGGCTTTATTGGTGGCCCTTGCTAGCCTTGGGTTGAGGGCTGCTGTGCTTTCTTGGCTCTTTTCTTTTCACAACCTTTTTTATTTGGATTCATTAACGTTTAATCTTTTTATTTTCTGTATACTCTGTGGTTTCAGGTCCCTGTAGAACCCGTGTTTTCCTTTATCAAAATAAATTTCCTAGTAATCTTTATATTTAAGTAACTTTTACATCCTATTGCATGAATAAATAAAGTTCTTAATATGTGAAGAACTACATTCCTTGTCATATTTGTCATAAAAAATGGACATTGTAACAAGAAAGTACAACACAAATATTTGTAGAGATCTAACATATACTTCCCATATAAGAGACCTTAAAATGAAATTCACACACCCTAGTAACTTTATAAATAATGATTCTTTATTGGTGTCCTTGTAAATGAGCTACTTACTCAAGGAATTTGTGAAATTTCATACATTTTCAATAAGAAGTTTTTAAAATTTTCCTCTATAGACTCAAGCTCATAAAATAATTGTCTTTGACAATCAATTACCATAATATTACTTTTCACAATAAAAAATATGATGAATTATCTACTCAAGAATTGACCAATTTCAAATTATACTAAAAATCTACATTGAAAAACCACAATTTTAACCTCTTTCACACACTTTTAATAGGAAGAGAAAAATAAATAAGTACCATCCATATTCAATTGAATTATTAGGATTTCAAAGTGAGAAATACCAATTTTTTTTTTACATTTCTATTGTAGTTGTGTGGTATGAAAGAGTTGCAATTTTTTCTAATGTTACTTGATCAAAACTTATATCCTTCTATATTGTATTGCAAGTTGCACCTTTGGGGACCCTAAGGCACATCTAAGAACCATATACTCTTTTATCTCTATTTTTTTCTCCTTTTTCTTTAGAAAAAATATTTAATGGTCTTCTCTTTTGTTTTAGATTATAATTTAAAAGTTCAAATAAACAAAAGAACACAAGACAACTTTTCTTTGCCAATACAAGGACATATATAAAACATTTATAGCCCAATTATATATAACTCTAGTATCAAATGAAGGAAAAGAATAACATTAAATAATAAAATATTATTTTCTAAATTATTCACATAACACAAATATGCAAAGCTCCAACCTTTTGGTATTGGGAGGGAAATTTATCTATTATATAGAAATTACATAACAATAAGCTTCACAAAAACTATATATAATCCATTAACTAACAAGTATGTAACTTATAATTTGCTAATTAACTAGACTTATCTAAAAAGCAACGTGCACAATGAACATTATTCTTGAACTTTAACTGTGCAAAGTTTTATGACATATATTTGTTGCCCATTATAATTTTTTATTGATTTTTTTCATAAATCAAATACGATTCAAATGTAGAACCCCCCATTTGCTACTAAGATGCTCTACCTCTAAATCATTGACCCGCTAGTACATCTATAATCTTAATATGACTCATTCTCCAACACCATTCTTGAACTTCATTAAATAAGCTAGGGACTCATAGCCTTTGTCTAACTCTAATACCTTGTTGAAACATTTTCACAAACTACCTAAAACTAGAATTTGGGACCACCCATTTATTAGTAGGGTGTTCCATCTTAAACTATTGACCCGCTTGTAAAACAATTGACTCACTTTAACCAATCCATTTACAGTCCAAATATGGCTTATTCTCCACAATCATACAAGACAACATATTAAATCATACTTCGTCAGGAGCTCCACAATCCTTCTAAATGCTCTGAGAATTCCTGAGTGCAGCAGCACATCGCACTATCATGATCATAAGGTATTACACAATCGGCCATCATCAAAACAACGCCAAGATATGCACAAATATATATGGTACTGGAAACCTGATCGTTAGGGGAACCCCACAGAAGAGACTCAAACAACTTGCTCAACATTTGGTGGTGCTCAGGTGGTTCAAACTCTGTACAATCCACAGAAGGAAAAAAATCAGATTTCTTACCTTTAACCACTCCAAGAGTAGAAAGCGGTAGAGACTGCGCAGAGGCTGCTCGAATGGCAGCGGCCTTGATTTGTGGGGGAGAGAGATGAATGCCCCGAGGGATGTTCAAAAGAGGGGGAGAGTTGGGAAAGTTAAGAGAAGCAAGGGGGCCATGAATACAATAGCTTCCTACATCAAATGCTCGAGCTGCTTCTTCTGCGGTTTGATAGGTGCCCAACCAAATGCGTACTTTTGTTCTTGGGAGCCTAATCTCAGACACCCATTTCCCCCATTTTCTAACACGAATTCCTCTGTAACGCCGTCCTCTCCTCTCCTCCTCTTTTCCCTTAGTCATACTGTAACTTGCCAAATCACACTGTTGGATCTTGCTTTGTCTATGTATTTAACATCCGTCTTGGCTATCTGGGCGGTGGATATTTTCATTGGAAACCATCTAAATTTTGTTATTGTCAAAAGGTGCTTTGACGATTCAGTGATGTGATTGAAGTGGGGATTTTCTTCAAAATTTCCACCGAAACTTTGACTCCCCTTTTTATTGAATGGATTAAAAGAGCTCAACGTTTTCAATCACTGTGTTATCCATTACGTGGATCACCTGGTTCGAAGGCATGTTATCGATACGAAATGATGGCCGGCTACGACAATGATGTGTTTGATCTTTAGAACAAAACGATAAACACATGTTCTTAATTGTATTATATATCTTTGGCTCTTCACAGACATTTGAAAGGTCTCCATCGCACGGAACTTTGTGTGGTTTCAGAGTTCCTTCCTATTCAACGTGTGGGATATCTTTAAATTATACAATTTGTGATGAATGATTAGGTTACACCTGTAAATTTGCGAATAATTAGGTTTAGCATGTACTCTCTCTATTTCAATTAAATCGCTCAAGCAACGAGATTGATATTTTTTATTATTATAATTAAAATCTTCATTCATCTTAAAAGTTTAGTGTCATATCATTTTGTATATTAAAAACTTAAAGTAGTAAAGTGAGTGTAATTGTGGTTTAAATGTTTTAGAATGGATAGCTTAAAATTGACAAAACATATATTAAAATTTGATAATTTTTGTAATTTAGCTTATTGTATTATTGAGATGTCTTTTTATTTCTAAAGCATTTCATTTATTTACAATAGTAAAACTAGAATAATCACATTTTAAATATTTTATACATTCTTGAATTAGTCTAAGATTTATTTTTTAACATAATTTTAAATTTGATTTATCTTTGATATTGTAATCCCATCTATATTATTAGTTATGCTAAATGTTGCATATGATGATTGTGTTTCATTGATATGAATCATTTGCTTAAACTCTAATATGCTTACCCATTTTGGTGATCTATATTATTACTTGTGTTGAATGTTGCATGTGATGATTGTGTTTCATTGAGATGAAGCCTTTGCTTAAACTCTAATATGCTTACCCACTTTGGTGACAATGAAATGATCAATGGTGGTCAAATGAAGATAAATATAGGTGTTAATTATGATCATAAGGCACATATTACAAAATAAGACCTTGCTAAACAACATACTAGTTTCACTCATGTGAAAAATCCAAAGAATATGTCAATTATGATTTATATGGAAAAGAAACACTAGATGAATTTTATGTTAATATTACATCATATCCTAAGTTTCATGTGTCTATCCTCTAAATAATCCTATCTCTACTATAAAAAAACTTACCAACTCCCACCTCTACCATAAACCCTACATCTACCATTCTTCTATTCACTACTAGCATTCCACTTAGCACAATCACGATCATTTTTTTCTTCATACATATATCCTCCATTATTTGTCTTATAACCTTATTCTTTAGTTAAGCCACATCCACTAATAATATTCCCCAAGTTTATGATGCTCTTAGAAACCTTCATTGTTGATTCCTCCCCCCCAAACCATTAGATTCTCTCTCTTGTATCACCCCTATACCCATCAAACTTTTCATCCCATATTACTATTCCATCCTCTTCCTTAGATGAAAAAATTCTAAATATTTATGAAGTACATAAGAAAGTGGATAACATGAATAGAAGACATGATGATGTATTTTTAAATCCTAGACAACCTTAACATGATTTTATGATTATGATATATCTATTACCTATAGGATTGTCACAAACACTTTTATATATATGATGGGAAAGGATATCTTAATATGAATCTTGAGTCTTATACCACTCAATATATAAATGTATATATGAGGATAGAATGATAGCATTTTTTTTCCTAGAACACTTAAAGATTATGTGATTTAATATTTTTATACATTACTTTAAGGATATTGTCATCTATTTATCCATTTGACAAAAAAACTTAAGAAAATAAAAGGAAATGTGGGCCTTATGATTATAGTTATCAACATATTTGAGTGTGCTTACAAGTCAAATGAGAGAGTAACTAATTATGTGATGATATTATCATCTATGTGTTTAAACTTGTTACAAATTCAAATGATTTAGAGCATAAAACTATCTTTATCACAAGGCTTATCAAACCGATGAAGATATGTATATATTAATAATTTTATCTCATTTATGAATCTATGTGCTCAAATCAAAATAGTGGAATCTAGATTACTTGGAGGAAATGGATTTAGTTATGATCCATATCAAAATGCTTCTTTCTCTAATAGTATCAAAAGTAAAAATATTTTTGACAATGTAATTAAAATAGAGAAAATACAATTTTAGGGGATCATTCACTTACTCTTCCTTCCTTAAACCATCTAAGAGAGGGAGCTTCCTAAATTGATGATTCTATGGAAAATATGATTAAATAATTTTTTAGTAAAATATTTTCACTCTTCCTTCTAACTATCCTATAGATACTACTTAACCACTCGTTAAAGGTTGGTGAGAATTCATATTGTAGTTGTTAGCTTATGCAAATAAAAAAGAAACTATATAAGATCTAGTGTATGAACATATACGATAGAACTATTTAATAGATGATCCTAGCATAAAAAATAGAGAAATAGATCTAGTTTCTAAAAATACAAGTGACATGAAAATTATAATATTGAATACTCATTATCCACTATAAAAAATGAGAAATGAATGTTGTATATATCAAGGTTGAGGTAAATAAAATACAACAAATAGGAGGAGTAACTCCCATTGTGAAAACATTATAAAAGTTGAAACTATCTGGAATATACCAAAAAAAATAGCTACACATTTAGTAAAATAAAAACAAGTGATTATTATAGGTGAAATATACATCTAAAATAATAACTCAAACTACCAAGTATAGTTTTAAATCACACACATGTATCTTACATAATATGTCATCTACCCTTATAGTCACTATTTATAATAACCTAATAAATCTTCAATATGTGTATAGGAAAATAAAACATATGCCCAAATTACACTAAAAACCACTTAAGAAAAACATATCTAGATGCAAGAAAGGATCCTAAGAGTTGAAGCATAATTATATTTTGCATGTACTTAAAAATTTAGATAAACAAGTTGACAATATAAAGTACAATCAATCAATGGTGAAGAATATTTTATCTCAAGTTTGATTCCAAAGAGAAACAAAATTGAAGTTTATTTTTAGTCAAATAGGGGAACCAAGAGAGAAAATAAAGAGTGTATTTGGACTATGTAACATTAATCCTAGATGTAGACTAATATATCTCAATCCTATATAGAGGTTCTTGTGATTAATAAGTTATTATTGCACAAAATAGGAGATATATATATATATATATATATATATTCACAAGATATTCACAAGATATATACATTGGATCAAAGTGGTATTGTGTAAATCAAACAAAGAGAAGGAAAGAATTCATATTGGTATACCAAGAAAAAGTGATTTATTTGATGTCATAGATATAAGTACTAAGAACTTTTGTAATCCAAAGTAGAGTTTTATTAAAACCCATGTGGTTGATCTATATATATATCTCTTCTTTAAGATCACTATGAAGGAAGGAACTATTCAAATCTATCTAATGAACCTCACGATGATGTGTAGAACTAATAGAAAGTGTGTGTCAAATAAAGTTCATCTTTTTAGTAGATGCAAAAGTCTTTTGTAGTCAATACTAAGATGCCTATGAGGACACCTTAGTGATTAATAAATATTTGAACTCATGAAATAATGAATTTGTAACAAGATTAGAATAATGGATCGATGTACATCACACATTTCTTTCCCTTAGGAAGGTGAACTAAATACCAAGTATGGTTCCTCATAAAATAACCATACTCCTAAATAGTTATATTCCACTTAGAAATGCATAAAACCTCATGAAAATAGAATAGATCTAAAGAAGAGGCAATGAAAACATGAGGTGGTTCTTGGAAGCAATACTAAGTCAGATTATTGGTATCTAAATGATCCTTGACCAAATCACTTATAGATTGTAAAGTGTATATATCCCAAATTAGACCAGAGATGTGAGAGTAAGGAAGAGATACTACACACTTAGAAAGATGACTAGAATGAGAGGGAGGGTGATCTTCATCATCACATTTATTACTTGAAAGAGGTAGAACAACCCTCACCATAAAAATTATTGTATATTATATGTGCATTATCTTGAAAGAACTATAACTTATTCCAAGTGCACCCAAAGTAATTTAAGGAGAATTGTTAAGAATTATACATGAGGATCCCTTGTCAAAGTGAACAATCATATAAATAAATTTCTCATTAGTATCTAGATGAAGGAGTTGATATTAATTTAGAATATTTATTTAACCCATAAAGATATAAAACTTGCTTGAAGGATAAATTACCTTCTATTTATCCACAAGAGTGTGGTCCTATGCTCTAAGATATTTGAAGACCTTAAAATTTTTAACCATGGGCTTTTTAATAGTCCAATATTCAAAATAACATTTAAGGATTTATGAGTAACTCAATTCTAGATGTTGTTCTAATGGATAATGTAATTTACAATTTACTTCAAGGTTATTTTTTTATATATTATCACTCCATTTTGTTGTAGACTATATAGAATTGTACATAGTGTAATTAAAACCCCTCTAAATAATAAAATTTCATTAAAAAATAGTTGATATACTCACCACCATTATCTATATATAGAATGATTTATAGATTATTTATCTATGTGTTTCTCGAATTCATAAAAGTTCTCAAATAGCTATAGATCTTTTGCCAAAGGAATTAAACATAAGTAAATTGAAATAATTCATCAACAAAGGTAGGAAAATATATATACCAACTAAAAGAAGGCCTTAAAAATAGACTACATAAGTCACTACACACTAGATTTATAATTTGAATAGCCCTTCAAATTTTCTTTTATAATAGTTAACTTTTTTGATGGTTGACTAATAATTCATCCTTGGAAAACCCCATAAAAATGAACTATGGGAAACCCTTTAACCATTCATTTCTTGTTGAGCTATTGTAAGCAGTAGTAGTTCAAATGACCAAACCATTTATAACATTATTTAATAAATTTGTCAAAATGAGTAAGTAGTCACCTAGGATGATTATCATACAACCTAAAACTATGATCTACCCTCCCAAGTGATATTATGAAGCCGCTATGCAACTCATTGATTCCCATAGAATTTAGAGTAGACTCAATATGTTTTATTGAACCTCTTTTTGTGATATTGTATACTATGATCAAGATATTAGTGGTCAAATGAGGCATGTAGAGAAAATCATAAAATTTTGCATCACATTCATCAACCAAACCTCTCTTGTGAACCTCAATTAGAGTATCATTTGGTACTACAATTGAGGTTCTTGATGTCACCAATTAGAATATATGATATGGGGCTTGGATCGAACAATGATGTCACCAATTAGAAAATGCAATAGGGGGCTTGGATCTAACAATGTTAAATTACCATTATCTAAATTGATATGGTGCAAAGAACTTATTTAATTAATAGTAATTTGGAGAGTGGATATGTAAATGATGAACTCTAGTTGACTAAATCAAGTACCCTAATATTATCCTTTTCAAGAACATAGGTGTGGTGGTAAATGAAATTCTTCATGCACTTGTGCTCATCATATTTCAGAATCTTATAGTAAAAACATTAATATTTTTAGGCTTATCACCTTTAAAAGTGGATCAATGATTTATTTTAGAAGCATTACATTGTTTATTATCATTAGGACCATTTTTTTAATCCTTTTTCTTCTATTTTTTCTCCATTTAAATAGGAGTCTTCTATTCTTTTGTTTCCTAATGAGTTACCATAGCATATGACTTGGAAGACTTAAAGGATCCTATCTAAATGGGATTTTTAGGCTCCAAAGTGAGAGAGACAACATATTCGTAAAAGAGTAGGAATATTAAATGGTGTACAAAGAACAATTTTGGTAGCATGAAAAGTAGTGAAAAAGATAGAATAATTAGAACCCAATTTAGATAGAATGGAAATAATCATCTATAGTCTTATTTCTCTAACACTTTTTCAACTAATTTTTGAGGCTTTTAAATTTAATAAAAAATATATTGTTATTTTAAAATTGTAGGTATGCAAACTTATGATCAATTCCATTTTTCAAAAACATCAAAAACTTACGATTACATTTTCTAAGATATGAATTAAAGTTACACCTTGTTTTCCAAATAAATTAGATAAAGTATTTTAGAATTCAATGTGTTTTTCATTGATTCAACATGAAATAGTAAATATAGAGACACAAAAACACATAAAAATTAAACAAACCCACCAACTTTTTTCTCTCATTTAATTTTCTATGCTACATCAATAGGTTAAAGAAAAAATTTCATTGCACATTTATTGTATCCTTTACCAAAAGTGAATCTGCTCCTACCCACCCCAAAAATTATGATGTTTGGAACTTAATTTGAGTACATGTTATAATGTAGAATACTAGATTTAAAATATAGTATTTACTTGGTCCAAAATTTATTCTAATATGAAAATTAATATGTACTTACTACATAGGAACTAAAAAACTACACCATAACCTAGATATTAGAAAAATATCAAATTTTAAAAAGATGCTAAAAAAGAGCTTGTTATTTAAAAGCTATGAGAATTTTAAGTTATAAATAGAATAAATAATTAACATATTATTTATTAAAAATAAAATTGTAAAAATAGAGAAATAAAATACCAAAACCAATCACACCATTGTGAAGAGCACAAAAATCCACCCTATTTCAAAAATTTATTGAAAAATATTTTTTCTTGAGTAAGTCATGGCCTCCCAAAGTTGTGTTGGAAGAATAAAGAGTTTTTCATTGATATTCCTATAGGCAACATGAGCATGGAGTATAGCACAATTTGTATAGTACTGTAGTTCAATGTTGGCATTGATGTGAACATTGTGTATTCCAATATGAAAACAATTGTGTAGATCACTTTGTATAGTATGAGCATGTTTGAAGATGGTAATCCAGTGGATATTTGCAAGAAGGTTTAATCTGGCGAAGATAGATGAAAGGAAAAATGGCTAAGTGTCAAAAAAAAACTTCAATGTATAGGTCATCCAGTACTTTGGTCTGCATTGGTCGAATGCGCATAATCTCGCTCTATAGTTTTGGAATAATTGTGTTGGATGTTGGGTAAACCCACAAAAATGGTTTACAATTCCAATGAGGAAAGAAAATTGCAAGAATGCTCCTATGATTTATTTATTTTTTTCTTTTTAGGGGTTTGCACGGATTAGAGTGTTTGAATGGACCCAAAAGAGGTTTGAATGGACCTAGGTTTGAGTGAACCATATTAAATGATGCAACACTTTTTTTGTATTTTTTTTATGATGAACACAATGGAAAATTGAATATAAGAGGGGGTTTGCTCAAACCTAGGTTCATTCGAACCCTAGTTCTAGCAAACCTCCATGGGGGGTTCGCTTGAACTTGGGTTCATTTGAACTCCCTTTTTCCCCCTTCTCCCCCTCTGGCACTAAATTTATGCAGAATTTTTCCCTTCAAAGCTCGAGTTGAGGATGAAAATGGAAGAGACTTCACAAACCCAACTAAATGATGGTAGTCCTCAGAATGAGCTATCCATCAAATATAATTTTAAGATGTTTTTTTAGTATTATGTATTTTTTTTATAGTTTGATTAAACATAGGTTTTTCACTGAAAATCAAGCTATTTGTTCTGCACATGTGGAAAAATAGTAGCTATCAAAATAAAATTTTAAAAAATATGTTCAAGCTAGGTATTGATGTCCTTGATCTAGTAAAAAATATTTGAATTTTGATACATACAAAAAATGTTATGTTGTAAATGGTTCACGTATATCTGAATTGTAATTGGATTGAATTTGAAACTTGATTAAGGAAAAAATATTCAATAAAACACTATGAAACGAAATGAACTAGTGAGATATTGTAGTTACAAATCTAAATTTCAAAAAAATAACAATTTTATCCTTCATAGAAAAAAGTTATGTTGTATAAGGTGAGCATCACTCCTTAAAAATGGTGTTTATTGATAAAAACTAGTTTTTGAAGGATATGGAAAAAGAAGTGCAATCTAATTCCAATTTTTTTTAAAAATATATATTTAGAATCTATAGACAAAATTTCACAAATCACTAGTTTCCATCATCTTCAAATTCCTCATAGTTTAGCCATTATAGGTGCTCAAAAGTGAAGATTTAGCTAGGAAAAATTAGTTTAGTGTCCAATTTGGCCAAAAATTATAAACTAGTATTGTGGGATCACCCTGCTAAAAGAGTCTAATTCTAGGATTTCACAATGTTTCAACTTCTGGTGTTGAAGATATGAATGGCATAAGTTCTAGTTAGGTAGTTACAGTGTTTCAAGTATAATATGTATCTTTTGGGAGATCTGCATCTCTCCATAGATTAGTATTCAACTTTATGAATTTGTGGAGATATTGATAAGTATTAGTAGAGCACGAATTTTCTAAGTGGCATGAAGTTTGGAGGTCCGCATGTCAGGTTTTGGATGTACAATTGGAAAATTTCTATGTTAGGTCATTACCGGTGCCAACCTAATAAGTTTTAAGTATTGTAGAGTTTGAAGATGTACTGATCTATTATGCTAGAGCTATTATAGGTCAATTCCAACCTATTTTGAGTTCTTATAAGTTTTGAATCTTGGGACAAAGTGTGTGTGTGTGTATGATGAGACAAGTAGTTACATTTTGTATATTAAACATCTAATTAGGTCAATTTAATTGATGTTATAGGTGTTTGTGGATGATGTGAAAATATATGTAAGTTCTTTTTCATTGTTTTGAGGACAATGATGCAATGTGATGTGAATTGTGCAATAATAAGGTGAATGTAGAGCAGAGAAAAGTGAACTAGTGTCGATTGCATTTTAAGTGTTCAACAATTCATATCAGAGCCTTGTTCCTTAGAAGGAGCTTAACTACATGGGGAAGATCTTGGAGGTTAAACACATGGCTATTAGAAGATTTTCTACTCCTTCGGAAGAGATACCTACTTGGCTTTATAGAAGATGGTTGCATAATTGACATGAATGGAGAACTTAAAATATCTCTTGAAGATCTAGAAAGAATTGAAAGTTAGAACAAATATCTAAAGGAAAATGTTAAAGAAGTAGATGAATGCATTAGAAATTTGAGTGAGCAAATCAAGAAGTTTAGGGAAGGACATAAGGAGATTGATGATTAGTTGAAGCAACCTAATGAAACAATTACTAGTCTAAAGGTGCAAGTTGAAGAAGGAAAAAGAGTTGAAGAATGCCTAAATGCTAATATGAAAAGAAACTATGAAGAATGCTTAAAATTTCAAGAAGAAGTTGTGACCTTAAGATTAGATGTTGAAAAAGAAAAGAGTTATGAAGAAAAATTCAAGATAAGTTTTATAAAGCTTGATGAAATGATTGTAAACTAGAAAGGATCTAAAGACAAAGAAGGATCAAGGTTTGAGAAAGGTGAAAGCTCAAAGATAGATCAAACTCCAAATCAGGCTAAAAAAAAGATTGAAGACAAGAAGAGAAATGACAAAAAAGTTTGGAATCAAAGGAGATACTTCAAAACTGGACCTATTAGACAACCAAATGCACAAAGGTGCCCATATTTTAATGGTTTCTATTATTATTGCAATAAATTTGGACATAAAGCTTTGGAATGTAGAAGTAGAATGAATCAAAATGTTTAATATTTTATCGGACAGTGCTTTACATGTAAGAAATTTAGTCATAAGGCTAATGAATGCAAAAGTCAAATGATGAATGGTTATAACAATGGTATGAGGGTTCAATCATTTAATGGCTAGTTTTATTCATGTAATGGATTTGGGAATAAAGCTAATTAAAATACAAATCTAGAATGAATGGAAGAAAGCTTGTTTAAAAAGAATATCATATGTTACAATTGTAGTAAACCTAGACATATATCTAAGTTTTGTAGAAGCAAGAATATGAAGAAGAACAATCGAGTAAAGAAGAATGATATGGTGAAAGAGGTTAATCCAACCAATATAAGGAAAGAGATGGAAAAGATTTGGAAAAGGAAGGAAGACAGTGAGACTAATCCTGAGTTTGTACTAGCTTCTAGTATAGATGTTTCCTTCATAAACTAAGAAGGAAGCTTTGGCTTAGGGGGAGCACTAATAGAAGATTCTATATCCCCTACCATAGAATTGGTGTTGATTCTATAAAACATGGATATAGGATGTAGGTTGACATGGTTAACCTATTAGAGAAAGAACTGGTGGAAAATATTAAGTTGCATAAATTTGAGGAGCATTTGAAGTTGACTATGCATACTGTTAGGATTTGACAACTTTATCAACTGAAGAATTCAATGGGAAATTAGGTCAATTTCTAAAGGAATTATAAGTGATTTCACTTAATAAATAATCATTTGTAAATGAACATTCAAAGAGAAGAGGAACAGATGAAGAGTGAAGTGGATTAATCAAAATGATTGAGACTTGGTGCAAGTTAAACCCTATCTAGAAAGTGATTTAAAAGGTATTTGTTGTTTTCACTTGCCATAGTTTCTAAAAGCACTTTCAATTATTTTCAAATATGTATACAACACAAGTGGTAGAGGCTATGGAATGTCCCCAACCCAAATTCAAATGATATCCCAAAAAATCTTTGGTGGATGATCTAGGTGGTTCATTTTTGCACATCCCATATGGGGTTTTCCACACAAAGGATGTAAGGGTTTATATTCATGTGAGTTAGGAGGAATATGATCATGGAAAAATGAGTGATGTGTGAGTTATGGAACTCACTAGAGATGACTTCACATTGAAACCTAAATTTGAGAGCTTGGCAGAGAAGAAGCTTGATGTATGGCATAGTTTTCCTAACCTTTTCCACAATGATGTGTGGGTTAGATATGTACTCTGAGAAGAATACATGATAGCTTTTTTGGCTTGACATACCCTATTTGATCAATAAAGAGGATGTTAGGGTTTTCACTGGTTTGTGCTCAAGAGGACTAGTTTCAACACTAAAGTTTGTGAAAAATGAAATAGTAATGGAGCTAACTAGAGAAACAAATGCTAAGAGGGCACTAGAAATCAATAACATTAGAAACTCGAAAATGAAGTATGATTCAATGATGAATAGATGGGTATGTACAGGATCATGATGGGCCAAAAAGTGGCGATATTATGGGTATATATAGGGTATGTGGCTGATGACCTTTTCTTTACCCAAAATTGATGAAACAAAAAGGGTTTTTAAAGGAGATTCTCAACTTTCCACCAATATAAATTATGCTTTACTTTCAATTTAATAAATAATTATTATTCATTTTTTATTTGAATTATGACTAAAGTCCTTATCGATAGGTTGATTGAAAAATATCTATAGCTTTCAAACGGTATCACATTTTTTGAATATGAAACATGTGTCACATTCTATGCTTCACATACTATAGGATTAAAAAAAGAGAAATTAAATTTCATGAAGTTTTGACCAAGTTAAGGTGGTTAGACATAAGAGTTTTTATATTTTACTTTGAAGAAAATTACAAAAAAATATGCATCACATCCGAACATGAGTCCTCTACTTATATCAAAAATCTTATAAAAAATAATTATCATTTTTTTATGGTTAAGGTGGTCAGACAGACACCTACTTCTTATTTTTCCTTGAAATTTAAGTACTACTATATTGAAATTTCAAATTTTCACCAAATAGATTTTTATTTTTTGTAAATAAACCTAGTAGTTTAGAAACTACATTAAATTTGCTACAGATTCTATTCTTACATATTTTTGAAATAATATAGATAACTTATTCAAATTTTTACGTCAAGTTTCCTAACTATGATTTTTCTAAAATATTTGCCACTTAAGGGCCTGCTTTTTCCATGATGATCTTGCACATACCCAGATACAAGATATATTTCACTAACAAAGAAACCTCAATATCCACAACACCCATAAAAATAGCATATGAGATCTAGTTGAGAAGGGAGCTAATTATGATCTATGTGAATTGTTGAGATTGCAACTTCTGGAAAATATGTAGAAAATAAAGGACTCTAAGTATGCTTTCAAGTTTGGAACTATTATTGTTTGTTTACTATTTTACTTTTTGAATGAGGTCCCCGGTATAAAGAAAATTGTGTGGCTGAAGGATGTGTTGACTTTCTCTTTGTGCATATTTTTCCTTGATGTCAAAACTGATAATATGGCACTTTGGTCTTGGCATGTTTGACATGTTCATTGGTTCAATTCTGGCACTTTGATACTATGACTCATGGCTTTTTGGTATTTACATTGTGATACTTGATTCAGTCTTGGCTTACTCTTGGTCCATTCTTGTTCTGGCATTCAGTACCTTGGCTATAGACCATATTATGGCTTTGGCATATTCAATGATTATCTTGTGGTACTAATCAGGATGATCTTCATGTGCAATTAAAGGTTATCTTGCTTGTATAGGTGTTGGGTTTTGGTATTGTATTTTAGGTGATATCATTTTGTATATTTGATCAATACATTATTTTGACACTGAATCAGGTTGAACTCTTTTTGGCATTATATTTTCTAGTTCTTACAAACATATATAGGTGATTGATATACATGTGATTGCATTGTTACTTTACTACTCAAATGGAAGGTAATATTTTTTTTGGTTCTATGGTATTTGGCTGCAGTTCACATGAGGAATATTGCTTTCTCACAGGGTCGATACAAAGTCAGATTTGTATTCATGAGTTGGACATTTTATATAGTTTCATGATTTTTTCATTACATGGAGTTCATATTTGCAAAATAATACATATATTTATTGCCTCTATTTATAAAAGGTAATAAGCAATAGTATTGTTTGGGCTTACCATTTCACTTCATACAATGGTATATAGAATGGTTTGTTTCTTCTTATAGCAAAATATGCTATATTTGATGAATTTGTGGTATAACCATTCTTGGATTTGTTTTGAATCATTTGAGCTCTTCACAAGTGATTTAGTCTACATTGTAATACTCCAAGTCTTAGTGAAGCATACTATATATGAATGTTTCCAAAGTTAGTTTTATCGAGCTTATACATTGTACACCGAGTACTTTATTTCATTGAGTATACCATACTATTATTTGTATCAGGCTTATTATTGTTTTCACCGAGCATATCATATTTAATTGGTCTTACTATGATTATTATTCACCTCATCATGTTTTTAAGGCAGTTGACTTTAAATTACATAGCATTATTATTTCTCTATTGACAACCATCATTGTGTTTTGGTTATAATGTTGTTGGCAGATTTATAGTGATCATTATGTTTTGTTCTGACTTCAAAAATTATTAAAAGTTGTTCAAAAAGGAAGTCAAAAAAGGAAGTTAGGGAATTTCCATTTTGTTGTGAAGAGGTATTACAATGCCACCATGGAGGTTATGAGATTACCGTTACAGCTTGAGAGTGTTCTAGTTGGTATTATGGATTGGCTTTCAGATATGTTAGATTATGAAGAGTGGCGAGTTGGTTGGTGGACTCTCCACGAGATGGAAGAAGAGGTAATAGAGGATTTTATGAGATTTTTTTTGTAGTTTGAAATGCCTTAACAAAGGTAATACCTGAACATTCTTCTTGTTTCTTCAAAGTGAAAAAGGTGAAAGATGTAGTCTTTTGGTTATTTGAAAATATTTTGAATCTTGTTCTTTGAATTTTTTTTGAAACAAATATTAAGGAAACGACTATGGAAATAATTGACAATTTGTTTAAACTATATTTTTTAGTTATATTTTTAGAAACCCTAACTCGAG
Source organism: Sequoia sempervirens (assembly GCA_007258455.2). Classification (NCBI taxonomy): domain Eukaryota; kingdom Viridiplantae; phylum Streptophyta; class Pinopsida; order Cupressales; family Cupressaceae; genus Sequoia; species Sequoia sempervirens. Next base: position 29,493,765 of record VDFB02058242.1, read on the forward strand.
GGTCTGGTTCTTGACTTGAGGTCTCACATTTTAGTTACAAGGGTTTCTTTTTTTTGGTGCTCTATATAAACATGGCTTTAAGTCATTGTTTAGATGGGAATGTATGAGGAAAATATAGAGCATTTGTTGATCATATCATTGTTATATCTGCAATATTTGAGAAGAGGAAAGTGGGTTTTTATTTTGTGAAATCTCGGGTTCTTATACTAGAGATATCATTCAGATTTATGAGAAATTTTTGTGGTACTGTTATGAACACTTCATATTGTAGTTGGAATCATTGAATATCTTTTATATTTTTGTATTCATTAATGATTTTGGGATCGCAAATAAAGTGTAGTTGTAAAGTCATTGGTGTTTACATTTTAGATTGTGACTTTGTGCATTGAGGGGTTGGTGCTCCTATGAAGTTGGTGCTTCAAAAAAGGTGTTGAGTTGTTGCTTCACCATTGTTACAAAGTTGGTGCTCTTTGATTAATGAAAAGTAAATTTTAACAAGTGATTTTTATACCCCATGAGGGTTTTTCCACTAGGAAATCTTTGTGTTATGTGATGTTATTTGTCTCTCATTCCATTTCATGTTAATTTGCTCAATTTTTCAATGCTCTGATTCTTTTAGTGTGTTCAAAAGTTTCATATTTTAAAATGTTCAAGTCTATCATGCAAAGTTAAAATTGTTCAAATATGATTTTAAAAATCCTTTTGTAAAGCAAGTTAAATATGCATTGGGAAAACTTGTAGTTTTGTTTCAAAACCATAAATAAGATTGTTCACACATTAATTGAACAATATCATATGATGCTTTTAATATGAGTTGTAAATGTTAGTCAAGTTTCATGTCAATCTAATCTAAAGTGTTAATGTTCACTTGCATAAACAAATTTGCCACTTTGGGTTAACATTAGTAAAAAGTTTCATTGTGCATTCAAAGTCAAAAGTTAAAATTATTTCACTTTGATTCACCCCCCCTCTCAGAGTGAATCCACTTCCAACAGGATGAACCTATAGCTCATTAGATTAGAGACTACATAAATAGATTTAAGCCTTGAAAGGTTCCATTTAAAGGATTTGAAAATTGAAGAGGGTTAGATTAAACCCACTTATATAAAAAAACTCTTGGATAAAATCCCACTAGTTTTAAACAATACCTATAATGGAGTCTCCTCTACACCTATCAAAATGTTGATAGAAAACACTTTTGATTTACCGTTTGGGGGATTGAACGGAAAAAAATGGATACCTTCAAAGATATCACACTTTTGTATCTAATCATTCACATTTTTCCTAGGGGTCCCAATTGGATTGACTAACAAGCTCACAAGGTGAGTCAACTTACAATTAGGAAGGTCCTAGGAGGGGTTCTATGAATTCTAAGGGGTTCACCACCAAGCAAATTCTTGGAAAAGAAAAATGTTTGAAAACATAGTGTGATATGCAAAACAACCTAAAACTAGAAATGTAAGCTAAATAAGAGATGTAAATAATGAAATTATGCAATAGGGGGATAGTATGTGTGTACATGGGAAGCCTAGAGATGCTGTGAGGATTTTGGAAATGCAAAGAAGCTGTTTAGAAATGCCCGAGAGGACTAGGATACCCAAAATGGTATATTAGGCCTACTACTATTTTTTGGGGCCAATACCAAGTCTTTAGAAGCCAGATCAGGATCTCACAAAATCTTTGAAAAATAAGCTTGGGAAGACTAAGACTCCCAAGATGGTGTATTAGTCCTATTATGGAGTTCTACTAACTCCGAACAAGATCCTGAGCTACAAGGTCTGCACTTGCTTCTCTTTAGATCTCAAGTGTTGAATCTTCCCAATATGGCCTCTAAGTGAGTTTCTGTGAAGCTGACAACTTTGAAATGCAACTTTACAACTTTTACAAGTTTGCACTCAAGTGATCTTCAAGTCTTCAACCTAGATCTAAAATCACAAATATGCAAGGAAGGACAAACTTATTGTTTGTTAGTGAATGGGGGTTTTCCTTGGTCAAACCCCTTGTTGGTAATTCAACCTTGAAATTAAATAGAAATAATGAAGGAAATGGTGAATGAACAACATGCAATGCTGCAACTCACTAAACCCTTGTAAATTCTACAAAATTGTGTGTAATGGCTACAATGGATATAGATCTTGAATGCTTGATAGATAAGACTTGAGTTACTTTTTTGAATCAAAACCCTACATCACAAATGTTAGAATAAAAACACACATGATATACAAGAAGATCTTTGATATGATGCTTGAATTTGAAGATGGTTCCAAATGCTTGATAGATCTACTCTTGAATGCTCTTGTGAACTCAATTTGATATTATGTATGCTCTCAACAAAGACTTGGATTGAAATGAATGTTCATGAACCTTGTATTTATGCTTATGTAGTCCTAATATCTCAAAATTATATCACACCAAGCTGACATATGAATGCATTAAATAAAGGAGGCTAAATCTTGCCAGAATTTGAAATTAAATCTTGAAAATGACTCAAGAAGGACTAAGATGCCCTTGGTGGCGTCTTAGTCCCAAGTCCTAAAAGCTTGGGGCACAAACACCAAGAAGGGGCACAATCCAAATATTCAAAAATCAGGGTCCCAAGAGTCTTGTGGGATAAAGACACCCTAGGTGGCATTTTAGTCTCGACCCAAAAATTAGGAACACACTAATGGAGTCATTAAATTATCATCTATGCTTTGGAGAATGTCAGTATTAACGAGAAAAATATATTATTCATAGGGATTGTGGAGAAAAAATAGGACCAATTAAGCCAAAAAGAAGCATAAATAAAGCAAGGTGGGCCCAAACAAGTGTGAAAATGCAAGGGTATGCATTTTCCTACACTACATTTAGCCCCCACTTTAGTGAGAGGATGAACTTGCTTCAAAACCATAGAAAAGTAGCCAGCCATGTAATCAAGAAGGGTTCAAATGTACAAATGCTAGTAAGATAGGATTGTAATAATCAAGAGGGTGGTTAAGCCCTCAGGATTAAGATCCTATGGAAAAACCAACATAGGCACAGGGTATGTGTAGGATCATCATGGAAAAAATAGGCCCTTAAGTGGCAAAAAATTCAGAAAAAACAGAGTTAGGGAACTTGACGTAAAAATTTGAATAAGTTATCTATATTATTTCAAAAATATTTAAGAATAGAATATGTAGAAAATTGAATGTAGTTTCTAAACTATTAGGTTTGTTTTAAAAAAAAAATCTATTTGGTGAAAATTTGAAATTTCAATGCAGTGGTTCTTAAATTTCAAGGAAAAAATAAGAAGTAGGTGTCTGCCTGACCACCCTAACCACAATAAAATTATAATATTTTAGATATAAGTAGAGGACTCATGCCCTGATGTGATGCATATTTTTTGTAATTTTTTCCAAGTAAATAATTAATTATGAATTTTTTATTACAACATTTTAAAAAATATAAAAACTCGTGTCTGACCACCTTAACTTGGTCAAAAATTCATGAAATTCAATTCTTCTTTTTTTAATCCTATAGTATGCAAAGCATAGAATGTGACACATGTTTTGGATTCAAAAGTTTTTATACCATTTAAAAGCTATAGATGTTTTTCAATCAGCCTATCAATCAGGACTTTAGTTGTAATTTGAATAGAAAATGAATAATAATTACTTATTAAATTCAAAGTAATGCATAATTTATATCACTAGAAAGCTGAGAATCTCCTTTAAAACCCTTTTCGTTTCATCAATTTTGGGTAAAAAAATAGTTGTCAGCCACATACCCATCATATTGCTACTTTTTGGCCCATCATGGTCCTGCACATACCCCACAAAAGAACAAGCTTGTGGATGGTATATGAAGCCATAACCAAATCACAAACACACACCATCAAAGATAAGAAAAAGGAAAAAGGAAACAGGAAAAAGGAAAACTGCAGTGGTTCAAGCTTCAACTGGTTGTCCAACACGGTGGACCGGGTCTAGGTTGTTTGTCCAAAAATAAATTTCACAAGTGGAACGTGTTGTCCATTATGTAAACAAAATGCATGCTCACAAGGGATAGTGGGAGCTAGGTGTCCACTAGGTGAGCCCCAGGAAATCCATATCAATGTCATACCCCCATGACTATGATAAGGACAAAAGAAAATGCATGCTCATAAGGGCTAGTGAAGCTAGGTGTTCACTAGATGATCCCCAGGGGACCATATTAGAGCCATACCTCCATGACTTTAATAAGGTATAAAAATGCATGCTCACAAGGGCTAGTGGGAGCTAGGTGTCCACTAGGTGAGCCCCAAGGTGGTCTGTATCAAGCCATACCTCCACTACTTTAATAAGGACAAAAGGAAATGCAACAAGAAAGAGGAATGTTCAAAGGGATTTTTCTTAGTTCATGCGAGGTCTTACTCTTAGGGGACATCATGCTTAACATCCCCAAGAGAGGATAAATACAAGGTCTCATCCTAGGGAACATCATACCCAATGCTTCCAAGAGAGGAAAAGCACAAAAGATATCATATTTTTTCCAAGAGAGGACAAGTGCAAGGTCTCATCCTGGGGAACATTGAATTTGATTTTTCCAAGAGAAATATCATGCTCTCGAAGGGAGTCAAGCCTAGTGACACCACCTAGAGGAAAATTATATCACATTATGAAATAAAATATCACCAAGGAACATGAAAAGGAAAAATGCAATCATGCCAAAATAATGCCAAAAATAATGACAATGTATGACCCCTAAAGAAATTGCTAACACCATGTTGTGAGCAATTACTTTAAAGTAGCAAAATAAAAATGCAAACAAGAAGGAAGACATGAGAGTCAACTTGGAAAGCCCTATGTAGAGTCATATGTTTTCGAGTAAGGCTATGTCATGCAAGAGAAAAGGAAAATAAAGCGGGTGCCCCCAAAATGAAAACACCAAACACATAAGGGATCTATGGATTTGGGGTTAGTATGTTCTTTACTATAATGTTTTTATAGATCTTCGAACTGTCATCATCCCCCAAATACACATAGAATTGGAAGAATGACACAAAGAGAGCGAAAACAAAGAAAAACCTTTTGGGTCAACATGGAAGAGACATAGGGTGTCTCGACGCCTTGTGTTATCCTGAAAAGGAAAACACAAGACAAATAAAAGGAACGTGAAAGGAAAAGAAAAGATAATGAAAAAGATTTTGGGTCAACATGAAGGATACATGAACGTCTCGATGACTTGCATCATCCCCAAAAGGAAAACATAAGAAATGAAAATGAAAGTAAAGGTAAAGGTCAATCAAAAGGTAAAAGTATACTACATATAGAAGAATGAAGGTACAAGTAGAGGAATGAACATAAAGAGAGGAACATCAAACAAAACACCACGAGGGATCAAATTATGGACATGAAATCAAAGAAAAAGAAAATGAAAGAGACTAGTAAGGAAAAGGTGAGTCAACCTAAAGCAAGTCATCTACCTCCCAATCTTGGTTTGAAGAAGCAGAAGGTAGATAATGAACCTAAGGGAAAACAACAAATTCCTTACTAGGACAAGGCCAACAAAATATTGCCCCCACTGAGTACAAGACAAGAATGGGCTGAGGTAGGTGATGAGAAGGGTCACCTAATAGTGAGAATAGGGAATTCTAAAACTATTACATGATAGGGGGTTTCACTTTAAGGGACTATTTCTATAATGCCAAGGTTTCTGAATTCTTGTTTTAAGGTGTGATATGTATCAGTTCTATGGCCAAAACTTATATGATATTTACAATAAGATGTGTTTTTTCTCTAAGGATTTGGAAATTGTTTTTCAGGCATAGGTGGTAATGTTATGAATCCTTTGGTAAGAATCAATTCTAGTTTTATTTCAATTTCAAGTTGTGGATGATGAGGTTGTAGCTTTTGTAATTTATAAGGTTTTTTGTGTTTACTAGATTGACCAATTTCTCTAGTTGAATATTGAGGAGGACATAATGTCATCCTATCATGTGTGTCATTGTTATGATTCATTGGTTGTTCGTGATGAAGAAGGACATTCATATTAGGGAGAGAATCAAAGATCACTGTGCCATCACTACGAATGTTTAAATATTCTCTAGGAGGTTGATCAGTGTGAGGGGGATCTTGATATCCTATCTCTTTTGTGTTTTCATCATTTGGTTGTTGCTCTAAAAGTTGATTAATTTCATGTTCACTTGTTGTGTCACAACCTTGTTTACTCAAGATAGTAAATCCTTTGCCATATGTTTCTTCAAGGTTTATGGAAGTGTTGGTAACTTTGTTATCATAAAAGGGTATGTGTAGGATCATCATGGAAAAAAAAGGCCCTTGAGTGGCAAAAAATTTAGAAAAATCAGAGTTAGGCAACTTGACGTAAAAATTTGAATAAGTCATCTATATTATTTCAAAAATATGTAAGAATAGAATCTGTAGAAAATTGAATCTACTTTTTAAACTAATAGGTTTATTTTTCTAAAAAAATCTATTTGGTGAAAATTTGAAATTTCAATGCAGTAGTACTTAAATTTCAAGGAAAAAATAAGAAGTAGGTGTCTGTCTGACCACCCTAACCACAATAAAATGATAATATTTTTTTATAATATTTTAGAAATAAGTAGAGGACTTATGTTCGGATGTGATGCATATTTTTTTGTAATTTTTTTCCATGTAAATAATTAGTTATGAATTTTTTATTACAAATTTTTAAAAATATAAAACTCATATATTTGACCACCTTAACTTGGTCAAAAATTCATGAAATTCAATTTTTATTTTTTTGATCCTATAGTATGTGAAGCATATAATGTGATACATGTTTTGGATTCCAAAAATGTGATACTGTTTGATAGCTATAGTTGTTTTTCAATCAACCTATCAATTAGGACTTTAGTCGTCATTCAAATAGAAAATGAATAATAATTATTTATTAAATTCAAAGTAAAATATTATTTATATTGGTGGAAATATGAGAATTTCCTTTAAAAACCCTTTTCATTTCATCAATTTTGGGTAAAAAAAAGTCATCAGCCACATACCCTACAAATACCCATCATATCACCACTTTTTGGCTCATCATGATCCTACACATACCCATCAAACAAATTACAATTTATACATAGGTTTACTGTATAACACAAATTTTTGTATGTATCAAAATTCAAAAAAAAAAATTTGGATCAAGGACATCAATACCAAGAGTATATATATTTTTTAATTTTTTTTTGGTAATTTACTATTTTTCCACATGTGTAGAACATAGAGCTTGTTTTTTAGTGAAAAACTACATTCACAAGAAATAAAAATAAATGTAATAATAAAAATAAATATATTAAAAATTATACGTTTCGGGAAGCTTAAATAATGACTACATATTTACTAAACATAATTTTTTTAAATGAATTCATTTGGTCCTTGTAGTGTATGAAAATGCATACCCTTGATTTTTCATGTAATGCCCCATCTTAATAACCTAAGAATGTTGCAAAAGTGATATAAAGGTGTAATAATTTTTTTTTAAAGTATTAATATTATGTTAATTAATTGCATACATTCTTAGGTTAAATGACGTTACACTACTTTGAGTATTCCATAAGCAACTTAAGTATTTCGCATTGCACATATTAAATCATAACATAAAGTAAACATTGCTTAATAATAAAATTTCCATTCAAAATATATTAAAGTACAAACATGTTTCCATACATTGCATTGATATGATATTACAATACTCATCCATATGATGAGGTAGTTCAAATAATAGTTACAATTTTACAAATGATCACCTCTTATACTTTTGAGGAATGTTTTCAAATACATGTTTACAATATACAATGATGAAAGTATAGAAGAAATCCATGTGCGAGCTCTCCATTCATGAATCTCTCAATACTACAATCAAACTGGGGACCCAACGGAGTAAGGAGCACGTTCCACCCAACCATGTGGTACCCGTAGGTCCACCCCCTGTGCTAGGAGATAGTAATAAGGCTACCTAGACCTAATCTACTAACCCTAGACACTAGTACATACAAACTATTGGTTACATTGCTTCCAGATTATGACAATTGATTGAAACACAAACACAAGGTTTAACTATTATTCTAGGTGGAGTGTCATCACAACGATGCTATGGTTACCCTGGTGTTTCTTCCTAGGTCTCGGCCCCCAATCCTTGGGTAACCCTGGTAACCTCTTACGAAACCCGGCCCCTATTGCATTCAGTTGCGGAATCGAACGTCTTTTGAAGAAACAAGACTTCGATTTTCCATTCCAGGCCTTCTCAACTTATACTCATGACTGAAGAAGCTCAAGAGTCATAAGAGAGGCATAAGCATCTTATTACATGTTTTAAACTATCTACTGTGTTCTTTAGTTTTCACTGACTTACTTAACTAATTGTAAGTTACCTGACACCACTTTGTGTGTCGGCCCTTACAACTAGCCACTCCCCTAAACATAACAAGGTTTCTAGATTTTCATGACTAGGGTTTACCATATGCACACTTACATCTCACAATGATAAACAAATCATAACAGTATCAAACAACACTTTTAATTCTTGCACAAACCCAAGTCAACAAGAAATATTTTGAAAACAATAATACCCTTTTAACCTAGTTGATCTGGAAGACTTGATTTGTTTTAGAGACTTTTCCCAAACTTGCCCAATCACAGAAGGTAATAAAATAATCTAAAACAAATGGAAATACAAATCTATTATTTGGATATTCTAAATCCATATGTAAGAATTTGAATAAAGCATATTTGTAAATCACTTAAATAAAAGATAAATTTGAGAACAATAAATGTAACTGTTTCTTTCATATCACTCTTCTAATTTCCTCAAATTTTACATGTAATCATATAAGATACTTTCACAATTCCAATATTTTTATGAATATAAACATCTAAACATCTAAACATTTAATTAAATAATTTTACAAACTTAACAAATATTTATATATAAACATCAAAACAAATGTAAATATATATAAATAATATTATAAAAATAATATATTCATAAATACATATTTATTCTTCTAATAATTCCACATAATTAAAATGATATTTCTTATACAATATTATAATTATGTATATTATAATTATATATATATATATATTTATATTCATATATATATATATATACATATATATATATATATATATAATTATAATAAATAATTATAAATCACAAATTTAAAATACAATAAAATCGGATTTCATAAACAGTATGAATTAAATCCGTATTGAAATCTGTAAATATCGAATTTATTTCAATACAAATAAGAATTCCGTTTTGTTTTAAATTTTCGTTTGATTTTCATAAAATACAGGGTAGGGTTTTAAAACAAAGCACACAGTGGTGGCTGTGTCTACAGCCTACCCCGTATGGGGAGGCGGCGGTGAGACAGCCGCCGCTGCCTGTAAGGGCGGCGTCGGCTGCCTCACAGCCGTCGCCCCCATATGGGACGGCTGTGGGCAAACCCCACGCCTCCCTTTTACCAATAATTCCACAATAAAAAATTAAAATTTAACAATCAAACTCTGGTAAAATAAATAAATTCCGACCCTGCGAATTTACATTTTTTTTATGACGAAATTTACTGCGATTTTCGTACGGTTTTTAACAATCAATAAAATAATCTTCTATTTTATATATGTGTATATATATGCATAAATATATATATATATATATAATATATATTTATGTGTATATATATATATACGATAAAAAATATCACTGTATCTGTACACAGAAAATGGAAAGAATATTTTCTTTCTGATAAAATTAATTTTCAGAATATGAAATACAGAATAATAATAGTGGTTTTCAAATAAAATAAAAAAACAATTCTTTTTCAGCATGATTTTCCAGAAATTTCTTTTCTCAAAATAACTAAGAACAATTTTTTTTTTTTAAAACTGTTTCTTTAAAATTTTCCTTCAATATTTTCCAAAATCTTGAATTCTTGAAACTCAAATAACTAACAGAGAGTTTTTTTTTACAAAAGAAATCAAATAAAACAAGAGAAATACCTAATTCCCTGTGTTTGAAGATCAGTCTGTTGAAGTGTAACCTCTACCTGTAGAAAGTAAATCCCAAAAGCTTCTCCAAGAAAATCCCGAGATCCACAAGATATCCAACCAAGCAAATCTTCCAGACAAGAAATCTTCCACAAATATACAACCTCAGAGAGATAACAAATTCCTAAGAATATAAATTTTTTTACAGTAAAGAAATTTTGCCAGTGCTCAGAAAATTTCCCTGAGGCAATTGAATAACCCCGTGCAAAATCCCAGATCCTCAATAACCTTCGTGAAATTTTTCAACAACCCCAATGTAATTATGGCACTCACACACTTGTCGAGAAGTTGTTGAGAAAATATCTTCTCCACTTCTCGGCAATTTTTGCCATTTCAATTTTGCATGTAATTTAATTACTTTATTAAATTTAAAAATTTGAAAATCAATTTTATTTCAAATCACATGCAATTTATTTAATTTTTTATTTTCTAATTTTCTAATTCATTTAAATACAATATAATTTATGCACTTAATAATTTAATTTAATTTATTTATTTATTTAATTAAAATAGTTAAATCCTTTTAAGACCAACTATTTAACTAAATAAACTAACTAATGTATTAAATAATCAAGTAAGTAAATTTCAATCATATTTAAATATTAATTTAAATAACAAAAATTAAAGCACAATAACTAACATTTAAAATTAACCAATATTTATCTTTCAAAACGATTTAACCAACAGAAACACAATACAACCTATGACTCAAAACTGAAAACTGACAATATACTAAGACTAAGGTTAAAGACCGGACTAGGATAAACCTAACTACTATCTCCCGTTCAACATTTCCGTTGAGTCTTGACACGCTCAAACCTGATTACACAGGTGGAGTCGGTGTCATGTACCTGCAAATCCTGCAACCAAACAAATAACATGCATACATATATATATATATATATATATAAAGCATTAAGCAGACACACCGTGAGGAGAAAATCATAGATATCGTAGGGCACTCGCAAGCGAGTGATACGATTCTATTCTCCACACCAATACACTCATAGAAAACTGACAAAATAAATGTTGTTAGTCCATCATAAGCATGTGCATATCCATAAACAACTGAAAGTAAACATCTACACTATATCCAATCATGTCTAAAATCAATAATCATCAAACAAAGTATCATCATGTCATAGAATAATCCACTATCGCTCAAAACCAGCAATCAAAATATCCAACAAAACATTATAGGTCTATCAGTATGAGAAAGTATCAACAGAAAGCATAAGCATAAACGGAGGGGTACTACATCCTCCCCCCTAGGATCAGGCTTGCTCCTGAAAGCCTGCGAACAGATAGGGATAAAGTTCCCTCATGCGTGTCGCATCCTCCCAGGTAGCCGAAGCCTCATAGCTAGGATCCCATTGGACCCTCACCTGATCAATGTCTCGACCCCTGAGACCGAGCGTCCGGTGCTGAAGAATGGCCACGGGCTCCAAAGCCAGCTGCCCGTCCTCTACCTGTAACGCATTCCAATTAAGTACATGAGATATGTCAGGATGATATGGTCTAAGTACTGACACATGAAAAACATCATGAATACGAGACAAACTGGGTGGTAAGGCGAGTCGATATGCCACAGGACCAATTCTCTCTAAGATCTCGAATGGTCCTACGAATCGAGGTGCAAGCTTAGAGCCTTTTCCATAACTGATTGGACTCTTTCGCGGTCGCACTTGAAGAAACACTCTATCACCAACAGCGAACTGTCGATCGATCCTATGCGCATCGGCATACTTCTTTTGCCTATCCTGAGCTGCAATCAAATGCTCTCTAATACGGTCAACCTATTGCTCCATGTCTCGAAGCATCTCAGGTCCAAGTAACACTCTATCCTCAAGTCGCTCCCAACTAAGTGGAGTGCGACAAGGACGACCGTATAATGCCTGATATGGTGGCATACCTATGGAACTCTGATATCCGTTGTTGTAAGCGAATTCTACTAAATACAAGTAATCCTCCCAATGTGATTGTTGGTCCATTACGTACATTCTAAGCATATCCTCTAATATTTGGTTAACTCTTTCAGTTTGACCATCAGTTTGAGGATGATAGGCTGAACTAAAGTTCAACTGTGTACCTAATGCACGTTGCAACGAAGTCCATAAGGCTGAAGTAAATACAGGATCTCTATCCGATATAATTCTACGAGGAATCCCATGTAATCTAACGATGTCCTCCATGAATATCCTAGCTACAGATGAAGCATTATAAGAAGAACATACAGGTGAAAAGTGAGCTACTTTAGTCAAACGGTCAACAGTTACCATAATGGCATCATGTCGACGTGATGATGTAGGTAACCCAACAATAAAATCAATGGATATAATATCCCATTTCCATTCGGGAATGTGATGTGACTGCAATAATCCAGTAGGATGATGATGCTCAGCTTTAACTCGCTGGCATTCAAGACATCTCGATACGTAATCAGCAATATCACGTTTCATGCCAGGCTAGAAATACAATTGCCTAAGATTGGCATGCATTTTCTTGACACCTGGATGAGCTTAATATGGAGCTCGATGAGCTTCAGTCATGATTAATGTACGAAGACTCTCTACATGAGGTACATAGATGCGACCTAAATGTCGTAATATACCATCCGATTCTAGGACATAACCTTCAAATCGACCTTCTAAAGGTCTACCCGATTCAATCTCTGACTTCACTTCCTGATATAATCTATCAGTAGGAAGTGTAGCTACTATTTGACCTCTCAAATCTACTTCAAGAGTAGTAGCAGAGATCTCATGTCGACGTCGGCTAAGAGCATCAGCCACTGTGTTCTCTTTGCCTTGAACATACTCTACTTCAAAATCGTACTCACACAAGAACTCCATCCACCGTCTTTGCCTTGCATTCAGGTTAGGTTGCGTAAAGATATATTGCAAACTACGGTGATCGGTATGAAGTTCAAAGCGATGACCTAATAGAAAATGTCTCCAACGAACTAATGCATGCACTACTGCTGCTAGTTCTAGGTCATGAGTAGGATAGTTTAATTCGTGGTCCTTGAGTTTGTGAGACTCATAGGAAACCACAAGCCCATCTTGCATCAAAACTGCTCCCAAACCCTCTAAGGATGCATCTGCACAAACTACGAAATCCTTAGTAGGATCAGGAACAATGAGTATAGGCGCATTAGTCAACTTTTCTTTAAGAGTCTGAAAAGCTAACTGACACAGTTCTGTCCAAACAAACTTCTTCCCTTTCCTCTGAAGAGAAGTAATAGGATGACCGATCCTAGAAAAACCCTCTACAAAACGTCTATAATAGCCAGCTAGACCCATAAAACTACGAACTTCACCTACATTAGTAGGTGCGGGCCAATCCACAATAGCTTGGATCTTTGAAGGATCCACAGCAATACCTTTTCCAGATATCACATGTCCAAGGTATTTAATTTCAGGTTGAAAGAAGTCACACTTCTTCAGGTTTGCATACAATTGATTTTCTCTTAAACATTGCAATACCTGTCTCAAGTGTTCTTCATGTTCCTTCATGTTCCTCGAATAGACTAAAATGTCATCGAGAAATACCAAGACAAAGCGATCAAGGTATGTACGAAATACACCATTCATTAAACTCATGAATACTGAAGGTGCGTTCGTTAACCCAAATGGTACTACTGTGAATTCGTAATGCCCATAACGAGTTTGAAAAGCAGTTTTATGAATGTCTACTTCAGCTATACGCAATTGATGATAACCGGATTTCAAATCGATTTTAGAGAACACATTAGCTCCCTTAACTTGATCAAAAAATCATCGATTCTAGGCAAAGGATAACGGTTCTTAATTGTAACCTTGTTCAATTGACGATAGTCAATGCACAACCTAAGAGATCTGTCCTTCTTCTTTACGAAGATGACAGGTGCTCCCCAAGGGGAAACACTTTGACGAATAAAACCCTTTTCTAAAAGTTCCTCTAACTGAATACGAAGTTCCTCTAACTCCTGAGTCGTCATTCTATAAGGATCTCGGGATATAGGCTCAGCTCCAGGAATTAGGTCAACTCTAAAGTCAATATCCCTTTTCGGTGGCATTCCAAGAATGTCATCGGGAAATACATCTGCGAATTCCCTAAGAATAGGATGATCATCAAGAGATACCTCTCGACTTTCACCCTCATCTAAATCCGTAACTGTTGTTGCAAACAGTTGACATCCCTGACGTAGACATCTCCTTAATTGCATAGCAGATATCATCCGCAAAGAGATAGGTCTTTGAATACCTACGATTTCCACTTTCGCACCTAAATCATTAATGCAACTAACTGTCTTAAGTTGACAGTCAATTACAGCATGATGAGATGCTAACCAATCCATACCTAAAACTATATCGTACGATCCTAAGGGTGTAACATATAAATCTACCAAGGTAGTTAACGTACCTATTTTAAGTTCACAGTTATGTACTAAGTTATCTACTGCTACTTTCACCCCTGAGGTGAATTCAACTTGCCATTTACCACCTTGTTTTACCACCACAAGACCACAACGGTCAACAATGGTCGATGAAATAAAGGAGTCAGTGGCTCCAAAATCAAAAAGTATAGAAACTCTAACACCATTTAACTTACCTGAAGTCTCGACCACCGTATTCTGGTGATCGGCTTGGCGGTCATTAACCGCTGCATATACAGTATGTGCTCATCCTGCATCTCCCACCGTAGGCTCTAAAGCTGTAGGTCGAGGCCCATAACCAGTAGAACCTCTCATCGGACACTGCCTAGCTATGTGCCCATGCTGCCCACAAGAATAACAACCTATGCCTGTGCCTCTACCAAATCCTCTGCCACCCGAAGGTGCATTGGACTGCTGAAAACTACCCCTACTGACGGTAGACTGAGCACTCTGCCCAGGCTGATCCTGCCTATTGCGCTTGTTGCGCCACCAATTACGACCCTTTCCTAATTGAGAACTGTTCTGTTGTTGTGGTTGAGGGTTATTGTTCTTTTGAGGTGTTCTTTGTTGCTACCCACCCTTTGTGGGTGTCTATTGGTTCTTGGAAGAACCACCTGTCTGTACCTGTCCACCCCGTGGACTAAAACCTGCTGTAGGAGCACTCCCAATCTACACTCCTGTGTGCCCACCTAAAGCCATAATAAGGTTCTCCTCAACTATGCGAGCCTTCTCCACTGCGACTTCCATAGTCTTTGGCTCAAAGACTCGGACGCCTCCACTGATGCGGGCGTTTAAACCCCTGATGAAATTCTGTACTAGCATAGGCTCATCATCGCTAATACCAGCATACTGCTTGAGTTCATAGAACCTACGTTCATATTGCTCTATAGAAAGAGCTAACTGACGTAGATCATGGAACTCATCAGCCCTACGCTGCCTCCAGTGTTCCAAAAGGAACCGTGCTCTGAACCTCTTGAGGAACATCTCCCAAGACACAGAACCAATATCTATGTGGAGCTTCTGCTCCTCAAGGCGCCACCATGTAGAGGCGAATCCTCTCAAGTGCATAATAGCGCATCTGGCACGGGTATTGCTACCATAAGGGTGCATGGCAAAGCATCTACCCAAATCTAGTAGCCAGGTCTCAGCCTCTAAACCTCCTCCTGAACCATCAAAGGTAGGAGGACATGCTCTCAATAAATCCCTCATATGACCTGCAATAGTAGCATCCTGATGTGCTGTGTCATCTACTCTCCTAGGGGATCTATCCCTCTCTCTCACAACCTCCTGCTCATCTACCTGTCTAGGTCCAAGACGAGCTAGGACCTCCTCTAAAAGTGGACGTATCTGAGAACCCTCTACTACTGACTGTTCGGGATTCTGTCCCTCATTCCTCTGACCCATCTGTTCTGCTTGGTCACTATGGTGAGGGCTAGAAGGGGGAGTAACCTGAGGGATTGGCCCACGGCCTCCACCTCTACCTCTACCACGACCTCTTCCTCCTCGCCTAGGCATGTTCCTACACATAACAATTACGAGTCTTAGATACTATTCAACCAAGGTTATCAGTTGCGACACTACGTACTAGGTCAACCTAATGGGCTCTAGATTACCCAGAGCGTCCTGTGTTTGTAACCTTGGCTCTGATACCAATCTATAATGCCCCGTCTTAATAACCTAAGAATGTTGCAAAAGTGATATAAAGGTGTAATAATTTTTTTTTAAAGTATTAATATTATGTTAATTAATTGCATACATTCTTAGGTTAAACGACGTTACACTACTTTGAGTATTCCATAAGCGACTTAAGTATTTCGCATTGCACATATTAAATCATAACATAAAGTAAACATTGCTTAATAATAAATTTCCATTCAAAATATATTAAAGTACAAACATGTTTCCATACATTGCATTGATATGATATTACAATACTCATCCATCTGATGAGGTAGTTCAAATAATAGTTAAAATTTTACAAATGATCACCTCTTATACTTTTGAGGAATGTTTTCAAATACATGTTTACAATATACAATGATGAAAGTATAGAAGAAATCCATGTGCGAGCTCTCCATTCATGAAGCTCTCAATGCTACAATCAAACTGGGGACCCAACGGAGTAAGGTGCACGTTCCACCCAACCATGTGGTACCCGTAGGTCCACCCCCCGTGCTAGGAGATAGTAATAAGGCTACCTAGACCTAATCTACTAACCCTAGACACTAGTACATACAAACTATTGGTTACATTGCTTCCAGATTATGACAATTGATTGAAACACAAACACAAGGTTTAACTGTTATTCTAGGTGGAGTGTCATCACAACGATGCTATGGTTACCCTGGTGTTTCTTCCTAGGTCTCGGCCCCCAATCCTTGGGTTACCCTGGTAACCTCTTACGAAACCCGGCCCCTATTGCATTCAGTTGCGGAATCGAACGTCTTTTGAAGAAACAAGACTTCGATTTGCCATTCCAGGCCTTCTCAACTTATACTCATGACTGAAGAAGCTCAAGAGTCATAAGAGAGGCATAAGCATCTTATTACATGTTTTAAACTATCTACTGTGTTCTTTAGTTTTCACTGACTTACTTAACTAATTGTAAGTTACCCTGACACCACTTTGTGTGTCGGCCCTTACAACTAGCCACTCCCCTAAACATAACAAGGTTTCTAGATTTTCATGACTAGGGTTTACCATATGCACACTTACATCTCACAATGATAAACAAATCATAACAGTATCAAACACCACTTTTAATTCTTGCACAAATCCAAGTCAACAAGAAATATTTTGAAAACAATAATACCCTTTTAACCTAGTTGATCTGGAAGACTTGATTTGTTTTAGAGACTTTTCCCAAACTTGCCCAATCACAGAAGGTAATAAAATAATCTAAAACAAATGGGAATACAAATCTATTATTTGGATATTCTAAATCCATATGTAAGAATTTGAATAAAGCATATTTGTAAATCACTTAAATAAAAGATAAATTTGAGAACAATAAATGTAACTGTTTCTTTCATATCACTCTTCTAATTTCCTCAAATTTTACATGTAATCATATAAGATACTTTCACAATTCCAATATTTTTATGAATATAAACATCTAAACATCTAAACATTTAATTAAATAATTTTACAAACTTAACAAATATTTATATATAAACATCAAAACAAATGTAAATATATATAAATAATATTATAAAAATAATATATTCATAAATACATATTTATTCTTCTAATAATTCCACATAATTAAAATGATATTTCTTATACAATATTATAATTATGTATATTATAATTATATATATATATATATATATATATATATATTCATATATATATATATATATAATTATAATAAATAATTATAAATCACAAATTTAAACTACAATAAAATCGGATTTCATAAACAGTATGAATTAAATCCGTATTGAAATCTGTAAATATCGAATTTATTTCAATACAAATAAGAATTTCGTTTTGTTTTAAATTTTCGTTTGATTTTCATAAAATACAGGGTAGGGTTTTAAAACAAAGCACACAGTGGTGGCTGTGTCCCCAGCCTACCCCATATGGGGAGGCGGGGGTGAGACAGCTGCCGCTGCCTGTAAGGGCGGCGTCGGCTGCCTCACAGCTGTCGCCCCCATATGGGATGGCTGTGGGCAAACCCCACGCCTCCCTTTTACCAATAATTCCACAATAAAAAATTAAAATTTAACAATCAAACTCTGGTAAAATAAATAAATTCCGACCCTGCGAATTTACATTTTTTTTTATGACGGAATTTACTGCGATTTTCGTATGATTTTTAATAATCAATAAAATAATCTTCTATTTTATATATGTATATATATATGCATAAATAAATATATATATATAATATATTTATGTGTATATATATATATATACGATAAAAAATATCACTGTATCTTACACAGAAAATGGAAAGAATATTTTCTTTATGATAAAATTAATTTTCAAAATATGAAATACAGAATAATAACAATGGTTTTCAAATAAAAAAAAACAATTCTTTTTCAGCATGATTTTCCAGAAATTTCTTTTCTCAAAATAACTAAGAACAATTTTTTTTTTTTAAAACTGTTTCTTTAAAATTTTCCTTCAATATTTTCCAAAATCTTGAATTCTTGAAACTCAAATAACTAACAGAGAGTTTTTTTTTACAAAAGAAATCAAATAAAACAAGAGAAATACCTAATTCCCTGTGTTTGAAGATCAGTCTGTTGAAGTGTAACCTCTACCTGTAGAAAGTAAATCCCAAAAGCTTCTCCAAGAAAATCCCGAGATCCACAAGATATCCAACCAAGCAAATCTTCCAGACAAGAAATCTTCCACAAATATACAACCTCAGAGAGATAACAAATTCCTAAGAATATAAATTTTTTTACAGTAAAGAAATTTTGCCAGTGCTCAGAAAATTTCCCCGAGGCAATTGAATAACCCCGTGCAAAATCCCAGATCCTCAATAACCTCCGTGAAATTTTTCAACAACCCCAATGTAATTATGGCACTCACACACTTGTCGAGAAGTTGTTGAGAAAATATCTTCTCCACTTCTCGGCAATTTTTGCCATTTCAATTTTGCATGTAATTTAATTAATTTATTAAATTTAAAAATTTGAAAATCAATTTTCTTTCAAATCACATGCAATTTATTTAATTTTTATTTTCTAATTTTCTAATTCATTTAAATACAATATAATTTATGCACTTAATAATTTAATTTAATTAATTTATTTATTTAATTAAAATAGTTAAATCCTTTTAAGACCAACTATTTAACTAAATAAACTAACTAATGTATTAAATAATCAAGTAGGTAAATTTCAATCATATTTAAATATTAATTTAAATAACAAAAATTAAAGCACAATAACTAACATTTAAAATTAACCAATATTTATCTTTCAAAACGATTTAACCAACAGAAACACAATACAACCTATGACTCAAAACTGAAAACTGACAATATACTAAGACTAAGGTTAAAGACCGGACTAGGATAAACCTAACTACTATCTCTCGTTCAACATTTCCGTTGAGTCTTGACACGCTCAAACCTGATTACATAGGTGGAGTCGGTGTCATCTACCTGCAAATCCTGCAACCAAACAAATAACGTGCATACATATATATATATAAAGCATTAAGCAGACACACCGTGCAGAGAAAATCACAGATATCGCAGGGCACTCGCAAGCGAGTGATACGATTCTGTTCTCCACACCAATACACTCATAGAAAACTGACAAAATAAATGTTGTTAGTCCATCATAAGCATGTGCATATCCATAAACAACTGAAAGTAAACATCTACACTATATCCAATCATGTCTGAAATCAATAATCATCAAACAAAGTATCATCATGTCACAGAATAATCCACTATCGCTCAAAACCAGCGATCAAAATATCCAACAAAACATCATAGGTCTATCAGTATGAGAAAGTATCAACAGAAAGCATAAGCATAAACAGAGGGGTACTACATTTCACACTTGTTTGGGCCCTCCTTGCTTTATTTATGCTTCTTTTTGGCTTAATTGGTCCTATTTTGTGTCCCCACGCCCTATGAATAATATATTTTTCTAGTTAATCCTGACATTCTCCAATGCATAAATGATAATTTAATGACTCCATCAGTGTGTTCCTTATTTTTGGGTCAAAACTAAAACACCACCTAGGGAGTCTTTATCCCCCAAGACTCTCAGGACCCTAATTTTTGGATATTTGGATTGAGCCCCTTCTTGGTGTCTATACCCCAAGTTTTTAGGACTTGGGACTAAGACGTGCCACCAAGGGAATCTTAGTCCTCCTTGAGTCATTTTTGGGATTTAATTTCAAATTCTAGAGGGATTTAGCCTCCATTATATAATACATTCATATGTCAGCTTGGTGTGATATAATTTCAGGATATTAAGCCTAGATAAGTATAAATACAAGGTTCATTCATTCATTTCAATCCAAATATTTTGTGAGAGCATTCATAATATCAAATTGAGTTCACAAGAGAATTCAAGAGAAGATCTATCAAGCATTTGGAGTCATCTTCAGATTCAAGCATCATATCAAATATCTTCTTGAATCATGTGTGTTTTTGTGCTAACATTTGTGATGTAGGGTTTTGATTCAAGCAAGTAATTCAAGTCTTATCTTTCAAGCATTTAAGATCTATATCCATTGCAGCCATTATGCACAAGTTTGCAGGCTTTACAAGGGTTTGATGAGTTTTAGCATTGCATGTTGTTCACTCACAATTTCCTTCATTATTTCTATTTCATTTGAACATTTAATTAACAAGGGGTTTGACCAAGGCAAACCCCCATTCACTAACAAACAACAAGTTTTTCCCTCCTTGCATATTTGTGATTTTAGATCTAGGTTAAGGACTTGAAGATCACTTGAGTGCAAAGTTGTAAAAGTTGAAAAGTTGCATTTCAAAGTTGTCACCTTCATGGAAACTCACCTAGAGGCCATATTCAGAATATTTAGCACCTGAGATTTGAAGAGAAGCAAGTCCAGACCTTGGAGCTCAGGATCATGTTCAAAGTTAGCAGAAATTCAAAATGAGACTAATATGCCATCTTGGGAATTTTAGTCCTCCCAAGCTTATTTTCCAGAGATGGTATGAGATTCTGATTTGGCTTCCAAAGACTTTGTATTGGCCCCAAAAAATAGCAATGAGACTAGTATGCCATTTTGGGTGTCTTAGTCCTCCTATACATTTCTAAATAGCTTCTTTGCATTTCTAGAATCCTCACAACATCTCCAAGCTTCCCATGTACACACATACTATCCCCCTATTGCATAATTTCATTTTTTACATCTCTCATTTAGCTTACATTTCTAGTTTTAGGTCATTTTTCATATCACACTATGTTTTCAAACATTTGTCTTTTCCAAGCATTTGCTTGGTGGTGAACCCCTTAGAATTCATAGAACCCCTCCTAGGACCTTCCTAATTGTGAATTGACTCACCATGTGAGGTTTTTAGTCAATCCAATTGGGACCCATAGGACAATTATGAATAATTGAATTGAAAAGTGCATGATATCTTTCAAGTTATCCATTTTTTCCCATTCATCATTTTTGTGAACCCGACTTGTCAGCATTCATTTCATTTCTGATTTGGAGTCCATTAAGGTCCTTAGATCTAGATTGCATCTTGCATTAGTGAAAGTGCATCTAGGGTTCATTGTATTTTGTATTAGTGAAATTACATTTAGGGTTTTCTATATTTGCATTAGTGAAAGTGCATATAGGTTGCATCTTTACTTTATTGCATCATTTCATTTCATTGAAAAACTGAAAAGCGCATTGTTCATCATCTTAATTGCATTTAGACATATTCTTATTTCATTGAAAATTAAAAAAATTGCATTCCACATTACATTCAATTGTTTGTTCTTAGTTAATTTTTCTTGCACTTATTTGCACATTTTTCTGTTTATGAGCATCAGTATCTTGCATAGGAAATCTGTAATCACTCTTGGCAATTCAGAATTCACTATTGTTTGCAAAATACCTCTGCTAGGACTAAAACGCTCTTCTTGGCATCTTAGAACTTCAAAATCTCACCAAGAGGATCAAGACACCCTTCCTGGTGTCTTAGTCCTTGTTGAATTTGATTCTTCAATTTTTAGAATATGAAATTGCTTTTCTATGTTTTTGTGGGCTTCCTTCTATTTTCTATTTCAATTTCCAGATTTTTTGCTATTTCAATTTCTTTCATTTCAATTACATTTTTTTAATCTTGCATAATGGATACGTGCTTTTCAAATTTGTGGATGTCATTGAAATATTTGGTTGATGTGTCAAATTGTTCCTTTGGCAATGATCCTATTGAAATTGAACTTACTCATGTTCAATCAACTACTAATGCATGTCCTCCTCATGATGTTGACATCATTGGAGAAGATGATAGTATGAATAAGTTCCTAAATTATTGTGTTGATAACCTTGAAGCTAATGCATCTTTTTATCCCTTAATGAAACAACCAAATCCTCCCACAATACCACCTCTTGAGATGTTTGGTTACTTATATCCTGAAACCGAAATAAAATTTGAACCCAAGCTTCCAACAATGGATAAGCCTAGTTCCTCTAAACAAGCAAACATCCAACCATTTTGGGTATGTGCAGGATCATGATGGGCCAAAAAGTGGCAATATGATGGGTATGTGTAAGGTATGTGGCTGACGGCTTTTTTTTTCTCAAAATTGTTCAAAATAAAATGGTTTTTAAAGGAGATTCTCAGCTTTCCACCAATATAAATTATTCTTTGTACTTTGAATTTAATTAAATAATTATTATTCATTTTCGATTTGAATTACGACTAAAGTCCCGATTGATAGGCTGATTGAAAAACATCTATATCTTTCAAATAGTATCACACTTTTTGAATCCGAAACATGTGTCACATTCTATGCTTCAGATAGTATAGGATTAAAAAAGTAAAAATTGAATTTCATTAAGTTTTGACCAAGTTAAGGTCGTCAAACATACGAGTTTTTATATTTTTTAAAAGTTGTAATAAAAAAATCATAATTAATTATTTACTAGGAAAAAAAATACAAAAAAATATTCATAACATCAGGACATGAGTCCTCTACTTATATCTAAAATCTTATAAAAAAATATTATCATTTTATTGTGTTTAGGGTGGTTAGATAGACACCTACTTCTTATTTTTTCCTTGAAATTTAAGTACTACTACATTGAAATTTCAAATTTTCACCAAATAGATTTAAAAAAAAAAAAACCTAGTAGTTTAAAAAATAGATTCAATTTGCTACAGATTCTATTCTTACATATTTTTGAAATAATATAGATAACTTATTCAAATTTTTACGTCAAGTTTCCCAACTCTGATTTTTCTAAATTTTTTGCCACTTAAGGGTCTTTTTTTTTCCATGATGATCCTGCACATACCCTTTTATGATAACAAAGTTACCAACAATTCCATAAACCTTGAAGAAACATATGGCAAAGGATTTACCATCTTGAGTAAACAAGGTTGTGACACAACAAGTGCACATGAAATTAATCAACTTTTAGAGCAACAACCAAATGATGAAAACATAAAAGAGATAGGATATCAAGATCCCTGTCACACTGATCAACCTCCTAGAGAATATTTAAACATTCGTAGTGATGGCACAGTGATCTTTTATTCTCTCCCTAATATGAATTTCCTTCTTCATCGCAAACAACCAATGAATCATAAGAATGAAACATGTGATAGGATGACATTAGGTCCTCCTCAATATTCAACTAGAGAAATTGGTTAATCTAGTAAACACAAAAAACCTTATAAATTACAAAAGCTACAACCTCACCATCCACCACTTGAAATTGAAATAAAACTAGAATTGCTTCTTACCAAAGGATTCATAACATTACCACCTATTCCTGAAAAACAATTTCCAAATCCTTAGAGCAAAAACACATCTTATTGTAAATATCATATAAGTTTTGGCCATAGAACTGATACATGTCACACCTTAAAACAAGAATTCAAAAACCTTAGCATTATAGAAATAGTCCCTTAAAGTGAGACCCCTTGTCATGTAATAGTTGTAGAATTCCCTATTCTCACTATTAGATGACCCTTCTCATCACCTACCTCAGCCCATTCTTGTCTTGTACTCAGTGGGGGCAATAATTTGTTGGCCTTGTCCTAGTAAGGAATTTGTTGTTTTCCCTTAGGTTCATTATCTACCTTTTGCTTCTTCAGACCAAGATTGGAAGGTGGATGAATTGCTTTAGGTTGACTCACCTTTTCCTTACTAGTCTCTTTCATTTTCTTTTTCTTTGATTTCATGTCCATAATTTGATCCCTCGTGGTGTTTTGTTTGATGTTCCTCTCTTTATGTTCATTCCTCTATTTGTACCTTCATTCTTCTATATGTCGTATACTTTTACCTTTTGATTAACCTTTACCTTTACTTTCATTTTTGTTTCTTATGTTTTCCTTTTGGGGATGATGCAAGGCATCGAGACATTCATGTATCCTTCATGTTGACCCAAAACCTTTTTGATTATCTTTTCTTTTCCTTTCACGTTCCTTTTATTTGTCTTTTGTTTTCCTTTTCAGGATAACATAAGGCGTCGAGACATCCTATGTCTCTTCCATGTTGACCCAAAAGGTTTTCCTTTGTTTTCGCTCTCTTTTTGTCATTCTTCCAATTCTATGTGTATTTGGGGGATGATGACAGTTCCAAGATCTATAAAAACATTATAGCAAAGAACATACTGACCCCAAATCCATAGATCCCTTATGTGTTTGGTGTTTTCATTTTGGGGGCACCCACTTTATTTTCCTTTTCTCTTGCATGACATAGCCTTACTTGGAAACATATGACTCTACATAGGGCTTTCCAAGTTGGCTCTCATGTCTTCCTTCTTGTTTGTATTTTTATTTTGCTACTTTAAAGTAATTGCTCACAACATTGTGTTAGCAATTTCTTTAGGGGTCATACATTGTCTTGAGTTGCCTAACTCTAATTTTTCTGAATTTTTTGCCACTTAAGGGCCTATTTTTTCCATGATGATCCTACACATACCCTGATTTCAAAACTTAATTAAGAAAAAATATTCAATAAAATTCTATGAATCCAAATCAGGGAGCTAGATATTGTAGTTATAAATCTAAATTCAAAAAATTAGAATTTTATCCTTCATAGAAAAAAAAGTTGTGTTATATAGTAAACATGAATCTTTAAAAATGGTGTTTATTTTTAAAAACTAGTTATCGAAGGAGATTGAAAATTAAATGCAATTTCATTCCATTTTTTAAAACATATTTGGAATATGCAGACAAAATGTTACAAATCACTAGTTTGCATCATCTTCAAATTCCTCATGGTTTAGCAACTATAGGTGTTCAAAAGTGAAGATTTAGTTAAAAAAAATAGTTCAATGTCAAGTTTGGTAAAAAGTGTAACCCACTATTGTGGGATCACCCCAGTGTGGAAGATAAAAAAGAAACACTATGGAGATTCTTCAAGACGTTTTAGAAGAACATGAAAGCTAATGAAAGGATTCCCCAAAAGATGGTAGAAAAGTAAAAAGATGATATTAATTTTCTAGTTATATAAAAGATAGTTGCATCACACAAGTAGTTGAGCATAGAATCATTTGGATCCAAGAGATGGGATATAAAATTATAGAGGATGAAATCATCGACTTAGTTGAATTTATGCTAAGCAAACCAAAAGAAACCTTTGAGGAAAGATATGGGACATATTAGGAGAAACCCATGGTGGTGCACATGGATCAAAAGAAAAAACAAATAAAGAATAGTATTGAGAAGATGACTGCAACAATTACATAGGCATTAAGACTAAAAAAGGACATAGAGAAAGCTAAAGCTATGTTTGATTCTCAGGGAGGTTCATCTAGGAAAAGGAGATCTGGTAGAATAGCTACCACCCCTCTAGTTGTCTCAAAGTCCTCTAGGACTTAGCCTACTATAAAAGAGAAGAGGAAAGAGCTTGTAGGTGCTTTGATAAAGGAGAAAAACCTTTGGTGAAACAAGAAAAAGGGATTGAAAAGGAAAAGGTTGCTCTAGTAGCACAATAAACAACATGACCTATGAGAAGATGAATAAAGAAAAAAGATACAAGTGAAAAAATAAATGGGGGTAAATGAGGAAGATGAGGAAGGAGGAAAACAATTGGTCTAAAAGAGGAAAGAAGAATCTTCACAAGGTGAATTTCAAGTACAAAGAAACAAAAGTTTGACATTATGGATACTGATAGTGAAGAAAATGTTGAGAAAGAAAAATAAGGATACATAATGCAGATGAGGGAAAAGAAAATAGAGTTTGATAAGGAAAAGAAGTAATCTCCAAAAGAAAAAAAAGTAGAAGAAGAAAAAGACTCAAGGGCACATTTCCCTATGAAACTTGATTCTTTGTTCAATGGGATTGTGGACCACGAGATCCTAGGAGAAGCCATTCCTCTATATACTATTGTGGATGAGATAGATAAGGCTGCCATTGAGGAAGCAATTATAAAATATATTATCGCTTTTGAAGTTAATATGAAGAATATTGAGAAGTAATTTACTGAAGAATTAAGGAATGTATTGTATGCAAGAGGACAAGAGGCAATAGAAGAAGAGGAAAATTTGAGAGAATTTTCTCTCAAAAATATTAGTGCACCCAAGTTATCAAATGAGAACAAAGCCACATTGGTTCATGTTTATAATAGGGAGTTGCAAAAAAATTAGATGGTAAGCTCCCTTATTAGTAGAGATTGAAATGATCTTGAGAAGCTCCAAAATGAGTTTGTAGAGAAAGTTTATGACTTGGAAAAAAGGCTAGGAATTACTCCAAACAGTGAATAAGAGATGCATGATGACATGCAATATTTGGAAGAGAACATTGTAGAAGAAACACAATTTGATGATTCTCAACATGAGAATGAAATTGGAGAAGGAAATGTGTAGGGTAATATTCTTCAGGAAGTGGAAGAAATTTCAGAAGAGAATTTGTTGTTGGAGATGACTCTATATTAGAAGATATGATTGATAATACTCCTCTAGTAGGAGATAACACCATTGTAGAAGAAAATTCAACTGAAGCTTAGAAGGAGGATATAGCCACTACTTATAACACTACTCTATTATCTGAGGTAAATGTACAAGAGGCTCAAGGTGACCCAGAGACAAACATTCCTCTAGACAATAATGATTAGCCTACTAGAGAATATGTTCCTTTAAATAAAAAAAAGAGTGATAATAAAAGGCCTGAGGAGAAGAGGGATGGAGATACATCAAGTAATGCAAAGGAGAAGATGGATGTGGAGACAATGATTAATATTGGTAACAAAGAAAAGGCTTTGAAGGAAGAAGATAGTACAAAGATAGTTGGAGATTCCTTTGGTTCCTCTAGAGATCCTTTGAAAAAAAAATTGAGTATGCAGTTAAAGTTTCAACTGGGAGTATCTACCTAGTTATTGCAACTTCCAATGCAATAGGAGTATGTGTACATGGATAAGATCTCTCCACTACACAAGCTTCATTTGGGTGATGTGTTTTATGCTTCTACATGAAAATAAATTTTTGAGGCACATCAAAAGAGTATAAAGATGATTGATGAGGTAGTGAAGATGCTACAAGAAACCATACTTGGTGTAAGTATTGATTACTTTCCATTCATTATGGACAATCTAAAGTTTTTACTTGATTCTTTTAAAGAATATTGTAGCAAATTAAAGGAGAAATTGGAGAAAGAAATAGATACACAGATGAATGAGAAGATATTGCTGGATATAAAAGAGAAATGTGTTGTTGCACACAATAAATTTCAAGAAAATATTAAAAGTGTGTAGGAATGTATGGCAGAAGCTAAAGTTTTATTTTAGTTTTGCATGAAATAGACGAGCTCCACAAAGAGAATAAAAGATGAGATGGACTCTATTAAGTTCCAAATAGATAAAGCTTCTGGTTCTTATGATTTGGCACAAGATTTGGATGGAAGCACAAGGTTTACCATTGAGAACCTACATGAGCAGTTCTTCCAACTGCAAGTTTAGAAAGAAAATATTATAATGCAATTTGGTCATCTCAGGGATCTAGTGAATGATAAGTTCATATCTATTTCCAATGCCCTGTTGAGTGCAAAAAATGCTTCAAAGTTATGATGTGATGCATATTTTTTATATTTTTTTCCAAGTAAATAATTAATTATGAATTTTTTATTATAAATTTTAAAAAATATAAAAACTCGTATGTCTGACCACCTTAACTTGGTCAAAACTTCATGAAATTCAATTTCTTTTAATCCTATAGTATGTAAAGCATAGAATGTGACAAATGTTTTAGATTCAAAAAATGTGATACCATTTGAAAGCTTTAGATTTTTTTCAATCAACCTATCAATTAGGACTTTAGTTGTAATTCAAATAGAAAACGAATAATAATAATATATTAAATTCAAAGTAAAACATAATTTATATTAGTGGAAAGCTGAGAATATCCTTTAAAAACCCTTTTTGTTTCATCAATTTTGGGTTAAAAAAAAGTCGTCAGCCACATACCCTACACATACCCATCGTGTTGCCACTTTTTGGGCCATCATGATCCTGCACATACTCGTATTGGATACCACCCTTAGGGGGGGTCAATAAAGTATTGGGTTTGTATATATGCATATATCAATAAAGGTGGAGAAGATATGTAAGTATGCACCCTTTTTACTTGATGTCAAAAGGGAAAACTTTTGGAGATAATTGAGGCATGTTTCCATCAATGAAAAATGGGGAAATTCTTGGAATAATAAAGAGTTTTTAATTGATATTCCTATTGAAAACATGAGCATGGAGTATAAGCAGAAGTTGTATAGTATGCAATTCAATGTTGTCATTGGTGTCAACAATGTGTATTACGGTATGATGATCACTATGTAGATCACTTTGTATAGTCTAAGCGTGTTTGAATATGGTCATCTAGTGGATATTTGAAAGAATTTTTCATCCAGTGAGGGAAGATGAAAGTAAAAATGGTTGTGTCAAAATAGTGTTTTCAGTGTACAAGACATCTAGTATTTTGGTCCACATTGGTCTAGGTATGTGCAGGATCATGATGGGCCAAAAAGTGGCAATATGATGGGTATGTGGTTGACGAATTTTTTATATCCAAAATTGATGAAATGAAAAGGGTTTTTAAAGGATATTCCCAACTTTCCACCAATATAAATTGTACTTTACTTTGAATTTAATAAGTAATTATTATTCATTTTCTATTCGAAATATGACTAAAGTCCTGATTGATAGGCTAATTGAAAAACATCTATAGCTTTCAAACGGTATCACATGTTTTGAATCCAAAACATGTGCCACAATCTATGCTTCACATACTATAGGATTAAAAAAAGAAAAATTGAATTTCATGAAGTTTTGACCAAGTTAAGGTGGTCAGACATATGAGTTTTTATATTTTTTAAAAGTTGTAATAAAAAATTCATAATTAATTTACTTGGAAAAAAATTAGAAAAAAATGTGCATCACATCGGGACATGAGTCTTCTACTTATATCTAAAATCTTATAAAAAATATTATCATTTTATTGTGGTTAGGGTGGTCAGACAGACACCTACTTCTTATTTTTTCCCTGAATTTAAACACACTGCATTGAAATTTCAAATTTTCACCAAATAGATTTTTTTTTAAAGAAACCTAGTAGTTTAGAAACTACATTCAATTTTTTGCATATTCTATTCTTACATATTTTTTAAATAATATAGATAACTTATTCAAATTTTTACGTCAAGTTGCCTAACTCTGATTTTTTATTTTTTTTTTGCCACTTAAGGGCCTACTTTTTCCATGATGATCCTGCACATACCTATCTTCTGTGTAAAATATCACTCTATGGTTTTGGTATAACTTTGTAGGATGGTATAAGAGCCTAATTGTAGAATTTCATAGTGTTGCAACTTCTAGTGTTTAAGATATGAATGGAAAAGTTTTAGTTTGGTAGTTATAGTGTTTCCAGTATAGTAGAGAATGTTTTGGGCAATCCACATCTCTTTGTGGATTGGTATCTATCTTTTTGGATTTATGGAGATGTTGATAGGTTGACCAATAGAGTGTTAATTCCAAGTGGAATGAAGTTTGGAGATCTGTGTGATGAGTTTTGGATGTATAATTGGAAAATTCATATGTGAGGTCAATACTAGTGTCAACCTAATAAGTTTTGGGTATTGTGGAGTTTGAATGTGTATTGATCTATTATGTGGGAGCTATTATAGGTCCATGCTGACCTATTTTGATTTTTTATAAGTTTTCAATCTTGGTACAAGGAGTGTATGTGTGTATGATGACCTGACAAGTTACATTTTGTATATTACATCTAATTAGGTTGACCTAATTGATATTATAGGTGTTTGTGGATGAAGTGAATATATATGTAAGACAATTTTTAGTGTTTTGATGATAGTGATGCAATGTTATTTTTTGAATTAAGTGAGTATAAGGTGAATGTAGAGTAGAGAAAAGTGTTAATGCAAATCATATTTTGGTTGTTCAAAAAAATTTCCTCATAGGCTAAAAGGACCAATGGATATGGGATAAGTGTCCTAATAAAAATACATTTTATTTATGGTGGTGGTTAGGTGGCATTACTAGTGTTAGCTCTATCCTAGATAAGTAAAATTTAAATTTAGGTGGTGTTTTGGATGTTGGTAGGTGGTGAGTGAGCATAGAGTTACCCTAGGGCCATGAGGGATCAGTAAATGATGGAGGTGTCATCATTTTTTGTTGAGTAGTATCTTGGGAGCTTGACCAACACTATATTATAATGAGAATGTCTAACAAAGGAAACCTATACTTATATTTATAGTAGCTACTTGGATGACTACAAACTTGTGTGTTGGATGGTAAAAAATTGTTAAAAAAATTCCTTCACTCAACCTACTCAAACTATGACAATATTTGTATGTATCTATAAGGTTTCATCTATTTTGTGTATAATGGTAGGGTCCATTTGGGACTAAAGCTCCTAAAAAATTAGATACCCATAAACTAAATAATTCAAACACAAACTACACCTCATAAATTAATTATAGAGTCTAATTTGGGAGAATTAGAATCCCGATTTGACTTTCTTAAGCTTACTAATTCCAATCCAAAAATAAAGAATGCTATATGGTGTGTTGAAAACTAACCCACAACTAGATCACAAAATCCAGGTTATCTCTAATAATCTATAAATTAATTGATTTTTTTATACCATTTTTTCTTAGGTACCATGTAATATTATGAGAAACTATCTTAGACTTAGTGTATGAATCTATATGATAAAACTATTTAAAAAATAATCATATAATAAAAATAATGAAATGTAATTAGTTTCTATAATAGAAGAGACATGAAAAATAACATAAATAAAGGTCACTCTCCATGATAGGAAAATATAGACAAGTTTTATATAGAGCTAGAAGGAAGAAAATTAAAACCATAAATAAAAGTAATTCCAACTTCTAGAAACAAGTGGGAGTTACACCTACTTCAAAAATTACAAATGGATGGTTACATGTACTTATTAAAATATTCATAATGGTTAAGAAGTGTGCTATATACATCTAAGAGAATAAATAACTCCATCTACCAAGAATAATTGCATAGGCATTAAAAATAAGATTCAAGATTTAATTAATAGTAAAAAAAAAAAAGGATGAGTAAATGATATTTTTAACTCATGAAATTGTACCTACTAATAGTAATTTACAAATATTTATAAATTCAATTTAAAACATTAGAGTTTCTAACTTTTAAATATATTAATGATTATGACAATAATGGTGATATATTTGAGGGTAAATTGTTGATGTTATATTTAATTTTTAAATACCATTGATTATATTTTAGAATGAAAAGATTTTAAAATAAAATCATTTTGATTCATTGTATATTGAGTGAACCATTCATGACACCTATCTTAATTGTTAATAGGACCTACATGTCAATATAGTACTTTTTTGGAATAACATGTGTTTAATAGTCACATCAAGGAAATATATTGTGTGATTTCAATTTTTCATTGAAAATTATAAATGGAATGTCCCTTCATAGGTTAGGTTGTACACTGTTTTATGAATTCAAACTAAATATAGATAAAATTAAGCTATATTTCACGTTTTTCTTTTTTCAAATATATTTGATAATTTTCTTAGAAGACCATGGTTTCAAAAATAAAAAATGTTTTGTTGACTTACATAAATGTGTTAAATTTAAATGAAGATAAAGTGATAATTTAGGTAAAAAATGACTCATTACAAGAAAATTCCATATACTATTCAGTTTAGATGAGATATATTCATTTACACACCTAATGGTGTTCCATTTGAAAGAGATGATGATGTTCATTATTTGTATAAGATTCATCTAGATGAGACACAAAAAATTCATTTGAGAAATGAAAAGGAATGCTATATTATTACAAAAGAAGATTTAAAAAAATACAAAGAAAAAATACAAAGAATATTCCAAAGAAAAATCAAAAGAAGCATGTTGAATTTGTTGGATGTTGTGGTTGCGATTGCTAATATGTGGTTTTCATTGATGTCAACACTATTAGCATTATTGTATTGAAGACGGTATATGTCAAGGATATTGAGAAAATTGTTAAAGAAAGAGTTATAGGTTGCCAGTGGAATAGTGAAGGTCATGAAGGTGTCTTGCTCAGTACATTGAAGATCAATCATTGTGGAGTAAAGGGTTTATTTCTAAGAGTATCTAGTTTATCCACCAAATTTTTTAGAGGTCCACGTGAAGATTTGATCATTTTATGAACAATTGTGTTCTGACAGTATTTATGTGGTTGCAATTAGTGTTCTTGATTGAAGTCTATGTGATTCTGATAATCTTAGTTGTTGCGGATGTTTCTCTCTTAGTTAATGTTGTCTGTGGATGCTTCTAGATCATTCTCTATCCCTGTTGTATGTCCATGTTATTCGGCATGCTCATGGTCAAATATTTTTCTCGTGTGTTTTCGAGTTTTCACGTTCTTGGCTAACATATTGGTTGGAGCATGTTGTGGATCCTTGGAGATTAAAATTTGAATGTTTGGCATGCTCATGGAGTTGTTTTGGGTTGCATCATAATATTAGCTAATGGTGTTTGATCCACATTGAATATTTATTTGTAAATTTGGGCTGACATTGCAAATGTGTTTTATATTTTGGCCAACAAAGCTGTTAATGAAAATCCAAGTTGTGGATATATAAGAGTGATTGTTTGTGCAAAGTTAGTGTGTGTGAAGTGAGGAGATCCAGAGAAAGTGCAAGTGTGTGAAAAGTGATTATATCATTCGATTGCAAAGCAGAGTGTGAAGAAGTTTGAGTGAAGTGTGAAGAAGTATTTTTGTGCTTAATCAAAACTGTAATCAGGCTTGTGTAGAAGTTATTTTCTCAGTTCATACCCTGTAGATCTAATCCATATTTCTCTTCTTTGGGAAGTGAGCCCTCTTGTATTTGAGTAGTGAGCTCTAGGCAGTGTGCCTGAATGCATGTGCATTCCCATTATTTTTCATTATACTTTTAATAGGGTATATTATTGTGGACTAACATCCACCATGGTTTTTCCCCTAACAAGGTTTCCATGTAAACATATTGGTGTTCTCAGTGTTTCTGATGTGTTGATTGCTTATGGTTTATTGTTCATTCATCAGATCTAAAATTAAGTTAAGATTAGTTAAAAAGGAAAAGTATTCTATGACAACTGATTCACCCCCCCTCTCAGTTGTCTGTCCTTGTTTTGCTAATAATTGGTATCAGAGTAGGTGCCTCTGAAGAAGTTTAAAAGTTTGAGGTGATCTGAGATGACATCATACAAGAAGGATAGTCCTAGATTCCATGGAGCAAACTACTCTCTGTGGAAATACAACATGGAATTTCATTTGAGGTGTATTGGTGAACCCTTCTAGAAGATTACAAAGAATAGATATACCATTCCTCAGAATGGTCCATCCACTCCTGATGAGATTAAAGAGGCTGAGACTAACATCAGGGCTATTGAAGCTTTGCTAAGTGCTCTAAAAGATTCAGAAATGACAAATGTGATAAGTCTAAAGACATCTCATGAGATTTGGATGAAGCTAGAGACTTTGTATGAAGGAGATGTACATGTGAAGGTTGCTAAGCTACAAAGCTTGAAAGGAAAGTATGAGAATTTGAAGATGGCTGAAGATGAAAATATTTCTTCTTTTATGCAAAGAGTAAATGAACTTGTGATGGGTATTTGATGTGTTGGTGGTATTCTAGATGAACAAGAGATTGTAGCTAAAGTGCTTAGATCATTTCCTCCCTCCTACATGTCAAAGGATCATGCTATTGAAGAATTCAGATGAGTAACAAATGTGACAAGAGATATGTTGATTGGTAAACTTGTTGCTTTTGAGTTGAATGAATTTGGTGAATCTATTCCCAAGACTGAATCTACATTTAAGGCTTCTATATCCGAAAGAAACAAGAAAAGATATGATCCAGGAGAGAGTTCTAGAAATACATTGAAGTATGAGGAAGAGATGAAACAACTTGAAGATGAAGAAAGAGAAGTATAAGAGTTGGAAGCACTGATTGTAAAGAAAGAGGGCAGAGGACAAGCTAAGTATAAAGGAAAGTTGCCTATTAAATGTTTCTCTTGCAGTAAAATTGGTCATTTTTCTTCAAGGTGTCCTGAAAAAGTTCCTAGGACTAAACCTAACAAACCTAGATTTAAAAAGAAGTGTTATTTTGCTGAAGAAGGTGTGATTGATGAAGAATCTGATAAAGAAAATGGAAATAAAGATGAATGGGTTTTCATTGCTACCATTGAAAATGGTTTGGTGGCTACTAAATTTGCTAAAGTTGAGAAAGCTCTTGTCACCCGAATTGAAGAAAAGGATGAGTGGGTTATTGATAGTGAATGCTCACATCATATGACTGGTGACAAAAGAAAATTTGTAAGTCTAGAAAAATATGACGGTGGGGTTGTAAGATTCAAAGATAACAACATTGCTTTGATTCGTGGCAGAGGATCTATTTGTCTTGGTGGTAAACATCAGATTGATGATGCGCTTTATGTTGAAGGCTTAAAGCACAATCTGTTGAGTGTTGGATAGATAGTGGACAAGGGTTATGATCTTCAATTCAAAGATGGAAGATGTAGAATACTTGGAAGCTTTGGAAATATGATTACTTTAGGTGCAAAGACAAAAGGTAATATTTTTCACCTAAGTGCTGCTAAAGTAAGTTGTTTAATTGCTCAAGTAGATGAAATTTGGTTATGGCATAGGAGGTTGTGTCATGTGAATTTTGATAACATTGTCAAGGTAGGCTCCACTCAAGCAGTAAGAGATCTACCTAAGCTAGTGAAATATGCTAACACATTATGCAAGGAATGTCAGATGGGAAAGCAGACTAGAGTTTCTTTTCAGAGCAAACATCATTCAAATGGATTACTGGAGCTGGTGCATATTGATCTATGCGGTCCCTCCAGAGTCAGAAGTCTTCATGGAGAAAGGTACTTTATGCTACTTATTGATGATTACTCTAGGATAATATGGGTTAGTTTCTTAAGAGAAAAATGTGAAGCATTAGAAAAGTTCAAAAGTTTCAAAGCTATGGAAGAAAATGAGAAAGATCTAAAGATTAAATGCTTAAGGTTAGATAGAGGTGGTGAGTTCACCTCCAAGGAGTTCAATTCTTTATGTGAAGAGGATGGAATCAAAAGACAGTTATCTTCTCCCCAAACCCCTCAATAGAATGGAGTTGTAGAGAGAAAGAACAAAACAATTCTAGATGCTGCTAGAACAATGATGATAGAAGGTAATGTGCCTCACATCTATTGGAGTGAAGCTATAAGCACTACTATGTACACTTTAAACCGGGTAAATGTCAATGGTAATTCCAATAAGACTCCTTTTGAACTGTGGTTTGGTTATAAGCTTACT
This sequence comes from Sequoia sempervirens, assembly GCA_007258455.2. Classification (NCBI taxonomy): domain Eukaryota; kingdom Viridiplantae; phylum Streptophyta; class Pinopsida; order Cupressales; family Cupressaceae; genus Sequoia; species Sequoia sempervirens. Next base: position 29,529,687 of record VDFB02058242.1, read on the forward strand.
GTTAAATATTTCAAGATCTTTCAAAGCAAGTGTTATATTAAGAGAGATGAGGACATAGGAAAGTTTGATGCAAGAAGCGATGAAGGAATCTTTCTAGGTTACTCTACTAAAAGCAAGGCCTACTGATGCTATAATAGAAGACTGAGAAAAATGGTTGAAAGTGAAAATGTCAGAGTTGATGAAGACTCTGCTAGATCATCTAGATATTGTGGATATGATTTAGATGACCAAAAAGATAGTACAAACCAAGGGAAGAATGCTTAGACACATAATCAACTTCAAATTGTTCTGGTAAGTTAAGAAATTTAGGAAGAAGAGACAAGTATAAGTGTAGAAGAAAAAATAGAAGAATCAGAAGTTCAAGAAAATCCTAAAACTTTGAGGTATGTGAGATTGAATCATTCTAAAAATAAAATTATAGGAGACATGAATAAAGGAGTGCAGACTAGAAGAAAAATTGCAAAAGAATATTGCCTAATTTCCAAGATTGAGCCTAAAGATGTCAATGAATCTTGTAATGATGAATATTGGATGGAAGCTATGAAGGAAGAACTGATGCAGATTGAAAATAATGATACATGGATTCTTTTTCCCAAACCTAAAGATAAAAATGTGATTGGTACTAAATGGGTCTTTCAGAATAGGCTAAATGAACAAGGTGAAGTGGTCTGGAATAAAGCAGGACTAGTGTGTAAAGGGTATTCACAAATGGAAGGTATTGATTTTGAAGAAACCTTTTCCCTTGTTGCCAAGATTGAAGCTGTAAGATTATTTCTTGCTTATGTTGCATTTAAGAACTATAAAGTTTATCAAATGGATGTGACGTCAACCTTTTTGAATGGTGAATTAGAAGGAGAAGTATATGTTGAAAAACCAGATGGATTTCAACTAACCGACAAGGAGACATGGTTTTCCAATTGAAGAAAGCTTTGCATGGACTCAAGCAAGCTCCTAGAGCCTGGTATGCTAGACTGGATAAATACTCACTAAAGCTTGGATTCAATAAAGGTACTACTAACAACAAATTTTATTTCAAGTTAGATCATGATAAAGAATTGATAATTGAAGTCTTTGTTGATGACATTATTTTTTGGAGGAAATGATGATATATGTATGAAGTTTGTTGATGAAATGAAGAGTGAATTTGAAATGAGTATGATTGGTGAGATGAAATTATTTTTGGGATTGCAAGTCACTCAGTTAGACAATGGGATTTTCATATCCCAGTCCAAATATGTGAGAGAGTTGTTGAAGAAATTTGGCATGGAAGACCCAAATCCTGTTAGTACACCCATGGTAATTGGATGCAAGTTAACACATAATGATGATTTTCCTAGGGAAAATCAAACAAGATACAGGTCAATGATTGGTGGATTGCTCTATTTAACACAGACCAGACTAGACATCATGAATGTTGTGTGTATGGTTGCTAGATTTCAGGCTGATCCAAAAGAATCTCATGTGACTACTGTAAAAATAATTTTTAGATATCTGAAAGGAACAATTGATTTTGGGCTTTGGTATCCTAAAGATCATGATCTTACTCTGAATGCATATATTGATGCAGATTGGGTAGGAGATGTAGATGACAGGAAAATTACTAGTTGTGTTGCCTTCTTTCTAGGGAAAAAGATGGTGTCTTGGTTGAGTAAGAAGCAAAATTCCATTTCCCTATCTACTGCTGAAGCATAATATATTGTTGCTGCAAATAATTGTACTCAAGTGATGTGGATGAAATAGATGCTGAAAGATATTAGAGTAGTATATGTTGAACCTATTGCCATATATTGTGACAACTCAAGTGCAATTAACATATCAAAAAATTTGATGCTACACTTTAATACCAAGCATATATCAATCAAGTTTCACTTCTTGAGGGAGAAAGTGAGTGAGAAAGAAGTTAGATTGGAGTATGTGCCTACAAAGGAACAAATTGCAAACATTTTCACCAAGCCATTGCCAAAGGATAATTTTGAGTATCTTTGAGGGATTCTAGGTGTAATTAACCCTCTTGATATGAACTAAAGATGGATTTACTTGCATCAATTTGTATGCTTCAAAGATATATTTTGATTTGGATTGATGTTCCCATGGCTACTACTCAGGGGGAGTAGTCAAATGTCTAGATATGTGGTTTAGAGCTTGTATGTGGAAAGATAATGTTTATCTTTTCAATTGATGTCAAAGGGGGAGAAGAGCAATTTGAAAAACTAGTAATTATCTGGGGATAAGATCCCTGTGGGAAAATATCATGTAGAAGAAGTTGAGGAAGAAGATTTAGAACCTAAGGAGTAAGTGTTGATTTAGAGTTGCGTTGATGGTGTTTTTCACATCATGTGTTTCCATCAATTCCAAAGGGGGATATTGTTGGATGTTGTGGTTGTGGTTGTCATTAATGTCAACACTATTAGCATTATTGTATTGAAGACTGTATATGTCAAGGATATTGAGAAATTTTTTAAAGAAAGAGTTACAAGTTGCTAATGGAATAGTGAAGGTCATGAAGGTGTCTTGCTTAGTATGTTGAAGATCAATCATTTTGGAGTAAAGGGTTTATTGCTGAGAGTATCTAGTTTATCCACTGGAAGTTTCAAAGGTCCACATGAAGATTTGATCATTTTATGAACAACTTTGTTCAGATAGTATTTTTGTGGTTGCAGTTAGTGTTCCTGATTGAAGTCTATGTGATTTTGATAATCTCAATTGTTGCGGATGTTTCTCTATTAGTTAGTGTTATCTTTGGATGCTTCTATATCATTCTCTATCCTTGTTATATGTCTGTGTTGATCAATGTTCTCGTGGTCAAATATTTTTCTTGTGTCTGTTCGCGTTTTCATGTTCTTGGCTAACATGATGGTTGGAGCATGTTGTAGTTCCTTGGAGATTAAAATTTGAATGTTTGGTGCACTCGAGGATGTTTTTTTCGGCCGCATCATAATATTAGCCAATAGTGTTTGATCCACATTGAAAATTTATTTGTAAATTTGGGCCAACATTGCAAATATGTTTTATATTTTGGCCAATGAAGTTGTTAATGAAAATATATGTTGCGAATATATAAGTGTGATTTTTTGTGAGAAGTTAGTGTGTGTGAGGTAAGGAGAGCCATAAAAAGTGCAAGTGTGTGAACAGTGATTATATCATTCGATTGCAAAGAAAAGTGTGAAGAAGTTTGAGTGAAGTGTGAAGAAGTATTTATGTGCTTAACTAGAACTGTAATCAGGCTTGTGTAGAAGCTATTTTCTCAGTCCATACCCTACGGATCTAATATGTATTTCTCTTCTTTTGACAATGAGCCCTCTTGTATTTGAGCAATGAGCTCTAGGAAGTGTACCTAAATGCATGTGCATTCCCATTATTTTTCATTATACTTTTAACTGGTATAATATTGTGGACTAACATCCACCGTGGTTTTTCCCCTAACAGGGTTTCCACATAAAAATATTGGTGTTCTATGTGTTTCTAATGTGCTGATTTCTTATGGTTTATTGTTCATTCATCAGAGCTAAAATTAAGTTAAGATAAGTTAAAAAGGAAAAGTATAATGTGACAACTGATTCAGCCCCCCCATATTAGTTGTTTGTCCTTGTTTTGCAAACAAAAGTAAAACTATTGAAATAAACATTGAAGCCAAAGTATATTAACATACTAAAAAAATCCCTCTTCTATGAGTTTTCTCAAAACCAAATCCCATAAGAACCCTAGTTATTCAACTCAAGAGGACATTTTTTTGGGCCTTTACATTATTAAAAATAGTCCCTTGATGACTCATGTTATAGGAAAGATATTTGTAAAGACAAGATCCACTAGAAATATCGAAAACCCCAAAGCTAAGAAGGACAAAAAAGCTTTATTTAGTTTATTGATGAGGAAGATACGTCTGTTGAGGAGGAAGGGTTTAACCCCAAGCAAAATTTGGAAGCCAAGGAAGTGGATGATAAGGTGTCCATTGTTCCACAGGGGTGGCTATTCTAAGAATAATGATATTGCATAGAATTTTTGGTCATTCGATCCCCAATCTAAAAGATGGGAAGGCTTCTAGTGATTCTACACAAGATGAGGAAAAAGATAATGATGAAGAGGAAAAAATGTGACCCCTAAAAGTGTGGGTGGTAGTCTATTTAAAGAGATGAATTTCACAATTTCTTATTTGAAATAAATTGATGCAACTCTCATTAATGAGCATGCCTAGAAAGGGTGCCTCAAGTGTGACCAAACTACTAATTAGTTGGTTGAAGTCAAAATCAAAGTGGATTTCATGGAAGGGAAAATAATTTTTTTATCCAAATTTAGCTCTAAAGTGATGCACAAATTAGTCATGACCTTGTGTACATCTTGCACAATATAAAGCTTAAGCTACATCGAATTCATTTGGTACACCCACATAAACATAGAAGGAAGTGTTGATACATGCAAGATGCATAATTTCATCCTAAATCTTTATAGTACATAAAAATATGCTATTATTTTTATTAATAATAAACTAATATAGTTAACAATAAGTTTCAATAAGAAATATATTAAGATAAGAAGTCTTATTGAAAATTACCTATCACTTTGTTGGTTCCAAAAATTGTAGATTGGAAACCGTAATAGTATGCCAGGCTTTGTGGTCATGTTTAACAATGTTTTGGCCAACAAATAGAAATAGCCAATAAGGTTAGGGTTCCCTACACTTCAAGCTCTACTAGACCTAGGTGGGTGTACCTTGATAATGGAGCATATTTAAAGGTTGTGTGAATTCTTCAGGTTTGGTGATCTATCCACATTTCCATGTAAATTTGAAATAGATGTAAACTAATAGTTGTTCCTACTCTTAATGTCTCAAATGTGTATAAGGATTTTATGAAGCATTCTTGTGAAATAAGTGTGATCAGTTCCTATTCCGATTGGGTAAATGGAGTTGAGATATGTATGATATGTGGATCCTCTTTCATGGCTTAACTCTAACTGCTTGAAACTTTTGGATGTTTATACTTTGTATAAATGTGCAAGTTTTCCAGTTATCTGGCTCTTCTTACAAATCCCAATGATATCTTCCCAAGTTACTATGATGTTCGAAAGAATTTTAATTCTTGTTTGAAGGAAAATAGTTAAGATGATTGATTTTAAAGGATTTTAATTCTGGGCATAAACCAATTAAAATGAATCTCTTAAAAGGATTTTAATCCACTTCTCAAAAAATCCAATCAATAAAATCACACAAAGGCAACAAATGTGTCTTGAAAAATTAAATATATGTTTGATACACTTAATTTGAATAACAAAGAAATATCACTCTAGAGATAACAAGATAACATATACAAATTAATTGTTGATGTTGTAGCCATTGGCCTCATACTTTCAAAAATTTATTTAATAAGAAATAAATTAAATATAGCCATTGGCTATTTATTTATTGGAGCCAATTTATGACTTGAGACACTTCCATTTACATTTTGTAATTTATATTTTATTAATGTGGCCAACTTCATCTAAATGATCACCACCTTTTGTGTAAGACACATCCATTCATTTGAGGTTGACCTTTCATCCATGAAGGGATGTGTTGTTTCGAATTCACCACATCAAATTGTATATAAGGGAGGCATTGTTCACTTCCATTATCATCCATTCCATTCATTCAAATCAAGTGTGAATTACCTACAGCAAGAGTTCGATATCAGCAAATCGATATTATTCTTAAAGGGGATCGACATTATTCTTCTAGGAGTTCAATCTTATTTTCTTGATATTGAATCAAGTGTGGTGCTATGAGTTTGGCCTTGAGATTGGCTAGATTATAAAAGAGAATTACTATTCATTATTCAATATATAAGTGATATATTGTTGTTGGTTTTTTCTCCCTCAAGAAGGAGGATTTTCCCAGGGTATGTGTTGTGTTAGTTTGTTTGAAATTGTTCTATTTCTTCTTATTTAAATTTTGATCCTAAAACTAACATGGTATCAGAGTGGGTTTAAGCAAGATCGTGATCAGATTTGTATAAGTTGTGTGATCTTCCTCTCTTATTCTCATCTTAGTGTGTCTATCTTATCTATGAAAATTTGTGAACGATCTCAAGGTTGAAGATAGACTCAATGGTGCCTCTAACTTCACCTCGTAGAAGTTTAGAGTTCTTATTGCATTGGAAGAAAATGATATTCTTGATTTCATGGAGAATGAGGTACCTGTACCTTCTGATGAGATGAGAAGACGTGCATTGGAGGAAGAATGGCACAAAGGCCAAGAAGGTATTGATTGATTCTTTGAAGGATCACCTTGTGTCTATTATCTCCAAGTTGAAGATAGCTAGAGATATGTTCAAGACTTTGGAGGGACTATATGAGATCAATAACACCAAAAAAGCTCTTGCATTGAGGCAACAACTTCATCACTTCAAGATGGTGAAAGGAGATTCAATCATCTCCTTCTTTATGAAGATCACTGAGTTGAAGGATCAACTTTATACCATTGGAGACATAATTGATGATCGAGACCTAGTCATGTTGGCGCTTAATGGTCTTCCTCAATCTTGGGAGCCTTTTGTCCAAGGTATTAGTGGAAGATCAAATCTACCTAAGTTTGATTGTCTTAGAGCAGATTGCATTGAAGAGGAATCAAGGTTGGAAACAAGGGGTAATGGACAAAGTTCTCACAATGAAGACAATCATTTTCTTGCTGCTCAAACTTCAAAGAGGAAAGGAAGAGAAGGGAGAAAATGTAACTTCAAGAGGAATAGAGAGAGGAAATCAGATGGTGTTCCTGAATCAAAGAAGAAGAAGGATCTCTTCTATATATAGTGCTTTAGATGTGACAAGTATGGTCATTATGCTAGAGATTGTGCAACAAGACCAAAGAAACATGCCTCTACTATGGATGTGGATGATGTCTCTCCTTATAAGGAATCTAAAGATAACTCAAGCGGATTTTTATTTATCTCTTCCCTATCAAGCAATGTTCCAACTGATAGTATCATATGGTTGATTAATAGTGGTGCTTCTTGGCATATTATAGGGTATAGAGAGCATCTTTCAGATTTGGGGGAGAGAGAAACTAACATTCGAGTAATAATTGGAGATGATGCTTGCTATTCAGTGAAAGGTGCTAAAGCCACCTCTCTTCACCTAGAGTCTGGCATACCTCTAAATTTGAGTGATGTCTTGTTCGTACAAGGTATCAAAAGGAACCTTGTATCAATTTTAACTTTGGAGGACAAAGGATTATCAAGTTGCATTTTCTGAGGGAAAATTTCTTGCTTGGCCAAAGAACTCTAGCATCAAGATAGCCTAAGTGATTCGTGTTCGAAAAGAGAGTCTATATAGACTTTCCATTCATCCAATCCAGGAATTGTTGCATGATTCCTCAAGTTCAAGTGAGCTTTGGCATAGGAGGCTTGCTCATCTTTACTTCAAAGCTCTTCCATCCATGGAGAAGATAGTCACTAGCCTTCTAAAACTCAGTTAGGAGCATGATGGTACTTGCAAAGGATGTGCAATGGTTAAGAATACTAAGGGTCATTTTCATAGTAGTGAAAGTAGATCAAAATGTATTCTAGATCTTGTTCATTCTGATTTGTGTGGTCCAATGTCTATTGCATCCTTGAGTGGTTTTTGGTATTATGTAATTTTCATTGATTACTACTCTAGAAAGACTTGTATTTATTTCTTGAAGTCTAAGGAATATAAAGTACTTGAGAAATTCACAAAATTTAAGGCTCAAGTAGACAATTTGTCTAGAAGAAGGATCAAAGTTATGAGATTTGATAACGGAGGGGAATACACCTCTGGAGGTTTTCGTAACTTTTGTATCGAGGCAGGGATCAAGAGGGAGTTTTGTGTTCCTTACAATCCATAGAAAAATGGAGTTGCAAAAAGGAAGAATAGATCCATTTTTGAGGTTGTCAAAGATATGATCCATGATCAAGACTTGTAAACCTTCCTTTGGGCAGAAGCATCTAGAACTGCAGTGTATCTTTAGAATCAGAGCCCTCATCATATTTTGGACAATATGATTCATGAAGAAGCCTTCATAGGTGTGAAGCCTGAGGTCAGTCACTTCAGAATCTTTGGTTGTCTTGTTTATATTCATGTGCTTAAGGATAAGAGAACTAAGTTAGAACCATCTGGAAAGAAAGGAATATTTGTGGGTTACAATGAATCCTCAAAAGCCTACAGGATTTACATTCTAGGACATAAACATATAGAGATTAGTACAAATGTCTCTTTTGAAGAAGATGTTGCATTCAAAAGATCTAAAGGTTCATGCATGGAGGTAGATAATGAAGACCAAGAGACTCCTCAGGACATGGATGTTGATCATACTCCTGAGATTCAAAGGGAGTCTACTGAACTAGAAGAGGATATTGATCCAGTTGAGCCTTTGGAACCAACTGATGGGACAAGATATGTTGTAATAGGTTGAAAGAGACCTCTATGGGATAGGAAAACCATGCAAGAGGTAGAAAACTTTGTAGCTCCTCAAGGAACATTCAGAGAAAGAAAAAGACCATAGAAGTTTCTAGACTATGTAGCATTAATGAGTCATATCATTGAATCTGAGTCTTCCAGTGTTGAGGAAGCATCAATTCAACAAGTATGGAGAGATGTTATGGATGAAGAATCTCAATCTATCACAAGAATGATGTTTGGGATATTGTACTAAGACCTGAATGGAAATCAATTGTATCTTCTAAATGGATTTTCAAGATCAAGCATGTAGCTAATAGAAGCATTGAGAAGTACAAAGCTAGATTTGTGGCTAGAGGATTCTCTCAGAAAGAGGGAATAGATTATGAAGAAATTTTTTCTCTGGTTTCTCATCATACATCCATCAGGACTATCATTACTATTGTAGCAGTAAAGGGATGGAAGCTACATCAGATGGACATGAAGACAACATTCCTTAATGGCATAATTGAAGAAGTATACATTGAGAACCCTGATGGCTTTGTGATTCATGGGAAGGAGTCTCATGTTTGTAAATTGAAGAAGGATTTGTATAGCCTTAAGCAAGCTCCTCGTGCTTGGTATGAGAGGATTGATCGATACTTGATGAGCTTGGGCTTCTCCAAGAATGATGTTGATTCAAATCTTTACTTCAAGGTAGTTGATGGTGAGGCTTTAATCCTTGTTCTTTATGTTGATAATCTATTTCTTATTGGAGAAGAATATCTCATTATCAAATGCAAGAAGGAGTTAACTTCTGAATTTGAGACAAAGGATCTAGGATTTATGCATTAATTTCTAGGATTGGAAGTGTGGCAGAGACCCAATGAGATTATTTTGAGTCAAGGGAAGTATACTATAGACATATTGAAGAGGTTTGGGATGATGGATTGCAAATCTATGTCTACACCGATGGAAACAAATTTGAAGAAGTTAAGTAAGTCTGTAGCTAGTTTAGATCTGGTAGATCCTACTATGTACAAGAAATTGATTAGATCCTTGATTTATCTAGTCAATACTAGACCAGATATTTTCTATGCAATGAGTGCATGGGAAGGAGTCTCATGTTTGTAAATTGAAGAAGGATTCCTTAAGCAAGCTCCTCGTGCTTGGTATGAGAGGATTGATCGATACTTGATGAGCTTGGGCTTCTCCAAGAATGATGTTGATTCAAATCTTTACTTCAAGGTAGTTGATGGTGAGGCTTTAATCCTTGTTCTTTATGTTGATAGTGAATATCTCATTATCAAATGCAAGATACTTCTGAATTTGAGACAAAGGATCTAGGATTTATGCATTAATTTCTAGGATTGGAAGTGTGGCATGAGATTATTTTGAGTCAAGGGAAGTATACTATAGACATATTGATATGATGGATTGCAAATCTATGTCTACACCGATGGAAACAAATTTGACTAGTTTAGATCTAAGATCCTACTATGTACAAGAAATTGATTAGATCCTTGATTTATCTAGTCAATACTAGATATTTTCTATGCAATGAGTGCACTCAGTAAGTTCATGTGTGAACCAAGCATCTAGTTGCAGTAAGTGTATCTTGAGATACTTGCATGGCATAGTTGGATATGGCTTAGATATATTTCTAGTGTAGACCTAAAGCTAAGGATATTTTGATTGGGCAAGGAGTGTAGTTGATTGGAAGAGCTCTAGATGTTGCTTTAACTTGGGGTCTGCAATGATTTCTCGATGTAGCAAGAAGCAGTCTTCAACTTGGCGCTAAGCACTGCAGAGGCTAAGTATATTGCAACATGTGTAGTAGCTCAAGAAGTAGTGTGGCTTCGAAAGCTCCTTGCAGGATTGTTTGAAAAATCATTAGAGCCAAATTTTATTCATTGTGACAATCAAAGTTGTGTGAATATATCTATCAATATAGTGTTTCATGATAGAACAAAGCATGTTGAGATAAAATACCATTACATTAGAGATATGGTACTGAGGAAAGCTATTTAGCTAAGATATATTTGCACTAATGATTAGACGACTGATATTCTCACCAAGCCTCTCTCCAGAGTGAAGTTTGTGCATTTTCGAGACAAGCTTGGAGTTGTAGAAAATGAAGCCCTTGCTAAGAGGGAGACTCAACATCAATGATCCTTTGTGATTTTCTATAATGCATCTTTCTCTGTGATAGAGAAATTTGAGGTGAAAGCCCTTGTTAATGCATCTTTCTCTGTGATGGATAAATTTGACGTGAAATCCCTTGTTCCACCCTTTGGGAGTAGCCATGGTGGATGTCATGTTGAGAGACTCCATGAAAACATCACATTGGGAGACTCCGTGATGAATTCTTTGTACTTTTTTTCTCCACTCATGGGAGTAGCCATAGTGGACATCATGTTGAGAGACTCCATGATGACATCACGTTGAGTGATTCCATGATGGGAACTTGTGCACATGTTCCTTCCATACATGGGAGTAGCCATGGTGGACATCATGTTGAGTGACTCCATGATGATATCACATTGAGTGACTTCGTGATGAGCTCTTTTCCACAAATGGGTGTAGCCATTGTGGATGTCATGTTGAGAGACTCCATGACTTGGATATCTGGAAGTATTCCTCCCTAGCTAAGAGGGAGTGTTGATGTTGTAGCTGCAGGCCTCATACTTCTAGTGATTTATTTAATAAGAAATAAATTAAATATAGCCATTGGCTATTTATTTATTGGAGCTGATTTATGAAGAGACACTTCCATTCACATTTTGTAATTTATATTTTATTAATGTGGTCGACTTCATCTAAATGATCGCCACCTTTTGTGTAAGACACATCCATTCATTTGAGGCCAACCTTTCATCCATGAGGGGATGTGTTGTTTGGAAATCATCACATCAAATAGTATATAAGGGAGGCGTTGTTCACTTCCATCATCATTCATTCCATTCATTCAAGTCAAGTGCAAATTACCTACAATAGGAGTTTGATATCAGTAGATTGATATTATTCTTCAAGGGGATCACCATTATTCTTCTAGGATTTCGATCTTATTTTCTTGATATTGCATCAAGTGTGGTGCTATAAGTTTTGCCTTGAGATTGGCCTCATTGAAAAAGAAATTTTTTGTTCATAATTCAATATATAAGTGATATATTGTTGCTGGGTTTTTCTCCCTCAAGAAGGAGGGTTTTCCCAGGGTATATGTTGTGTTAGTTTGTTTGAAATTGTTCTATTTATACTTGTTTAAATTCTGATTCTAAAACTAACATTAATATCAACAAAATAGTTGAACACTAAAATTTGGGCCAACAAATTAAACTTTCTTCTCCATTATATCGATTCAAAAGTTATTACAATTCATATTAGAAGTTTGTTTTCTATGTTTTATTCTATGAATATGACTAGATGCTAATGATTATGATGGTATATGATGATCTCAAAACTCGGCCTTACTTTCCCTTATATACATGAAGAAACAAGCTTCAAGTCATTACATCTAAAGTGGTGAATTTTCATTTACGGGTATGTGCAGGATCATCATGGAAAAAACTTAAGTTAAATCATAAACTAAAACCTAAACTAGTACAACTATAATTAACAAAGACAACAATGAAGTACCCACACCAACAATCGTGATACCACAATCCATTAATCTTATAAGGTACCTGTGATCACCTAAGATCTATTCAAGGTCCTTTCACCATAATAGTGTATCTGACACTGAGTGAATTAATGAAACTTTCATCCTTATATTGCTCGAGAAATGAACATGTCGACTTTGGAGAGATTCTTAATATATTCTTGTTTAGCATAGGTATATGCATTAGTGATTATATCTTTCATAATGAACTTTGAAGTGAATATTTTCTCTAACTGTACATGTGTATTTTCCACCATCATTGTCTCATTGTTTACTTTCTCAAGAGCCATCGATAATAGTTGAGCTAGTTCATTCTTCCACACCTTCTATTCTTTTAGTTCTCCCTCATCATCAAAGAAGTCAGGTAAAGCCATATCTAGGGGTTGGTCAAAATCACCAAGCTCTTGTGTTAAAACAGTACAAAATTTCTCATGCATATTAGTTAATTCATCGTAAATCTTGAACACCTACTTGTAAACATTTCCTTTGGCTATCAATCCTTCTTTCTCTTTTGTCATTCTAAGATGTAGCATTTTGTGTTCTTGGTAAGTGGCATGTGTTTTGTTTGAATTTCCCATACCTTATCAACATTCTCGAGCATCTTTTCAAATCTTTTCTTTATTAGATTTGAGACCATTTTAAACTTGATGGACTTTATTTCCATTTCTAATTTGTCACCCCTTGTTTGGGATCTCTCAGCTCTACACTTCCAATAGGTAGTTTCAGCTTCATGGCTTCTAATACCCTATTATCACCCTCTACCCGTGGGGACTAACTACTTGAAGATGATGGTAAGTTATCTTTGTAGCTGGTGATATCCTATCTCAATTTCTCATTCTTTGTCATATATGTCTTATTATTTTTCACCATTTTTTCAATTTGGGCTTTAGTGAACCTTGCAACATTAACATTCAAGTCTGCAGTTTCTAGAGGATCAGTATCTTCAACCCATTGTACCAGGAGATGGCCAAATTCCTTATTAGGATCATCAATAACTATTTTTTTTTTTGGTGGGTACAAGGCTAACATTAACAAAGCTGCATTATCTAGATCATAACCTCATCCAATGTATACTTTTTCTACCCCTTCTATTCTCAATTGCAAGTTTTTATTCTAGCTTTTCAAGAAGATGTCAAATACAATGGCAGAGCTCATATCCCATCTAGGGAGCAACATGATGCTTTCCTCTTCTAGTAATTTTCTTCATTTTTCTAGGGTCATGGCTCCATTTCGTTATCAATCTCATCCTATAGCTCTTTCAAAGCTTCTTCTTCCTGTTTAGGTGTGACATCTTTAATCCTTTCCCTAATTAGTTTACATTTATCCTCATACACAAAGGCCTTAAACTCAAAGGTTTTAATGAAATCATCATTAGAAGTAAACTTTTGGTTGACATTATTATTCCTTATATCCTTTGAGAGCTCAATTGGGGACTCTAGTACAATGAGATTTCTCTCTATTGGAGGCTCATAACCTCCAATCATAGGTTTATCCACTAGTACTCTTTCATCACTACTTCCCACTTATTTTTTTTTGAAATGGATGTGTCAATAGAGAAACTAATATCCAGTGTTGGCTGAGGAGAGAGCTAGCATAGTGGGGTTTCATACTCAACTTGCATTTCCCCAATATCTTCATTTCTCTTTTTTGTGAACACCCAAGGAGGCACATTCTTAGTTAACTCTACTTCATGTGAAATTAGTGTATCTAGCCTCTTTATAGGATCCTCAATTTTGAGAAAAGCTCCTTCATATAGGGGATTATTGGATGTCTTCCAAAATTATGCTAACATCTATCTATGATACACGTTTATCCTTCTAGCTACATAATTCTCATCAAAATTTCTTATTAAATTATCTTCCACAAAAAGTTTACGATGATACCCTTTCAATTTTTTACTTGTTTTAACGTCATCTATGAAATGTTCAGGGTCAAATTTTTCCCTTGCATTCCCTTTAGGAAATTTATAATTTTCTTTCCTTTTATGAATTAATTCATATCCTTTTTCAGAAACCATAGTAAGATCTACAAAGCACAATATTTTGGGCATTAGTGACTACTTGTTATGAATTTTAAGATGCAAAAAATCTAAGTAGGCTAATTGCCTCACAATATCCAAATACGCAACCCTGTTCGGACAAGTTTTCATTAACAAGAATGGGGATCCTTCATATCTATATACTCTAATCTTTGTACAATCACCATATCCATACTAATCACCCCAATTATGATTGACCTTCCCTCTTTCCTCCTTGTCCTTGGGTCTTAGGAAACTTTGTACTTCTGGCAATAGATTATAATCACATGGGTGACCCAGTAGATTATATAAGGGTTTCACAAAATATTCTTCAAAATAAAAATAATGTGATCTTTCATATCTACTGTCCCAAATAGCTATCCACATCTGCACTAGCCTAATATTTCCATTATCATCCAAGTTTTTAATTCTTAAACACTCATCCCACATCCCCATACTTTTTCCTTCATATAAAATGAGATACATGAATAAAGAATAATCCACAAATTTGATTCCTCCACTTCTATTTTTGATAGAAACTATCTCATTGTGAATTTCATTGGCTAGACACTCAACACAATCAATGGCCCAGACATCTTGACTTTTCATATCAACTGTCAAGACCATTGGTGCTATGTCCATAAATACGGGGGAATCCAGGCCAAGAACTTGGCAAACACAGTAGTATGTGCATTGAAAATATTCTTCAAATAATTTAATAGAATATGGAGGATTTTCCTCCCTTGAAAATACTCTAAGGCGATTTCCTTCATCATAGGGACTATGTAGTGTTAATATCCACCTTTTGTAACTAGTGCTTAGATTGTGATACTCATTTAAGAGGTCCCTAATCCTAAATTTCATGTCAATACTGGTGTCTAGTTGGAACACCATAGATATATAGTTCTTGATAATAGGGATGAAGGACAATCCATTTTCTAATTTAATCATGTGAGTCTATGGAGTGTATCTATTGGAAAGTGATTTAATCAATTCAACATTTATGAACACATTAGGTACCACCAAATTCCCTAAATTAAGTCTCCATGGGTTAGAAATTGGTTGGTGTCTGTGCATTTTTCTATTGTGTTATATAAAAAAATTGTATCCCCTTGATGGGGTCCATGCATCACCCACTTGCTTGTTTATATTTTCCAATTTCTCAGTCTGAGGGTTTAATTGAGTGTTTCACCTATACCTTTGTCCAGAGCCAGGATATTGATTGATCAAGTCCTAATTCAAATGTCTTTCTTCTAGTTTTTGTCTTTTTTTAGGGTTTTCATATGTGCTTGCCATGGTATGAATTGTGCAGAAAAACCCTACTTTTTATCTTGACAATTAAACTTGTTTTAGACAATTAATGTGAATTTTAGCTAAGGCTTGGGTACTTACTTGGATAGAAAACACCTTTCCTAGTCTTGTTTTTGTCATCCATTGCTATGCTTCATTCCCTTTCTCCCTGGTTTCTTAATGATTTCAATACAGCTTTAGGTTTTGGTTTTAATGCCCTTGGATTTGGTTTATTAATTCCTTTTAATGGTACTTTCATGTCATAGAGAGTAGAATTAATTAGTTTAAATATAGGCCATTGATTTGCTCATCATCACTGCTAAATTGTCTCTTCATCATGCCACTATCTTGTCAACACTTTCGCTTCATCAAGATGATAATATTTTGATCTCACTGATATCTCCCCATTTCCCTTATAACTCCTTTTAATTGTGTACTCCTTCCTCTTTTTTGAGATTTCAAAGAGACTTTACATGGCTTCATATCAATATCACAATGTCCACTCAAAAAATTCCCTCTAAGTCAGTTCTTCGATACTCTCTTATCAATCCGATATGTACACAAGTTTATCATATACTAGCAGTGAGTGTCATCATTTTATCAATGGGACCAACATCCTTGTTCTCTTGATATGCATTCTTCCCTTCGATGGAGTTCTCAACTTTAGTTATTCACTTATTTGTTTTAGGGTTGTTGAAGGGATCTATGTTTGGGTCTCACCGATATAGATCTCTCCCTAACATTCTTTAGATTGACATGTATTTTCCCTTTTTAGGGGGACTATGAATTGCCTCACTCCAATATTTTGGAGTTCTTTCAAATATATTGGGTGTTGTTATGTTCTTTTTAAATAAATTTCATCATCCCATTGATATATACACTTCTCTTCGATGAACTTTTCCTTTCTCACTACATCGAAGGGATGCATAAATTACTCATTTGAACATCCCAAAGTCTCTCTGATTCTCAAGTGTACGTGTTGTTACTTCAAATTTTCATTGTCACTCCAATAAATTGTTGAGTCATGTCCGAGAGATTTTTTTTGTTTCCTGAATGTTGAGGTGTAATTACCTCATGAGTCATACCAAAGTGATACAAATAAAAATATTATACTCCTCGGTAGTCAATGTATTGGGTTATTGAAGAGATCCAAAAGACTACCCTCTAATGTCTCAAGGTGTCCTTAATAAAACTTCAATCGGGTTATCAAAGAGACACTAAGACAAGTTTCCTCAATATGATATTCTTTCTTTGGCATTGTTCATATTATTTCACTTTGTCATTCCTTCAAAAAACCTTAGAGTGACTTCCGTTGATATGATGTAGTCTCATCGACATGACCATTTTATTTGTGGGTAGGGTGATGAATGTAATTTTTTTAGGGTGATGACTATAGGGTAGATAAATGGGATATTTCGAGTGATGAAGATTTAAAATGACATGCTAGGTGATAGGAATTTGAATAGGGGAAATGGATGTTCTATGGAAAATTTAGGCTTAATTTTTTAGTCCTTACACACTCAATATCAAATGTCACATCTATTAACTCATTTAAATATTGAATAATTCAATATAGAAGTATGATACAATCCAACATGTGTTACATATTCCTTAGAATCCATAGCATCTTCTTTAACATGTGCACCAATAGATCATGACCATGTACATTTTTTCTATGTACTTTATCTCAAAATATTTAAACCCTTAATCACATGTAAACTAAAATTATGAAAAATGTGTAGTTATAGTTGATTGCTCAAAGGATAGCCTTAGTCACATCAGGAAAGAGGCCTAATATATTTTAGAAAGGTTTGTTTGAGTCAAGTAATAGATGACAAAGCTTGAAGCTCAATAATATCCTTCACAATAGAAGGGAATATAGTATGATGAATAGATGGGATTGATTAAGTTGCCTCACTAGCTAGACATAGGCATGGAATGCCTCTCATATTTCCTATATATAGTCTTTTCCTCTACATTGGAAATCAAACATCAACATAAAAAAAAAATTAAAAAAATTTCAAGAAAAACTTGGAATAGAATTTTCTAAAAAAACATTGAGTAACTTTACTACAATAGATTTTCCTAAATAAATATAGGATTTCATTAGATGTATTAGGGTTTGGAGGTGTTGAGGGGTTCTCGTTTTTTGAAAATAAAAAATTAATGAATTGACACAAATACAAATCACAATTGTTTCAACTCAACTTGAAACAATTAAAACTTGAATGGAATTACCTCATACACATTGCGACAACATGATTTATTTAGTAAAATTATTGTAAATTTACAAAAAGGGGTCACACTAATAGTGGAAATGGGGCATGACCCCTTTTTATGGGAGAAAAAATGAAATTATACTATAGCATGCTTCTATTATAACATGCAAATATTTAAGCTTAATAGTGATTGAGCCTTGGGATTCGCAATAAAAAACCATAAAAATATTTTGTTATAAAGTGAGTGTTTTATGGTTTTTAGAACATTATTGTGACATTTATTATTTTAACCTAAAAAACCTTTTTAAGCCCCTCATCTTTGTGCAGATACCCTTAGTTAAAAATAAAAATTCCTTCTTCAATATATGAGTATAGTTTTGTTCATAAGTTATTTTAAAGAATTTAGGTTGTGTCACATAAACCTCTCAATCAATACAACCATTTAAACATACATTATCAGTATCCATTTGATAAATTTCTAACCCTACTAAGATACCAAGGATAAAAATAGTCTACTACTATTCATCTATCTGACACATATAAATATCTCCTTGTAATGAGAGTATCTTGTCTATTGTACTATTTGGATATCAATTTGTATTTATTCTTATAAATAATTGTATCAATTTTTTTCTTAGTTTAATACACCTAGTACTATAAACATCCTTAGTAGGAGGTAATTTGAATAAATTACATATTATTCCATTGAACTTTTTATATAATTTTTTTTTTAAGATTGTTTAAAGATATATGGTTTCTCCTTTTCAATGATTTGAGTCATTAGTCCATAGTTCAGTTTTACTTGTGAAATTGTTGTCATTCTTAAATTTTCAGTGCAATATAATTGTTGATAAATGTATTATTCTTTTCCATCCTCCCTCAATATTTATAATATTGTCTTATTCCCTACTTGTAGTACTCAAATTATTCTTCATCAAATACACCTATTATAATTTTATTCTCATTTAAATATTACATCACTACTTATTACCATTTTATTGATTATTAGGTGAGAAAATCATTATGATTTTTTATTTGATCCATATATAATGAAAATGCTTTTTCTTTCTTTACCATCTAACTTATAGATTTTTTATTTTGATATGTGTGCATAAGAAACACACAAAACAATCTTAAATGATCAAATTTGACTTAATTATAAACCATTCCCATTAATAGTCATTCTTTAAACCATTTTCATAAGACTCCTATTTGGAAGATATGGTGGTGTATAGACTACTTTGACCAAAAAAATCTTACTCTATTTTCTATCATTGCACTCTTTGTCATCTTGATATTTTTCCTATTCTTCCTTTTAAAAATTCCATTTTATTTTGGAGTATGTAGAAAGTAGTGAACTCAGCTCTTAGTTACATAATTTTTATAAAATTCTAGAAATTAGTTTGATGCTTAACCACCTTAATTATCTAAACTATTTAATTTGATGCAGTTTCCATTTTATATTTTAAATAACCCCTTAAAATTGATAAACTTGCTAGATAGTTCTAAGTTTGGAATCAAGCAATATACCTAAGGATTTTCATGATTAATAAGTAATGAAGGTTAGAAAATAATTTAATTTATTTAAACAAGTTCTATCTATGGAACCACACAAATCCATATGAATGATCTCAAAATATATTGTAATATAATCTCTCTATTTATCTATTGAAAAGCTAGATCTATGCTATTTTCAGACAATACACTCTATAAATACTTGTTTTTTATCTTTGATAAAAAATAATCTTTTCAAATATTCTCATTTTTTAGTAAAAGTAACAAATAAAAAAAAAGTGATCATATCTTTGGGGCTAAATTCTATATTTTTGTTAATTTCACAAGTCATTAATGTTTTATTCCCTTGAGTGAAATATTGAGGAAACATCATATAACTTGTCATATTTTCTTTTACAATATATGTACTCCTTTTCAATTTGTCTCTAATTAAGCTCTTATTTTCATCAAAATTAATTGATAAATTTATGTTAGAATTCATCCAATACAAAAATAAAATGTTTTCATTGATGGAACCAATAACATTTCATTGGTATGCTTTACTTCACCATTTTTAGTTGTAACTACAATATTTCGTTTACCTTCAATTATGTGAGAATAATTATCTCCCCATGCCACTATGTTGGTGGGTTAAATTTTAATTCCATGTCATCCTTTTATAAAGAAAATTGGCAACCAAAACCCATTTATTAACTTGAAGTAGATAAAGTTGAAATATATTTCAAATTTTGAAATGATGTACATTAATCGAATATAAATATTTTAATGTAGTTTATGAGAATAACTCATTTTAAAAAATATTTAAAAATGGATAATTTTTTTATTAAAAAACCACCATTAATAAATACATTCCTTAAATTTGAGTCTCACTCACTTTTATAGGACATCAATCCTTCTAATGATTGTTTTATCAAAAATAATGAAAGAAATGTATCAACCAAACCAAGATCCCCCCATTTAGTGTACAATGATTTTTTTAATTATATTTTATGAAAGAAATCAACCTCTACTTTTAAAGCTAATAACCTACTTGCCATAAAAATTAATAGGAAAATTTTTATATATTCAACTAGAAATGGTGGGAATATTAATGTTCTCTAAATATTTTTAAATATTTATAATTTATGTCAAATTTTTGTCATATATGCATCTATCCAACACTTTTATTTATATTTTTTTTGTTGAGATATATTTCAATCAAAGAAAATCTATTTAGACTATAGTTTTAGCTCTAAAAGAAAATCAGCCAAGAATGTTCAAATTTAGATGTGCTAAAAATATATCAAAAAGGGTGACAATTCAAATTTACACTCGATTATGCTTCTCATATATGCTAATGAAGACAATAGTAGGAAATTTTAAGTGATAAAAGTCTAAAGTTTAAGGTACCAAACATTCTTATCACTTGCATTTTTATTGAAGTTGGAAATGAAAAAATATCTTTATCTTCTAAATTATTATAAGCATTCCTTTTTGAGAGAGTAAACCTGAATTTATAGAAATTTTATATTAATTGATATTTGAAATTATAGGCCATTTATAGAATGGAGGAAGTGAAGAAGTGGAGATCAAAGTGATTGAACAGAGGTGAAACAAAGTGGTTGATGAAATGAAGTAGTTGAATAACAATAACTGACTACCAACTATTACTTACAATGTAATATGCTAAATATTCGCCTAACACCTTAGTTTAGTTACCCAAACATTTTGATTTATGTTGTCCAAAATTGTTTCAATGAAATGAATAGACATTTCTTTTATAGTTATTATCTCTCCATTATTCACTTATTTATCTTTCTCTTTTTCTTATGTTGCTACATGTACCTTCAAAATTATTATATTTTCTTTTGAAGTTATTAGTTTCATCTCTACATTTTTTGCCTATAGTGATTCTAGATTATTTTTTCTTTCCATCATTACTCCTACCTCTTTCTCTACCTTTGAAGTTGTTACCTTTTCCTTTGAAATCTTTACCTCTTCATATAAAGTGGTTAGATTCACCTATAAAGTAATCTTTGTTGCTAGATTAATCTCTAGATTCATTTTTATTATAATTCATCAAAAAATATTTATTTTACTTCTTAGGCTTGGTTTAGAGGAAATTATTGGCTTTGATCTCTCTTCATTACTCATCCTCCTTTCATTTGGAGTTCATATACTCTCCTCAATTAATCTATTTTCATAGTTATCTAATTGTTAATATTCACATAGAAAATATGTCATCAAACTTGAGAATCATCTTTTCTAAATTCTTCATTTGAGTAACCAAATCCTTAAATTTTGTCAAAAAATCATAAAAATTTATTACTAGCCATTTTTATATTTCCATTATTTTTTCTTAATGCTTACAATTTCATATTTTGTGCACCTTGATATGCATCAATAAATAGTTTTCATGCATTCTTAAAATGAATATCACCACTTATCCTAAAAATTAGACCTTGAATAAAACATTAAACATTGTTGTTCTTTTCATATTTTATTTATACTCTTCCTTTTTCTGATGTATTTAATTCATTTTTTTTCTTTTTTAATTCTATATACCCTAATCAAACAAATCCCTAGTAATCTTAAATTTTAGTAACTTTTACATCCTATTGCACAAATAGAAAAAGTTAGATCTTTTAAAGATGCCAATTAATATGTGAAGAACTATATTCCTTTTCATATATTTTTTTTATAAAAACTTAGACATTGTAATGCAAAAGCAGAACACAAATATTTGGAAAGATCAAACATTTACTTCCCATATAAGTGATCATAAAATGGAATCCACTCCCACACTAATAAATTTATAAATAACATTACCTTGTAGGTTTCCTTAATGAGATACTCACTCAAGGAATTTGTGAACTTTTATACATTTTCAATAAGAAGTTTTAGAATTTTCATTTGTAGACTCAACCTCATAAATATAATTATTTTTAATGATCAATTATCATAATATAACCTTTTTCAAAATAAAAATTGATTGAATATTCTATTGAAGAATTGGCCTATTTTAAATTAAAATAAAAATCTACATGGAAAAAACCACATTTTGCACCTCTTGTAAATGCTTTTAAAAAGAAGAGAAAAATAAATAAGCTCCATGCACATTCAGATGAATTATTAGGATTTCAAAATGAGCAGTGTTGAAAAACTCTCCCTATTTCTATTATAGTTGTGTGGTATGACAGTAGTTGTAATTTGTACTAATGCTACTTGATCAAAACTATATCCTTCCACTATTGTATTGCAAGTTGCACCTTTAGACACCCTAAGGGAAATCCAAAGAACTATATACTCTTTTATCTATTTTTTTCTCCTGCTTTTTTCAAAAATATTTAATATCTTCTCTTTTGTTGTAGGTTATAGTCTAAAAGTTTGAATGTGCACAATGGTACAAGACAACTTTTCTTTGCTAATGCAAGGACACAAATAAAATATTTATAGCCTAATTACATATAACTCGAATATCAAATGAAGGAAAATTGCAAGATTAAATAATAAAATAATATTCTACAAATTATGTGCATAACACAAATATGCAAACCTCCAACCTTTTGGTATTAGGAGAGAAAAAAATATCTATTATACAAAAAATTACACAACAATAAACTTAACAAAAACTATATATAATCCATTAACTAACTAGTATGTAGCTTATAATTTTATAATTAACTAGACTTAACTAAAAAACAACAAGCACAATGAACATTACTCTTGAACTTTGAAAAGTTTTATGTCATTCACTTATTGCACATTATAAATTTTTATTGATTTTTTTCATGAATCAAATAGGATCAAATGTAGGACCCCTCGTTTGCTACCAGGGTGCTCTATCTCTATGTCATCAGCCCACCTGAGACCAACACATCTATAATCTGAATAAGGCCCATTCTCCAACACCCTCCTTGAACTACATTGAATGTGCTAAAGACTCATAACCTTTGTCCAGCTCTAATACTTTGTTGAACCATTTTTGTGGACTACCTAGAACTCAAACTTGGGGATCACCCATTTATTACTAGGGTGTTCTACCCTTGAACTATTGACCCACTTGTAACCAAGTCCATTTATAGTCTGAATAGGACTTATTCTCCACCATTTTTTACACTTGAAACTGTAAGGCTAAAAAGTTTCACTCCCACTGACAGACATTTCTTAAGGGATAAGCATTCGACCACAATCATACAAGACAACATATTAAATCATACCTCGTGAGGGGCTCCACAATCCTTCTAAATGCTCTGAGAATTCATGAGTGCAGCAGAACATCGCATTATCGTGACCATAAGGTATTACACAATCCATCATCAAAACAACGCCAAGGAATGCAGAAATATATATGGTACTGGAAACCTGATCGTTAGGGGAACCCCACAGAAGAGACTCAAACAACATGCTCAACATTTGGTAGTGTTCAGGTGGTTCAATCTCTGTACAATCCACAGAAGCAAAGAACTCAGGTTTCTTATTATCATCATCTATTCCAAGAGTAGAAAGCGGTAGAGGCTGTCTAGAGGCTGCTTGAATGGCAGCGGCCTTGATTTGTTGGGGAGAGAGATGAATGCCCCGAGGGATATTTAAAACAGGGGGAGAGTTGGGAAAGTTGAGAGAAGCAAGGGGACCATGAATACAATAGCTTGCTACATCAAATGCTCGAGCTGCCTCTTCTGCTGTTCGATAGGTGCCCAACCAAAGGCGCACTTTTGTTCTTGGGAGCCTAATCTCAGACACCCATTTCCCCCATTTTCTAGCACGAATTCCTCTATAACGCCTTCCTCTCCTCTCCTCCTCTTTTCCCTTAGTCATACTGTAACTTCTCAAATTACACTCTTGGATCTTGCTTTGTCTATGTATTTAACATCCGTCTTGGCTATCTGGGCGGTGGACATTTTCATTGGAACCCATGTAAATTTTGGTTTTGTCAAAAGGTGCTTCGACGATTCAGTGATGTGATTGAAGTGCCATTTTTTTCTTTTGGGTTTTTCTTGAAAATTTCCACCGAACTTTTTACTCCCCTTTCCATTGAATTGATTAAAGAGTTTCAACATTTTGAATCATTCTGTTATCCATTACGTGGATCACCTGGTTCGAAGGCATGTTATCGATACGCAATGATGGCCGGCTACGACAATGAGTTTTGTTACCAAGACAACAAAAAAGAGTTCTGATCTTTAGAAAAAACGATTAACACATGTTCTTAATTGTATTTTATATCTTTGGCTCTTCACAGACATTTGAAAGGTCTCCATCGCACGGAACTTTGTGTGGTTTCAGAGTTCCTTCCTATTCCACGTGTGAGATATCTTTCAATTATACAATTTGTGATGAATGATTAGGTTACACCTGTAAATTTACGAGTAATTACGTTTAGCATGTACTTTCTCTCTATTTCAATTAAATCGCTCAAGCAACGAGATTGATATTTATTTTTTTATTATAATTAAAATGTTCATTCATCTTAAATGTTAAGCGTCATACCATTTTGTATATTAAAAAAATTAAAAGTAGTAAAGTGAGTGTAATTGTGATTTAAATGTTTTAGAGTGGATATATTAAAACACATTTATTTAAAAGATGTTGAAAATATATATATTAAGGTTTGATACATCTTTAATTTAGTTTATTGTATTATTGAGATATCTTTTTATTTATCATTTCATTTATGCACAATAGTAAAAGCAAAGTAATCACATTTTAAATATTTTATCTATTATTTAATTAATCTAAGGTTTATTTTTTAACATTTTAAAATTTGATTTATCTTTGATATAATAATCCCATCTATATTATTATTTATGTTGAATGTTGCATGTGATGATTGTCTTTCATTGAGATGAAACAGTTGCTTAAACTCTAATATGCCTACCTATTTTAGTGATCTATATTATTATTTATGTTAAATGTTGCATGTGTTGATTGTGTTTCATTGAGTTGAAGTATTTGCCTAAACTCTAATATGCCTACCCATTTTGGTGATCTATATTATTATTTATGCCAAATGTTGCATGTGATGATTGTGTTTCATAGAGATGAATCCTTTACTTAAACTCCAATATGCCTACCCATTTTGGTGGCAATGACATGTTCAATGGTGGTCAAATGAAGATAAATAGATGTGTTAATTATGATCATAAGGCACATATTTAAAAATAAGATCTTGCTACACAACATACTAGTTTCACTAATGTGAACAATCCTAAGAATATAACAATCATGATTTATATAGAAAAGAAATAGTAGACGAATTTTATGTTAATATTACATTGTACCTAAGGTTTGTGCATCTATCCCCTAAATAATCCTACCTCTACTATAAAAAACTCACCAACTCACACCTTTACCATAAACCCTACATCTAGCATTCTTCTATCCACTACTAGCATTCTGCTTAGCACAATCATGATCATTTTTTTCTCCATACATATATCCTCCTCCATTCCTCATATCACTTTATTCTTTAGTTAATCCACATCCACTGATAATATTCACGAAGATATGATGCCCTTAAAAACCTTAATTGTTTGATTCCTTTCACCCAAACCATTAGATTCTCCATCTCTCTTACATATTATGCCTATAACCATCACAATTCCCATCCCATGTTACTATCCCATCCTCTTCCTTAGATGCTAAAATTTGAATATTTATGTACATCAGAAAGTGGATAACATGAATAGTGGACATGATCTTAACTTGATTTTAAGATTATGACATGTCTATTACCTATAGAATTTTCACAAATACTTTTCTATGTATGATGGGAGAGGATATCCTAATATGCATCTTAAGTCTTATACCACAAGCAATATATAAATTTACATATGAGGATGGAATGCTAGAAAAATTTTTTCCCTAGAACACTTAGAGATTTAATAAAAGGAAACGTGAGCCTTATGATTATATTTATCAACATATTTGAGTGTGCTTAAAAGTCAAATGAGAGAGTAACTAATTATATGATATGATCATCTATGTGTTTCAAATTTGTTACATCTTCAAATGATTTAGAGCTTCAAACTATATTTATCAAAGCGCTTATCAAAAAACCAATTAAGATATGTATATATTAACAATTTTTATCTCATTTATGAATATATATGCTCAACTCAAAATAGTGGAATCTTGGTTACTTGGAGGAAATTTATTTAGTTATGATCCAAATCAAAATGCTTCTTTCGAGCTACTAGTATCAAAAGTAAAAATATTTTTCACAAGGTATTTAAAATAGAGAAAATACAATTATAGGGGATCATCCATTTATTCTTCCTTCCTTTAAACCATCTAAGAGAGGGATCTTTCTAAATTGATGATTCAATGGAAAATATAATTAAATATTTTTTGAGTAAAAATCTTGTCACTTTTCCTTCTATCTATCCTATAGATACTACTTAAACCACTCATAAAAGGTGTGATGAGAATGCATATTTTATTTTTTCAATTATGCAAATAAGAAAAAAACTATCCAAGATCTAGTCTATGAACGTATACAGTAGAACTATTTAATAGATGATCCTAGCATAAAAAAATAGAGAAAGAGAGCTATTTTCTAGAAATACAAGTGAAATGAAAATAATAATATTGAATACTCATTATCCACTATAAAAAATGAGAAATGAATGTTGTATATATTGGTTGAACTGAGGAAAATACAACCAATAGGAGTAACTCCCACTACAAAAAAAAATTGGAAGTTCCAACTATTAGGAATATGCCAAAAAAATAGCTACACATTTAGTAAAATAAAAACAAGTGGTTATTATAGGTGACATATACATCTAAAGTAATAAGTAACTCCAACTACCAAGTATAGTTTTAAATTACACACATGTATCTTACATAATATGTCATCTTCCCTCATAGTTACTATTTATAATAGCTTAATAAATATTAAATATGTGTATAGGAAAAATAAATAAGCTTAAATATAAAGGAAAATAAAAACCTATGCCCAACCTACACTAACAACCACTTAAGAAAGGGAACATGATCCAAAGACGAGTGTGAGCAAAGGTGAGCAACAAGAGTTTTGAGTCGGCAGAAGGAGAGGATGCAGATTATGGTGACCCAAATGGGAGATCTCTAGAGGTTGTGCATTTTGTGGAGGCTATGTCAGGTGCCTAGCTTTGTAGGTATGTTGGCTTTTCTTTCCTAGGGTGTAGTTGCCTTGTGGGGAGGCTATGATGGCTCTATTTTTTTTGTTGGCCTTTGGCGTTATTAAGGCAGATGGAGGTGAGGTTTTGTTGGTGGCGTTGGTTGTCTACCTGTTGGTGGAACAGTTTCCCTTTCTCTCTATTATTGTGATCGTGGATGAGAGTTCTAGTTGTTGCAAGCTTCTTCTCATGCAATGCCTTCTTCTATTAGGGCCTTGCTCTGTTGGGTCCCCTTCTTTGGGGATTTCTTCAACCATGGTTCTAGCTTTGGGTTTCTGGGTGTTCTTGGTGTTGGGTGTGGCTTTTGGTTGGACTGTGATGGGGAGGTTGGTGGTAGGAATCTGCATTCTTTCAGACCTTGTAGGGTTGGATGGTGTTCTTCATGGTTTTCCACTCTTGCCCCTCTCTTTGTTTTCTAGTCTCCCATGCCTGGCTCTGCTCTTTGGATGCCCTTGTTCTTTGGCTCTAGGTTTTTTGGTGGTTTTCTTGGTGTTGGGTGTGGTGTGTGGGTGGTCTGTGATGGGGTTGTTTATGGCTGGAGTTTGCATTCTTTTACACCTTGTTGGGTCGGATGGTGTGCTTCATGGTTTTCCACTCTTTCCCTTCTCTTTGTTCTCTAGTCCCCCTTTCCTGGCTCTACTCTTTGGATACCTCTGTGGCTTACAGCCTTTCTTTGCTTGTGCATGCTCTCTTACTTGGGGGCTTCCTTTCTAGCTATATTCTCGGTCCTTTGTTGGCATTTTCTCGGTAGGGTTGTTTCCAAATACCTTTTTCAAGGTCTAATTTTTCATTGAGCTAGAGATTGTTTTTGCTGCCTTTATGCTGAAGTAGAGTGGTTCAAAAGAGTTTTTGCTAATGCATTTGTCCACGAATGATTTGGGTTCCCTGGCTTCTCATTTTTTGTTGTAGGATAGGTGGTATTCTAAGGTTCTATCTTTGTCCCAGCGGGCTGAGCCCCCTCAAGCTTAGTGGTTTACATTTGAGGCTTATTGTTTGTGGGTGCTGGCCTCTTACCAAGTTTTTCCAAAGGGTGGATTGGCTACTTGTTATGATGTTGTGCTAGTCTTCTTCTTGAATCCTATGAAGGTGGATTATGCTCCTATGGAGGTGAAGTTGGGAGGTGATTGTCTTTGGATTCCTCAGTTGTTGTTCCTGTTGAGGTGGATGCTTCTCCTATGGAGGTGGATGTTGAGGGTGCTAGAGTCTTCAGGCAGTAGTGGATTTAGTGGTCGTGACATTATCCCCAATAGAGGGGAGCTCCCTCTTGTTGAGGTGGAGTTGGAGTCAGTTTCTTGGTTTGAACATGTGCCATAGAAAAATGGTTCCATGTCACTTTCATGGCCTTTTAGGTCTTGTTTCATGGTGTTTGTCTATTTTGCTCTGATTTTATGTTGCAACATGGCTTGAACATGCTTATTCAGGTACTAAAATTCAAATAATGACATCTTGTGAAGGTGTTGTGAAGTGTTGTAAGACATTTCTATATTTTTCTAGACTCTATTTATTATAATTCACCTAAAAATCACCTTTTTACTCATGAACAAGTCCTATTTTGAAGTGTTGCAAAGTATTGTAACAAGCTTTTATGCTTTTCTAGGCACATATTCACTATTTATCCCTTTCTCATGCTTTATTTGGCCCCTTTATGCTCCCATATGCTTAATTAAGTGTATTTTTGAGTATTTCCTTGACAAAAATATTAAATACAACATATTTCCCGACACACATTTTCAGGTCCTAGGTGGGACCCATTCGCCATGGGTGGCGAATGAGTCCCCCTTGGCCCCAAGTTCAAAATATTTTAAATTTCCTTTCAGGATTTTATTCAAAAATACTTGATGTTAGCCTATGATGAGGTATGAATGGGTAACTAAGGCACAAGTGTGTATAAATAAGTGATTTTCACCTCATTTTACATCTCTTACAATTCTCCAACATTCATACATCATATTCAAGCATTCAAGCATTTTACAATATCTTTTCAAGCACTATTCAAGCACTTTGAAGCAACCATTGACATTACTTCAGACTTGCATCATCAAGGGTTTGGTAAGTTGATACCAATTGCTTGCTGCTAGTTTATCATTCCTTTGCATTTCATTATTTTATTAAGGGTTGATTACCAAAAGTGGGGTTTGACTAAGGAAAACCCCTATTCACTAACCTTAAACCATTTTTCCCCTATTGCATATTTTGTTGCAACCTTTTGTGTAAATATTTAACAATATTTCTGGTGTTGAAGATTGGTTTACAATTCAACTTAAGTATATTTCAATTTTGGAGAAGGTTTTCTTTCTATTTCCTGTAGAATTGACTTTATCAACCCGACAAGCAGTGATTTCCAGATCTAGTGTTGCAGAGTTGTCTCTTGATTTTTTAGAAATTTGGGAGAGGAATGATTCACCACTTGTGGAAAATGAGTCCCACCTTAGAACTGAAAATCTGAATTTTGTCAAATTTTGAATCCCAATAGACAAAAACTTGTTTCTGACAGTTTTTCACCAAGAGGAGGACTAATTCGCCACCCTGGGCGAATGAATCCCACTGTGAAAAATTAGTGACTTCAACCAACATCCACAACATTCCAAATTCATCAAACTTCACCCAGGTGCACTTATATTCATCCCTTTTCTTTTTGTTCTGCATATTTTCTTCATTTAGTTCATTGTTGCATTACACAATGTGTTTTCAAACATAGCTTAAATCTTAGTTTTGCATTCATTTTCATTCATTTGGATCAGTCAATTGCACTTAGTTAATTTCATTTAGGTTAGAAAACATCACACATTGCATAATTTGAATGAACCATTAGCATGTTTGCTCCTATCTCTCTCCTTTTAGGTGACAAACCCTAGAAGAGCAAGAGTTGTCCATAGGAGCCAAAAATCAATGGTTCATAATAGTGGCTTTGGTGGTGTGTTGTTCTCTACAACTCCCCTATTGAGGTGGGGTTTTAGGAGTGGTTGGAATTTTTTCTTAAGGGTTTAATGGTGTCCTACACGATGAAGTAGGTTATCTTTCTTGGTTCAGTGGTATCTTCTATGATTGACTGGTTTGTTGATGCTTGGAAGATGTAGGAAAGCTCTTTATGTATCTAAGGGTTTTTGGTCCTAGTTAAAACCAGGTTGTTTTAGGGATTCAAGCCCTTGCTTGTTTGTTTGATGCAGCCTGTGTAGTCATGTTTTCCCTTTTTGAGGCTATTGTTGGGTTGTTGATGGTTAGTGTCTTATCTTACTTGCGGCTTTCTTTTGTTTGTTAGGTTGACGGTTCCCTTCAAAACCATTATGTATTGGGTTTCTAGTCCCATCAAAACCTATTAACCCCTAATAAAAAACCACTTAAGAAAAACATAGGTGGATGCAAAAAGGATCCTAATTGTCAAAGCATAGTGATATTATGCATGTACTTAAAAGTAAAGATAAACAAGTTGATAATATAGAGTACAATTAATCAATGGTAAAAAATATTTTATCTCAAGTTTGGTTCTAAAGAGAAACAAAATTGAAGTTTATTTTTAGTCAACTAGGGGAACCAAGAGAGAAAATCAAGAGTGTACTTCGACTATGTAATGATAATCCTAGATGTAGACTAATACCTGTCTCAATCTTATGAAGAGGTTCTTTTGATTAATAAGTCATGGGTATGTACAGGATCATGCTGGGCCAAAAAGTGGCAATATGATGGGTATTTGTAGGGTTTGTGGCTGACGACCTTTTTTTAATCCAAAATTGATGAAATGAAAAGGGTTTTTAAAGGAGATTCTCAACTTTCCACCAATATAAATTATGCTTTACTTTGAATTTAATAAATAATTATTATTCATTTTCTATTTGAATTACGCCTAATTCCTGATTGATAGGTTGATTGAAAAACATATATAGCTTTCAAACTATATCACATTTTTTGAATCCAAAACATGCATCACATTATATGCTTCACATACTATAGGATTAAAAAAATAAAAAATGAATTTCATGAAGTTTTGACCAAGTTATGGTGGTCAGACATACAATTTTTTATATTTTTAAAAAGTTGTAATAAAAAATTCATAATTAATTATTTACTTGGAAAAAAATTATGAACAAATATGCATCACATCCAGACATGAGTCCCTTACTTATGTCTAAAATCTTATAAAAAAATATTATCATTTTATTGTGGTTAGGGTGGTCAAACAGACACCTACTTCTTATTTTTTCCCTAAAATTTAAGTAATATTGCACTGAAATTTTAAATTTTTACTAAATAGATTTAAAAAATAAATAAAACTAGTAGTTTAGAAACTACATTCAATTTGCTACAAATTTTATTCCTACATATTTTTGAAATAATATAACTTATTCAAATTTTTACATCAAGTTGCCTAACTCTAATTTTTTTGAATTTTTTGCCACTTAAGGGATTATTTTTTACATGATGATCTTACAAATACCCTTATAAGTATACAAACTATGAGTAATAGAGATCCGTATATTCACAAGATGTAGAAATTTGAATCAAAATTACATTGTGTAAATCAAACAAAGAGAAGCAAAGGATCTATATTGGTATACCAAGCAAAATTGATTTATTTGATGTCATAGATATAATTCTTATGTTTGTAATCTAGGGTAGAGTATTATTAAAATCAATGTGGTTGATTTATATATATCTCTTCCTTAAGATCATTATAAAGAAAGGAACTCTTCAAATCTATCTAATGAACCTCCCAATGATGTGTAGAACTAATAGAAAGTGTGAGTCAGATACTATTCATCCTTTTAGTAGATGCAAAAGCATTTGTGTAGTCAATACTAAGATACCTATGACGAAACCTTAGTGATTAAGAAAGATTTGAACTCATGAAATAATACATTTATAACAAGATTAGTGTAATGGATCCATGCACATCACACCTTTGCTTCGCTTAGGAATGTGGACTAAATACCAACTATGGTTCCTCATAAAATAACCATACTCCTACATAGTTACATTCCGCATAGAAATGCATAAAACCTCATAAAAAGACAATATATCTAAAATTGAGGCAATAAAAGCATGAGGTGGTGCTTGGAGGCATGACCGAGTCTTACTAGTGTTCAAATTATCCTTGACCAAATAACCTATATGCTATAGAGTGTATATATCCCAAATTAAACTAGAGATGTGAGAGTAAGGAATAGATTCTACATCCTTAGAAAGATGACTAGAATGGGAGGGACGGTGAATCTTCATCATCACCTTTACCGTTTTAAGAATGGTATAATAATCCTCATTATAAAAACTATTGTGTATTATGTGTGCATTATCTAAATAACTATAATTTATAACAAGTGCACCCCAACTAATTTAAGAAGGAGAAGTATTAATAATTAGACATGGGGATCCCTTACCAAAGTGAACAATCCTCTTAATGAATATCTCATTAGTAGCTAGATGAAGGAGCTGATAACACTTTAGAATATTTAGATAACCCATAAAGATATAAAACTTTCTTCAAGGATCCATTACCTTCTATTTCTCCACAAGAGTTTGGTCCCATCCTCTAAGACATTTGAAGACCTTAAAAAAATTAACTATGGGCTTCTTCCCAGTACAATATTCAAAAAAATTAATCACTTTTAAGTATTTATAAGTAACTCAATTCTAGATGTTGTTACCATGGATAATGCAATTTACAATTTCCTTCAAGGTTATTTTTTTATGTTTTATCATTCCATTTTGTTGAGGACTATATAGAATTGTATAGTATAATTCAAACCCCTCTAAATAAATTTATTTTTAAAAAAAATATTTGACATACTCACCACCATTATCTATGTATAGAAGGATTTCTAGATTGTTTATCTATGTGTTTTTTGAATTCTTAAAAGTTCTCAAAGACCTATAGATCTTCTGCCAAAAGGAATTACACCTAAGTAAATTGAAATATTTCATCAATGAAGGTAGGAAAATATTTAGATCAAATAAAATAAGGCTTTGAAAATAAGCTACACAAATCACAATGAACTAGCTTTAGAATTTTAATAGCACTCTAATATTTTCTTTGATCATAATTATCTTTTTGGATGATTTATTAATAATTGATCCTTAGAAACCCCCATAAAAATGAACTATAGGTAATCATTTAACCATTCCTTTCTTGTTAACCTATTGTAAGTAGTAGAATTTAAAATGACTAAACCATCTATAACATTATTTAACAAATTTATCAAAATTAGTAAGTAGTCAAGAAGGAGGATGATTATACAATCTAGAATTATGATCTACCCTCCCAAGTCATATTATCGACCCAATATGCAACTCATTGATGCCCATATAATTTTGAGTACACTCAAGATTTTTTCTTGAATTTATTTGTGTGATATTGTATACTAACATGATAATAGTGGTCAAATGAGGCATGTAGAGAACATCATAAAAAATTTCATCACATTCATCAACCAAACCTCTCTTGTGAAACTAAACTAGAGTATCATTTAGTACTACAATTAAGGTTCTTGATGCCACTAATTAGAATATGCAATATGGAACTTGGATCTAAGGATGTTAACTCATCCTTATATAAATTGATATGGTGCAAAGAACCTATTTAATTAATAGTAATGTGGAAAGTGAATATGCAATTGATGAACTCTAGTTGACTAAATTAAGTACCGCAATATTTTTCTTTTCAAGGAGATGGGTGTGGTAATAAATATAATTTTTCATACACTTTTGTTCATCATTTTTGAGACTCTTATAGTAAAAACATTACTATTTTTAGGCTTATCACCTTTAAAAGAGGATTAATTTATTTTAGAAGCATTACATTTTTTATTATCCTTAGTACCATTTTTGGTATCCTTTTTCTTCTGTTTTTTCTCCATTCAAATAGGATTATTCTATTTATTTATTTTCCATTGAGTCACCATGGAATGTGATTTAGAAGACTTAAAGGATCATATCTAAAAGATATTTTTAGGCTCCAAAGTGAGAGAGACAACATATTCATCAAAGGTAGGCATATTAAATGATGTACGAAGAACAATTTTGGTAGCATGGAAAATAGTAACAAGGATAGAATAATTAGAAGTTCTCAAATTAAATAAATAGAAATAATCATCTATGAGTCTTATTTCTCTAACGCCTTTTCAACTAATTTTTGAGGCTTTTAATTTCAATAAAAAAAATTTAGTTATTTCAAAAATATAGGTATGAAGAATTATGATTTCATTCTCTAAAATATGACCTAAAATTAAACCTTGTTTTCCAAATAAATTAGATAAAGTATTCTATAATTCAATGTGTTTTTAATGATTCAACATGAAATAGTAAACATAGAGACACAAAAACACAAAAATTAAACAACCCACCAAATTTTATTTCACCTAATTTTCTATGCTACATCAATAGGTTCAAGAAATTTTTTAATTGCAAATTTTTTGTATCCTTTACCAAAAGTGAAACTATTCCTACCTACCCAAAAAAATATGATGTTTGAAACTTAATCTTAGTACATGTTATAATGTAGAATACTAGATTAATATAGTATTTACTCAGTCCTAAATTTATTATAATATGAAAATTAATATATACTTAGTAAATAAGAACCAAAAAAACTACACCATGGTCTAGAGATTAGAAAAATATCAAATTTTAAGAAATGATACTAAAAATAGAGCTCATTTTATAAGTTAATGAGAATTTTAAGTTATAACTCTAGCACAAATAATTAACACAATATTTATTAAAAATAAAATTATAAAAAGTAGAGGAATCAAATATAAAACCAATCACACTATTGTGAAGAGTGTCTAGATATTAAATTATTAATGATTGTGCCAAGAATGATGACCCTATGTTTGGGGATATTATTGATTCTATATTTTATTTTAAAGTATCATTGATTAAGCTAAGTTATAATGAAAATATTCCAAAAGAAAATTATTATGATTCATTGTATATTGAGTGAACTATTTATGACACATATCTTAATTATTAATAGGCCCTACATGTTAATATAGTACTTTTTTGGAAGAACATGCTTAATATTCACATCAAGGAAATATAT
Source organism: Sequoia sempervirens (assembly GCA_007258455.2). NCBI lineage: Eukaryota > Viridiplantae > Streptophyta > Pinopsida > Cupressales > Cupressaceae > Sequoia > Sequoia sempervirens. Next base: position 29,564,923 of record VDFB02058242.1, read on the forward strand.
TGTGTGAATTCAATAGTTTCATTGAATATAATAAATGGAATGTCCCTTCATAGGTTAGGTTGTACATTTTTTAGGAATTCATATTAAATGTAAATAAATTTAAGCTTTATTTCACGTTTTTCTTTCTTTAAATAGATTTGAAATTTTCTTAGTAGACCATGTATTCAAAAATAAACAATATTTTCTTGAATTACATCAATGTGTTAAATTTAAATGAAGAAAAAGCGATAATTTAGGTAAAAAATGAATCATTGTAAGGAAATTTCATATTTTACTCATTTTAAATTAGATATATTCATTGAGACACCTAATGGTGTTCCATTTGAAAGAGATGATGATGTTCATGATTTGTATACGATTCGTCTAGATGAGACACAACGAATTCATTTGAGAATTGAAAAGGAAGGCTATATTATTACAAAAGAAGATTAAAAAAACATAGTGTATACGTCTAAAAATGGTCATGGTTAATCAAGCTTGGTAATTAATTAAATATAAATTATTTAATTAATCTTCTAAAGTCATCTACATATAAATAAATTTAATTATTTATTTATATTGTTCACTTTTATAATTCTTCTACCTTAATTAAATAAATAACTTTATTTAATTATTACCGTCTTCCATATTCCTCTTAATTAAATTAAATAAATTTTATAATTTATTTATATTAATTATCATGTTATTCTAAATTTGAATATTTGAATTCAAATAATGGAATATTCCTCCAAACACCCTCTTCATCTCATAGTTGAATTAAATATTATAAATATTTAATTTAATACCTTTTTCTCATCTCCACACATAATTAAATATTTTTAATTACCTTCCTTTTCTCATCTCCACACATAATTAAATATTTTAAATATTTAATTACCTTCCATTTTCATCTCTCTCACATAATTAAATATTTCCATTTCATTTCACACATAATTAAATATTCTAAAATATTTAATTAGAAACTTTCCTCACTCTTCAGTTAATTAAATATTCTAAAATATTTAATTAGAAACTTTCCTCACTCTTCAGTTAATTAAATATTCTAAAATATTTAATTAGAAACTTTCCTCACTCTTCACATAATTAAATATTCTAAAATATTTAATTAGAAACTTTCCTCACTCTTCACATAATTAAATATTCTAAAATATTTAATTAGAAACTTTTCTTCACTTCATATTTAATTAAATTTTCGCTTTCGCTTTTCTATCATCTTCTCACACATAATTAGATATTAAATATTTAATTATGGAAACTTCTAAATTCACCATCACATGTAATTAAATAAATTTATTTATTTAATTATGAGACTTATCTCCTACTCACTTCTCAAATGGCAACTTTCCCTTCTTCACATAATTAAATATTCTAAAATATTTAATTAGAAACTTTCTTCACTTCATATTTAATTAAGTATTTAATTAAACGCTTTTCTATCATCTTCTCACACATAATTAGATATTAAATATTTGATTATGGAAACTTCTAAATTCACCATCACGTGTAATTAAATAAATTTATTTATTTAATTATGAGACTTATCTCCTACTCACTTCTCAAATGGCAACTTTCCCTTAGATCTGAAAGAGAAAATTTGTGAAGGAAACATTCCATTTCTCTCTCGACTTTCAAAAATCTCTCACCGTTCATCTCGACAAGCTTGATTTAAACCGTTGATCACATCAGCCAATCAGAGTTTTTCAAAAACTCTATAAATACCTCTGTGAATCCAAACATTGGTTACACTTGCATATACTTACATTCACATGCACATGTTATTTTAATATCATCTAGCATTTATCAGTCTTTTTGCAATCATTACATTTAGTAATCTCATATTTTAGCTATCATTTTTAGTCTTGTTAATGGAATCTTAGCATAAGCATGCATTTATTTTAAATCTCGTTCTCTAGGAGATCATTTTGTTGAGCCTAGTGTATAATCTAAGAGCAAGCTAGATTCAACGGAACACTGGAGATAGAGGACAATAGGATGCTTTTGAAGGAGCTACGAGTTTAAGAGTTTGTTTTTCTTTTAAATTAGTTTCCTTTGATCTAATGTTTTATTGGTGTGTTTTAATTTGTTAGAATATTTTTACACATAGAAAGATAAAATACAAAGAACATTCCAAAGAAAAATCAAAATAAACTAGTGAAATAAACATTGAAGCCAGTGTATATTAATATACCAAAAAAATCCCTCTTATTTGAGCTTTCTCAAAACCAAATCCACTAAGAACCCTAGTTCTTCATCTTAGGAGGACATTGTTATGGGCCTTTGCACCGTTAAAAATAGTCCCTTGATGGCTCAAGTTATGGGAAAGAAACTTTTAAAGAGGAGTTGTATTGGAAATCTCAAAAACCTCAAAGCGAAAAAGGCCAAAAAAAGCTCTATTTAGTTTATTGATGAGGAAGATACATTTGTCAAGGAGGAAGGGTTTATCCCCAAGGTGAATTTTGAAGGCAGGGAAGTGGATGATAAGGTCTCCATTATTCCATAGGAGTGGATATTCCAAGTATAAGGAGACCCAATAGAATTGTTGGTCATTCGATCCCCAATCTCAAATATTGGGAAGCTTATAGTGATTCTACACAGGCTGAGGAAAAAGATAATGATGAAGAGGAAAATAATGTGACCCGCAAAAGTGTGGGTGGTAGTCTATTTGAAGAGATGAATTCCCCAATGTATTATTTGAAAGAAATTTCAATGTAACTCACATTGATGAACTTACCTAGAAAGAGTGCCCCAAGTGTGACCAAAATATTACTCAGTTGGTTGAAGTCAAAACCAAAGTGGATGTCATGCAAGGGAAGCTAATTTTTTGTCCAAATTTAGCTCTAAAGTGATGCACATTTTAGCTACTACCTTGTGTCTCTTGCATGATATGAAGGTCAAGTGGCATGGAATTAATTTGAGTGCTAGTAATAGCACAAACTATGGTGACCTATATCAATTCCTTACTAAAGACTAGGGAAGGCTCTTTTATTAGTTTTTATGTTTTATGTTGCTTTTTTTATGGTTTTTATGAAGAATCTAAACTTAAATACTTGTTTCTCATGTGTTTTTAGTGGCCTATTGGAGGCCTATTTTGATCTTCCCTTACGGTTTTTTATTTTAAAGGGTCCATCACCCTAAGTTTCTACTCAATCAATCTAAAACATACTAAAAAATAGAAAAAAAAAGGTTAAAAATGACACTTAATCAAGTGATTTATCATTTTCACCAAGTATAAAGTGATATCAAGAATACACATGTATCATTGAGATAACTAGGAAATAAGAGAAAAAAATAGAAAATTAGGATAGGAATTTGATGATATATTTTGTATGGAAAATGGGTCTCTAATGGATGATGGTGATCCCAAAATAGTTTGTCCCACTTGTTGGATGTGACACAAAAATACTTTTGCATGCCCTAAAAAATAATTTAAGACATTCGAATGAAGTACCTTTTGTCAAAGGTAAAAGTATCACCAGGTGTTAGTAACCTTTAAATTAATGAGAGAACCTTTAAATGAAGGTATTTTTAATATATATATTTAAAATGCCTATAGGAAGGAACCTTATAATGAAGGAACTTTTAAAAATTATCCATAATTTAAAGCTCTTCAAGATAATTCCCTCTTACTTTTGGTCACCTAGTTTTAAGAAGATTTTTTTTTTGAAGAAAGGTTTGGTCCATCAAATGAAGTCATCAAATTGAATTTATAAATCTCTTTGGAGGGTTCATATTGTTAAAATAAATTAATTTAGTATGAATCAATTTCAAAATAAATCATATAATATGTTTTGTTGCTCGGCTTCTTGTTGTCATAGATATCTGAACTTATTTTTTAATTAGTAAACCACCTTAACTTGCCTTATTGAATTATATTTTCTACCTAGGTAAATACCAAAGGTAAATTCAAATTATTAAGGATAAAAAGGATAATTTATGAATTTAATTAAGATAGGAACACAATTTTATTTAGTGAAAATTATGACAACTCAAATAGAGGAACTATGGTTAAATGAAGACATATGTTTGCTTGAAGGAAAACTCAAAAACGAGGAAATATACACCTCTTTCTTGAATTTTAGCAAACTATAGCTTGAAATATGTATGAAATTTTTTATTAATGGTGTCTCACATTAATTACAAAGGTTTTTTTATCCCTTTTGTTCCTTTTTAAGAGCATTCATATTAACTAACTAGATTAAACTTTGATCTTGATTGACAACCAAGATATTTCATCCTTTAGAATAAATGAATTTAGTATATCTATAGATGGAAAATTTCTTATCACATTGATCTAAAAATATAAATATGTTAAAAAATAATGACAAGAGGCATAATCTAGACCATGTCTTATTAGAAGATGACCGAATTCAAAAAATAAAAATATTACTTCATGGTCATGTATAGATCTCCTAAATTTTATTAGATTGAGACACATAACACATCCCTTAGAGAAATGAATGGGATAGAGTTATAGTGAAAAATATAACGATACTATTAGAAGGTGACAAATGGACTTAGTACAACCATCTAGGAAATATATAAATTCTTTTGATGAATCATCATATTGGGTCCACTTAGCTATCTCTATCATTAGACACCACATGGTAGCATTTTATTTGAATTTTTATGGATATAAGCTTTCATGAAGGTCCTAAAAGGGAATATTTTGTTCCATATAAAGCAATTGCATTATACCAAACATCCTTCATAAATTTGTTTAGGCACATCACTTAACCTATTAAGTACTAATCATAAGAAGTTTTTTGAGGCATCCATCATTTGGATTAGTATTCCCTATCATCTAGTTTATGGGAAAGGATTCTCCAATCACTAGTGGATCTATTTATTCATAAGCGAAGAAATGTTGTTTGTAGGCAATGGATTTTTCTTTGTCTTTAGGCTTTCATCATTGGCATACATGAGCTTTTTCTCTATGGGGGGATTCATATTTCCATCTTCTCTCTCCTATTGGGGGACATTTATCATAATCATGTGATAGAAGTAGTCCTTGGGGGTTCATATATAGTCTTCCTTTTATCCTTCTCTCACTAGTGCATATATTTATTTTTGTCTCATTTGCAAAGGATTTTTCACATGTAGTTTTCTCATTTTCTCTAGTTGTGAGAAATTTATTTGTTTGTGCATGGGTGTAATGCCCCGCCATGCAAACCCCAAAGGAACAAGTAAACATGCAACAATTTTTTTTTTTAAAGAACATAATAAATGTACTTAAGTATACCAACATAACAATGTTCTAAGTTGCACAACTAAATCCCTTGGGGTACACGAGGTGACATTACTAAACTAACCCATAACAAAGTAATAAATGAAATATTAAATAACCAATAATGTAAATCCAATCATCATGACATCAATTAAAAAATTCATTCACAATATCAGGACAAATGTGAATATACCAAATAAAACCATACACACATATGACAATAAATGAATCATCAAGATATAAAGTATATATATATTTCGACAGATACAAAACAACTTTACAATGCTTACAAATGATAGTACAAGAATGAATCACATGATACGATAGTACAATACATCCGTTTGAAAATACATCTCAATTTCCTGCCTTGAGCTCTCTTCTGAATCCATTTTTTCTTCAAAATAATTCTTTTACCCAGAAAAACAAAAAAAACTATTTTTCTTTTCTTTTATAGACCAAAAACAGAAAAAACCATTGTGTGTGTAAAAAACTGTCTCACAATAAAAATCAATAATAATAAATAAAGCTCATCAACTTTTTCCTCAAAAATCCTCCCCATTCATTGGTTCTTTTCCTGCTTTTAAAAGCACACACTTATCTCACAATTTTAATTAAAAATTAATTATTTTCTCAATATATTCTCTAAGATTTTTCTAATTTAATATCAGGAAAAAGATAATATATAATTATCATCATCATTATTAATTTAAATTAATTACTTGCACTTTTAATTAATTAAATAACTTTTTACTATACAATATATTTAAAACTCAACATTTTACTAACTTACAATTAATCAAAGTAGCAAGACAACATTAATTAATCTTATAAAATAAGATTAATTAAATTACCACTAACCATAAATAAAATAATTAATCAACAATTTAACAATACAATGACAAGGACAAAACCTCAATCATGACACAACAAAACTCACAATGGGATGACGGACTTGGGATGGGGACACTTCCTTATCAACTCCCTTTTTCAACATTGTACCCATTAGGTTAATTTAATGCTCGCCCTATCCTGTTGAAACAGGTGGAATCGAGACTTTATTCCTGCAATTCCTACATACCAATAAATGTCAAGTACAATATATATATATATAAAATAAAAAACATCATATCATGAGAAGGAATTGTAGCGTAGCAGGGCACTCGTAAACGATTGGTGCTACACTATCCTCTCACCAAAACTATACTAACAATTACAATATCAAATATGAAATAACATTTCTAAACTAACTGATCACATCATACACTAATTACTAAACCAATGCATCACAATGTATTACTGAAATTGAATTTAAACATCACCAAACCAAATGTAACCATAACGTCATCAAATGAAGTAGCATAATCATCAATCAATCTAAACTATCCAATCCACCAATCCAAACAATAAGTAATAATAATCACAGTCTCAAAGTATCAAGCAAAAGCATAGAAAGATAACAAGTCCAAACAGTATGAGGGGTATTACAATGGGTACCTCATTAGGCCTTGTAGTTGAGGCCCATTCTACATCCATCATTGCATCCACCATTAGGTTTTTTAGCTTCTCCCTAAGTTGAACTTAAGGGGGTTATTGGAGTAAATAGGAAAAGCACATAATAATTAATTAATTATTAGGCCCCTTTTACTTTATTCAATTCATGTAAACTTATAAATGTTTTTTATTATTAGTTTGAGCTTTTTTAGCTCATATTGTCTCATAGCATCAGATGGGGACACTAATCATGATTTATCTTAATCCTCACCTAGGGTTTCATCTAAGTTTTTTTATTTTCTTTTATAAGAAATCATTATTGTATATTATATTTATCAACTCCAAGAATTTTTAATTTTTCCTTAGTCATGCTCTCATCTTCATCACAATTTACTTGATAATTTTGTTTTAATATTTATACAATATAGAGAAAATTCTTGTAAGTGATGGAACCAATAGTGTTTCATTTATATGTTTGACTTCATCATTTTTAGTTGTAACTAAAATGTTACCTTTGTCATTGGTTTTATAAGACTAATTTAATCTCCCAATACCACTATGTTGTAGGGTTGAAGCTCAATCAATACCCAACAACTATCATCCTTTATCTCTAATTCTTTTCCCTTTTTCTTCAAAAATATTTAATGTCTTTTCTTTCACTTTTGGTTATAGTCTAAAGTTTGAATGTGCACAAAAATACATTATAAAGTTCTCTACTTTTCCACTACAAGGGTGCAAATACAAATATTTATAGCCCAATCACATACACTCTAATACCAAATGAAAGAAATGAGAAGCAATACAAATAAGAAAATAATGGTCTACAAATTTTGTACATAGCACAAATATGCAAGCCCTCAACTTTTTGGTATATGAAAAAGAAATTTATCTATGGCATAGAAAATTACATAACAAGAAGTTGAATAAAACTATATATAATATGCTAACTAGTTACTAAGTAACATATGATACCGAACCCAGCTGCTCGGGGAATTTTCCCAATATGAGCCTAGTTAGGATGGTTCTTAGCCCGTCCTCTGTCCAAATTGGTAAGGAAAGCCTTAACCCCCATTCTGTGAAATCTTGCACTGTGCCTAAGCCGGGAAGTTCTGCCCTTAAAACCAGAAGTGTTGGTAAGAATCTACCAATTAAAAACCTTGTGTCGTACTCTAAAGACTCTTGATTCTGAAGATTCTAGTACTAACAATACTTTGTCCTTTGTTGCCCCGTCGTTGGAAAAAGATGCTAGAATTGGATCCCCTGTAACCCCCGACCCTGCTAAAACTTGCTACAACCTTGAAAGGGAACCCTCTATGGATGTCTTGGGTTTAGCTAGGAATAATGTTGCTGACCATTTCAAAATTTTGAAATGGATCTTTCATGAAATCAACGAGCTAAAAATAAAAAACTGGGCCCTTCAAAGTAAACTGGAAGAAATGGGAGTCAAGGTTATGGCGCTTGGCAAGAAAGAGGTTGAGCAAAAAGATCATGGTGCCAGTAAAGAAACCCAGAACCAAGCGGGCATGGACAGAAGGGTTGAAATTGAGTTGGATAAAATGAAAAATACTGTTAAAATTATAGCTGAGCAGAACAATAGGATGGCAAGACACAATGCCATCATCATCAATGCCATGACTAAAAAATTGGACAAAGCTCAACACGGGTCTTTGGTGGTTGATCTGGAAGAGGTCAATGATAAAAACTAGGATGAGGATGTTGGTATTTCAAATAGAACCAGGGCTAATTTGAAGAGGAAGGCTCCTCCTACACCGTAGATGATTCAAACCTTCAAGAAGGGTGTTTAGGACATGCAAAACCTGGAGGCTGAGACATAATCTATTATGAAGACTCTGGGTTAGTTGCGGCTAGTCTTTTTGTTGGCTTTTCAGCTGATTTTTTGTCTGACCCTCCTAGTCTTTTGCGAGTGGTTGCTGCTTTTTCTAGTTTTTTCCTTTTGTGCAGCCTATTTTTTCTGTTGAATTTTTTAGTCCTTTCTCTTTTGTTGTAAACTTGGTGGTTTCAAGTCCCTGTAAAACCCGTTTTTCCCTTTATCAAAAACATATAGTTTGCTAATTAACTACTGAATAATTATACTTAACAAAAAACTAATGTGCACAATGGCCATTATTCCTGAACTTTAAGCATACAAAGTTGCATGTCATCCATTTGTTATAAATTGTAATCTTTATTGAACTTTTTTGATAGATCAAATATGACTCAATCTAGGACCACCCATTTGCTGCTGGGTAGTTCTACCTCTAAGATATTGCCCCACTTGTGATTGCTTCATCTATTGTTTGGGTATAACTCATTCTCCAACACACCCTTGAAGTACATTGTAGATGCTCAAAGCTCCTATAATTGATCTAACTCTGATGTCATGTTGAACCTTTCCCATAAACTAAATAGGACTATAACCTATAATCAAACATTGACTACCAGAATGTTCCACACTGACCCAGTTTTAATAAGTCCGTCTACAATTCAATATGACTCATTCTCCACCATTTTTTACATTGTAAGGATTTAAAAATTTCACTAACACAAACAGACATTTCTTAGGGGGTAAATATTCTACTACAATCACATAAGAGAACATATTAAATCATACCTCGTGAGGAGCTCCACAAGCTTTCTAAATGCTCTGAGAATTCATGAGTGCAACTGTACACCACATTCTCATGATCATAATGTATTACACAATCCATCATCAACACGATGCCAAGATATGTAGAAAACTAAAGGATACTGGAAACATGTTCGTTAGGGGAATCCCACATAAGAGACTCAAACTCTGAATCCACAGAAGGAAAGAATTCGGGTCTGAATCCATTCTCAGACACCCATTTCCCCCATTTTGTAATTCTAATTCCTCTATATCTCCCTCCTCTGGACTTTCTTTTTTCTTTTAACCGCTGGTCATGTTGTAACCTCCTAAATTACGCTCTGGGCTCTCGCTTTGGCTATGTATTTAACATCAGTTTCGGTTTTCTGGGCGGTGGAGATTTTCAAAAGATGCTTTGGCGATTCAGTAGAGTGCCTTCGATGTGATTGAAGTGCATTTTTTGAATCACATTCCGATGGACATTTCTTATGTTTACGGAATGATGGCCGGCTACAATAATGATTTCTTAACATGACAAAACCAAACTTCTGATTTAATGAAGAAAACGATAAACACATGTTCTTAATTGTATTTTATATCTTTGGCTCTTCACAGACATTTGAAAGGTCTCCATTGTACGGAACTTTCTGTGGTATCAGAGTTCCTTCCTACTCCACATGGGGTATTTATTTTATTATAATTAATTGTTCGTTGATTTTACATGTTTAGTGTCGTATCATTTTGTCTATTAAAATCTTATTTATAAGAGAAGAAAAACTACAGTGAGAGTAATCATATATATATATACACACTTACTTTAGTTTATTGTATTATTGAAATATGTATTTATCTATCATTTCATTTATGTATAATAGTAAAATTAAATTAATCACATTTTTAATATTTTGTTATTTATATTCTAATTACATTTCGACATTGTGATATTGCAATGTATTTTTAAATATCATCAAGTTGAAATAAAATTTCTAAGTGCGATAGAAAATATCATCAAGTTGACATAAAATTTCTAAGCGTAATAGAAAATATCATCATCTTAAAGTCTACTTTTTAGATAATTCACATGGTGGAATATAAAGATCATCAAAAGATGAGTTTCTAAGCACAAATAAAATTCAGAACCATGAATTATATCCAAATCTATGAAGGAGACTTAACATAGAATAGGGAAATATATTCTAATTCTCATCCATAGACATGATTGTGTAGCACATTCCTAGATTCCAAGAAACATCAATTTCATGGTCTTCATCAATTAATGCTCAATCTTTAGTCATAGAATTAAGTGTTCTTTCTCCTCATTACATATTATTATAGACATGGTTTTACTATTTTTTTTAAGAGCATTTAATTTGATCCACTTTAATCTACTCAATATACACCTCACATTGTGTCCTTACATATGATCGTGTAGCACATTCCTAGATTCCAAGACACATCAATTTCATGGTCTTCATCAATCAATGCTTGAAATCTTTAGTCATAGAGTTAAGTGCTCTTTCTCCACATTACTTATTATTGTAGACATGATTTTACTATTTTTTAATAGTATTTAATCTAATCCACTTTATTCTACTCAATCTAAACCTCACATTGTGCCCTTAGCTTAATTTATATGTAATTACTTTATTTACCAAATTAACCTAAGGAACCTATTAACACTCCAAATCCACTTTGGATTTTCCTACATCACTTTGTCACTAATCAATTAAATAAAATTTATCTATTTAATTAATTGGACTAAATTTCATCACTAGTTAATCAAAAAAATATATTTATTTAATTATTTGATCTAATATCTATCACTAGTTAATCAAATAAATTATTTTTATTTAATTAATCTAGTCTAACCTTCTTCTAACTAATTAATTAAACAAGATGTATTCTTATTTAGATAACTATTCTAATCCATTCCTCTAATGTCTTCCAATTTGAAAATCATTTCCCTTTCCACTAAAATTAAAAAAGAGTCACCATTTCATCCTCATCATCTATCCAATTCCAAAGGCATCTTGGTCATCCATTGATGCAGGAGCATCCAGTGGTGTGAGGGCAATCTTGCATCACCCAAAAAAATGTTTTCCGTTTATGTTCCTGTTATTTTCTTTTTGTAGATGTTTTTGTATTTTTGGATACCCTTTTTGTCGAATAAAAGTTTCCAACTTTTAGAACTGCTTTTCTACTTTTTCTGCTCAACTATTATTTTTAGCAGGTATGAATTTGATGGCGTGGGAAGACATAAATTTATGGGAAGGTTCAGGATGGAAAAATAAGCACTTTGGTGAAAGAATCAGGTCAAGATCATTCACAGTTTGAAAGTTATTCAAGTTCCAGTTTTTGCTTTTTGCCCTGAAAAACCTTCCGAGCTCATTTGAGGCACTAAACGGTCCCGGATGGGCCTGAAAATTTGCGGAACATCAAAGTGGGTGTCATAGGTCTTATCTTATAGAACATCATTTTTTCGAGAGCTTTCTGAAAAGGTATTATCATTGAAGATCCGACGGTCGGATTAAGAGTTATGGCTTCCGGAAGTTGGTGCATATTTTAGAAATGTGCTAATTTGTGAATGTGAATTTAAATTTGAATTTCAAATTGTAATTTTGGTGCCAAACTGCCAAAATCTTATCTCGAATGTTATTTTTGGCTCCAAACTGAAAAGAGGCTATTTAGGGGCTAATTTCTGATTTTTGGGTAACTTTTTGGGAAAAGAGTTCGCATGCTGCGAAAAAGGGGATTTTCTGTAATTCTGTAAATTTTCTGAAACTTCTATAAGTTTGCATGTATCACAGAGCTTGAGAATTTGTGATCCTCTACATGTAAGAGTTCCATATTTTAATAGAAAATATTATTCTCTATTTTGTGAGTGTATTTCTGTGTTTCGGGTTTGGTCCCTCGTCAGGTGGTATCAGAGCAGGTTTTCTTGAGCGTGTGAATAGATCGTAGGTCATGAGGCAGTTTGCACCAGGACCATGGTTGTGGGTTCAAGATCTTCAAGATGCCTCCAAGAGTGATTCCTGGTAGGCATGGTGGTGCCAGAGGTGGCAGAGGTGGCAGAAATGTTGGTGGAAGAGATCCATTGGCGGCTGAGGGTTTTAGAGCCCTCTAGAGACAAATTGATGCATTGCAGGAACAAATGAGAAGAGGGTTAAACCTGAGAAGGAGAGGAGAAAGTGAGGATGAAGAAGAAGTGGAAGATTCAGACATAGAAGAGGAAGAAGAAACAATTGATCAAGATTATATGTGGCTGATAAGGGCCATTTCAAAGATCAGAAAAAGACCCAGAATAAAAGTCCCCAATTATTCTGAAAGTTTGAACCCGGAAGAGTTGATCGACTGGATCAACGAGTTAGAAGAATATTTTGAGTATGAAGAAGTCGAGGACCTAGATTAGGTTAAGTTTGCAAAAACGAAGCTGAAGGGCCATGCCAATATTTGGTGGAAAGAGGTCCAGTTGGAGAGAAATCGAAGAGGAAAGGGAAAGATCAACAGTTGGGATCACATGGTGGAGAAACTGAAGAAGCAGTTCATACCAGTAGACTACGAGTTAGATCTACTGAAGAAATTGCAAGGGTTGAAGCAAGGAAGTAGATCTGTGAAAGAATACATAGAAGATTTTCACAAGATGATCATCAGAATAGGCCATGCAGAGGCCAACAAGGAGAAGGTAGCCTGTTATCTTAATGGGTTACGACCGAGCATTCAAGAGGAGCTAAGCCTAGTCAGAATGACCACCATTGAGGATGCATACCAATTTTCTTTGAAAGTTGAGGAGAAGCTGAACAAAAGATTTGACAGCAAGCAAAAAGGACGAGGAGGTCAAAGTGGAAGGGGTAGTGAAAGATCTTCTAGAAGCCGAAATGAGAATGAAAGGAGAAATGAAGATGTGGGTACCAGTCGAAGCCAGAAGAATGATAATTTCTACCGCCCTCGTGATCAAAATAGTGGTGATCAAAGAGGTAGAGGACGAGGAAGATCTGGGCCAGGACCCGGAAGAGGTGGTTTCAGAGGAACTTGTTTCCATTGTGGTGAAGAAGGGCATCGAGCCTATGAATGTCCACAACATCAAGGAAGGACAAACAGAAGGCCAGAAGGTCATGGAAGGGTTGCACATGTAGATGAGGAGGCTCAATCCGAGCATTCAGACGATGCTAAAAGGGGAGAAGCCCTAGTGGTTAGAAGAGCCCTGGTGACTGAAGAGAAGGAACCAGAACAAATGAAGAATCAGTTTTGCACAAGGTGCAAGTGTGAAGACAAATGCTATGAAGTCATTATTGACAGTGGGAGTACCGATAATCTAGTGTCAGAAGAGATGGTTACGAAGTTGAAGCTGAAAAAGGAAAGGCATCCACATCCATATCAGATTGCCTGGTTACAAAAGGACCACAAAGTTTTGGTCAATGAGCAGTTCCTGGTGAAGTTCAAGATCGCAAGCTATCATGATGAGGTACTCTGTGATGTCATCCCCATGGACACATGTTACATGTTGTTGGGGAGGCCGTGGCAGTTCGATAGGTGTGTTGTACATGATGGCCATGCAAACACTTACTCCTTGATGAAGGATGGAGTTCGCCATAAGTTGAAACCCCTGAAGAAGGACAAAGAAAAGGTATATAGTAGTGCTAGAATTTGTTTTGTCGATGGAAGGAAATTTTTAGAAGGCATGAAGCATGAGCGTATGTGTTATACATTGATTCCTAGAATGGATAAGGAAGATAGTGATGAGGTACCAGTAGAAGTTTTTGGGTTATTGAATGAGTTTCAGGAGATTATTTCTGATAACGTACTTGAGGGTTTACCGCCAATGAGGAAGATCAGTCATCAGATTGACTTGATCCCTGGAACTAGTTTTCCAAATAAGGCAACTCACAGAATGACTCCTGCAGAAAATGAGGAGTTGAACAGACAAGTTTAGGAGTTGTTGAGGAAGCATTTGATTCGAGAGAGTCTGAGCCCATGTGCAGTACTTGCAGTACTAGCACCAAAGAAGGATGGGGAGTGGAGGATGTGTACAGACTCCTAAGCCATAAATAAGATAACAATCAAGTACAGATTTTCCTTACTAAGGATGGATGACCTGATGGACTGTTTGAGTGGAGCACAGTACTTCACGAAGATTGATTTGAAGAGCAGATATCACCAAATCCGGATTCGAGAGGGTGATGAATGGAAGACTACCTTCAAGACCAAGGAGGGCATGTACAAGTGGTTGTTAGAGTAAAGGTTTTAATTTAATCATGTTGATTAAATTACCTTTATTCCTCTCTTAAGATTTCACTTTAGTTTGCATTTTGTGACATTTAATAATTATATTAATTATTAAATTTCTACCTATTAGGGTTTTCTTTTAGGGTTGCACAATATCCTTTTATAAGGATTCATCATTGTAATTTATCTCTCTCTCGGATGAATACATTTTTCAGCTTTCAGAGCACCCTTGTTTTTTGTCTGGAATGTCTTCTTTTTGTGACAGGTTATTTGCATGCAGGTGATCTTCGGGGTTTGTGAGGTTGGCTTTCACAACTTTAACATGGTATCAGAGCTCCAGATCTACGGTTGCCTATTCTTTTTTTGAAGATATCAGTTTACAGAGTTTTTTTTCTGTGCAAGGGTTTCATTCCAGTTTTTTTTTGCCAGATTAGAGGGGTTTTCCATCATTTTTTAAGAAATTTTCACTTTGATCTCTCAAACAGTGCATGCTAGTGAAAAACAGACCTCATAGATGCGCTCAGAAGGCCCAAAAACCCCTATTTTCATATAAAATATGATAGGGTTTGCTGAAAATTGATTTTTTAGTGTTTTTGGGGAATTTCAAATAATGGCCAGAAAAATCCGTACGATTGTACGGATCCGTACGGACGAGACGATTTTCGTTTCATCTTTTTGGTTGCTGCATCAATTTTGAGCTGCCTCATTTTCGTGCTCTTTTGATTTCTGCCTCGATTTTCGTGCATGAAGGTTCCGCTGAATATTTTTGGTTTAAAGCCTAAATGAGTACTTTTAGTAAAACGGGCATATCTCGAGCGTTTTAGCTCGTATTTTCGAATGAAAATAGGCGTTGGAAAGCTGGTTCCGACACCGTTCTGATGGATTAGGTTTGATTTCCTGGTTTTTCCATTTTGATATTGTTTTCCTCAGTCAAAATTAGAACAAGCTTTTTGCACTCCCGGAGCCATATCTTTTGCATATGGATTCCGTTTTTTGCAAACAAATAGGCATTGGAAAGGTGCTTCTGTGAAATTTCCAGATCTGCAATTTATTTTTCCAGAATCTGCCCCAGGTACTTTTTATTCAATTTTTTGTGTTTTCACACATCTATCAATTACTTGGACATTTTGGCACCTGGAAATGATCTGTTTGCATGGGATGGCTTTATTTGATCTGCTTTATCAGTATTGAGGTCAGTTAGTCTCAGATTTGTTAATTTGAAGAGTTATCATGGGTTTTTCTACTCACCCTTCAGTTGTATTTCTGGAACGGGGTAATTATGAGTCATGGGCAAAGGGCATACTTACACACTGTAGGTGGCTTAATATTTTTCCTTATTTGTATGATCTCATACCTAAACCAGCAACTTCAGAGGGAAAACTAGCTTGGGATATCATTAGAAATCACATAGTAGGAGTTATTTTGTCTAGTGTTGATTCTGACACTGTGTGGGCTATATCGGGCATTGATTGTCCTCACTCACTTTGGACACGTCTTTGGGAGATCTATGGAGACCCCAGTCTTTCTCCATTCCCAGAGGATCCTGCTTCAGATTGTCTTGTACCCATTGGTTGGAGAGAGAACACACCTTTTGATCATGATACTTTAAAGGAACTTCAGTATTTAGACACCCTTACATATTTCAATGAATCAGAGGATTGTCTCACAGTTCCTACTCTTCAGACTGAGATTATACATGTATCAGCATCTCTCCTATTGTTCCTGATCAGTTTGATATTGCCTCTTCTTTGGCTCCTATTGATTCAGCTAAGCAGGACATCATACATCTTTTAGACATGGCTACTTGGGATTCTTATCTTGCAGGCATTTCGTCTTTGTTTGTAGAGTCCTATATTGCAGATTTGGAGGATTACTTTGAGGATTTTCAGCTCCTCTTTGTTGACAACCATATTCCAGCTGTTAGCCCACCATCATCCGTGCATTCAGAGGTTGCAGTTTTTGAGTCTTCAGTTCAGTTTGGATTTGACATCTTTTGTTTCAGTTCAGACAGAGAGATTCTTCAGCATCCTATCATGGCACACATCTTGAGACATCTTGGTTCTTCTCTTTTCACAGGGTTTCTTCGACATTGTCCTTTGGATCCATTTCTTCCCAAGGGGAGGAATATTATATGCCGCTTCAGGATCTCTTTCTGGATTCTACCTCAGGCATCCATATGTGCGGGAGTTTCTTCATTGTGGGGGGGCCTTCTAGTCTCTTTCTTTTTCTCCTATGGAGACCATTGTACATGTACTTATATGATAGAAGCTGTCTATGGGGGGTCTTATGTTATCCACCTCCTATCCTTCTATTATTAGTGCATTTATTTCTTTCATCTCTTTTTGGAGTAGAGTTTTTCCCATGAGGTTTTCTCTATTTCTCCACTTTACAGAGATTTGGTTGTAATTGGGTACCTGATCAGCCTTGTTGCCGGGACCCAAGTTTACTTTCTTGCATTGTAGTTACCTTTTCTTTCTTGCACATGTTTGTAACTGCACTTTTGCTCATCTTAAGGGGGGGTGTTAGAGTAAAGGTTTTAATTTAATCATGTTGATTAAATTACCTTTATTCCTCTCTTAAGATTTCACTTTAGTTTGCATTTTGTGACATTTAATAATTATATTAATTATTAAATGTCTACCTATTAGGGTTTCTTTTAGGGTTGCACAATATCCTTTTATAAGGATTCATCATTGTAATTTATCTCTCTGTCGGATGAATACATTTTTCAGCTTTCAGAGCACCCTTGTTTTTTTGTCTGGAATGTCTTCTTTTTGTGACAGGTTATTTGCATGTAGGTGATCTTTAGGGTCTGCTAACCAATGCACATAGCATATTCATGCGGCTCATGAATGAGGTACTGAAAGATTTTCTGGGAATTTTGTTATTGTGTACTTAGATGATATTTTAATATTCAGTAAGTCCCTGGGTGAGCATTTGATGCATATTCGTAGGGTCTTTGAAAAGTTGAGAGAGAGAAACTGTTGATAAATTTGAAAAAGTGTAGTTTTGTTAAAAAGGAGTTAGTGTACTTGGGGTTTGTATTCTCAGTAGAGGGTCTGAAGATGGACCTAGAGAAGGTGAAGGCTATTCTAGAATGGCCTACCCCAAGAACTGCTACTGAGGTGAAATATTTCCATGGTTTGGCTAGTTTTTATAGAAAGTTCATTAGAAACTTCAGTAGTATTTGTGCACCCCTGACTAAAACAATGAGAGGGGCTAGAAAAGAGTTCAAGTGGAGCACTGGAGCAGCGAAGAGTTTTGATCTGTTGAAGCAGAAGGTGACAGAGCAACCAGTTTTAGCCCTCCCAGATTTCAATAAGGTGTTTTAGGTGGATTGTGATGCCAGTGGTTGCACCATTGGAGCAGTGATGAGCCAAGAAGGTAAGCCCATTGCCTATTTCAGTGAAAAGTTAAATGATGCAAAGAGAAAGTACTCTGTATACGATCAAGAATTTTATGCAATAGTTCAAGCATTAAAGAAATGGAGACATTATTTACTACCGAAGGAATTTGTTTTGTTTACTGATCACCAAGCTTTACAGTATCTAAGTAGTCAGGGAAAATTAAATCAGAGGCATATGAAATGGGTAGAATTTTTGCAGAGTTATACTTTTGTTCTAAAGCATAGGAGTGGAAAGTTGAATAGGGTTGCAGATGCCTTAAGTAGGAAGCAACCATTGTTGACAGAGATGCAGATTGAAGTGGTTGGGTTCAATGAAGTCAAGACACTGTATCCTGAAGATCTTGATTTTGCAGAGGCTTGGAAAGCTTGCAAGGAGCCTGTTACAGTTGATAGGACAAAGTGGTTGGATTTCATAATCCAGGATGGCATGTTGTTTAAGGGAAGTCAATTGTGTATTCCAAGGAGTTCCATGAGGGAGAACCTGATAAAGGAGAAGCATAGTGGAGGAATGGCAGGATATTTTAGTCGGGATAAGACTATTTCCATTATCAGTGAACATTATTATTATGCCACAGTTATCACAAGATGTGAAGAAGTTTGTGCAGAGTTGCAGGGTATGTCAGATGGCTAAAGGAGTGAGCCAGAATACTGGGTTGTATCAGCCCTTACCTGTACTAGAGAGGCCATGGGAGGATATAAGTATGGACTTTGTTCTTGGTTTGCCAAGGACACAAAGAGGGAACGATTTAGTATTTGTGGTAGTTGACAGGTTTTCAAGATGGCACATTTCATCTCATGCCAGAAGACCCATGATGCAATCCACATCAATGCTGACTTGTTCTTCAGAGAGGTGGTGAGGCTACATGGTCTGCCAAAGAGTATAGTCTCAGATCGTGACACAAAATTTGTTGGATACTTTTGGAGGACCTTGTGGAAGAAGTTGAAAACAGAGTTAAAGTTCGTTCTGCACACCATCCACAAACTGATGGGAAGACTGAGGTTGTGAATAGAAGTCTGGGTAACCTACTGAGATGCTTGGTAGGAGATAAACCCAAGGGATGGGACTTGATCTTGCCCCAGGCAGAATTTTCTTACAACAATTCTGTCAATAGAAGCACTGGGAGATCACCATTCCAGATTGTGTATGGAGGCAGTCCTAGGACCACTCCAGAATTGAGGAAGATGGACCAGGAGAAGAAGACTAGTGTTGAAGCCGAAGACTTTACAGAGCACATCAAGAATATACATGAGAAGGTAAGAGAACATATTAACAAGATGAATATGCAGTATAAGGATAAGGCATATCAAAAGAGGAGGTATAAGGAGTTTCAGATTGGTGATGAAGTGATGGTCCACTTGAGGAAAGAAAGGTTTCCAGTGGGAACCTATAACAAATTGAAGATGAAGAAGTTCGGTCCCTGTAAAATTGTGAAGAGGTATGAATCAGGGAATGCATATGAGGTAGAGTTTCCAAATGGAGTCAATATTTCCCCTATGTTTAATATTTCAGATTTGACAGAGTATCATGAAGGTGGCACAGAGGAAGTACCAATAATGGAATAGTGTGGCATTCCAGCACCTACTTTAGAGAAGGAGCAGATTGAAGAAATCTTAGATAGCCGTGTGGGAAGGAGTACCAGAAATAAGCAATATAAAGAATATCTGGTGAAATGGTGAGGAAGGCCTGTCGAAGATTCATCCTGGCTGTCTAAGGCAAAGGTTGACTATTTGGGTTTTCCTCAACCATCTGAGACGTGACGGGGTCACTTCTCAAATTACCCTGGGTGTCTAATGCAGGAGCATCTAGTGGTGTGAGGGCAATTTTGCATCACCCAAAAAGATGATTTCCGTTTATGTTCTCGTTGTTTGCTTTTTGTAGATGTTTTTGCATTTCTGGATACCCTTTTTGTCGAATAAGAGTTTCCAACTTTTAGAACTGCTTTTCTACTTTTTTTGCTCAACTACTATTTTTAGCAGGTATGAATTTGATGGCATGGGAAGACAAAAATTTATGGGAAGGTTCAGGACAGAAAAATAAGCACTTTGGTGAAAGAATCAGGTCAAGATCATTCATGGTTTGAAAGTTATTCAAGTTCCAATTTCTGTTTTTTCCCCTGAAAAACCTTCCGAGCTCAGTTTGAGGCACTAAACAGTCCCGGATGGGCCTGAAAATTTGCAGAAACATCAATGTGGGCGCCATAGGCCTTACTTTTAGGAACATCGCCTTTTCGAGAGCTTTCCGAAAAGGTATTATCATTGAAGATCCGACAATCGAATTAAGAGTTATGGCTTTTGGAAGTTGGTGCATATTTTAGAAATGTGCTAATTTTTTAATGTGAATTTAAATTTGAATTTTAAATTGTATTTTTGGTGCCAAACCACCAAAATCTTATCTTGAATGTTATTTTTGGCTCCAAACTGAAAAGAGGCTATTTAGGGGCTAATTTCTGATTTTTGGGTAACTTTTTGGGGAAAGAGTTTGCATGCTACGAAAAGGGGATTTTCTGTAATTCTGTAAATTTTCTGAAACTTCTGTAATTTTGCATGTATCACAGAGCTCGAGGATTTGTGATCCTCTGTATGTAAGAGTTCCATATTTTAATAGAAAATATTATTCTCTATTTTGTGAGTGTATTTCTGTGTCTCGGGTTTGGTCCCTCGTCATCCATTTTTATACATTTTATCCTCTACTTTCACTCTTCACAAACTTCCATGTGTATCTCTCACATCACACAAAAATAAGTCTCCAATCTCCATTTTATAATTCAATCATCTCCATCCACACACTTTCATCCCACATTTTCACATACTTGTATCTCTCTCCATAAATTTTAAGATTATCTCCACCTTTCATTATGTCCACTTAATCCTCTCTTTGCAATAATCATTTAGCTAGATTGCACATTCATGTATGTCAATCCTCACCCTTGATTTCACAATTATATATGAGCCCTATATTCCCATGGTTCAAGTCCTATTTAAGAAACCTCCTCCAAATGACAAAGATGATAACAATTCTCAAGCAAGTACATATTACCTAATTTTGGAAATTTATAGTAAATAGAAACAAACATCACTATATTTCAGTGCAACTGCATATCTTGGAGTTATCCCAAGCATCAAGAAGGTATAAATTATTGTGGTCATGTGCTACATATACTCAAAACTAAGGCATGTTTGAATTGTATTGAGTTCTTTATATTTGAAGCATTAGTTTTTTTTTTCCATATTTTATATCTACATTTCTAAAATACCAAGTGGGACATAAGTTATAGTGCAAATTTTCATTTTGGAGGGAGTTGAAGTGGTTTTTCATATATTTTTTGATGTGTTTCACACTTTAATCTTCGTTCTTTATATTTTAGTGTCTTCATGATAACTTTAGAATTTATGTGTCTTCATTTGATATTTTATATTTCTATAACTCATTATTTGGGTATTTTGAAAGTTCAACATTTTGTGCTATACTCATTATCAACTATTCCTTAGTTTTAGTATCTATACACACTTTTAACTTTGATGGGTCACTCTCTTGGTGTTTGTGGTAGTTTTTATTAAATTACAGAAGTTTCTCACAACTCCTATATTAAATGGTCTTGTTTTAGGGGTTTATTAACTAAATTTAGTGTTTTTTTTTTTTCTCTTTGATGATTATGTATTGCAAGTTTTCTTTCTAAATTTAGTTTTATTTAATTTTTGCACTACTTTAAAGTTGTAAGACCTTTCTATTGATCATTTAATTTTTAGGACCTCAACTAATATTATTTGTAGGATTTTCACTTTATCACTTAGTCCTAATTTTGTCTCATGTATTTTTTAGCTTATGTGCTTTGTATGTATTTACATAATTTATGCTTGCATTTTAATGTCTTTTCGACCTAAATCTATATTTATATATCTTTGTGATTTTTGTGTCTTTTACATTTTTTAATTGCAGGTTTCATTTCTTGTAGGTGTCATTAATGGAAATGACAACCCTAAAACCTAGTTTTGTAGGGTTTTAGTATGTTTTCTCTAATTTATAATTCTTTTCTTTGTTCAATTTTGTAATTCATTTTCTTTTCTAACCATTAATTTATGCTACCTAATTGATGAATATAATTATTAAATTATTGTACACTAACCTACTTTTCTCATACTTTGTAAGGTTTCTCCTTTTTCTTTCTATTTTCTTTCCTATTCCTAAAGTCACAAGTATTTTAACATCTTTTCCCTAGTTTGTGGTACCCATGTTTTAGCATCTTCAATGAATTTTGACTAACCAATGTGTTTCAACATCTCTCCCTTAGTTTTTGGCATCTATGTCTTAGTTTAGATATCTTCATTACATGGTTTGGCATCTACATTCTATATTGACTAATCCATACATTTTGGTGTTTCTAGTGCTTAATTTGTATGTTTTAGAATTACTATTTTTTATGTTTCTATTGTATGGGTTGAGCATCAGTGACCAATGTTATATTTTAAAAAATATATATTTTTAATGATTGTGCTCTATGTTTTAGAATTTATGTTATTTTGTAGTTATTTTCAACTTAAAGTAACCATCTCATTTTAATCTTCATTTATTTTCTATTTTAGTAGTTTTTTTATGTTGCCCTAACTCTATTCTCCTATAGGGGTGTTTTTTTAAGCTCAAAACTCTCTAAAATTATATTATTGTGTTCTAGCAAGGTAGTTTTTCTAAGATTAATCTCTAAAAAAGTTTACCCTTAGACTTAGTTTTTCTAAGGGAATTAATCTTGGTGTGTATATTTTTTGTCTTGTGTGTACAAGTAATATTTGGTATGCTCTCTTATCACACCTTATGTTAATCTTAAGGATCACTCTTTAAAAAAAATTATGTATGTTGTCTCATTATGAATTAAATAAAATATACTCATTTTTCACATCTTAGGGTGACTTTGAAGATATAATTGGTCTATTTCACTTGCCTAATCTAAAATTTTGAGTTTGTACATGGGCAAATAAAAAAATGATAGGACCACCTTTTGGTTAAATATTAGAATTTTTTTCTTAAAAATCAAATTTTATCATAGTTGAGATAACATTTGAAACACTTACATAGAATATACATATGGTATAAAAATACCAAATGTAGGATTTTGTTTCCAATTTTTAAATATTTAATTCATTCTAATACCAAAATGATAAAAAATAAAAATTATAAGATGTAAAAAATTGTCCTATTTAGAAAATGCATTGAAGGCCAAAAGATACATGTATACAACCAACAAATAAGTAGTAAGTAAATATAAATATATATATATTATGAAAATACAGATTATGTTGGAATTTGTTTAGGATATTTTTTTGTATTTTGTTAGTAATTTTTTTAAATTATTTTTTTTACTAAGATTTTTTTTTTTTAGATCCCTCATGTAAAAAAAACATAATTTAATCTAAAATAATTGTAACGTACTTTTTTTTTCTTTATAGAGAATGATTTTTATATTTTTTAGACATAATTTTAAAAAAAAATCTAAAAATTGAAATTTATTAAAAATTAGTAATATATACCATTGAATTTTATGAGTCTATTTGTTTAAAAATTAATTAATAAATAAAATTATATGTTCAATGCTAAAGAAACTAAAAAACCTAGATATTGACATCTATAACAAGTTTTATGTTTGCCCAAAAATTGTGAAAAAGAATTCACTAACCATATTGCCAAAGTTCTTAATCTTGTTGCTACCATACCATTGTAATTGTAGGCTCAAGATTTAAGGTTGGGATTTCAAGTCTATTTTGAGCTTAAAATTGAAGAAACTGTATAAATATTCAATTTTAAATTTCATAATAACATGTACCCACTATGAAACATATAACCATTCTAAAAATTAATGGGTATGTGTGATAAAAAGAAATAAATACCCATTTTTATTATAATTGTAGTATAATAGTATGTTAGAAATTTTTAATTTATCAAGTATATGTTGATAGAAAATATAAAGCAATTTTTCATGCAGATGTGTCTTATAATAATCACATTTTATTAAATGTGAAAAGATATTTAGTCACAAGAATTTCTTTTACAAGAATCAAGGAAAGGAAATATTTTTTAGAGGAATCAAGAAAAGGATTTTTTTTTAAGAGGAATCAAGTAAAGGAATTAGTTTTTAAAGAAATCAAGTATAAGTAACTAGCAATCAATGTATAATGGGAGAGCTTCAAGCGTGAAACAACCATAATGAGCATTTTTCAAAATATCGATCCATAGAATCACCATGGTGAGGGTTTCCAAATGGTAAGGTCTAGCACAAGGCTGCATATTGATTAGAAAATAATCAAAAACCAAGATAGTCCAAGGGTTGGGGTCATGTACGCCCTTCTCCAAGGACATGGAATTGTGGGAAGGGTTTTGTAGGCTAGAAAAATCTTCCATTCCATTGCCAATAGTCAAGTTAGTTCAAAAGTTGGGAGCCCACAAACCCTCTTTCAAATGAATTAGAAGGTGAGAAGGGCCCTACAACTTTTCCTAATAACATCTCCATCCTAAAACCAAACCCATCTAGTGCCTACTTTAATCCTCCTTTACCAAGAAAATTGTGGTTCTAAAAGCCTAATCAAAAACTTGTCAGGTGGCATAATAAGAACTCAAACTTCCTAACTTCCAAAAAAATGGTATGGAATTGAGTCCTTAGTTACCAAAAAAGGAATTAAACATGCCAGTTAAGCAGCATAGAAAGGCTCAGGAAAGTAACAAAATTATAGAAGGTGACATCTAGTTAACATTCTCGAAGGAACATCTCAATTTCCAAATAAAGGAGCTTCGAGAAAGAGCAATTATTGGTAAGTTTTATAATCTTAACCCCACCAAATTTTTTTTGTTTAAATGGTTTGATAACCATTGGGAGGAAGTCAATGAATTTCATTACATAGATAAGGGAAAGGGGTTTTTTATTGCTATTTTTCCTCAAAGCAAGCAAGGGTTTTGCATAGATAGTTGTCATTGCACCAAAATATTGACTTGTTAATGACCAATACAACTACCAAAGTTAATGAATCCATAAAAGGTAGTTTACGACATGTCACAAACTTGAGCATTGTGGGTATGTGTAGGATCATGATGGGCTAAAAAGTGGCAATATGATGGGTATGTGTAGGGTATGTGGATGATGACCTTTTTTTTACCCAATATTGATGAAACAAAAAGGATTTTTAAAGGAGATTCACAACTTTCCACCAATATAAATTATGCTTTGCTTTGAATTTAATAAATAATTAATATTCATTTTCTATTTGAATTACAAATAAAGTCTTGATTGATATGTTGATTGAAAAAAATCTATAGCTTTCAAACGGTATCACATTTTTTGAATCCAAAACATGCGTCACATTATATGCTTCATATAATATAGGATTAAAAAAAGAAAAATTGAATTTCATGAAGTTTTGACCAAGTTAAGGTGGTCAGACATATGAGTTTTTATATTTTTTAAAAGTTGTAATAAAAATTCATAATTAATTATTTACTTGGAAAAAAATTGCAAAAAAATATGCATCACATCAAGACATGAGTCCTCTATTTATATCTAAAATATTATAAGAAGATATTATCATTTTATTGTGGTTAGGGTGGTCAGAGAAAAACACCTACTTCTTATTTTTTCCCTAAAATTTAAGTACTACTACATTGAAATTTCAAATTTTCACCAAATAGATTTATTTTTTTAAAATAAACCTAGTAGTTTAGAAAATACATTCAATTTTGTACAGATTATATTCTTACATATTTTTGAAATAATGTAGATAACTTATTCAATTTTTTACATCAAGTTGCCTAACTCTAATTTTTCTGAATTTTTCGCCACTTAAGGGCATATTTTTTCCATGATGATCCTGCACATGCCCTTGTGTTACACAACACAAGGAGACCAAGGGTTCACACCTTGCAATGATCCCCCTAATGCAAGTGATGGGTTCGAACTCGTGACCCAGGATTTGATACTAATTAGTGCACATGGTTGTTGTTGCACCAAAAGATTGACCTATTAATTCTTGATCCAAACGCTAGAGTTAATGAATCCATTGGAGGTGGTTAAGCCATGTCAGGAACCCAAGCAATGTGCTACACAACACAAAGAGACCAAGTGCACATACCTTGCAAAAAAGGGATGTTATCTTCAAAGTGAATATGTGGTTCTTGCAAGGTGTGGGACTATTTATTCAGCCTTGGATTCCCAACTTTAACCCTTCATCTATAGTTATAAAGTTTGTACCATTTTGGGTGCAACTGCAAACCCTACCACTTGAATATAGGGATCTACAAATAATAAAAATACTGGGAAATTAAAGGTATTTTCATGAAGCATGATCAAACCTTTTCTAACAACATTGAAGCTCTAGTCTAGATCTATGTTCTAATAGCTACCACTAAATATTTCCCATGATGGGACTTTCAAATTCATTCTAGATATGGGATCTAGTGATAGGAAATTTTCCTTGAAGAGCCTGAAACTATATGTCATTCCTACCATGTAAAGATTCATCCTAGCACAAAATTTTTGTATCATGCTACAAAATCTTGGGAGGTTAGTGCGGATCAAGAAAATAGACTAGTTGATAAAACATTCCTTTCCAATTATGATTTTATCTTGTTCCTAGAAATTTCTTTTGTGGCTAAAGAGGCTACATCATATAGTATTAAGGCTTGAGAGGAAAGTTCCCCAAAAAAATAT
This sequence comes from Sequoia sempervirens, assembly GCA_007258455.2. Lineage (NCBI taxonomy): Eukaryota > Viridiplantae > Streptophyta > Pinopsida > Cupressales > Cupressaceae > Sequoia > Sequoia sempervirens. Next base: position 29,591,556 of record VDFB02058242.1, read on the forward strand.
AATGAGTGGTAAGGATTTGATGGATGTCTAGTTGGAAAAGTTTGTTACTCCTTTAAAGGTATTAGTATGTAGTAGGATGAATGAAGTCTCAATGCAGTTGAATGTCATTATAGAAATTGTAAGCTCACAAATATTAGAAAACAATAACAAGAATATGCAATCTGAGAGTATGATCTCAAACTCTATGGTAGTGGAAACACTAAATCGGATTGTTTCTTCAATAATCCTAGATACAAAGGTTGAAGATTCAATTAAGCAACATGATGGAGAGTCATCCCATAGCACCACCGCTAAGGCCTTTACCCTAAATTATTCTTCTAATCTCAATTAGATGACTTGAAACAACACGAAAATGATTCTTCTTGTTGAAAATTATAAATAGGATATTATATAATATATTCCTCCTAGTCCTCAGGTTCCCTCTTCAAGAACTCTGTCAGCAAAGACAAAATGGATCTTAGAAGTAGGAGGAAAAATCATTGATGAGATTAATGAGATGCACCTTTATGAATTTGATTACTCTCAGTTACTCTCAATCTCACAAACTCAATTTGATGTATTGTCCTTGTCTCCTAAGACAATTATAGAGAAAGGAAAAAATAATAAGACAATGAAAATACAAGAAGAGATTGTAGCAGGTTTATAGACTACCCTTGATAAAAATATAAATGAGACATCAAGGAGGGATTAATTGACTTAAATATCAATGTGGATGTTTTACAATATTACAAGAAACTAAAATTTCAAACAAAGAAAACAAAATTTTTTAATAAATTGTCCAAGTGGGAATCACTGATTATTCCCACTCTAGTGGCATTAGGAGGACTAGAAGTCTTATGTGACGCATGCAAGGTCAAGGTTGAGTTTAATGTAGGTCAACAATGGTGGATGCTCATCAAGATTGAATTTTATCAACACACATTTCAAATATTCAATGTTTATGGCCCTACATCAACAACTGGAAATAAATAGGTATAGAACTCTTTATCAAAAACCCTATATTTATTAAGGAAGGAATTGAATATCTTAGGAGGAGATTTTAATGCTATTACCTCCCTGAAAGAGAAAAAGTGGAGGTATCATTCCCCCTCTAAAAGAAATGGAGGAAATTTCCAATTTCATCTTGGATAACACATTGATTGATTGTTTAGCAACTAATAGTAAATTCACCTATATGAACATAAGGAAACATTTATGTTTCATTATAGAAATGTTAGATTGATTTATCATCTCCATAATTTGGACCAACACTAATTTAAATATGCCTCTTACATCATCACATTTTTAGGATCACATCATTATCTGATCCAGTTGGATATTGTTTAGAATTTTGTACCAAATAAACTTAAATCATTTTTTAAATTTGAACACATGTGGTTGAAGGATGACAACTTTTTGTTTTATCTTAGAAAATTGTGGGAGAACGCACCATTCGTAGCAAGCTCCATACTTTACCAATTAGAAAAGAACATCAATTAATAAAAGGGGAGATCAAATAATGGAACCATCTCCATTTCAAAACTACTTAAATGAATAAAAAATTATCCTTATTCAAAAAACTCAAGTGCTCAATGAATAATTCATTCAAAAGGGTATGAAAAATGAATCCTTCCACCACCACAACAAGCTTGAGAAAGAACTCAAAGAAGTTCTTGCTAGAGAAGAAATGTAATAGAGACAAGAATCAAGAGAAACTTGATTAAAAGAGGGGGGTAGGAATACCAAATTATTTCACAGCTTAGTCAAGGTCAGACGCAATGCTAACACAATATTTTCTATAAATTCCGCATCTAGTGAACTTTTAAAAGATGAGTCATGTTTTCAAAATGAGGCTATCCTATCCTTTTCCAACCTTCTTACTGAACTAGTGAATCAAGACCTTGATTTGGTTGGAAAAGAAAAAGAGTTTTTAAATTTCATCCCAAAGGTACTTATACTAGATGATAACAAGTTTCTCTTTACTCCATTCACTTTGGAAGAGGTTAAAAATGTAGTTTTTGCACTTTCTCTAGACAAAGCTCTTGGATTGAACTATTTCACTCTATTATTCTATCAAAATTGTTGGGATTTTGTGGGAAGAGATATTTGGTTGGCCTTAGAAAAATATCATAGAAGTGGCATAATGTTAAAAGAGCTCAACACCACCCATATTTCTCTTATACACAAAATCAAAAATCCATCCTCATTTACAAGTTTTAGACCTATCTCCCTCTGCATTTCCATTTATATTTTTTTTCTAAAGACATTACTTTGAGGCTTTCCAAACTCATTCCAAGAATAATTTTGGAGGAACAAGGCGGTTTTATTTCAGGAAAAGAGATCAAGAAAAAAATCCAGCTATGATCATAAAATTAGACATGATGAAGGCGTATGATAAAGTAAATTTGAATTTTTTATCAAATGTATTAGAAATGATATTTTTTCTACAAAATGGTGCAAATATTTTCTTTCCTATCTTAAATAGGCTAAGTTCTTAGTCCTCATAAATGTCTCTTTGGCTCATTTTTCTCTACCTCTCAAGGAGTTAGGCAAGGGGACCCTCTTTCCCCATTCATGTTCATTCTAATGTCATAAGCATTGAGCTGGGAAATTTTAGCTTTCCATGCATCAAGTAAGTGGAATGGTATAAAAATGCCAAGATCAAACATTTGTTGCACTCATTCCTTATTTTCATATGATACATTACTATTTTTCCATCGCTCGATGTATGAATCCAAAAACATAAAGTATGTGTTGGAAAATTACTGTCTAAATTAAACTCAACTGATTAATCTAAGGAAGTCAAAAATATTTTTCAAAATACTAGCCACTTTGTAATTGATTGTATCCTCTCTATCTTAGAATTCAGATAGAATAGTCTACCCTACAACTATCTTGGTATTCCTTTCTTTTTTGGGGCTTGGAAAGCCCCATTTTGGAATAATAGCATTACAAGTATTCAAAATATAGTAGCATCCTTGAAGGGTACCTATATGGTTGTCACTAGCAGGAAGATTTACAATGATAAAAAAAAATTATCTGTCATTCCAAACTACTTATTATTAGTTCCCAAAGTACCAAGAGGGAATCATGAGAACATTTTCAAAGCAACTGGGGAATTTTTGTGGAGAGGTAATTTGGACAACTCCAGAAAAATACCTTTAGTTTCCTATGAAAATCTGCAAGAATAAAGTCTTTGGAGGTGTTGGCATTCAAAATATGGAATTGAGAAATTTAAATTTAGGTGTGAAGATAATGTTGAAGCTCTATACATAGCCTTCTTCAAAATGGATTTGAATCATGAGATCCAAGTACCTAGACTCGATAGCCCTAGAAAAAAATCTTCAGTTTGGAAAATCTATTGGAAGGCTCTAAAATGTGGAATTTCATCATCACATGTCGATATGTACTCTCATCTTTCCTATCATGGACTGTTAACAATGGAGAAAAGATTATTTTTGGGAAGACTCATGGAATGGAAACCTGTTGTTAACCATAGTTGATGAAATATATGAGGCTCAGGCTTATCTAAAATTAGTTTAAGGATCAAAATTCAAGCATTATGTAGTGAGGAACAATGTAAATTTCAAATCTAATGTTACATGGAAAAAATTCCACAATCTCTCATTCCTCCAATATCAAAAATATAAGTTTCAATCAATATTGGGCACAAGAACTCTTTTACTTTTAGATTTTGAGGATAAAACTATTTGGACCCCATCTAAATCAAGACAATATAATGTCAAATAAGGATACAAATCTTTAAACTTTGAGGAAAGAAGTCAAATAAATAAATGGTCATACAAGCTTTATTGGCACACCTAAATTCTCCCTAAAGCATACACTTTTCCTTGGTTAGCTCTTCATAATCAAGTTCTAACAAGTTGTAGGATTTCTAGGATGGGCCTAGCCTAGTCATTCAATTGTATTCTATTTGGAATCCATTAGGAAACAATGGATCATCTTTTTCTCCACTATAATTTTTCTCAAACATGCTAGAATTGGATCCAAAATAAACTTCATTGTCTTTACCCTCTACCAAACAACATTTTGGAGTTGTTTCAAATTTGGTCATTACTTTATAAAGGTTCTCTATTTGAAGCACTATGGGTGGTGATCTCACCTTTAGAAGTGTGGAATATATGGCTCAAACCAAATATAAGGATTTTTGGAAACAATTATTTAGATGTAAAAAAATTTCCTCCATAAATTGGAAAAGGATACATCAAAAGTAGTAATGATAGATGTCATGAAAAAATAAAACCATGCAACTCATTCTCAAGGTGGAATAATGAAATGTTGAAGCGTTGGTACCTCTCTTGAAGATTCCAAACTAGGGGGCACATTGTAATGTTAAAAATGTTGATAAAAGTAGAGTTAAATGGTGCACCCCACCCCCAAATGTCATGAACTAAATTTTATGGAACATCTAAAGGCAATCTGAATTTATCAAGGGTAGGCCATGTTATTCTCAATGAAAAAGGAGAGTTACTAAAAGGTTTGTCTCTGAAGCTACCTATGGGAAATAATAATGTAGCAGAGGCTCGTGGCCTCTTAGGAGATGTAAAGCTAGCACACACCATGCAACTCAATAATATTGACATCAAAGGAGATTATTTAAACAATATTAATACATGCAAGAACTGGTAGGAAAACAACTGGGTCATTTCTTACATCTTGAAACCAGTTTGGGAACTCCTTGAAGGATTTTCTTTATTAGAAATAACACATTTCTATAGGGAAGCTAATTTTGTAATAAATTCCCTAGAAAATCACACTTATAAAATGGAGACATAAATCCTCTAAATAAATCCATCTAATTTTCTCAACTTAGAGGATTTTGTGTAAATTATTCACAAAGAAGGCCAAGGGAGAAATGCCTCTAGGGTATCAAGTCAAACGTAAGGTTAATGTTGGATCATCTATGTTTTCCACCTTGTTGGAGTGGTAACTAATTGTTGGGTCTCAGATTAGTACCAAAGAAGTGTATAAGTCTATGCGAGATGATATGTGCTCTGTATGACTTTTCTCTAAGGTTGGATTAGAAAGCCTAATCTTAAGCCTCACATCTACCAATTTTCCTTACAAAAATTTATTTGTTCGGTCCCTAGGTCAGATGTGTTTATGTCCTCAAGCATGCTTGATATTTTCATGACCACAACACTTCCCTTCCCCAAGGAAGGATCTCAATTACATATACTTTAAGCCCAATGCCCAACAATGCCAAGTGGCTTTTGCATACAAGATTTGAATGTCTGGAGCTTGAAGGTTGTAGAAAGGTGTGACATTAGTCCATTTTGTGGAAGTGGTTTCTTGATTTTTAGACTAGAAGCATAGAGGCTTTTAATTTCTAGGTGAAAATTTCCATATGCTTTGAGATACAATCCTCCAAGTGAGGTTCCAAAAGTGTAATCTTAAATTTTGCATCTAAAGTGTCAAGTAGAACTTTTTTATTTGGCCCCAGATTGGGTGTGTTAAGGCTTTATGCCGACTTCACTTTTCTATAATTTCTATGTTGTTTCCCTCTAAGGGAGGTTTCAAAAGGAGAAAATATTGCACCTGTCACTCAACAATGTCACATGTCATATGTGTGCAAACTCAAGAGTATTTTGTGCTTGAAGATTTTGGAAAGATGCACTATTGGTTGTTTTAATGCTTGTGTGATATCTTGCAAGATGGTGTGCCCCTTGATCTTCTCTATGCAATGTGTCACTTTGGTTTGTGACATGGTTTAATCCCCTCTTGTGGATCTTGTATAAATTTGGCAGTTGTATGGGGCATTAACAAGTCAATCTTTTGGTGCAACAAAAACCACCACTGTAACAATTGGTATTATAGTCAAGGTCATAGGTTTGAACCCCTTGCTCACATTGTGGGAGATTTTGATGAGATGGTTTGTCCCTTGTTCTTCTCTATGCAGCATGAAACTTGGGTTTGTGACATGGCTTAACCGTCTCCTGTGGATCTTGTATAAATTTGGAAGTTGTGTCGGGCATTAATAGGTCGATCTTTTGGTGCAATGACAACCACCATTGTAACATGATATTGCCACATGTTTTGTCATCATGTAACTATAAGAGCATATTTGAAAATCTTATGATGGCTTGAATTTTCTATGATTATTATGTGGTATTCCCCTAAGGGAGGTTCCTAAAGGAAAACATATTGAGTCCAAAACTCAATAATGTCACATGTCATATGTGCACTAGCTCAAGAGCATTTTGAGCTTGATGATTGCAAAAATGTGCATTATTGGTTATTCTAATGCTTGTGTGATATTCTCACATATTTTTTCAAGTGGCATAAACTCAAGAGTGGATTCAAAATTCTTCTAATAGGAACTTGCTATCTACTAGTGCCACATGCCATTTGGGTAGAAGTTCAAGAAGGTTCATGGCCAACAGAAGCTAAATAATGCACCATTAGCTCAGTGTCACCTTAAGATAGACCATGGGAGTATGTGAACGATATCACACCTACTTGTGAACTCTATTTTTGAAATGTCACTATAAATGCTTGGAAATCCCTCTAAATTTTATGGATACTATTTTGACATTTTTCAACCAAAGTTGATGGTTCCCCTTCATAATACACTTTCACTTTCTTGATTTGATAGATATTAGTGAATATTTGTTTTTCCATGGAGATTCCATTCAAAAATAAAGGAAGTTAGCCGCATTCACTAACATTATATGCTCATGCCAACATCTATTTTTGTGGCTTTTTTTTCCAAGTATGAAGGTGAGCTCATGTGAAAGTAGAAAGCCATTATCACAAATCAGATAAGTGTATGGTCAATTTTTTATTAGTACCTATTAGTACACTTGTCCAAGTGACTTCTCATGCAAGTTTGTTATTATTAATCAGTGTGTCTTAATTACCAAAGAAGTTTAAAATTCATAGCACACATACCTGTTACAAGAGTTTTAGTGAGGAGGTATGGATACTGGCATTAGCTTGGTGAGTACCTGTAGATAGATGGCCTTCCATGGTGCAATCTTGGATCTTTGGTTGAAGTGAATCATATTAGGACCAGATTTTATGTTGATTGGAGCAATTAACTTTGCCCTGGGTCAAGAATTTTTATTGTCGAAAGAGTGGTATAGGTTGGATCTAGAAATTTCCTCACGGTTCATGGAAACACTACTTGACTTGTACACTCAAAAGGTGAAGGTGGTGGAAATGTCTTGCAATATTTTTATTCACAAAATTTTAGGTGGGCTAGACCTAAGGTGATGGATGTTGCCCCCTTCAGTCTTGGTATACTAGGCCCCATGATGTGGAGCATCTTCTAGTTTCTAGTGAGGAAGTAAACTTTTATCCTCACATAGTGGACATCAAAGGAAAGTCACTATGTGAGCATAGAGTGTGGAAGGAGATGGTAGTAACCTTCCTGAAGAAAATGTTGCATATTGAGTCGATCCAAGACTTTGAATAGGTCAACAATTTTATCAATTCTATACAAGTAATTTGTAATGTATAGTTCAATTTATTCTGTAAGGTCCATATTATATCCCTTTTCTCTATAAGCTTATAGTGTTTTTCCATAGAAGGTAATTTTATTTCATATTGGGTGATCCCATAATACCGATTTACATTTTTTTCCCAAACTAGACATTGAACTAAATTTTTTAAACTAAATCTTCACTTTCGGGAACCTATAACGGCTAAACCGTTAGGAATTTGAAGATGATGCAAACTAGTGATTTGTGAAATTTTTTCTATAGATTCTAAATATATTTTTTTCAAAAAATTTTGAATCAGATTTCACTTCTTTTTCCATCTCCTTTGAAAACAAGTTTTTAACAGTAAACACCATTTTCAAAGAGTGACATCACTGGCTAACACATAACCTTTTTTCTATGAAGGATAAAATTCTATTTTTTTCAAATTTAGATTCGTAACTATGATATCTAGTGCATGGGATTGGTTTCATAGCATTTCATTGAATATTTATTTCTTAATTAAGTTTCAAAGTCAAACCTTTTACAATATAGACATGATTCACTAGCTAAAGCATAACTTTTTTTGTATGTTGAAATTCAAACCTTTTTTTTTTGTTGGATCAAGGACATAAATATCTAGTGCACTGATATTTTTCAAAAAAAAATCCATAATCTATTATTTTTCTACATGTGTAGAACAAAGATCTTGATTTTCGGTGAAAAACCCATGTTTAATCAAACTAAAAAATAAAATACATAATAAAACCAAAACATATTTAAATTATATTTGATGGATAGCTCATTTCAAGGACTACCATCATCCAAATGGGTCTATGAAGTCTCCATTTTCATCCTCAACTTGAGCTTTGAAGGGAAAATTTTTTACAGAAATTTGGTGCAAGAGGGGGAGAAGGGGGAAAAAGGGGGGTTCTAATCAACCACGGTTCACTAGAACTAGGGGGTTCACTAGAACCCCCCCTTCGAGCAAACCCCCCTTTAAATGAAATTAACAAATAAAACCCATTAAATGGGGTTCACTAGAAGGGGGGTTCTAGTGAACCCCCTAAAGATTTTTCCATCCAAAAATGCATTTTTCCTTCCTCAATGGAATTGTAAACCAATTTTGTGGGTTTACCCTAGTAATATTTTGAAGCCGCTTATGGGATGTTGGGAGTTTGGATTTTGAAGATTTTAAAGTTTTAAATTTGGATGGTTGTGTGGGCGCCAAGCATTTTGAGCAATTTCTTTAGACTGCATGTTGGGGGTAGTTTACAAATGTATCTCTAAATTATTTGTTGATGGTTTTTTACTACAATTAGTTTTATCTTGAACTTTAAGTTAAAATTTTGGTCCTGTGGGATGAACATTCTCCCCTAACTTAGATTTTATGAACCTATAATAATATATTTCAGCTATAAGATTAATATAAATAGTTCAAACCTTTGGCATTTTATCAAAAAAAAATTGAAAAAGGATCATCTACTTGTACTTCAAAGAGATTGAAGAGTGAACAATTATCCTAGGATAATTTGGTAATTATTGGATTACATAAACATCAATAGAGAAAAAAGAAGCTCATGACACTTTTAAAAATTGAAGAAAATTGAAAGAAAAAGGAAAAAATAAAGAGATAGCAGATAACGAATTTCACAATTTTTTTTTTGAAGCATCTAATTTGGTAGTCATGTGAGAAGATAACATTGAAGAGATCAACATACGTAAGATGAGTATAAACGATGCAAATATACCTTGGAGATGCAAATATGGAAATAGAAAATATAAAAGACGAGAATGTGGGAAAGGAGATTATTAAAATAAGTCTACATGCTATGCCTCTAACCCTATAGTGTGTATTGGGTTTGGAGTAGACTACTTGTGACTACCTTATTACATAATTAAATTATATTATAATTATATTATTATTTAGTTAATTAGGTTAGCCTAGGGATTATATGTTGTTTTCTAAGTTGACTTGAGTGATATCCATGTCATAATTATGGTATATATATGAGGTAGAGGCTACTTATTATCCTAATGAATATTGTGTTCTTGTTGAAGACTATTGGAGGTACCCATCGAATAGATTAAAAGAATTCCCTCTCAAAGTGGCATATTATTACAAAGTATTTTTAGCATGTATTTCATATTATCTTCCTCTTCTTTTTAAATTATTTCATAAGAAGTGGTATCAGAGCATGATCTTGGCATGGTAAAGGAAAATCATTTTTTCAATTATGGAGGTCATTTTCTTTCAATTCCATATATCCTAATTGTTGGAGGGTTTTTCAATATTATATTGATTCATCTAAAATAATTTTGTTAGAGAAATTGGAGCCAAATTAAGTGATTTATTGTAGAATTAGGGTTCTTCCATTTTTTCTCAAGGAATAACATATACTCATATCTTGGTGAAAATTTCCTTAATTTTTGGAGGGTTTCTCAAGAATATATTAAGGCATCTACAATAATAATTTTAGAGAAATTAGAACCAAATTACATGATTTATTAGATAATGATGAATGAACAAATGACAATGTTGCAAACATGTATGAGATGGCTCCAATGGATGTAGATCTTGAATCTTGCTTGAATGTGATAGATCTTGAATTGAACACTTTCTTTAATCATAAAACCATACATCGCAATTGTTAGCTCCAAAACAAATAGGATGCATGGAATCCTTGACATGATGATTGGTGCTTGAATGTTACTCTAAAGTTCTTGATAATGTGCCCTTGAAGACTCTTGAATGCTCTTGTGAACTCAACTTTGCTATAAGAATGCTCATTCAACTGGCTAGGTCACTTGATTTCTTATTAGGAGAAAATGAGTGAAAGAAACTTGTATTTATACTTAATTATGAAAGAATTCTTGAAATTACAACACTACAAGCCCACATCAAATCTAGGAGAATAAAATCCCACCAAATATTTGAATTAATTTTGATTTTAGGCCACATAGGACTCATTTCCCTAGGGTGTTGAATGAGTCCCACCACGCCTAAATTTTGGGACCAATTTTAAAATTGCTTAGAAATGTGTGAAACCAAGTTTCGGACCCAAAAATCTAGGTGGGAATCATTTTACCAAGGTGGCGAATGAGTCCCAGATCACTAAATCTAGGCCATTCAAGCCTAAAACACCTAAATTATGATTGGGTAATGATTTTTGCTAGGATAATACTCAAAAAGATGCAATAAATGAGGCTTGTGGATACAAAATAAGGCCAATTAAAGCATAAGAAAGCCCAATTTTTAATGAAAATCTTAGAAAAGTGTGAAAGTATATTACAACACTTCGCAACACTTTAAAATAAGGCAAGATTAAGGTTAAAAAGAGATTTATTAGGTGTAATTAGTTAATAAAACCTTAGAAAAGTGTGAAAGTGTGTTACAAAACTTCACAACACTTTAGCAAGGTAACATTTAAATTCATAGTTCACAAGGGCCCAAGACCTAATGTGCTTGTGTCAACCACATTACAACACTAAATCAAGGCAACATTAAGCTCAATTTAGCAAGGAGGGCCTAAACAAGTGTGAAAATGTCCACAACGACATTTTTTGACACTACATTTAGCCCCCACTTTAGTGAGAGGATGAACTTGCTTCAAAATCGCACTAAAATAGACAAATATGGATCAAGAGGGTTCCAAGTGCACAAATGCTAGTAAGATAGGATGAAAATGATCAAGAGGGGTGATCAAGCCCCCAGGATCAAGATCCCATGACAAACCAACATAGGCACAAAAGAACACACATGAGAATGATATAAAAAGCAACAAAAAAGCACAAGCATACACTATCAAAGACAAAAAGGAGAAAAGGTAAAAGATAAAAGAGTCAGATCAAGCTTCAACCATTTTTCCATTGCGATGTGGATCAGATCTAGGTTGTTGTTTTGAAAAATGCAAGCACACTCTAAGGCAACAGAACTCCTGGCTATTCTTTGGGTGAGTATCCAAAGAGGTGAGACACATACACACATGGCTGGTATGTACTCACACTCACACACAAGTGGCTATTGGGAAATTCATACCTCAGCTGGGCTTCCCACTCAAACCATGCCAAATTTATACCCCATGATAACTTTGATAAGACACCATGCAAAAAATGGTTTCCGAGCTTCATGAGACAAGAAAAAATTTGTATTCTTGGAGATCATGAACAAACAAGATGGCTCTATAGGCATGCAAGTTGTGTTATGCAAGGGGTGAAGCCACAATAGTGGTTTACAATTTGATGGAGGAAGGAAAACTCACAAAAAATGAGCCCATGGCAATTTTTTTGATTTTGGGGGTTTGAACGAACTTGTAGGTTCGAATGAACCAAAAAAATGTTCGGTCAAACCAAGGTTCGAGCGAACCATATTAATGCATGCACGAACAAAAAAAATTGACAAACCCCTTTGGGAAGGGGGTTTGATCGAACCCAAGTTCGGCTGAACCCCTAGCAATTCAACCGAACCCCTAGCAGTTCGACCGAACCACTATAGGTTCGACTAAATCCCCCTTTGCCCTCATTCTCCCCCTCAGGAAATTTGAAAACCTTAATTTTTACGCTTCAAAGCTCAGGTTGAGGATGAAAATGGAGGATCCTTCACAAACCCTACTAGAATCAGGTAGTCCTTAGAACAAGCTATCCAACAAATATAATTTTAATATGTTTTGGTTTTATTATGTATTTGTTTTTTTAGTTTTATTAAACATAGGTTTTTCATCAAAATGAAGGTCTTTGTTCTGCACATGTGGAAAAATAGCAGATTATCAAAAAAATTTGAAAAATATGAGTGCACCAGATATTAAAGTCCTTGATCCAACAAAAAAAATATTGAATTTTGATATATACAAAAAAAGTTGTGTTATATGGTTGCGCTATGTCTGAATTGTAATTGGTTTGACTTTGAAACTTTATTAAAGAAAACATATTCATTAAAAACTATCTAACCAAGTGGAAGCACTAGATATCAGAGTTATGAATCTAAATTTGAAAGAATTATAATTTTATCTTTCATGGGAAAAAAGTTATGCATTATACGGCGTGCATCACTTTTTAAAAATGTTGTTTTCTGAAAAAAAAAACTAGTTTTCGTGGGAGATGGGGAAAGAAGTGCAATCTAATTCCAAAAAATTTGAAAAAAATATTTTTAGAATCTACAGATAAAATGTGACAAGACTCTAGTTTGCATCATCTTAAAATTCCTCACAGTTTAGCTACTATAGGTGCCCGAATGTGAAGATTTAGTTAATAATAATAATTTCAGTGTCCAGTTTGTCCAAAAATTGTAAACCACTATTGTGGGATCATAGTGGCCATATAACTACAAATGAAAAATAGGGAACACTCAAAGCAATATTTCTTAGTTCACGTGAGGTCTTTAACTTAGGGAACATTTTTCCTAATATCTCCAAGAGAGGACTAATTAGATTGGAAAATTCAACTTAGGCGATGTAGTGTGTCACATCAAGCCACTAAGAGGAATGTAATATATGCTAAGAGAGATCACACTCTTGAAGGATGCCATACCCAATGTCATCCACAAAGCAAAAAACACATAGTATAAATTAAGAAGAAAGAAAAATGCAAAAGAATAATTCCAATGTATGTCCCCACTTTAAAGAAATTTCTAAACACCATGTTGTGAGAAATTACTTTAAAGTACATAAAATGATAAATGCTAACAAAAAAAACCTGAGAGCTAACTTTGAAAGCCCTATGCCAAGTCATATGTTTCCAAGTAAAGCAACATCATGCAAAGGAAAAGAAAAGAGAGGGGTTTCCCGAAAAATGGAAACACCAAACACATAATGGATCTATGGATTTGGGGTTTGCATGTTCTTGCTACAATGTTTTTAAGAGAGCTCGGAATTGTCATCAATCCTCAAATACTCATAGCGTTGGAAGAATGACACAAAGAGAGTGAAAAAAAGAAAAAAAACCTTTTGGGTCAACATGGAAGAGACATGAGTGTCTTGACACCTTGCGTCATACCCAAAAAGAAAACACAAGAAAAATACAAAAGAGATAAAGAAAAAGAATTTAAGGGAAAATCCTTTTGGGTCAACACTGAAGAGACATGAATGTCTCAACACCTTGTACCATCCCCAAAAGGAAAACACAAGACAAATGCAAAAAAGATAAAGAAAAATAAAAAGGAAAAGCCTTTTGGGTCAACATGGAAGAGACATGAATGTCTCGATGCCTTGCATCATCCCCAAAAGGAAAAAACAAGAAAAATAAAAGATAAAAGGTGAAAAGTAAAAGATTTATGACATATAGAAGAATGAAGGTACAAATAGAGGAATTTCACATCAAATAAAACAACACGGGGGATCACGTCATGCAAATACAATCATAGAAAAGAGAATGAAAATTAAATAATGCAAAAGACTAGTAAGGCACATGCAAGTCAACCTAAATTAGGTTGTTTGCATCCTAATCATGTTCATTGTATACCAAAGGTGGAAAACTAGCTAAAAGGACAATAGCAAGTTTCGAACTAGGACCAACACCAAGTTCAACACTCTTCTTAGGAAAATTGCCATTTAAGCTCATGGAAGAGAAAACAAATGTATTCAATTCATTATGCACCTCTTCATCAATTTTAGCAACCTCGTCATTGTCATCCAAGTTAATCACAACAAGAGGTCAAATGATAATTCCCATGGAAGAGTTCAACTCTTGTTGTTGTCATTGTATTGGATTATTATTTTTTTGGGGCAGGAGTAGGGTTATCATGCATTGCTTCAGCCAAGTTTGGATTTTGATTTTATTTGTTTAATTCTTCATGTAACTTGTGATCAAGGGCATGATGTCTACGCCTACACTCTCTAGCACCTCTGTTTCTTTTAGTCCCATTTTCAAGTTGCATTTGTGTAAGAGTGGGTTGGTTAACTATAGTTTTATTTTCTTCCTTAAGGGGAGGAACAAAATGAACCATGAGAGGTTGTTCAACCACTTTCTCTTTGACTTTAAAAACCTATTTTATTCTAGGTGTGATAGGTTTTTTTCAGTGTCTCTTGGTCTTTTAAAGGAGATAGGTGAAGGTTTTGTCTTAGGTTGGTCATGGTTGTTTGGATTTTTTGTAGGCTCAATCATGGTTTTGTCTAGGATGGTAGGCTTGGTGGTGGGTTGAGATATGTTTTAGAGGGATAGTTTTTCTATATTCTTTGCCTTGAACTTTTGATAAGACAAGAAAAATAATTCTTCTCATGGCTTTATAGTTCCATAGGCTCAGGCCAAAGGAAATCTAAGGAAAAGTTTCCTTTGGAGGAAAAAGGGTTAAAGCCACTATGGAGGATAATGAGTATTTCATTGTCAAAGGGAAACTTTAAGAATTTATGTATGACTGAAGGGACTACATTCATGGAGTGAAGCCATGGATAGCCAAGCTTCACATCAAATTGGTCTAACTGTGGGATGATGGAAAATGAGATGTCTAATGTTTACGGTCCTATTTACAATGATAAGGTGATCAATCCCATCTTAGGGAAAGAAAAACCATTGTGTGTCTTGATCCATGCTTTTTATTTATCATATATTTCTTTATAAATCTCATGTAGAAGTAAGAATTCCTTGGTGATCACATTCTCTCAACATGTAGGATCTATTAATATCCCATTAGTGGGCTTGTCATAGATACGATCGACTATGTAATGAGGACCATCAGATGCATGCTTAAGTATATCTTTGGAGGTGAAAGCAATGTCAAGTGGATTTTTAGGTTGGCCCTTACAATGTTGAGTTTCAACCAATGCAACCAAACCATCAAAAGGATTTTGTTCTTGTTGATCATTATCCATAGGAATTGGTTGAATTATTTCTATGTTTTCATCACCTATGTCAACATTCATCACATCAGTCTTTGGATTTTCACTAGCGTTGACAAATGAAATATTATGTTTAGGAATGGGGTTGGTAAATATTTGGAAGTTTTGGTTAGGAGGGATGATGGACTTATTTCCTTGATCACTAACACATCCAATGGAAAAATGACTAGAATTGATGAGGTCTTCCACAAGATGTTTAAGACACTTACAATGTTTTGTATCATGTCCATTTTGTCAATGGTAGTGGCAATAAGCATTTGATCTAAAGCTTGGGGGTAAAGGCTTATTAGGATTTGGTATTTTAACGAGAGACAAGGTAATCATTTGTTGTTCTAGTAGTTGTGACATTGTGTTGTGAAGGGTATTGGGTAAGGGAGTGAATTGTATTTTTGTGTTCCCATAGCCAAAGGGTATCACGATCTTAACAGTACCTACTTGGTTATTGACATTCTGAGTTGTTTGTTGAGGGGGGTTAAATTGAAGAAATTCTTTGTTCTATTTTTTAAAAGGTTGGGAATTGTTTTGGTTTATAGGATCAAACTTCTTAGGTCAGTTAGAAGTGGACTTTGTATCTTGACTACTAATCAGATTTTGATAATCACAAAGGGTGGTACACAAGTGAATGAAGGAGGAAATTTTCATCACGGTAAGCTTGTCTTGAATCTTTCTTTGCAAATTTTCTATGAACATCTTTTGAAGATAAGGGTCGGGGACCTTGAAATCAATTTGGGAATAAAGTGATTGATAGTGTGAGATAAAGTCAGTTATCTTTTCTTCTTCTTTTTGGTTGTGAAACGTAGATTTTTGGGTTCCTATGGACTCCTCTAGCTCTTCTAGAGTTTTTCACCTAAAAGGAGAGAGATAGGGCCCAAAACTGCTAAGGGTTCCTTCAAATAATGTTATGTGAGATGTTGTCTAAGCTAAATGAAGTAAACTAAATGCAATTGAGTGATCTAAATGAATGAATATAAATGCAAAACTAAGATTTAAACTATGCTGGAAAACATAGTATGATAAGCAAACAATAAACTAAATGAAGAAATAATGCAGAAAAGAAATAAATGAGATGAACTAGAATACACCTAGGAAATGTTTGATGATTCTAGAATGTTGTGGATGCTGACTGAAATCATTGAAATTTCATAGTGGGACTCATTCGCCCAGGGTGGCGAATTAGTCCTCCTACTAGTGAAAAAGTGTTAGAAACTAGTTTCTAACTATCGAGATCTGGAATCTGTAAAAAATTATATTTTCAATCCTAAGGTGGGACTCTTTTGCCACTAGTGGCGAATAATTCCTCTCCCAAAATTCTTAAAAATCAAGAGACAACTCTGCAATACCAGATCTGGAAATCTCTAATTGTCGGGTTATCGAAGTCAAATCTATAGGAAACAGACAGAAAAGCTTCTCCAAGCTTGAAATATGAATGGGTTGACTTGTTTACAAATCTTCAACACCAAAAATCTTTTTAAATTTGCATACCTAGGTTCGCAATCACACATGCAATAGGGGGAAATGGTTGAGGATTAGCAAATACGGGTTTGCCTTGGTCAAACCCCACTTTTCGTAATCAAACCATTAATGAAAAAATGAAATGAAAGAGAATGATAAACTAATAACATGCAATATCTATCAACTTACCAAACCTTTGATAATGCAAATCATAAGTAGTGTCAATGGATGCTCCAAAGTGCTTGAGTATTGCTTGATAAGATGTTGTAAGATGCTTGAATGCTTGAGATTGCTTGAATATGATGTGTGAATGTTGGAGGATGAATGCTTGAATGAATGCAGTGTAAAATGAGGTGAAAATCACATATTTATACAATCTTGTGCCTTAGTTACCCATTCATGCCTCATCACAGACCGACATCAAGTGTTTTTGAATAACAACCCGAAAAGAGTTTTTTTGAAAATTTTGAATTTGGAGCCGAGGAGGGCTCATTCACCACCCATGGTGAATGGGTCCCACCTAGGACCTGAAAAATAGGTTTTAGGAATTATGTTGCATTTAATTTTGTTTATCGAGCTTACATTCAAAAATACACTTAATTAAAGCATATGAAGGCATAAAGGAGTCAAATAAAGCATGAGAAAGGGATAAATAATGAAGTTTTGCCTAGGAAAGTGTGAAATATTGTTACAATACTTTACAACACTTCAAAATAGGACTTGATTAGGGCATGTACAGGATCATCATGGAAAAAACAAGCCCTTAATTGGCAAAAAATTCAAAAAAATCAGAATTAGGAAACTTGACACAAAAATTTGAATAAGTTATCTATATTATTTCAAAAATATGTAAGAATAGAATTTGTAGCAAATTGAATGTAGTTTCTAAACTACAGGATTATTTTTATTTTTTTAAATCTATTTGGTGAAAATTTGAAATTTCAATGCAAGAGTACTTAAATTTCAGGGAAAAAATAAGAAGTAGGTGTCTTTGACCACCCTAACCACAATAAAATGATAATATTTTTTATAATATTTTAGATATAAGTAGGGACTCATGTCCCAATGTGATGCATATTTTTTTGTAATTTTATTCCAAGTAAATAATTAATTATGATTTTTTATTACAAATTTTTAAAAATATAAAAACTCATATGTGTGACCACCTTGGTCAAAACTTCATGAAATTCATTTTTAAAAAATATTATAGTATGTGAAGCATAGAATGTGATGCATGTTTCATATTCAAAAATGTGATATCGTTTGAAATCTATAGATTTTTTCAATCAACCTATCAATCAGACTTTAGTTGTAATTCAAATAGAAAATGAATAATAATTATTTAGTAAATTCAAAGTAAAGTATAATTTCTATTGGTGGAAATTTGAGAATATCCTTTAAAAACCCTTTTTTTCATCAATTTTGGGTAAAAAAAAAGTCATCAGCCACATACCCATCGTATCGCTACTTTTTGCCCCATCATGATCCTGCACATACCCATTAGTGATGAAGAGGTTATTTTTAGGTAAATTGTAATAAATAGAGTCTAGAAGAATGTAGAAATATCTTACAACACTTCACAACACCTTCACAAGACATCATTATTTGAATTTTAGTACCTAAATATGCATGTTCAAGCCATGTTATGACATAAAATCAAAGAAAAATAGATCAAACACCATGAAACAAGACCTAAAAGGCCATGGAAATGATAAGGGGCCATTTTTCTATGGCACATTTAGCCCCCACTTTAGTGAGAGGATGAACTTGCTTCAAACTCACACTATAGCAGCCATGAACATCAAGAGGAGGGTTCAAATGTACTTACGTTAGCAAGATGGAACATTTGACAACAATCAAGAGGGATGATCAATCCCCCAAGATGAAGATACCATGGCAAACTAAGCATAAGAACAAAGGAACACACAAGTGTTGAAAATCATATGAAGCTTCAATCTTCAGTCCAACTAGTTGTGGATTAGATCTAGGCTGAAATAGAATGCATAATCACTCTGGGGCAATAGAACACATAACGGTCTACCAGGTGAGAAGGCCCAAACGTACTCACTTTGGGACACAAAACTTCTAACTATCTGTGAGGTGAGAAAGCCTAAAAGGTAAGATACATATGCTAGTTGGTATGCACTCACAAACACAAAGGTGGCTATGGGGAAAATTCATGCCGCTAGGTGGGCTTCCCACTCAACCATATAAAATTTGTACCTCTTGATAACTTTAACAAGGTGCCACAAGGAAAAATATCATGAACAAAAAGAAAGGTACCACAGTCATGCAAGTTGTGTTCTGTAAGGTGGAAAAAACATGCAAAATGCAAAAATATAAAGTGTAAAAATGTAAAATGTTCAAAGGAGTCTTGTTAATTTCATGCAAGGTCAGTCACTTAGGGAACATTGTGTCTAATGTCTCCAAAAGGGGACCAATCAAAGTATAGTATATTCACAACCTATGGGATGTAGTGCATCGCATTAGGCTACCAAGAAGAATGTAATATGTTGAGATAGATCACAATAATGAAGGACATCACACCCAATGTCATCCACAAAGTAACAAATGCATTGTATAAATAAAAAGGCTACACTAGGAACCAATAATGCAAATGAATTAATGGTAATGTATTCCACCACTTTAAAGGAATTTCTACACATCTTTCTGTGAGAAATTACTTTAAAGTAGCGAAGCAAAGAAAATGCAAAAAAGAAAACAAGACATGAGAGCCAACTTGGAAATCCCTATGCAAAGTCATATGTTTCAAAGTTAGGCTACGTCATGTCAAGGAAAATGAAAAACAAAGAAAGGGAGTTGCCCCTAGAAAAGAGCACACCAAACACATAAGGGATCTATGGATTTGGGGTTAGTACATTCGTTGCTGCAATGTGTTTATGAAAGAGCATGGAACTATCATCATTCCCCAAAGCACATAGAACTGGAAGAATGACACAAAGAGAGTGAAAACAAAGGAAAAATAAAATATATTTTGGGTCAACATGGAAGAGAAATTACGGTCTTGACACCTTGCATCATTCCCAAAAGGAAAATACAAGAAAAAAGAAAGTAAACGAAAAGGTGAAAGAAAATGAAAAAGCTTTTCGGTCAACATAAAGGAGATATTTTAGTCTCGATGCCTTGCGTCATCCCCAAAAGGAAAACACAAAACAAAAGAAAAAGGACCAATTGGGTCAACATGGAAGAGACATAGGGTGTCTGTATGCTTTGCATCATCCCCAAGAGGAGAACACAAAAAAAAGTGAAAAATACAAGGACCTTTTGGGTCAACATGAAAGAGACATAGGGCATCTCTATGCTTTGTGTCATCCCCAAAATGAAAAGACAAAACACAAGTGAAAAATACAATGCACGACGAATAGAAGAATATAGATGTGAATAGAAGAAGTGTACAAAGAGAGGGAATATCAAACACACGATACGGGGGAACATGATACGCACATGAAAAGGAAAAAAAATAAAAAGGGAAAACCAAAAAGGCTAGTTAGGCGAATGCAAGTCAACCATCTAACAAGTCATCCACCTCCCAATCATGTTCAGTATAATGCGAGGGTGGTTGACTGTCCAAAGGAATAATTGCAAGCGCTGAACTAGGATTCATGCCAGGTTCTTCACTTAGTGGAGAGGTTTTATCTTTTAAGCTCATTGTAGATGAAAATAAGGAGTTTAAATCATTATGCACTTCTTCATTTTTTTTTTCTATCATCACATCATCATCATCATCATCAACATTTATGAAAATGTGAGGATGAAGGGTGATTTCTAAGGATGGATGTATCAAAAGTTGTGATTGTTGGATGGGCTCATTTTGTTATGATTGTTGTACTGGATTGTCTTGTGGCAAGTCAAGAGAAGGAGGGTGGTCATCTATTACTTCTGTCAAAGGTGGAGGTTGATTTTTTGTATTTTCTTCCATGTGAGATTAATGAGAAAGGAGAAAATGACGATGCCTTCATTCCTTAGCACTGTGGTTTTGTTTAATTATGTTTTGGATTTGTTGAGGTGTAAGAGTCGATTGAGTCATCATAGGTTCTTCTACTTCCGAAGAGGGAAGAACAAAAGAAACCAAAGAGGACGAGTCAACCACTTTCTCTTTTACTTTATACACTTGTTTAATGTGAGGAGGCATGACATGAGTTATTTCATTTTCCCTTGGTTGTTTAGATGATGGTTGGGAAGTATCTAAAGGTGGTTGTTCAGGAGGTTGTATGGTTTTCTCAATGTCAGACTTAGGTCGAAGCGTGGTTTCATCTATGATAGGAGGTGTGGAAGTGGATGGGGACACATTACGAAGAGACAATTTGGCTATCTTTTTGGCTTTGAAATTTTGATAAGATATGAAAAATAAGTCCTTTTGAGGGGTGATGGGTTACATGGGTTTAGGCCAAAAGGCTTCTAAGGAAAATTTACCTTTAGACGATAAAGGATTAAAGCCACTATGGTGTATGGTAAATATCTCATTACCATGTGGAAACTTCAAACAATTGTGAATAACTAATTGGACTACTTTCATTAAGCGAAGCCAAGGGTGGCCTAGCCATAAACAAAATTGGTCAGATTGTGGAATAATTAAAAATCTTACATCCAAAGTTGTATATCCTATCTGTAATGGGAGTACGATCAATCCAATCGTAGGGTATGCAAAACTAGTATGTTTTTTAATCCATGCAGTTGGTTTATTATAGGCATCTTGATATAACTCATGTAATACTAGAAACTCCTTTGTGATAACATTCTCACCACAAGCGGGATCTATTAATATCCCATTAGTGGGCTTATCATATATTCTGTCAGCTATGTAGAGAGGACAATCAAGAAGTTTTTGTAGTATGTCTTTAGCGAAAAAAGTGATATCAAGAGATTTAGTGGTTTGGCCCTTACAAGAGATAACATCTATCGTAGCAATAAGTTGATCCATAGGGCCATCTTCAGTAAGAGGTGGAGGTATATCACATTGTTCATTGTTTGTATTAACAGTCATTACATCAGTGTTTGAAGGTTCACTAGCCTTGACAAATGAAGTAGTGTGTTTAGGCATAGGATTGGTGAAAATTTGTAAGTTTTGGTTAGGGAGTGCAACAAACTTATTGCCTTGATGATTAACACCCATAATAGACAAATGGCCTAAATCAAAGAGGTCTTGAACTAAATGTTTGAGACACTTGCAGTGTTTAGTGTCATGTCCATTTTGGTGATGAAAATGACAATCAACATTAGGTTTGAAGGTGGGTCATAAGGGCTGATTTGGATCAAGTGGTCATACAGGTGTCAAATTGAGCATGTGTTGTTGAATTAATTGGTTCATTGTGCTATCAAGGGTATTGGATAAGGGAGTAAATTATCTCTTCCAATCCCCATAAGTGTAAGGCATCACTACTTTAACAGCTACCACTTGACTTTGAATTGGTTGGGTTGGTTGTGGTTGTGAAGGAGGAGGCAGAGTGAACTGTAAAAAGCCTCTATGAAATCTAATAATGCCATGATGCTATGATGATACAAAAATGCCAATGCTAATTTTTATGATTGCTTGGTTGCTTGGTTGTATTCATGCAAAGTAAGTTTGCATAAATTGGGATTTCTTAGATCCTTTTCATGCTTTAGAAGGCTGTATATATAGATTTCTAGCAACAGTTTTGCACAGGGGTAACACAACAGAGGCTGAGATTAAATCTGGAGATTTGAATGGTCAGAGATGAGAAGGTGGAGCTAATCATGGAGGATTGTTCCTCCCCATGAAAACACTAGGTAAGATGAGAGGATTGCCTGCAAGTTTGTCCTTGAGGCTTTTCCCATGAATGATAGTTAAATTAATTAGATTTGAAAAATCTAATTTTACTGGTGAGTGAATAGAGGGATTTGATTTATGCTTTTATTTAAATATTATTGGTTTATTTAAATTTAGCAAATAAGGAAGATTTAATTAAATAAAACAAATATTTGATATCTGCCCATTTAATAAAGAGGAATATGATAAGATAATTAAATAACACAAATTATTGAATTTGTGTATTTAATTTAATGGATAAAGTATAGAAGAAATAATAATGATTAATAATTAAATAAAACAAAGTATTTAATTTTGTTTATTTAATTACTTGAGGAAAATAATATGATAAAATAGAAGAATTAATACTGAACTTAATATAAATAAGTATTTCTATTTATTTACTAAGTAGATGAATTAAGATTAATTAATCAAATAAGTCATATTTAATTAATTAGATCCTCCAGACCATTTTTAGGTGTATACATTTTTCCCCTCTTTGAAGTGATGTGTTTATGCATTGCTTCAAAGAAATTTTTGTGCTACTGTTGCCAGTATCGATGAAAAAAATTTCAGAATGCCCTAGACATGTTTTCAGGTGATTTTAGCTGATGATGGATATATGCCCCCTCGGGAGATAAATTAATGAATTTTTGATTTTTTTATTTCTTGGAATTTTTCAAATTTTTATGATTTTATAATGATTTAATGTAGATTTGATGAAGATTTGATGATGAAATGATTTATCTCCCAATAATTGATGTAGGAAGTGGTCCTGGATGAATTTCAATTAATCTCCCCTTTTAAAAATTAAATCAATCTCATAAAAATCCCCTTTTAAATAACCTATAAAAGGTTAAAAAGGTCTTTTTCAAAATCATTTGTACATTGTGACTTTTGAAAACTTGGTGAGAGAGATTTTTGTGCTACATGGAACAAGATGCCAATTCCATATCACATCCACCGTTTCGAGCGTGTTCGATGACATTAGTGGCCAGCCGCATTCGGACCTCCAGTATGTTTATTTTTTTCTTGGTTTTCATGCATTTCCTCATTTTTTGTGTATTTTTCGTATTTTTAAATTTAAACTCTTTTTAGCAGTTTTATTTTCTGTTGTAGTGCTTTTCAATCCTGTTGTAGCACTTAGAGGTTCTATTGTAGTGCTTAGAGGTTCTGTTGTAGCACTTCAAAGGTCTATTTTAGTGTGTTCGTAGGTTAGGTTGGCGCTTTGCAAAGTTTAGCGCTTAGGATAGCCATTGTAGTGCTTTTGTAAGATACATTAGCACTTTTGGAATTTTAGCGCTTTGATTTGATTCTGTAGCACTTTGACCCTCTATTTTAGCGTGTTTCGAGTTTTAGCGCTTCTACCAAAACTGTTAGCGCTTTGACCAAATAGAATAGCGCTTTTTGATAAAATGGCACTTTGTCCATCTATAATAGTGCTTTGAATGCCTTTTGAGCACAATTAAATCAAAGTGTTTGTGATTTTCGTCAATTTGTTCTTGATGTTCTCGATTTCTAATTGTATCAACTGTTGGTTTGTTATGAATGATTTGTCTAATCAAATACATGATTTTTTGACCTCATGATAGGCAAGGTATGATGTTTGTTTTGATGATAACCATCCTCATGATAGGTGAGGAATAATTAGGATTGACATACCTCATGATAAGCAAGGTTGATTTGATGCATTGATGATGACCTCATGATAGGTGAGGTTTATTTGATGCATTGATGATTGACCTCATGATAGGTGAGGTTGATTTGATGCATTGATGATTGACCTCATGATAGGTGAGGTTCAATGATGTGTGCTCATGAGATTTGATCAAAATTCTCACCAAGAGATGACTTGATCTGATATGGTATTTTCATGTTATTTGATGATTGACATGAATTTATTGACTTTGATCTTGTTATGATAATAGGAGCGATCAGGGAACCTCTAGGTTTGAGAGCATTTCCCCTGGAAATTTGATCTTATACCATAGTTGGTACAGCCTGAGATGACTATCATCACGCGTTGTGGATTGTCTCCTCTTCTCTACATGCCCCAGATTAGGATTAATCAAGGTTTGTTGATAGCGCTAGCCGAGAGGTGGCATGGGGAGCACAACACCTTTCACCTTCCTACTGGTGAGATGACAGTCACCCTAGAGGATGTCTGGCAGATTTTGTAGCTTTCGATTGTTGGAGATGTTGTCATATATGATTCGAGAGAGCAGGGTGGGACTGATGCTCTTCGTAGAGTGTTTCAGGATGATCATATTGCAGGAGAGTGGATTCCATGGTGTGAGATGGTTGATGCATACACCACTTTTCCTACAATACTTGCTAGTTTCATCGGCGGATTACTTAGTCCTGATCGTAGGTCTAAGGGATTCTCAGTTGGTTGGGGCCGAGTTTTGGAGAGTATGGTTGTTCATGGCACTAGATTTGCTTGGGGCATGTGTATGCTTTCCCATTTATATCATGATTTACATTCAAATGTGTATCTCAATGGTCAAAGTTTATCGGCTAGCGTTACTTTGCTTCAAGTATGGGCGTGGAAGCATATAGCTATCACACGTCTAGTTCCAGTTAGACAGAGGCCACCCATGAGACCTTATGTGTTTAGATATGCCGGATGGCTTACCTAGTCTAAACTGGGTAAGTTAGAGTATTGGAGGAGAGTTATTGACGACATAGAGTCTGTGACATTGCGTCCCTACCTAGATTGTGATCATTGGGATGATGATGATATTCAGCTAACATTTCTTTGTCAGTCGATGATCCTGATTGGGTTGTGCTCGTCAGGTATTAGAGAGATTCTTGATCAGACGTGTTTACAGACAGTATAGGATGGTACAGGGTATGCCCCAGGGTGTTGCTCACTACGCTTATCATCAGTCCGATACAGCAAATTGGGGGCCTTGTTTGTCGTATGCTACGAAAGTTCAGGAGTTTTAGGCTTTACATCCATTTGTGTGGGACATTCGACCAGATATTGTCTAGCCTCCAGTTATAGCAAATTATGCTTAGTTTTTCACTTTACATCCATTTCCATGCCTTACCATTCTAGATCAGCCTGCCCCATTACCTACAGAGGAGGATGTTCCCCTTGTGCATGGTCGGAGAAGGAGGAGAGAGGATGTTGGAGGAGTTGAGGAAGAGGATGTTGATGTGGTTGGTGAGGTAGATGTCAACCTTGAGGAGGATGTTGGGGTAGAGGAGGATGTTGGTGTCGAGAGTAGCAGAGATGAGAGATTTGATAGTGGATAGGCTACAGGTGGGTCGGGCCTTGCTTTAGATTTTCCTGGTGAGACCATGCTTCGTAAGAGGTAGGCTATGGGAGGTGTTTCAAAGTGGCTATAGATAGTAGATCTTCAGGTTTAGTTAGAGACCATTCAGGAGCAGCTTCTTCAGGCTCAGGGTTTATTAGAGTAGACTTAGGCTCAGATGCAGGTACAGGTTGAGATGCATGAAAAGAATCTATCAGCTGTGCAGGATCAGTTAGTCACAACTTAGTCACAGATTGCAACATTGACAGCTGAGAGGGATGTGGCCAGATAGATAACCAAGGCAACCCAGGCTCAGGTTACTTCGTTGACAGCTGAGAGAGATGTGGCCAGGTTTGCAGTAGAGGGTGCTCAGGATTTTGCCGATAGATTACAGAGACTGGAAGATGGTATCTCCTTGACAAATTATATGCGAGAGGTTGCTCGCATTGGTGAGGAGATTGAGTTCTATAGAGCAAGATATTATGATGCAGTTCCCTCTAAGCAGAGAGTTAGCTATGCGAGGTCTCGTTCTGCCAGGTCAAGATCCAGGACTGTCAGTGTAGGTGTTACCCAGCCTCTACCTAGAGATCCTAGGGATCCTGATCTTGCTATGCCTACACCATCTGGAGCCAACAGCACATGATTGTTGTCTGTGTTATATTTGATATGTGATGTGTACACTTTGATTATTTTGATATACAACAATTTTTGATGTTTTATCTCTCTTCATTTCAGACGTCATTGTATACTTGACATTGTGATTTTGATATATATGAGATGTAGTGGATTCTATGGTCCATTATGTGTTCTATATGATTCTTCGATGGATGCATTTTCTTCGATGTTCTATATGCTATGTGATGGTTTTATTATTATGATGGTATGCTTTGATATGATGTTGTTCTATTTATGATGCACATAATGGTAATGTATGGATGCATGTTATATGGATACATGATTATGGATTGATGTGTTTAAATGATATACTATATGTGATGTAAATGAAAATATATGGATGAAAATGTTGAATGATACATGATGTAATAAATTGATGGACTTTATGATCAAATGGATGGATTATATATGAATATGTGATATAATAAATGGATGGATTTAATGAGTTATGATGATGATGTATGTTTGTGAAAATGGAATGATAGAGATATATATATGTTGAGATTTTTGTTATGATATGATGAGAATGTAAAATGATTTGATTGAAATGTATGAATGATGAAATGATGATGTAAATGATTTTAATGTATGTGAATGAATATGATGATGCAACTATATGATCATGAGGATGGTTTTGTTAATGTCAAGTATACTCAGTCTATTATGATAAAAGATAATTGTTTAATGAATGATTCACCAATTTTGTAACCAATACTCTACAGATGTAACACTATTATGGATGCAATATACTTTTACCATGTAAATCTACATGTAAACATAGGAATTTTAATAGCACCTTTGTGCTTTGTATCATCATTGAGCTTTTAAAATGTTGACAGTGAGTACAAGCATCAATGGTATAATGTAAACTAATGATGACCTGAGTACTACTTCCATGATTTTTGATATTGCAAGCGAACACAAGCATCGAGGTATAATTAAACCAAGATGACCTGAGCATTTCTTGTGTAAACAAACAAGAATTAACCACTTTCCTATGTGAATTAGAATGTCATCCATGATACTTTGTAGAGCATTTTCCACGATGATTCACACAGTAATTATGATTAATTCATAGATAACAGACAAAGAAAATACCATTTCTTCTTCCTAGCTTCTCTAGTTCAATACATCATTGAGTTGCTCCAAAGAAATGATAACAATGATCAAAAGTACAACATATCTTACATTTTCTTATAGTATTCAATCATTTATTTAGATTAGATCATCCATCCTGATTTTGTGATTTTTTTGTGTTTTCGAGATTTTGAATCAAACCTAACCTAAAGACCTATCCTAGGGGCCTCGAGGGTTGATAAAAGATTAGCCTTGCCTACGTTATACATGCAGAGACCACGTAGTTTGACTAACATAGACACATGTTTTGACTTTTTGAATTATTTTTGGATTTTCTGTTGTGATATGGATGTCCAATGTGTTTTTGATTGTGATTGATTTTTCATGTTGGGTTGTGTTTCAATCGCTCTTTTTGTTGCTTTTGTCCATTTTGTTAAGCTCAAGATTTATGTTGCCCCCAATTATTTTCAGATGTTTCCCCCAAGCTAGGGTGAGACATGACCATGTGATATGATATGATAATGGATGCAAAAATGATGTTGGAAGTAACGACCATGACATATGTCCAAATAGATAGGAGAGCTGATTTAAATCACAAATAACACCTGTTTCTAGGTTTTCACTATATGTTTTTATTACACCTTTTCATTCTTTTTGATTTTTTTGTCACTAGGATGCATGTTTGCCAGGTTTTCATCAAGGTAACCATTTTCAGAAACTAAATCATGCACTAAGTGATTCAGGTATAGAACTTTCTGAGATGGATACTGTTGATAGGTTCATCAAACAGATCCCCTTCTGGTGTAGACAATTGATATGCTCCTGATCCATACACTGATATCATTACAAAGGGACCTAACCAGTTAGGTTCAAACTTCCCTTTCTTTTCTCTATCCTGCTGATTCCTAGGGTTTTCCTTTAGGACCAAGTCTCCAATTTGAAAGACTCTAGGTTTTACCCTATGATTGTAACTCCTTGACATTCTTTGTTGGTAGGAATTCAAATGATTGAGTGCTTACTGATGATGTTCATCCAGTAATTCCAGTTCCTGTAGCCTTGAAACTCAATAATCCTCATCTGTTATGATACCCTTCAGTGATACACAGAGTGATGGTATTTCTACCTCAATTGGTAGAATGGCCTCTGATCCATACACCAAGGTGTATGGTGTAGCTCTTGTTGGTGTTCTGATGCTGGTTTTGTAGGACCATAGTGCAGGATTTAATTGAACATACCAATCACGTCCAACATCGTTTACCATTTTCTTCATTATTTTTAGGATTGTTTTATTTGAGGCTTCTGCCTGCCATTTCCTTGTGGATAGTACGGTGTTGAAAAACGATGTTGAATATGGAATTGTTCACATAATTCCTAGATGTCCTGATTTTTAAAATGCCTAACATTGTCTATGATACTGGATTGAGGCACCCTGTACCGACAAATGAGGTAGTTGAGTATGAAAGATGAAATATGTTTTCCAATGACAGTTGTTAAAGGAACTGCTTCTATCCATTTTGTGAAATACTTTGTTGAGCTGTGATGATGAACTTGTGCCCATTAGATGAAGAAGGATTTATTTTCCCTACCAAATCTAGTCCCCATTGACAAAAGGGCCATGTGGATGTAAAATCTTGTAATTCTTGCGTCGGCGCATGAATTAGATTACCATGAATTTGACATTTCTGACACTTTTTAACATATTGATATGCCTCCCTCTCCATGTTTAGCCAGTAATACCCTAAACAAAGGAGATTTTTAGCTAGGGTTAGCCCACTTGAATGAGTTCCACAAATACCTTCATGGACCTCTCGTAAGGATGTTTCAGATTTGTGATGCTCCAGACATCAGAGAAGAGTACCATCTAGACCTCGACAGTAAAGGATGTCAACAATTAATGCATGTCACGTCAATTGATGGATAAAGTTATGTTTTTGGTTTCTAGAGAGATCAAGAGGAAGAATGTTATCTTTGAGGTAAGTATAGATCTCTCCATATTGTGAGGGTTGAGGGTTGGTTATGTGGCATATGGTCTATGAATCAGGGTTATCATATGCAGGATTAGATACTTGTTCAACCATAAACTCATATCGACCTTTCTTTTCTGATAATTGCAAAAGGGAGGCAATTGTTGCCATGGCATCTACAGCTTTGTTTTCTGCCCTTGGTATTTGCTTAAACTTGATATCCATGAAGTACTTTTTTAGATCATCTATCATTTTCTTATAAGGCATGAGCTTCTCATCCTTTGTTTGATACTCATCATTTACTTGATAAATGATAAGCTGTGAGTCCCCATATACTTGTATTTCTATGATTTTCCATTCAATAGCTATTTTGATGCTGATAATCAATGCCTCGTACTCAGCTATATTGTTTGTACATGGAAACATTAACCTATAGGATCTTGGAATGGTGTGTCCCTGAGGTGTGACAAATAGAATTCCTGCACCAGCTCCTCTTTGTGTATATGATCCATCAAAATAAAGCCTCCATTGTTGTGTTGTAATATTCATGATGCCAACATCTAGAAATTCAATGTTCATTAGATGATGATCCTGTAATGGAACTTCAGCTAGTTGATCTACTATTACTTGTCCTTTGATGTCTCTCCTGTCAACATATTGGATGTCAAATTCACTTAAGATCATGACCCATTTTTCCAGTCTTCCTGTTAGAGTTGCTTCACTGCTCGTAGGTATTTCAATGGGTCTATTTTTGCTATGAGCCTGATTGTATGAGTCAACATGTAGTGTCGTAATTGCTGGGTTGCAAATACTACTACCAAACAAGCCTTTTCCATGAATGTATAGTTTATTTCATATCTGTTGAGAGTCCTACTGATGTAGTAAACTACTTGTTCGTTTCCTTCAGAATCCTCTTGTGCTAATAGAGCTCCCAAAGATATGTCAGTAGTTGCGATATACAGTAATAGTGGTCTTTCAGTTACGGGTGGCATGAGTATTGGAGGTGACACCAAATACTACTTTATCTGACTAAAAGTTGTTTCATAGTTATGATCCCATCTGAATGAAACATTTTTATGAAGTAGATGATTAAATGGATGACTCTTATCTACTACTTGGGAGATAAATCTCCTGATGGATTGTAACCTGCCTTGTAGGGACCGTAATTGACTAATATTTTTAGGTGGCGACATCTCCATTATTGCTTTAACCTTAGTTGGATCACTTCAATACCTTTTTCTAACACTATGTAACCAAGAAGTTTTGCTGATGTCACCCCGAAGATACATTTCTTCGGGTTCAACCTTACATTGAATTTTTCCAGTCTAGTGAAGATTTTATCAAGTATTTCTAGATGTCCTTCCCTAGTGTGTGATTTTTCTAAGATGTCATCCACATAATCTTCCATGAAATTATGCATCATGTCATAGAAAATTGTGGTCATTGCATGTTGATATGTTGCACCTGCATTTTTCAATCCGAAATGCATGAAATTCCAGCAAAATGTTCCCCAAGGGCATGTGAATGTTGTCTTTTCTTGATCTTCAGGTGCTATTTTTATTTGATTATATCTTGAGAAGCCATCCATTATAGATAACATGGCATGTCATGCTATTAGATCAACAATTATGTCAATGTTGGGCAAAGGAAAATCATCCTTTGGGCATGCCTTGTTTAAATCCCTAAAATCTATGCATATTCTGATGCTATTATCAAGTTTGGATACTGGCACAATGTTTGAGATCCATTTTTCATAATCTATGGAACTGATAAAACCTACATCCAATAATTTATTTAGTTCAACTCTAACCATAAGGGCAATGTGGGGATGCGTCTTTCTCAATTTCTGTTTGACTGGTTTGATTCCCTTTGGTAGTGAGAGATGATGCATTAGGAGCTATGGATCCAATCCTAGCATGTCAGAATAAGACCATGCAAAATTTATGTGTTGCTGCTCAAAGAATCTGGTGAATTCTAGCTTCTCTTGTCTTGTCATGGATGTTGCTAGATGTAAGATATTTGCCTCTTCAGATGTTCCCAGATTTATAGACTGTGTCGGATCTACTAGTACTGATGATCTATCATGACAATGTTCTGGGAGAGTGTCAAATCTTCCATCCTTCAGTGCCTCAGAAAGGTTTTCACTGTTGGATACATTCTTTATTTTTCTCTTTTCAAAGTCTAATGCTGCCTCATAGAGGTTTTCGTCATTAGATTTATTTTTCCTGTTATCATTTTTACAACTGAAATATTTAGCACCCTCCTATTGTAAAGCATCGATATGAGTCTTATGGATAGTACTTGTATCAATTTTGTCACTACAAAGATAATTTATGGTGGCATCATCGTTTGAAAATACTAGTATGAGAGTAGGTTCGGTGGGTTCCCAATCAATAAGTCATCAGTTTGAATAAGGTCAACTGTTGTAAGTGTCATGATAGCTAGGTGGTCAAAGTTATTGGTAGGAAGTTCAAGGTCTATGATAGTACTCACCTCCAAGCTTTCTGACTCACTCGATGTCTGATCGTCCTTGCTTGAGTCATCAATATTTTTTGATCCCATAACAAATGTTCTATTTCTTGAACCTTTCCCCTCCTCTCGTAAGGGTGTATATACTTGGATAACATCAACCTCTTTGTCAGTATAAGATGTAGCAGATAGATGATCCCATTCATATTCGTTGAAGTATGTGTCGGAGCCATTTCTCATTTGTAGTATCCTTTCCACTGCTTTTTGGGTTTCTTCCTCTTTTTGTTCAGTTATGTAGCCTAATCCTGTTTTGTCTTTAGGCTGTAATGTTAGAGGTTGAATGGGTTCAATAATACTGTCGTTTCTCTTACCAATTGGTCCTTGGCCTTTGTAACCCATTTTCTCTAAAATGGCCTTCCCTTTTCCATACTGATCTGTTTTGATGTTGACATTCATTGATGTTGATGCTTCCTCATCTTTGTATAGCCAATTGAGAATGGCTTTGTCTTCTAACTCATCTTTGAGTGTACCTGCTTTTATAAACCTTTCATTTAGAGTTGTGATGGGTTGTGATGAACTTGGAGTTTTTAATATGGGTTGTCCATATGTTTTTGGTGATGGTAGCAACTGTGATAGGCACAAGGATTGCTCAAGAGAATATTCTCCTAAACCCTTTTCCTTTATCTGAACCTTTTTTGAAAGTTGTGATAATTCATTTATAGGACCTCTGGTGTTTGATGTGTCTGTGACAGTTATTTCTTTCTCTAGATTCTTCTTCTCAACCCATTTAGATATGAAATTGGGTTGGTTGTCCATAATGGATGAAGTAGAAGTATTGACTTCTCTGTTATGAGGTACTAGAGTGTCTTGAGTTGCTTTTAACATGTTGCAAGTCTGTGGATTGTTGTTGTCAGCTGATATGGTGACCTCCTATCTATTTACTAGAAATTTTAGGCACTTATGGTATGTTGAAGGGTCCGCCTGCATGTCATGGATCCATGGATGACCCAATAGTATTTTGTATGTTATATCTTTGTCTAACACTTGACAAACAATGTTTTTGACAATTGGCCCTAGGGCTGATGCAAGAAGTTGGGTACACAAAAGCTCAAAAAGTGGAAGTGTTTTTGCTGTTTTTCAGAATTTGTCACACTTGGACTGAAAATTTGAGGCACTTACACAATGAATCTTAAAAAAAGTCAAAAATATGAAATTTTGAATTTTGAATCTAGTTTCCAAATATGTAAATTATTCAAATAGCCAGATTATAGAAATTAAATTTTGATTGGGATCTATAGAAACCACTTTTTAAAAGTCCCTTTTTTTAACAATACCAAGCACGTGTACGAACAACACTTTTTGACCCAAATAACATTATTTTGCTAATTACTTTTGGGAAAAGAGAGCTAACAACATGAAGTTTGGTTTGGAATTTTTTTTGTAATTTTTGGTTGAATATTTTTTTTTATTAAATTTATATTGGCCTTAATTGCTGTTTTTAAAAATCAACATGTACGGACAACATAATTGGACCTAAACTAAACATTTTTTGACTCTTTTTTTTTCATTGTGTATAGAATTTTCTGAAGTTTGATCCCATATAATTTTTTTTACAAAAAACTTAACCAAAAAAAGTTATTAAAAAACAAAAAAAATCTGATATTTCAAGTTTAAGGACTAGTTTGCTTAGAAATTAATTAAAAAAAAACAAACATAATCCAATATTAATAAAAATTATATATTTAGAAAGTAGACATTGTGTTATCTAATGGGTTTTAATTTTATAAATTGATTCAGAAAAGAAGTCCATCAGCCATGTTGTCAAAGTTGGACATTCTTCTTCAATCTGCCTTAGTTTTTTAATTGCAGGTCAAAGGCTAAGGCTCAGATTGCCAAGCCTTTCTCAAGCCTAAAACAAGGGCTGGATGTGGTGTGGGAATTCAAATTTTAAATAACGCGTACGCGTCATTTAAATGAAACGTGTATGTATTTCTAATATAGCCATTTTTCCCTAATTTAAAAAATACTGGTAAAACATGATTTTCCTGCAACATTCTTTTTCTGCAGTACAGTCCGAAAGTGTCATTTTCTGCATTTTTTTATTGCAAATTTGTCTTATGTAGGGCATATTCTATTCAAATTGTTGGAAGAAACAAAGTGCAGGTTGAATTTTCTGAAGTGGAATCAAGTACAAGAACTTTTTAGAAGAAGATTTTGAAAAAGAGAATTTTTGGATGTACTCATGATGTTTTTGTACTTCAAAGTTTATAGAAAAAATGATCTTCATAGTACATAGTTTAATTTGAATATTTGAAGGAGGTGGCAATTTGAAAATAGGTTTTTTGAATTTTTTTTTTTCATCAAAAAGGGTTTGGTAACCATGGGTGATAAGAAAAGACAAAAAAAAAGATGTAGAAGGTTAATGACACCTGAAGAAATTCAAGCAAATAAAGATAAGGAGGAAAAAAGACAAAAGGAAAGGAGAGAAAGAATTTTTCAAATAAAAGATTTGGAAGCACCTAGTTCCAAGAATGTTCAAGAGGAAGCCATGAATGATGAAATGAATGTAGATGATGCAAATGTGGAGATGGTGAATATGGAAGAAAATGCAATTACGAAGACAAACCCAACTATGCCTTCAACTTCAACTTTGAATGATATGCAAACAACTTCGGGTATGTCTTAAAATCCACCTCCCAATGATATGAAAAATGCACCTATTCAAACAATCTATCCAGGTATGTGTTCAAACCCAAGTTTTGATAATATTGATATTGTTTGTTTAGATGAAGCTGGATACACCATTGATGAGATCAATAATATTAGGGTTGAAATAATGCAGAAAAAAAAATGATGAAATTATATCATATGAGAATGCAAATGAGAATGAAATCCCTAATATTGGTGAAAATGAGAATGAAATCCCTCATATCGATGAAAATGAGAATGAAATCCCTTTTACATTTGAAAATGAAAATGAAACCCCTTGTGTGAATGAAAATGAAACTCGTTCTATGGATGAAGGTGAAAATGTTTTTTTTACAATTGAAACAAATGTGCTAGATAACCTTCGTGGTAAAGTTTATTCGAGACAAATTAGAAATTATGGAAATAAAATATATAAAATGTTTTTTTATAGAAAGAAATTAGGATTCCAATGTCAACTCATGGTGCAATTGATGAGAATATTGAAAATGAGAAAAGTGATGAAAAAATTAGGTGTTTTTGTAAAATAAAAAAATTAAGATGATTTAGTAGAACAAGTCATATCTAGTGTTCCTAATGCTATTGATATTATTGGTAAGAAAATTCGATTGAAAGATAAGAATGTGACTCGTCATGCAATAATAACTACTCTAGTTGATAAAACAACTTCAAATAAAAGAATGTTAAGATTAGTAAATGTGTAAAAGTAAATCCTAGAACTTTGATAAGAGCTGCTAAAAGAAGAGAAAGTATTGAAAATGATCCTATTAATCAATGCTGAAATTTTAGTGGTAGACTCCCAAGATCAAACATGAAATTAACTAATAAAATTAAATATTTAATCAATAAATTTTGGCATGATAATACAAGAGTATCACCTAACATTAGAGATGTCTTAAAATTAAGGGTGGGTTCCAAAATTCGTGAACCTCATCCAAAAAATCTCTTAGAGATGACTCAAACTGAATTATATAAAAAAAAATTAGATGCTTCAATCTTACCATTGAATATTAACATAAGGCAAAGATCATTCGAAAAGTGTAAACCTTGGTATGTTAGAATTAATAAGCAATGAATCTCTTGTTTTTGTAAGACTCATGTACAATTTCGTTATTATTATGATATATTTCAATATATACAATGCACTTTGCATGCTAACCAAATTATGCAGGACATTTGTGGCATTAATATGCCACTTGAAAGAATCAAAGATTTTATAGCAGGTTTGTTTTGTGATCCCTCTTTAAATGGAAACTCATTTTTTTTAAAAGCATGCATTTCTGGAGAATGCAATAGATGTGGTAACTTTTCATTATTAGGAGAATGTATGCATGAAAGTAGTTTAGATGAATTTGGACAACAATTAGTGGATGTAAAAAAATTTAAAAATGTTGAGTATTCTTTAAAAGATGGAAAAACTGGAAAACGTCTTGAGCTAATTGTGGAAAAAGTTAGTGTGCATGCTTTTATTAATGAATTTAAAGATAAGTTTGTACCTAAATATGTTCAACACTCTCATAATGCTCATCGGCTTGATAATCAATTTCATTTATGTAAAAACAAATTCCCAATTGGAACTATATTGTTAGTTGTTGATTTTGCTGAAAATTATACTCTTGCTCCACAAGAAGAAATTCAATCACAGTATTATAATTCAGTGCAAGTAGCTATATTTGTTCACATTATTTATAGACATGTAGAAGATAGTAAAGAAGATAATAGAATTTTTTTTAGAGTGTACCATTTTTATGTAAGTGATAATCGATTACATTCATCTGAGTTTGTACAATATTGTTTTGATATATTTTATAAAAAATTAAAAGAGAGAGGAATTCAAATGCTAGAACATCTCATATGGTCAGATAATTGCATGGGTCAATTCAAAAATTCTAGAATGTTTTATTGGTTATGTAGAGTTCATAAGGAAAATAATATCCAACACATATGGAGTTTTTTTGAAGTTGGTCATGGTAAGGGAGAACATGATGGAGCAGGTGCATGTGTGAAAAGAGCTCTTGCTAGAGAGCAACTAAAATTTGAGGATGCTGTGAAATTTAGAGATGCATGTGCAATTGTAGATTGGTGCAATACCAAATTATCTACAAGAACAAGTGAGCTCAATGATTCGACGCTTCTTTTGGTTAGTTGAAGAAAATGATATTTTTTCTCAACAAGATTGTGAAACAATTAATGGATCTGCCAAATGGCATTCGTTTAAGAGTTCGAATGCAAACAAATGGACAATATGGACAAGGGAGTTGGCATTCTTTTGTCAATTTTGTATTGCAGGTCATTGGGAGGCATGTAAAAATACGGAATGGGTCGAACAATGGCAAAAAGAGCCTTAACGCCTACATCGACACATGTTCAACATGGAACGATAATTGAAGATAATCAAGTATTCGCATCAAATGATTATGATTGTGTTTCAGATCTTGTACAAGAAGGTACATTATTTATTGAGTTGAATTTTGTATGTATGCATGTTTATATGTGAATTAAATATAAGTCACTCTTTATTGAATTTTGTATTTATTTTTGTAGGACATGTGTATGTTGTTGTTGCACCTTAGGGGAATGAAGAGGAGACAGATTACTAGTTGGCTAGATGTGTTGAGAGAAAACATAAGTTGGCACATCCTAGAGTGGATGATGACAAATTTGAGTATCCAACTAGTTCAGTGGTTGTTGTTGGCACCTGGCTTTGAAAATATTTGATGAGAAAGAATGGTGTGCCTGCATTTGAAGATTATGAAAGACACAAGAAGATTATACATTATTCACATTTGATTTTGGCAACCAATATAAAAATAGTTAGATATCAAGGGAGGTCTGCTA
The DNA here is from genome assembly GCA_007258455.2 of Sequoia sempervirens. NCBI lineage: Eukaryota > Viridiplantae > Streptophyta > Pinopsida > Cupressales > Cupressaceae > Sequoia > Sequoia sempervirens. The sequence goes on from VDFB02058242.1 coordinate 29,629,035, forward strand.
ATAAAGTTTTATGGACACTTTCAATGGATGATCATGAGACAATCATAGATGCATTAAAAAAAAGAGTGGATGCAGATGGTACAACAGAGTAAATAAATATTGGTAAGTATATCTAGTTGTTTATATAGTTAATTGATATATATATTTGTATTTAATCATTTCCTAATTAAAGTTTTATATCATTTTTTGTTTCAGGTCTCCCAAAATTAGATGCTTTACAAAAAAGAGAGGAGATGCACATATATTACAATGGAATTCAAATCTAGAGATAGGTAACTATATATAGTTCTAGATACATTTAATTGATAGTATAAATTCATTATCTCAACTCCCCTTAATCCACCCTCTTGCATCCCTTCAAGTCATTTTATCAACTCCCCTTAATCCGCCCTCTTGCATCCCCTTAAGCCATCCTCTTAAAGGACCCTTAAGTCATATCCTCTTACATCCCCATAATCCATAATCTTGCATTCCTTAAGTCACTCTCATAATTCCCCTTAAGCCATCCTCTTAGGGCCTGTTAATCCATATCATAAGGTTCATGACATGCATCCCCTTAATCCAATTTCTTACATCCCTTTAATCCATTCTATCAACTCCCCTTAATCCACCCTCTTACATCCCCTTGATCCACCCTCTTGCATCCCCTTAATCCACTCTCTTACATCCCTTTGAGTCATTTTATCAACTCCCCTTAATCCACCCTCTTACATCCCCTTAAGCCATCCTCTTAAAGGACTCTCATAATTCCCCTTAAGCCATCCTCTTAGGACCTATTAAGCCATATCCTAGGGTTCATGAGATGCATCCTCTTAAACCATCCTCTTAACTCCCCTTAAGCCATTCTCTTAAGACCCCCCTTAAGCTATATATCCTCTTAGGTCCCCTTAATCCATCCTATGGCAAACATCTTTTGAATTTGTATGGAATTTACTATATACTATTCTTTTCTCGCATGAATTTTTTTCTTAAATGACTCATAAAAATTGTAGTTACTTACATTAATTATTTTTGCAGGTTCTCATCAAGTCGGTCTACGAAGTGATTGTTGAACTGAAAAATTATTTTATCAAGAGACTATGTAAATATCAATTTTTGGTCTTCACCTAAAAGTTGATATGTTTTAATTGTATCTACATGCACATATATGTTTCATCATATTATATAGTTGTAATAAACATCTTGATATACATTATATATGTTTGGTTGATGTCACTTTTTAAATATCTTGTTCCAATTTTATAGATTATACATTTCATGTCTTGTATTTACCACATTTTATATAATTATTCAATTGTATAGATTATACATTTTATACATACAAGGAGATAGTTTTTTTGTTTATTGATTCAAATATTTGCTATCTAATTGGAAAATAGTTAAAATTACCTACCCTTAATTTATTATGAATATGATCTAAACTATTTAAGGAATGTTTTAATTTGTCACCTAACCATGTGATAAATTATATATATTAAATTTGATTCTAGATAAGAATTTATATAGTGCATGTAATACTTGAAAATTAGATAAAATATAAATATAGATATGTATGAGTGCATATAATCATGAAAATGAACATAACACAATATCATAATTGATTGCATATATAATCATCATATTAAAGTCAACTGATATAAATAAACACAAATATGATAATAACATGTTCAAAGTAAAACTAGAGATAGATAGTCCATAAAATTTATATGTCAAGTCCAACACATATTTAAATAAAACTAGAGATCTATAGTCCATAAAATATAAAACCATCTAACTTTTAGGCCGATCGGTCAAATCAAGTCTCCGCTTTGTTCCATGTTGACTAGATGTACCCGCATCATGCTGTAAAAGAGTACAAGAAATTTGAAATTATATTTAAATTTATTTAGAAATTTTGATATAATTAAACATATTTAAACTTGAAAATATAAACTTTTAGATAAAAATAAATTTAATTAAATATCTAGTAAATATAGTAAAAATGATTTCTAGTATGCATAAATTACCATATGATCATGTGAATCTGTAACTGGCACATTTTCTTCAACGGGTAGCATAACTATCACTTGAGAAGATGCAAATGCCTAATCTACTATATCCTGCATATTCATATAAAGAAAACAATATGTGAAAACCTCAAATATATATATATTTAAAAGGTCCGTAAAAATTGTATAGGAGATTTAAAGTAAAGTTTACAACCTTGAATGATATGACCTCATGATCATGCACCTGAGATTTCCCATGCATAAATGCCAATGATGTCTCAGGTGTGCGGCCCACCATGGGTATCTCATAAAATTCCTACATATAGATGTACAACAGTTCGTATAGATCATTGACACATGTGTATGTAAACGAAAAAAATAAATTAGATCTATGATGTGTATTTAATTTAAACTTAACAAACATTTGAAAGCATGCACCTGAGCTGATGATGTCTCAGGAGCGCTCACCACTGTAACTTGTGGTTGGTTAGTACTAGGTATCGTATGACCTCCCTGCATCTAGATATAATATATCAATTCACACATGTGTACAAATTCAAATTAAATTAGATATATATCCACACAAATTATTTAATATATATTGGTTCAAGTACCTATCCAAAAGGTGAGCCCAGATCTACAACACTCGAAATATACACATGATGATCATATTGAGTTTTAGGCATCACGTGATCATGCGTCTACACCAAACACTTATTGAATTAATATTATATTATATATATAATTTGATGTTATTATTTACATGAATTTTTCACATTTCAAACTTCAATTAAATTTAAGTTCAAAAGATGAACATACCTATGTAGGACGATCCTCAGAATATAGTAAATTTAGGTATGACCCCATCCCAGATGCATGTGCGTCACCTGAAGTGGATGTCCGAGTATCCCTATAGCCCGAGCCTCCATGCTCTCTATTGGCCACTTCAGTGGCCGTGTGTGTAGTCTGTTGAGTGAGATGTCCTAAAAGTGAACTCAATTCTACTAATGTTGATAACATGGTCTACTATTGAAATGCAGCGGGAACACTAGGAGAAGGAAGAGGAACAATAGGAGCAATTGGAGCATGTCGTTGAGGATCGACACGTGCTCCTAGTCTATGTTGGGTCATGCCACGCCCAACTCCCTAAAATGACCTCATATCAAAATAGTTGGGTTTTTTACCCAACTCAAACTCAGCCCATAACTTTCTCAAAAAGTATAAGGGTACCTCACTGTTGCCATGTGGTGGAATATCAAACACCATCCACCATCTATCCCATAAATGCGTAGCTATCTGCGGGTGCCTACACCATAAAATTGAAATTCATTTTTTCGTGGGTGGAATGGGCTGGTTTGTTTGGGGGTTAATAAAATATTGGCACATGGCTTTTTTGGTAATTTTTAGGTCATTTATTTATTTATATGACAATCCATCCACATAGAATTGTCTCCTCTCTTCTCTCCATTGATGGAAACTAACTAGGTCCGCATCAATAGATCAAACATAATCGACAATAGTTTGCATCGTAGATGCAAACCATGCAAGATGGGGAGGGACTCTAGGCTCATTTTTTATGAGATCTATATTTCCTTGAATGACAATGAGGTTTGCTAGGATATTCTCTCTTAATTGATCTTCATCAACTACAGGAGGGGGTGGGGGGTTAGGCGGTGGAGAATGTGGAGGTGTGCTAGGGTTTTGTTCATGTGGTGGATTGGGATGTACGAGATCTATAGGAATTTCTTGATTGTGCATAAAATCCTCTAAATTAAACATCGAATCCATGTGAGTAATGATATGGCAACTGCATGTTAAACAATTAAAAAATATATATCAACAAACTAATTAAATAATACACACAATTTGAAAGTTATTTAAAAATCACATTGAACATGCACAAATTCAAAATATATTTCATTTGAAGACCATTCAATTTATAACATTATAAAATCCATAACATTAAAAATTCATATCATGTACACACATTAAATTGAGTCCAGTGTGGGGTTGTTAATATGAAGGGTAGAAATGAAATTATGGGGTTTTATTAAAATTTATTTAATCTCATTCATTATTTTCAAATAATACTAAAGATAAGAATGAAAAATTAATAGAAGACATTGAAAGGGACACATAGATATATGCTAGTGACCTAATTGCAATGTAAAAAATATAAAAAAAGATGAGTGGCCAAGCTCTATTCACCAAATTGATCCCCTTAAGACATCGATTTACGATTTAGGGTATAGGATGGCTTAAGGGGATCTATGTGTAGTAAGGTCCTAGGACAAAATGGTCCATGGCTTAAGGGAATCAAATTTGGTGGAGCTGCCTAAGGCAACCAAATTTCATTTTAAGGTCCTACAACAAAATGAATAGATGTATTAATCAAGTATGATAGAATTTAATCAAATCCAAGGAAATAAATTGATTTATCTAAATTTTCAAATGTCATGATAAGAGACACAAGATCTCTATAGTGGGACAAAGTAGTTAAGAAGAAATTATAAGTTTAATACTAACATTAAAATTTATAATCTCATTCATTATTTTCAAAGAATACTAAAGATAAGAATGAAAAATGAATAGAATACATTCAAAGGGACACATAGATATATGCTAGTGACCTAATTGCAATGTACAAAATAAACAAAGATGAGCTTGAGCTCTATTCACCAAATTTTGAGAACTTCTTTGATCCCCTTAAGAAATGTCATATTAGGACCCCTTAAGACATCGATTTACGATTTAGGGTGATAGGATGGCTTAAGGGGATCTATGTCTAGTAAGGTGGACTAGGACAAAATGTTCCCTGGCTTAAGGGAATAAAATTTGGTGGAGTTGCCTAAGGCAACCAAATTTCATTTTAAGGTCCTACAACAAAATGAATGCTAAATTAGGGTTTAGGGTTTAGATTTAGAGATTTGATGACATGAAAACATATAGAAGACACACATCAACATCAATGGGGTATGTGTAGGATCATGATGGGCCAAAAAGTGGCAATATGATGGGTGTGTGGTTGATGACTATTTTTTTACCCAAAATTGATGAAACGAAAAGGGTTTTTAAAGGAGATTCTCACCTTTCCACTGATATAAATTATGATTTACTTTGAATTTAATAAGTAATTATTATTCATTTTCTATTCAAATTACTACTAAAGTCTTGATTGATAGGCTGATTGAAAAACATCTATAGCTTTCAAAGAGTATCACATTTTTTGAATCCAAAACATGCATCACATTCTATGCTTCATATAATAAAGGATAAAAAAAATAAAAAATGAATTTCATGAAGTTTTGACCAGGTTAAGTTGGTCAAACATACGAGTTTTTATATTTTTTTAAAAATTGTAATAAAAAATTCATAATTAATTATTTACTTGGAAAAAAATTATAAAAAAATATACATCACATCGGGGCATGAGTCCTCTACTTATATATAAAATATTATAAAAAATATTATCATTTTATTGTGGTTAGGGTGGTCAGACAGACACCTACTTCTTATTGTTTCCTCGAAATTTAAGTACTACTGCATTGAAATTTCAAATTTTCACCAAATAGTTTTTTTTTTTTTTAAAAACAACCTAGTAGTTTAGAAACTAGATTCAATTTTCTACAGATTCTATTCTTACATATTTTTGAAATAATATAGATAACTTATTCAAATTTTTACATCAATTTTCCTAACTCCAATTTTTCTAATTTTTTTGCCACTTAAGGGCCTATTTTTTCCATGATGATCCTGCACATAGCTCATGAATAAATTTTTATAAGTAAATGAGAGACCCTACCACCTAAACTTAGTGCTTTGAATAAAATATGTGACATTCTAGGAATAGCTTCAATATATCAACAATTAGGAATTTTAGATTTCAATTATAAGTAAGTTGTTGAGTTATGATGGATTTTGAACCTATTTGGACCTCTAAGCACTCTTGGATGATTTAAAAAGGAAAAGGAGATCTAAAGTGATTTAGACCTAATTTTTTTTCTAATCATATATTTTTTGAAACTTTTTTATGACATAGACTCTTCCTTTGAATATTTATATAAATTCTAGACGTGCATGGGTTTTCAAAAAAAGAACCTAATTGCCACTAAGTGAGGAATCAATTGATCAATTCAATAAATGAATAATCTTAGAAAATAAACCTTTGGTTATAGAATTGACTTGCATTTATGAATCATCTATCAAGTTTCTCAAAAAAGTAATTTGAATTTTCCAAATTGAAATGTTCATGCTACAAGTTAGCTTTGATACACTAGTTTAGAGAAAGTACAACATTTAGTTTTCCTAATCTAGAACAATGCCACTACACATGAGAGTTAAAATAGGAATTAGATTACACACAACCTATAGATCTTATGAATAACATCCTATAAATTAAGGCTTAAATATGATCATAATGCATCCTTACATAATTCACAAAGGATCTCATCCAAATAAGAGAAATGGGTAGAAATCATTCATGCTTCACATTTTAATATTTATTTGATTTAATAACATTTATGTGTCTAGCTCTATCCATATTGAACATAGTCTAGATTAACAAGTATGACTTGTATTTCTATGTTTTTTTAAGAGAATACATCATACACTATATAAGCTAACAACATTGATATAGAGTGATTACATGCTCATATCAACTAGCATCATGATATATGAACTTATTAAATCAAGCACATAGTTTCACATGAGGCACATTATTTTACTTCACTGGTACACTTTCTCAAGTTAAATTATACAATCATGAAGTTTTCTGAGATAAAATTAGCTATCAAATTTATATTATGTGAACATATTATAATTAAATCAATTTTTTGGTTAATATATAGATCTATGCATCAATTGTTTGTACCTCCTTTATTAGTCAATTATGAATTTCATTGGTAGTTGTGTGGATCACCAATGACATACCAAAGTGTACCTAACCTATGGACTATAATTTGTGATCCCTCCCTACATGTTATGTCATCAAATCTTACTACGCATCCTTATTTTACCTCTTCTATTATATCACATGCCCCTAATATTGAACTTTTCATCACGTCCACCCTAAATAAACTAAGAACCATGAGTGAGGGTAAAAATCATACAAAGAAGGTTATGCCAAATATAAAATGTAATCTAAACCTCCTTGAGGAGCCCTAATTTAGGGTTTTAGGATTAATTTTTAGGGTAAATAGCCCATTTTAGGTTTACGTAAATTAGGGTAAATAGGGTTTTAGGTTTACGTTTTAGGGTTTAGGTCCAAGGATTAACCTATGTAAATTAGTTTTTAGGGACCTATGTAAATTTTGTAACCTAGGGTTTCTAGGGTTTTGATTTCTAAGTTAAATGTGTCCAATTTAGGTTTAGTTTTTATGGTTTTCAATTTACAATTTAAATTTATTTGTTTCGCTGACATTTTTGGTTTTTTAAATGCAATTAAAAACTATAAAACATTGAACTAAAACACACTAAACAAACAAAAACTGAATACTAATTACAAAACAAAAAAACAAGATATAAAGAAAAAAAAGGAAGAATTCAACCAACCTGGAGGTTGATGAGGTCAGTTGTGTCGATGGGAGGAGGTGGCAGTCAAATTTTTCTTCAATCAAGGCCTTTGAAACGCGTATGCGATCTCCTCTGTTCTTCTTGGCACAGACTAAAATGGTGAGGAAAAATGAAATACAGTCGCTTACTAAAAAAAAAATACTTTCACGAAATGTGTATGCATTTTGAAATGCATACGTGTTCTAAACTTGTACGCGTTTCATAACGCATACGCATTTTAAGTTCGCGTACCCGAAGTTGAATGCGTACGTGTTCGGATTTAGGCTCGGGTACCTGATCTGTAACGTGTATGCATTTCTTGTGAAACTTTTTGTTTTGCCTGAAATTTCCCCTCTTCGTGTATCAAACTTCTTGCTTTTACCCCCTACCTGAATTTGGAATATGATAAGCCCTTTGGAATACCTTTCCTCTTCATTATATTCCTTTATTGTTATTTTTCTCCTGGTGTCAATGGCGTTGTCAGAATAGCCTAGTGCATGAATCAGTTTCAAGGTACAAATATTTAAACCAGCTCCTCCATCTATTAGAACATGTTTAACACGGTGTTTACGGATCATAACTTCTATATGCAAGGTTGCATTGTGGGGGTGATTTAAAGATACATCATCTTGTCCAAAGAATGATAGATAATGAGGTGTGGTGAGATGTCCCACCATGACTTGGAATTGACAAACATCCAAATTATTAGGGACCATTATAGCTACTAGAGCCCGTTCTAAAACTTCTTTATGTGATGGTGAAATTTTGAGAAGTTCTAGAATGGATATTTGTGCGGGTATCTTTTGTAATTGGTCTATGATATTGTATTGATGTGATGGGGGAGCATTGTTTTTGGAGGAAATTCCTTTCAGTATTACTCTGGACTGCCCCCTTGTCATTATATTGACTTGTGGATGATCACATGTTTCCCTGATCTTTAAGACATTGATTTGATTATCAAATGTTCTTGCGCTTGGAATTATGTTCAGGGATTCAATGTCATTGTAGTTTGTGTTATCTTTTTGAGTATCAATGTCATTTTTCTCTACCTCAGAAAGGAAAAGAATGGTGGTGTCATAGACATAGTTTATACTTTTTCCCTTACCACTAGAAGAAGAATCTCCTTTTTTATAGTTGGGTAATGGATTGGTAAATGCAGTATGACCATTGTTTGTCTGATGCCCTTCAACTAACACCTTCTTGGATTTGATCAAGTATTGTATTAGGTGTTTGAGTTGCATAGAGTCGTTTGTTTTATGTCCTTTATTCTTATGGAAATTACAATAATCTGCATCATTCCACCATGATGGTTTTACTTTTGGTTCCCAATTTCAAGCTTCTAGTAAAGTAATAAGTTATTTTGCACAATGAGTTCTCTCATTGCTGATTCCAATGTTTGTCCTAATGGGGTGAATTTCCGTCGATTGGGTTGTCTTTGGTATGACAGTCATGATTCTCCATTTTTGGTGTTATTGTTTTAAATAGTGCCCTAACTATTGTTTTGGTTTTCATTTTGATTTTCTTTGGTAGTTGATGCTGTCAAATTGAATACTGGTTTTACATTGTCAGTTGTAGGTTCATTGCTTCCAGTATTTCTATTTTTCTGCTAAAATTTTCGCTTGTCATTGTTTCCATAGTGATTTGCGTTGTTGGATGTTTCACTATAGTGCTTAATCACTCCTCGTTTGACTAGGGCTTCTTCGATTTTGAGCCCATTCTCAATTACCTTTTCGAATGTTGGGGGACATTGTAATTCAAGTCTATAACTCATCTAATCATTTAAGTTGTCTATAAATAATTCAATCTTCTCCTCTTCAAGTATAGAGCGAGTATATCTAGTGAACAACTTTCTCCATCGTTGTAAGAATGATAAGAATGTCTCACCATTTTTCTATTTCAGATTATAGAGATCCTTTATGGTTATGTCATGTGTGATGTTGAAGGAGAATTGAGAAATGAATTTTTTGACCAATTCTTCGAAGGATCGAATCCCTAGTTGTAATTTTGAGAGCCATTCCATACAATGGGCCCCCAAACTCCTAGGAAATAATCTCATGAGGTATGTATCCTCTTATGCAAATTCAAGGCTCATTGTTCTAAATTCCCGTACATGGTCAATCAGGTCTGATTTTCCATTGTATTTGTCAACTCACAATCTCTTGGAAAGGGTATCATATCCACACATGGATGAAAAGGGTAAGGACAAATGTCCTTTAATAAATATGTTTTTGTGGTTCTTGTTTGCATGTTTTGAACCTGTTGTTGTAGGGTTTGAATTTGAGATGTTAAAGCAACCACTTGATTCGTATCCTGGCTGTGGTTTGGTTTTGTTTCATTAGTTCTAAGTGTTTCCTTCAACCGATTGATGTCAAAATCTTTCGGAAGTTTGGCACCTAACTCTGCTAACATCAAGAGGTATTTCTCCATGTCTTGTTCTAAGACCTTTTCCACAAATTTATGAAAATTTTGGTCTTGTTGTGTGTGTTGTATATCCTCTTGTGTTATTTTGTTGTTTTCATGTTGTTGGTATAAAAAAAAGGATTTTCTTTAGTCATGTTTAGATTTTCAGTTTCTTTCTCTCTGAGTTTTTTCCTTTGCAACCTTGTTAAGATTGGCATACAAGTTTTGGTTGTTTTTTCACTAAACTTAGATCTTCTATGTGGTGTTAGTGTCAATTTTATTTTTAAAGAAGCCCCATAGAATGATGTATTCTATTGACGAGGCTAATTTAAAATTTTTGATTACAGAGTTTTTGTTTTGTGATGGTAGGATGTCAAAATCCTGATGAGGAAACTTGGTTCACTAATCTAGGTTTTGTTTTGATAATTGGAAACTTTGTATTTTGTAATATCTAGTTTTTTGTGTGAAAACAATTTAACTTGTAAGAACCTACTTTGTTTCAGGTTCTTAGGACACTGTCTAATTTGTAAAATCTTTCTGTCTGGTAAAATCTTATGTTTCTGATGTCAATATGTCCGACAGTTGTTTTGGAAGATTCTTTGTTTTTTCTATTTTGTGGAAGCACTAATACAAAGGGCAGAAGTGCTAAAACAAAACTTAGATGTGCTAGAATTTCTAGTAAAAGCGTTGTAAAGTAGTGTAGATGCACTAAAACAGAGTGTAGAAACACTATGTTCTGTTGAAGCACTAAAATATGGATCAGAAGTGCTAGAACGGTGGACACTTGAATTTTCTAACAGTTTGGTTTGCTGTGATAGAAGCACTACAAGATTGTTCAGAAGCGTTAAAACAAAGAGTTGAAGCGCTATACTTTTCTTTTGAAGCGCTAAAACAGAGTTCAGGTGCGCTAAAACAGAGGGTTGAAGTGTTGTACTTTTCTTTTGAAGCACTAAAAAAAAGTTCAGATGTGCTAAAATAGAGGGTTGAAGCGCTATAATTTTCTTTTGAAGAGCTAAAACAGAGTTTAGATGCGCTATAGTTTGTCTTAGAAGCGCTACAGTTTCTGTTTAATGCCGAGTAAGGGGTGGCAATATGGGTCTCTCAGTTGCTATGTCTGCTTTCTCTTATTCTTCATCCAAGACTATGGATGTTGTAAGGAATTGATGGGTTTCATTTTTTTCAAAAATAGATGTTCTCAAACTACTGATGATGTCAATTTGAGTGCCTTCAATGTGCACGTTATTGGGCTGAAATATTGGTGTGGTTAGCCCTGGTTGTTGAACGGGAGCTGTAGGTCTCCAAATGGTCATAAGGTATGCTGAATGATGGTTTCAATACCTTATTGTAATGTTATTTATTACCTATTCCCAAGCAGGAGGTAGTAACATGGGTCTTCCTACTACTATGTTTGTCTTTTCTTCTTCTTCATTTAGAATGATGGATGCTATAAGAAACTGATGGGGTGTTCTGTTTTCCTCAAAAATAAATGCCCATAAGCTACTGATAATGTCGGTTTGGCCATTCTCAAGATGTATAAGGCTAGGTTGTATGATAGGTGGTATAATGCCTAGTTGTTGAATGGGAGGTGTAGGTCTCCAAATGGTCATAAGGTGGTAACTCCTTGATTTTGGATGTCAATCTAAGGTTTCCAAATATTCGTTTATCATAAGAACTGATCAAGTCTGGTGGAGAATTCTATGGCAGGTTGTGGAATGGAGGATTAATGAATACATTGAATATGGTTAGATTCCTATGAAATAACACTTCTTTGAATATAGGCTTGTGAATTCAAAGGTTATACAACACAATCATCAGTGTAACCCCTATCGAAATCATGAAACCTATGGAGGAAAGTTCTATGATGAAGCAAAGTTTTCCTATTCTGATATAAGAAATGTTGTCTTTGTAAAAGACATTTGTAACTAAGTGGTGTCTTGGGTTTTCTAATTCTTCTAGCAAGATATTTTTTGAAAAATTTAGTGGTTTTCCAATCTCTAATCATATGTTCTCAGTTTTTTTTTTTATCCAAGTTTGTTTGTATTTTTTAGGATGATCTTTTATTTGAATTTTAATGATTTTGGAATACACAACACTCAAATGAAGACAATTGTATTTAAGAGTTGTAATCTAAACAGATAGTGTATGTTCAAAAGAACCATGCATGTTCCTATTTTCACTAGTTTGATAACAATAAAGCACTTCAGACAAACTCACTCTTAATAGTCAAAAGGTCATCGTTATACTCAACATCCCACATCTTAAAATTGTGTCGACTCACACAATTGTGTCACCCCCTAGAGGGCGCTCGTGTTTTTGGCTTTTCTGGGTGTGTACTCAAGGTTAGATTTCTCAATCCCCTGAGCAAATAGTTTGTGGAAATTATATGGTTAGTGTCTTGGGGACAGATTCTTCCCTCCCCTTGCACTGTGAGTATTACAATGTTTGGTTACTGACTCGGCTGGATACTACACTAGGTTATTAGAAAGGGTTTCCATTCAGAGTGGCAATAATAAACTCCCTCAGGAGACCTCCTAACCTTTAGAACAAAGGTTTTAGGGATGGTTATCTTGCACACTTCTAGAAAAAGTGGGTTTCCCCAGATTTTCTTTAAATTTTATAGTGGGGTGGAAAAACCTGGCTTTGGTTTGAACCCAATTAGGTTGTTCCTGTAGGGTGAGTACTTTTTCCCACTATGGTAGGCCTTCTAAAGGATGTAATAAAACTTGAAGAATGCATAAAATGGATGAGTCTAGATTTTTGAATCACCCAGTTAAGGGGAGAGCATATGCCTATCAACCATACAAACACATAAATCACTTTGTTCAGTTTTAGAGCCCAAACGAAAATTTTCTAACCTATGTGAAAATGTTGCTTCACAAAAAGACATGGTGTAACACCCCTCCATTTTGCTCTGTGATCGAACATCATTCTTATATGTTATGTTTTATTTCCGTTGCATTGTGGCTATGGAATTTAGTTATTTTAACCGCTATCTGTTAAGCGATGTAAACATTATGTTTTGATGTGATGATACTTTATTCAGATGTTATTATTATTTCATGTTATGGATTAAATTAGCATGTATGTGAATTACCAATGCTTTATGCTTTGATTAAATCATGGATTTTAGATGTTTCAGTTAGTTATACTATATTGGTGAAAGGGAAGGGATCACATCACTCGCATGCGAGCGCCCTGTGATTCCACGATTTCCTCTTTCACGGTGTGTTTTAATATATTATATGCATGTTTCGACACTCGTATTGTGTGCAGGATGCAGGTACAGGACATTGACTCCACCTGGTTTCACAGGTTTGAGCGTGTCCATCGACCAACGGTATTGATTGGGAGATAGTAACTAGGTTTTCTATGTCAAACCATCACCCTAGCCATAGTGTGTCGTCGGTCTTAGTCGGGTCCAATGTTTTATGTTGTTAGTTTCCCCATTGGCTTTATATTTAAAATTCCAAGTTAAAAGAGATTAATTGGCTTTTGAAATTTATAAATGATTATTGTTTTGTCTTATTGAAATGTTGGGAAATTAGGGATTAATTAATTAATTTAATTTAATTAATAAAATAATCTAATTTTGAATTAGGTTATTTTATTAACAAATTAAATTAATAAGGATAAATTAAATCAAATTGGTTGGGTTGGCATCTTTGGATTTTGGATTAAATCAAAAAAAGAAAAATAGAAATAAGCTATATATTTTATCTTTAGAAATAAAAGTTGAAAAGAATTTTATTTGTGAATTGTGAAAATCATTTGGTTAAAGAAAATTTAAATTGTCATTTGGGATGTAATGAATTTTATTTAAAAGAATATTGTTGCAAAATGCATTTGGAAAATGAAATTGTTTTATTAAATTTCAAAAATAAAAATATCTAAATTAGCAATAAATTTTGGTGGGTGAGTCCATTTTAGGGCTTTGACAAATTTGGAGAGGATGGCATAAGGTGTTGTGGTTTTATTTTTGAATTTAATTTTGAAAATTTGGAGAGAAAATTTGCATGGAAATTCTTGGAAGAATTTGAAATGAAAAGATTGAAGATTGGGGAAGCTTGGGAAAAGAAAAGGGCAAACTTCCATTGAAGGATCTTAAAGTTTGGAGAAAAACAGAAGGTTCTTTCCTTATTTGTGCAGATTTTATTTTGAAAATTTTGCTTTGAAATTGTTTAAACTGGCTATGGAATTCAAAATTTTGATTTAGAGGAAAAACCCATCAAGAATCTCCATTCAAAACCTAAAACAAAACAAAAATCATCTTGTCCATAAAATTTGGAAAATAAAACAAATCTATGTTTTATCAAATTTCTGTAGTTTTATCTTCTTCAATCTACCTATGAACTAGAATTTGATATATATATTATGTATATATATATATATTCTGTTTAAATATACATATATACACACATAATATATATATATATATGTATGTAAAAGTTGATTAAATTTGTTTTTCTGGTATAAAAAAGAAGACCCCTGTGTTTTTTGTTTGTTCTGGGTTTTCGGCCAGACAGGGGCGTAATTCTTTTTATAGGTTAAAGTTTTTTGTTGTGGGGAAGGCAGGCAACCACGACTGCCACAGCTGTCCCCATTTGGAGGACACTACTGTGGCAACGCCCCCCACACCAAGTGGGGGAGGCGCTGCCCCAGCTGCGGCCCCAATGGGGGAGGCTGGGCCAACCGTGAGCTGCGCCCTACCTCCATACAGGGGAAACCCTGTGGTAACGCCTTTAGCTGCGTTTTTGTTTTCTTATTTTATTTCATTTAAAATGCATATTATATATTTATATAATATGTTACATATATTATTATTTAATAGTTAATTAAATATAATATAATATATGTATTATATTATATTTGTTACTTTGTGTTAATTTAGTTTTATTTTATTTTTATTATTATTATTTAAATATATTTAAAATATGTATTATATATATAATATTTAAATATTATATATATGATATATATACATTAAATATATATTAAATAATAAGAATATTTAAAATAAAGAAAAATAAAATTATTATTTTATACTTGTAGTTAAATATTTTATATATATTTAATATATATATGCAGTTATATATATACACATAAGGATATATAACTATATATGTATGTTAATACATACGTGCATTTAAATATGGGTATTTTGCAAGTATTGTAAAGATTAGATGAGAAAGAAATGATTAGAAATAAAATGTTTACTTTATTTAAAGAGATTGTATTTAAATCCGTTTGTTTGATTAAGCAAATGAAAATCAAATGTTTAGTTTGAGATTCCGTAATGTTTCACAGCGTAATTTGAATTCTCGTTCACATGAGTGCGAAAAGAATATGATTTAATTAATTAGTTAAATACACTATGTTGATGAGTGAATTGGATTTACGAAATCCTAATGTTAGTTGTTTTTCTAATAATGTATGTACTACTCCTCGAATGTTGTTTCCGGTATTCTCGATGTTGGGCTTTTAATCCTTGCCTATGAAAGTCTTCCATTGAGGTGGTCATATTAAGAGTAAGGGTTGTCAGTATGTCGGTCAAACTTGTATCTTATTTGGGGTAGTACATGTGGTTGTAGTTGTGTTATCACCGGTTAGCATGAACGGGATTGTGATATGTTTTGGTTACCGTGTACTATGAATGGGTTATGTGACCTTATGTGTTAAGGTTGGAATTTGATTTTTCAGTTTGTGTATGTTGTCTACCCTTAGATTGGGGGTTTTGTATACCAGTGTTGTCAGTAGGAGAGTGGCCCATGGTGGGGGTCCGACGCCCAAAGTGGTGTCAGGGTAACTCACCTAGGGTTTAATCAAGTGATAATTTAAAAGAATTAATGGGGAACTTCACACTAATAAGGTTAAAGAATGCCTCTCTCATGGAACATGCATTGTTAAAACTCGAAATGAGATGAGACGCATAGTTTTGCATGAGGGTCCGGCGCCGGTAGAGGCAACCCAGGGTAACCCATGATGGGGGTCCGGTAGCCTAGGAAGGTTGAGCTAGGGTAACTCATGGAAATTTATGTATGACACTCTCCCTACGTCAACAGTTAGTCAGTTATTGTGTGTCGTACAATGGTGTACTTGTTCTATGTAACCTGGAAGCAATGTAATGTCTTGTGAGTTTTCGTACTGTGTTAAGTGATGTTGTAGGTATTTGAGTCGGTTCAGTTATGGTTAGCCCTTGTCTAGAGGTAGTTGGTCTTCACTAGAAATCCTGGTTACTAGCTCCTAGCACGGGGGGTCAGCCTTTGGGTTTCACTTGGTTGGGTGGAACGTGCACCTTTCACCGTTGGCTTTGTTCATGATCGTGTGGACGAGACTTTCATGTTGGAGAGCTCGTTGGATCTAGTTGCTCCTCTAGTTTCTTTCATTTCTGTTATTTTTGTACTTCATCACCCCTCATTTGTATCGAGGTGGAAATTGTAATAAATTATCATGTTTATTTGATTTACCTCATTCGGGGAATGAGTGTTGTAATTATAATGTAAACAATTGTTATTGGATATCGTGATGTATCGATTTGTCTTTGATGTTATATCATGTATGGAATGTATGTACTTTAATTCCTTAAATGAATGATGCTATGTTTTCATTCCTTGGTTTTTTTATTCGGGTTTAAGTAATCTTTGTCTCGTAGCCTTAGGGGATGTTTGCAAAGTATAGTGAACTTGTACATTATTGCACTTTTTTTTAAAAAAAAATTGTTGCATTTGGTTAGTGAATTGCAACTTCCCCTAGGGTTGCGTGGCGGGGCATTACACATGGTGTTCATTTTTAAATCCCAAATTGAAAAGTTTGGTGACTACCCTAGATTGGTAAAATTTTAATCCAAATGAAAATGTGACTATCCTAGGATTAATTCATTTGAAACCAATAGAAGAAGTGTCTATCCTAGATTGATTCTTTTTAATCCAACTGAAGAAATGAAATTTACTGGCCGTGGATGCGTCAGATCTAGAAAATGAACCACACATAAGCACTATAATAGTGCACAAAAGCATTATAGAAATAATCAAAAGTGCTATAGAAATAACCTGATGTGCTATAAAAATACCCCTAAGCACTATAGGATTTTAGAAACACGCTAAAACAGATGCTGGATCACTGTCAGCTTGTCTGGATTATAGGATTTAAGCGCTAAAAGAGTCCTTTAAAGTGCTATACTTTTCCTCGGAAGCGCTAGAACAGAGTTCGGATGCGTTATAGTTTTCCTCAGAAGTGCTATAGAATCTTCCGATCGTGCAAAAACAGATTATGCCAGATTCTTGTACAAATACTTTCCAGAAAAACTTGTTAAAAACATGGGGTACAGCCCCACGGTGGGCGCTAGAATGTAAGTGTGGAAAAAGTAAACTAAATACAATTAAATACACCTCTTAATGAAACATTGTATCAATATTAAACATGAATTAAACTAATTTAAAATAAAGAAAATCTTGAAAGCATCTCATTGTCTCCTATATCCAAAGATTTATCAAATTACAAAAGCTCTCAGATTTGTAAGCACCGTAACTATTCAAAATTCCTATCTAGAGAACGGAATGGATGCTAAATGCAATGATGTGATGATTACTAATGATTTCTAAGTGATATGAAGCTATTGTAAACTATCCTGACATGAAACCTGCTAAATGGAAGCTACAATAAAAACTAATGATGCTGCCGTGATATGAAATCTAATAATGCCATGATGCTAAGATGATACTAAAATGCTAATGCTAATGCTTATGATTGCTTGGTTGCTTGGTTGTATTCCTACAAAGTAAGTTTGCATAAATTGGGATTTCTCAGATCCTTTTCATGTTTTAGAAGGCTGTATATATAGATTTTCGGCAACAGTTTTGCATAGGGGTAACACAACAGAGGCTGAGATTAAATATGGAGATTTGAATGGTTAGAGATGAGAAGGTGGAGCTGATCATGGAGGATTTTTCCTCCCCATGAGAACACCAAGAAAGATGAGAGGAAAGATTTGAGGCAGAAGATTGAGAGAATTTCCTGCAGGTTTGTCCCCAAGGCTTTTCCCGTGAATGACAGTTAAATTATTTAGCTTTGAAAAATATAATTTTATTGGTGATTTAATAGAGGGATTTGATTTATGCTTTTATTTAAATATTTTTGGTTTATTTAAATTTAGCAAATTTGGAAGATTTAATTAAATAAAACAAATATTTGATATTTTCTCATTTAATAAAGAGGAATATGATAAGATAATTAAATAACACAAATTATTGAAGTTGTATATTTAATTTAATGGATAATGTATAGAAGAAATAATAACGATTAATAAGTAAATAAAACAAAGTATTTAATTTTGTTTATTTAATTAAGAGGAAAACAAGATGATAAAATAGAAGAATTAATATTGAACATAATATAAATAAATATTTCTATTTATTTACTAAGTAGATGAATTAAGATTAATTAATCAAATAAGTTGTATTTAATTAATTAGATTCTCCAGACCATTTTTAGGTGTATACAGTAGTTTTCCAAAAGTGAAATGAATGGCCAAGATTTACTTTCATTGTGTGGATGATTCATTTTACATTAGGGTTTCACCTACCCCCGAAATATAACATTATAAAAAATACATTTTGTCCCATTCCTATTTTGTCCTTTAGTGGCTCTGATACTGTAGTCGTTTTGTCTTCTAGTGACTACCTTCCTTTTCCAGCTATACTGTTGGAAACTCATCATCAATGACTAGCTTCCTTGCATTATTTTGAAGGGTGGAATATTCCACAAATTTCCCAATCAAAGCTTGGAGCTTATCCCACTCCATGATGTCAGATTGAGGAATCTGAAAGGTCAGCCTTTTGAATCTTCCAGTGATCTATTCCCAGTGCTTGGTGCATCTAGGTGTGGCCTTGATTACTTGTTCAGACTGTGTAGATGCTCTTGCAATGAAGTCCATGAAATCCAACATCAGTACATCTGCAACCCCTTGCTCCATCTTCTTATGGAAGAATGATTTGAGATTCTCCAGATCCAGCTCTAGGGTGGGCATGTCATAGTCAATCATCGTCTTGAGGTAATCCTCACTATCATTCCTGTGCTCCATAACACATTCAAGGTCGAGCTCAACTTCATGCAATACCCTTTCCAAGACTTCCCTTCTATGATCCAAGCCCATTTTCTAGGTCTCTACTAGCCAGTGATCATCTTTCATGATCCCTAATTCCTTTTCCCATGTCTTTTCAAGCATCTCAAGAATGGCCTCAAGCTTAGGATATGTGATCCTATATAGCTCGGTGAATCTGTGGCATGTTTTCTTTGTGGCTTCCAACTGTTTTTTCAAATCTTGGAATTTGTTGAACATTAGGGCAGCGTGACGCATGCCCATGTCGCCATTGTAGATCACCCATTGGAATGAGTCTGATGTGGCTTTGGTCCAATGTTTCATTTCTCCGTTTTGTTGAGCTCTTCCTGGGAGAGAAGGGGGGGTACAAATGATGTTGTCAGAGCCTCTTCTTCTAAGGATGTATATTGTTGGATGTAGGTGGTGAGATCCGCCACTTGTGCCTTTAGTTCCTCCTTAGAATACTGATCCTTGTTCATTTGTTGCATAATTGTTGCTACTGACCCTTGGAATTCATCAATCTTCTGCTCTTTGGTTGCCAAGCCCAAGTTGATGGTCAAGATACTGTATCTAGTTCCCGCATCCTTATCGTCACTAGGGGTAGAAATTTGTATTGGATCTGATGTGTCAACTATGATATGAGAGAAAACTCTAGGCTCTGTGGACACTAATTTTGGGTGTCCAGGTGCTCTGGCACTTCTAAGGCTTTTCACCCTAGAAGGAACCCAAAATGTTGATGTCTACACTCAAAATCAATGCAACGATGGATGCAATATGCTGCTAAATGAAAATTATGAAACCAAAATGTGTGCACAATGCTAAAAAAGGATGGAATGTAGGGTCTAGAATCTTGATAAAACTGATGTAGAAGTTAATTGGGACAGTGCCAATCTGGGCGATCTTAGTCCGAGATATGGAAAAATTGCTCTAGAGCTCTATTTTGTCCAAATGGAGTAATCCACTAATTCTACAAAAAACTCTCCAAAAATAGGGTACTTGGGAAGCTAAGTCACCACTGTTGGTGACTTAGTCCTTTGTGAATTTCTGATGTAAAATCTTGTACAAATGGAAATGATAATGCCGCCACTTGTGCCTTTAGTTCCTCCTTAGAATACTGATCCTTGTTCATTTGTTGCATAATTGTTGCTACTGACCCTTGGAATTCATCAATCTTCTGCTCTTTGGTTGCCAAGCCCAAGTTGATGGTCAAGATACTGTATCTAGTTCCCGCATCCTTATTCGTCACAGGGGTAGAAATTTGTATTGTTCTTGATCTGGAGGTGTCAACTATGATATGAGAGAAAACTCTAGGCTTTGTGGACACTAATTTTGGGTGTCCAAGGTGCTCTGGCACTTCTAAGGCTTTTCACCTAGAAGGAAAGAAGTGGGCCCAAAATGTTGATGTCTAGTGGATTTGCCTTTTGACTAAATGAAAATTATGAAACAAAATGTGTGCACCTGGATGCTAAAAAAGGATGGAATGAGGGTCGAATCTTGATAAAACTGATGTAGAAGTTAATTGGGACACTTGTGCCAATCTGGGTGACTTAGTCCGAGATCTGGAAAAATTGCTCTAGAGCCTGTTTTGTCCAAATGGGTATCCAAATCTACAAAAAACTCTCCAAAAATAGGTACAATGGGACTAAGTCACCACTGTTGGTGACTTAGTCTACTTTTGAATTTCTAAAAATTTGAAAGTGGAAATGAAAGCCCTTGGTCTGCACTTCGGTTCTTGATAGGTGTCTACTTCTGAAACTTTGATTTTCAACCTGAAAGTGACTTTTAGTGGATTTTTTGACCTTAGGCTTGCGAGGAGGAAGATGACTCCAATAATTCTTCAACCTATTATTCAATTATTTTCAATCCTTAATGTCCCTAAATCTGCAAACACACAAGGAAAGAGAAAGAAATGTTGGATGTTAGGGCATAGGGGTTTGCCTTGGTCAAACCCCTTTTAGGTAATTAAACCAAAATGAAGTAATAATGTACTGAAGAATGAAATAATGGAATTAGTAATTTTACATGATGATTGATCTTGATTTGTTGCAACAATGGTTGAAGAATCTTGCTCTTGAATTCCTTAAAAGTGAGCTTGAATGCTATCTTGAGTGCTTGATTCTTGCTTGCTTGACTTGACAATATGAATGAATGATGAATGAATAATGAATGAGTTGTGGATGAATGATAAGTGAATAATGAATTAGGGTTTAAAGGTCTCCTTTTATATAAAAGAGTTAAGAATAAGGATCATGATCAAGTGCCAAGATTAAATTAGAAAATAATTTAATCAAGGGTGGAGATTAATTGAGAGAAGAAAGAAATGGATAGATAAAGACTTGAGGTGGAAGATAAGATTGGCAATTAAAAAGAGGTGATAGGAGAAATTAAATAATAAAGATTATTTAATTTAGGAGGCCAACATAGGAGAAATAAATAAAATATTAATTTTACTTATTCCAAAAGAAAGGTGAGAACAAATTATATAATTAAATAATTACAAAATAATTATTTAATTATAGAAGAAGAAGGAAAACTAACTTTTGAATTAAAATAATATTTAATTCAAAAGTAGAGAGGAAAAGACCATTAAGAGTCTAGAAAAGTGTGAAAGTCATTTGCAATTTACAACACCTTTATAAGACATGCATTTTGTTCCATTTGCAAGGGCCCAAGACCTAATGTGGATGTGTAAAACACCTCACAACTCTAAATCAAGGCCTCATTAAGTCCAATTTATCATCAATTATGCCCAAATCAAGCAAGGTATACACTTTTTGGTGACACAAGCTTTTTCTCCTTTCTTGTCTTTGTTTGCGCTCTAGCCAGTATTGCTTCGAGTCAAAACTTTGGATTAGCAGCCATTAGAGTCTTCTTTTGCAATTTCCTATCCAGCCAATTAGGCACCTTGGTTTCCTCTATAGGTGATTCTTGATCACCTTCCTCTCTTTGTTCATGTTGAGGTTGCTCCTCTTCATGGCCCAAGGCCTCTCAATCTATTCTCTCTTCTTCATTTGAGTCCTCGATCCGTATAGCCTTTCATTTTCTGACTCAGTAGAGGCTATGTTTTCTTTAGTGATATCTTCTTTTTGAGGTACTTCCCCTTCTGTATTCTCAAGTTCAACATGATGCTTAGGCTTGGGGCTCTTCCTCGGTGCATCTTCTTCTTTCTCTTCCTCCTTCTCAGGAGGCACCTCTTCTTCTTGGATGGGCCCTTGTCTTGTCCAGTTAGCAGAGGCTCTTTGATTATCTCCACATTGACATCAATATCAACCTTTTCTTTAGAGAGTTTCCCTTCTAGATCAGTCTTTTCACCTACATCTTTGAGCTGCTAGGACAACTCCTCTTCCAAATCTTGATCCGAGGTTTCTATTATATACTTTTTCGTTAAGGGCCTCAGTATCTCCTCTAAAGATTGTGACTTTTCTTCATCAGACACCACCTTATCCAAGTTTATGTTTACCCTACCGTCTGGTTGTTTAAAATAATCATCTTTGAAAGGGTCTTCTGGCTCTTCAACGAAACGTTTAGTAGCCTCCCTTTGGTGTTTCTCCATTTCTTTGGAAATTTGCATGGTAGCCTCCATCATCGGTGGTTCTGTAGGTGGTGGAGGAAGGGGTAGGCCAGTGGCAATCTAGGCCATCAAGGCCTGAACTATAGGATTCATAATCACCCCAAAAATCTCAGCAGGTATTCCTTGCATGTATTTTGCAAAGGCATCTAGCAAGGTGAGAGGTGGAATAGTGGTAGTGGATACTATAGGAATTGGGGTAGAGAGAGTGGGTAGTGGAGGAGGGAGTGAGGAGGATAATGATGGGGATGTCATGGTTGAGGAGGAGTCTAGTACCATTACTAAGGTTGTTGGTGAGGTGTAAGCAAGGTGGAAAGAGATGTCCATGGTGGGTGGAGATGAAACATGCATTACCTGAGATGTAGGAGGTGGAGAAGGACGATGGTAGTAGTAGTAGTGGGAGTGGAGGTGGCAGGTGGTGAACGTGGCTGCTCAGTTTCTTCTTCTCCCTCGTGTTGGGGATCTTCCTTAATTGTGGGAATTTCTCTTACAAATCCCCCTATTTTCTTGGCTTTCTTTGAAGATTCTCTCTCCATAGCCTTCCATGTATACACTTTGTGCTTGAGATTACGCTTGGGCACATCCTTCCTTTTCTTTGATCCTATTGTTGGAGGGGATTTAGGGGCTTCTTCTACTGGGGCAACAACTACTCCACTATCAGTTTTTCTCTCGAGCTCATCATCAAGCTCAACATAAGTTAGTACAACACTTTGTACTTTAAGCTGAGCAATTTGGGCATCTACCCACTGTCTTATCTAATTTTCAACTGGTTGTGTCTTTATATCAAGGTCAATGACCTCTTCTTCATCCCAGTCTATCAATGGTAGCGACAAGTTGGCCATGGAATTGAACCTTTCATCAATGATGTTATCATCTTCTTCTACTACTTGGTCAGGCGCTAGAAAAAAATTCACCAACATTACAAATTGAGCTATCATTTGCATGTAGTTCCTCATTCGCACCTCTTTATCATCTTAACAATTGGCCTAGAAATCTTTGACATGAGGAGATGAGCATATTGTCTCCTGACCAATTTCTTCAAATTTCCATATGGTCCATTCTTCCTCGAGTTATGTGGAGGTCCAAATTGTATTCTACCAACTCCTTCTTCGAATACTCCAAGCACTGGGCTGCATGATAGGCATACATTCCTTGCCCAAAGTTCAAGGGATATGGGATCCTACTCTATGTTTGTCACTTAGTAGGGCATGGTCATTCTGCAACTGTCGAGAGAACTCCAATAGGATCATTCGGTCATTGGGATAGCATGACAGCTTATAAGGCCTCTCAAAGAACCCCTCTATTCTTATGTATGTAAATTTTGGGAATTGTATGAATAGATACCCAAATTTTTGGATGAAGGCTCTGGTGCTATACAAGACTCTTCTTCCAAAGTCTCCCCCAAGGAGTCTAATAATATTCCCAATGAAGGCATCATTTACCCTCTAATATTCTCTCTTGAAGTGTTTATATTGCAACTGAGGGTAGCCATCATATACTTTGAGGTATCCTCTCCTTGGTTCCGGGTTATTTGCAGCAAAGAGACCCTTGTACGGGAACTGCTCTGCTAGGAGGTACACTAGGTAGGAGGTTATGTAGAACTTGGATGTTTTCTTCATAGCCATAAGCTAGTTATGTATGTTGGCATTAATGATCTTTGCCTAATGGAACTTTGTCTCACCTCGAATGATCTCCTCGATGAAGTAGAACATCCATTCTTCAAAGAAGGCAACAACAGGGAGGCACATTACCCTACTCATTAGGGGAACTAAGTCATGATATTCCTTGTGGAAGTCACTTTTGAACAGTTCCTATGGAACTTTAACATCACTGCCCCTCTTTTCCTTCAACCAATGCTGGTTAATTAGTTTCTTACATGCTAGAGGGTTTGCTTTCCACATGTTTTTAGCATATCCCTTTTTAGTTTCCTCCATCACATTAAATGTATGGATATGGAATGTTTGGCCTATTGATTTTATAGAAAAATCTGCTAACACTCTGCCATCATGATCAATGATTTTTCTACTACTATGATAACATTCTTTGCATACCATTACTAATTCCGAAGCAACAAGCACGGGTAGAAAGCCAACTCCCTTAGCGAGACCACTAGCTTTTATTTTTCATGCATTTTCAGTTGTAGGGTGAATCATTACCCTTCACTTGAACTCATCTATATCCACATGCCCAAGGTTGGTGTTTGACATGGAATCCTAGGTGGAAGTGATTTTGGAGGTGCACTCCACCCCATGAAATTGATACTTCATTTGATCCTTCTCCTCCTTCCCTCTTGGCAGACGTGCAGGTTTCTTTCCCTTCTCTTTCTCGACAAACCTCCATAATGGTACTGATGCAGATTCCTTAAATCCTACATACAAGGACGCAGTAAGTGTATTCATATAAAAATTAGGGAAGCGTTAGTTAAATCCTGCAAAATGAAGGTTAGATCTAGTAATTCATCACTAGGAGATCATAAAATTCATCAATATTCATCTTTCAAAACTCATTTGGATGAAATACAAGAATGGGATTTTAGGGATGCGAGTTTCCTTGGGCTGGAGGCCATTAGGAGTGACTGAGAGTAGGATGATGCTAGGGTCATGGAAACCTGTAGACAACTTCCCTCAATAAAAGTTCCACATTGGGGTCTTGGTGGTCAACATCTTCAGAAGGAAACTTTGCACATGTGAACATCAATTATAAGGTCTTTAGAGTCACTTGGTTAATCATCCTTTTTATGTGGGCTTAGGGCATGTGGAAGCCGGAGGCTAGATGGACATTTCAAACTCCATCGTTAAACAATGATGAACAGGGAGACGACCCTCAAGGAGAATTCCGTAATGAAGGATGCACAAAGTATTTGAATGGTTTAGGCTTGCTGCTACATAGTTTGGTCAACCTGGGAGGCACGGGGAAGAATCAGTGGACAACCATTGTTTGATGGTTGTTAGGAATGATAGAGTTGAGATGGCAGTCCGCATGTGGTGATATGCTTAGACAGACCCACAAGTCACCTACACTTAGTCATTTTTCTTTAGATAAACTTAGATGATAGAGGAGGATTCGGAACTCGCACCGCAGGCAGAAGGAGAGGCACTGTTGTTAACAAATGACAACTGGGTAATAGCAACCCATAGACAGTGGCCCTCAAGGAGCAACCCGCATGGCCACCAACTTTAGTTTTTCATTGAGGTCTTGGAGGGAAGTGACCCACACAAGGTCAAGAGCATGAGTAGACATGGTTAGGGTATGTGTAGGATCATGATAGGCCAAAAAGTGGCAATATGATGGGTATGTGTAGGGTATGTGGCTGATGACCCTTTTTTTACCCAAAATTGATGAAATGAAAAGGGTTTTTAAAGGAGATTCTCAGCTTTCCACCAATATAAATTATGCTTTACTTTGAATTTAATAAATAAATATTATTCATTTTCTATCTGAATTACAAATAAAGTTCTGATTGATAGGCTGATTGAAAAACATCTATATCTTTCAAACGATATCACATTTTTTGAATTTGAAACATGTGTCACATTCTATGCTTCGCATACTATAGGATTAAAAAAAAATGAATTTCATGAAGTTTTGACCAAGTTAAGGTGGTCAGACATACGAGTTTTTATATTTTTTAAATGTTGTAATAAAAAATTCATAATTAATTATTTACTTGGAAAAAAATTACAAAAAAATATGCATCACATCCGTATATCTAAAATATTATAAAAAAATATTATCATTTTATTGTAGTTACGGTGGTCAGACAAACACCTACTTCTTATTTTTTCCCTGAAATTTAAGTACTACTGCATTGAAATTTTAGATTTTCACCAAATATATTTTCTCTTTTTTAAATAAACCTAGTAGTTTAGAAACTACATTCAATTTGCTATAGATTATATTCTTACATACTTTTGAAATAATATAGATAACTTATTTAAATTTTTATGTCAAGTTGCCTAACTCTATTTTTTTTGAATTTTTTGCCACTTAAGGGCCTATTTTTTCAATGATGATCTTGCACATACTTGTCACTCGAATGTGAAGGAGTGGTGAAGGAGGTAGGGCGATCTACAGACAGACCCCCGTGGGGATAGGTCTACAAGAAATTTTTACCTTAGTGTTCTGCTCGTGAATCTTGAATGGCAAAGAAGGTCACGAAGATCATGATGGGAGAGGAGGTGATGGTCTAGCCATTAGGGAACAATGTCAATGGAACAACGAACAATAGGAGGCGGCCCAAAATGAATGGTCCACATGAAGACTTAGTCACTTTTCTTTCAAAGGAAATGGTTTCAACAAGACTCACGATGTGGGATGTAGGTCAAGGTAGGATATTTGAGAACGGCTATGAGACGGGGGCCACTTGCATGTGACAACCTGCACGAATGGACCTGCAAGGGCTTAAAGACTTGGGTTTGGAACTTAGATTTTATTCAACATTTCATCATTTTTGGTTCCAATTCAGATGATGATGAAAATGCTACAAGCCGCAAAGGGGTTGGTGCTGCGTGAAGAATGACGACGATAAGGCTAGATTTCAAATTAATGTAAAGGCATCGTTTGAATGTCTTAAAAAACTTTTACATGATTTTGGTGCAGGGCCAATTGCCAAGTTGACCGCAAAGTGTTTCAATGGTTCAAAATGTCTTACTTTGAAGATTTATCCATTGTTTACCATCCCCAATTATGAAAAGCATATACTCCAAGAATTTTGGGTAGCAGACATACCTGGAAGAGCACGAGAAATTTGACGAAGATCATGGTTTAGAACCTTCAAGAGCTGATGTGGGTGCAGGGGTTGGGATTGCTATTCTCACTAACAAATTTAAAATTTCTAAGTGTGAAAATGATAGGTTAGAGTACCTATTTATAGGTGAAACCTCATTAATGACCCACAATAAATGTAGGTATGGCGGTCGGTGAAGTTGTTGGACATAGGAAACAATGAACCGACAATGAGAAGCATGAAACCTACACATGGAAAGACCCCAAGGCTTCGTCATTGTTTAGCGGCTAGGAGATAATGATGGAGAAGGTTGCAAAACCCACCATGTGGGCAGAAGCCACGGGTCGACCGCAATTTGAACAAAAAACATATGACCATGCCGCACAAAGGGAAGCTCACAATTGTGGACTTGTGGGACCTAGAGGTTGCTAGGGTGAAACGCTAAGGGAAGTCCACATGAGAAACTTTGTAGGGGCCAATGACTTAGAAAATTTTAGGGTGGTGAATTTTGGTCAGTTGAGAATGATGACTTTAGGGCTCTTGACCATTTTAAGCTCAAAATTAGGGGCACGCAAAAAAAGGCAAAGGAAAAAGTGACTTGGAAAAGATGAAAGAAGAGAGGGGGTCCCTATTCCAAACGGGGCTTGTGTGCTATAGGAATAACAAATGGTGACTCTTTTGGGAGAATACTTCTAAGAATTCTAAGGGTAAAGATTCATTCAGAACCTAGAATCTCTAGTTTCACAGACTAGAGGCTACCTTCCATGAGTGAATTGAGAACTCAAAAGAAGATGAGATCCTTGGCTGAATCGAGTCATGGAAATATCTTAGAAGTGTGTGCATAATGAGTTCATTTCCTTTCCTCATAAACTATAACAAACAACTATTGATCAGTCAAGGAAAGCTACATAAGTTTTCTAACCCCAAAATTGACCTAGACATTGCTCTATTGCCAGTCAGTCATCCATAGCCCTGATGGAGTTATCACTGTGACTCGATCAACATTGCTCTATTTCCAGTCGGGCGTCCATAGCCCTGATAGAGTTGCTCGCACACCCACACGATTGATTTTTTGAACACTTTATTTTCTTGAATGTTTTTCTTTTGGTACTCTTTCCTTTTGCTCAACTGTGTAAGCACCAAAGCTTACTATGGGTTTGGAATCACAGTGGTCACTTGAGCAGACCTAGGATTTTTCACCCGCTGAAACCTCATAACAACTATTGTACATCTCATTAGAAACATTTAAAGTGTGTTTTTCCTATGTGATTTGAGATAAATGTGAAAAGATTCAATCAAGGGTTTTGTCCTAGGTCAAGCCTGAGTTCAAGTATAGAGACCCACTTCATGGGAGTGGTCAGAAATCAATAGTTACAAATGAAGATTTATCCAGAGAACAAATAGGAGTGGACAATAGAGTAGGCCATCTGATAGACCAAGCACAACCACCGCATCAAGAATGAAGGAACACCCTCAACAAAACCAAGAGCTAGGAAAGTGAGCAAAAAGTGAAATGAAAGTGAAGCAGCAAAGAAAAAGAACCTAAGATAACCTATATATAACTATATACAAAGGTGAGCTTGAAAAACTTAGGTGAGGAAATAATTCTTGACGTATTGTCTGTTGATAGGAAATGAGACATCCTCTCTAGTGAGTATCTTGAGACAAAAGGCATTATCTCCTCATATTTCCAAAATCTAAAAGGGGCCAAGCTAGATCTTGTCGAATTTGTGATGTCCCCCTTTCTTTTCATGGGTCTTGTCCCAACAAAGGACTAAATCTGCTATCCTAAAGGTCTTTACTTTGGCTCAACAATTGAACCATATTTTGACTATGCCTTTTTGTTTCATGAAATTTTCAATTGCTATGTCATAGACTTCTTCTAGATGCAACAACTTAGCTAAACAGGCTTCTTGATGGTCTCCTTCTTCATAATATGTGTTAAGAAACTGGAGTGTGGAGATCTTGAGGTGGATGGGAAAGATAGGCTTTAGGCCATAGATGAGATGGAATAGGGAATCACCCAGAGCAACCTTGTGGTGTGTATGATCTTCCCAAAGGGAAAAACACAGCTGGGTGTACCAATCTTTGGGATTCTTGTCAAGCAATTTCTTGATCACAGTTATGATATTTTTATTTGTTGACTTAGCTAGGCCATTTCCTTAAGGGTAATAGTTGGAGGAAAATTTAAGTGCAATCTCGTAATTGAAGGCCCAACTAGAAAACCTAAGAGACAAAAAGGAAGGGCCATTATCACACACAAGGGAAAACGGACAGCCGAAGTGATTCAATATAAAACTTTCTAAAAAATTGGTAACAACTTCAGTAGTACATTTCCTACATGCTATTTCTTTTGTCCATCTAGTGCAATAATTGAAAGTGGTTAGAATATACCCGTGGCCTGCAGAGGATGGTGGGCTTACCAAACCAATAAATTTGAGTCCCCATTGAGTGAATGGCCTTACCTCCAAGATAAGTTGTAATGGGATAGCAACGTTCCTCTCCCTGGTGGAAATAGTTTGACAAACGTGACATGTTCTAACATGGTTATGTGCATCCTTAAACACCGTTGGCCAGTAATACCCAACTTGCAAAATTTGGTGGGTGGTTGAAGGGCCAAATTTGTGACCAGTGCCAAATTTATCATGAAATTCTTTGAGGACTCTAATTTCTTCTTCTTTTCCAAGGCATCTAAGATAGATTCCCTCATGATTTCTCTTGTACAATATAGATCCTTATAGCATGTAATTGCTACTCTTCAATCTTAGAGAATTCTTTTTCACTCCTAGCACCACAATGTCATTGTACCACTCCCTAGGAGAAATGTCTTCTAGTTGGTACTACTGCACGGTGAGTTTGGGTCATGTTTCAACTATTGTTTTAGTGATTGTTCGAGTGAGGGATTTCCCTCAGACCAATTTCATGGGTTGAATCTCCATGTCATATTCCTGTAATAAAGTGACCCACTTTTCTCTCCTTTCTCCTAACTCATTCTGCATTATCAAAGTCTTGACTATCGAGTCAGGCACAATTTCAAACACCTTATTCATCAAGATGTAATGCCAAAATTTCTTGACTCCTTTGACCAAGACATACACTTGTTTCTCAACATTGTTATACCTTAACTTTGCATCCTTTAGTGAAGCACTCATGAAGGAAATAGGGTGCTCACTCCCTTCATCATCTTTCTACATCAATATGCTAACACAAGAGTGATTTGAAGCAAATGAGTAGATATAAAATGGTTTCAGATAGTCTGGGATGACTAGGACTGGTGCATCAGTAATTTCTTTCTTGATTTATGTGAAAGCCTGCTTGGCTTCTCATGTCCATTTGACTTTAGTGTCCTACTTCTGGATAACATTCAATGGCTTGACGATTTTAGAAAATCTTGTGATGAATTTTCTATTGAAGTTGATTTTTCCAAAGAAATATTTCAATTCCTTCTTGCTTCTTGGAAGCTAAATTTTCAATATTCATTGACATCCCTTTTTCTGGTCATGTGTCCCAACAATCCTCCATGATCATTTTTAGGCTTCCTGAAATAGCATAAAGAGTGACAACACACATTTTCTCTTTGAAGGAAATATCCATAGCATTATCTGGTCTTGACTATCGTGTCAGGCACAATTTCAAACACCTTATTTTGTATGTGTAAGCCAAAATTTCTTTTGACTCCTCTGACCAAGACATACACTTGTTTCTCAACATTGTTATACCTTAACTCTGCATCCTTTAGTGAAGCACTCATGAAGGAAATAGGGTGCTCACTCCCTTCATCATCTTTCTACATCAATATGCTAACACAAGAGTGATTTGAAGCAAATGAGTAGATATAAAATGTTTTCAGATAGTCTGGGATGACTAGGACTGGTGCATCAGTAATTTCTTTCTTGATTTATGTGAAAGCCTGCTTGGCTTCTCATGTCCATTTGACTTTAGTGTCCTGCTTCTGGATAACATTCAATGGCTTGACGATTTCATAAAATCTTGTGATGAATTTTCTATTGAAGTTGATTTTTCCAAAGAAATATTTCAATTCCTTCTTGCTTCTTGGAAGCTAAATTTTCAATATAGCTTGGATGCGTTCGGGGTCTATTGACATCCATTTTTCTGAGATCATGTGTCCCAACAATTTTCCTCCCATAACTCCAAAGATACACTTTTTAGGCTTCAAGGAAATTCTGAAATCTCAGCATTTTTGGAAGATCTTACATAAATTAGAGTCGTGGTCTCCTCTTTTCTTTGACAACACAGTAAGATCATCCATTTATATGATGATGCATTTGTTGATTAGGTCTTTGAAGGAAATATCCATAGCATGCTGGAAGGTTGTGTCGGCATTGATTAACCCAAACAACATTCTTTTGTATGTGAAGGTTCCCCATTTTGTGGTAAAAGTTGTTTTGTGCCTGTCCTCATATTGCACCATCACCTGATTGTACCCTGAGTACCCATCCAAAAAGGATATCATTTGGGATCCATTAACTATTTGCAATACTTCCTCTAGTGAGGGTAATGTATAGTTGTCCTTTTCTAGGCTCTATTTAAGTTCCCAAAATCTACACATAATTTGATTTCACTGTTCTTTTTCCTGACTGTAACCAAGTTTTCTACCCATGTGGAGTGTCTAACTAAGAAAATTATCCTTGCGAACAATAATTTCTAAACTTCTTTGTAGATGATAGGCTCCAACAATGTGTTGATTGGGTGTTGACATTGTTGAAAAGGCCTCACATCTGGCTTGGGAGGGATGGTGTGGGTGATAATCGAGGTATCATATGTCTTTAAGTCCTCATAGCTCCAGGCGATCACATCATGATACGTACATAGGGCATCAATGATCCCTTTCCTTTCTTCTGGTGTGCACACTTTGTCGATGAACACATCCTTAACTTCTTGAGTTGTTCCTAGGTTGTGAGCATCACACTGATTGTCAATTGAATCCTTCTCCATTTATTGATCTCGACCAAGGTATGTGTAGGATCATGATGGGCCAAAAAGTGGTGATATGATGGGTATGTGTAGGGTATGTAGCTGACAACTTTTTTTTACCCAAAATTGATGAAATGAAAAAGGGGTTTTAAAGGAGATTCTTAGCTTTCCACCAATATAAATTATGCATTACTTTGAATTTAATAAATAATTATTATTCATTTTCTATCTAAATTATGACTAAAGTCGTGATTAATAGGTTGACTAAAAAACATCTATAGCTTTCAAACGGTATCACATTTTTTGAATTTGAAACATGTGTCACATTCTATGCTTCACATACTATAGGATTAAAAAAAAAAAATCATGAAGTTTTGACCAAGTTAAGGTGGTCAAACATGAGTTTTTATATTTTTTAAAAGTTGTAATAAAAAATTCATAATTAATTATTTACTTGGAAAAAAATTACAAAAAAATATGCATCACATTAAGACATGATCCCTCTAGTTATATCTAAAATCTGATAAAAAAATATTATCATTTTATTGTGGTTAGGGTGGTTAGATAGACACCTACTTCTTATTTTTTCCTTGAAATTTAAGTACTATTGCATTGAAATTTCAAATTTTCACCAAATAGATTTTCTTTTTTTGTTAAATAAACCTAGTAGTTTAGAAACTACATTCAGTTTTCTATAGATTCTATTCTTACATATTTTTAAAATAATATAGATAACTTATTCAAATTTTTACGTCAAGTTTCCTAACTTTGATTTTTCTTAATTTTTTGCCACTTAAGGGCCTATTTTTTCCATGATGATCCTGCACATACCCACCCCTTATCTGATCCAAGTCAAATATTCTATCCAGTTGAACCATACCTCATGGTATCGTGTTTTTTTGAGATTAATGACTCCCTTTATGTCTAATTCAACCTCTTCGAGTTTTTCCTCATCAATGATTTGTGTTGCAAACACATCAGAGCTTGTGATAAAATCCAAGATATGCTTGTCTTCATTGAATACTTGAAAGTTTGTAACGTTATCTAGCATGGACGGGGTAGAAGTGAGCTCTACAATCAACCTCTTCAATCCAGCTAGGGAAAGGGGCTAAACGTACTAGCCGCTTGGGCTAATGCATCAATAGTATGGTTCTTGGAGCGTGGGAGAAACTAAATTTTAAATGCATCCAATCCTTCTATAAGATCCTAGACTTTATGCCTACAATTTGCTAACCTCCTATCATGACAAGAATACAACTTCCTGACTTGTTTTACTACCAACTTTGAGTCACCAAAGACCTGTAACATATTAACCTTCTTTCGTAGTACCATCAAGAGCCCATGAACCAATGCTTTGTACTCTGCTACATTGTTCATGCAATAAAACTAAAACCTATGAACAATAAAGTACATTATGGGGATGATGAGCTCGAAGCCAGCTCTCACTCCTTGCTTGGAATTAGACCCATCAAAGCGCAGCGTCCAAAACTTGGAGGAATATTTGATACTAGAGCCAATGGAGCTCGTTTCCTTCCTTGGAAGTATATTTGCTTCAATAGTTTTGGGTGACTACATGGGTTCAACATAGCCCTAATTTGGCTACTTTGTTTGGAGTTCCCCTTTTGGGGTAACTTGTCCCTTAATATGTTCAACTTCTATCTAGAAAAGGTAGCATTCAAATTCTGAGTGGGTAGCATTGTGTACCTTGCACCAGCTGGGTAAGAGGAGCTCTTGGCAGTCCATTCTTACTCCTAGGCTAACCTGATCTTGCACGCACTTTTGCATAAACTCCTGGAATCCATCCAATAATCCAAGGTTGCAATCCGCATAAGATTCCTCCTTTTCTAATTCAATTAGTGCCTCTGTATTTTGAGATGCATAGGTTAGGTTGATAGGAGAACTACATAACACAAGAAGGACCTCTTTGACCACTTCTTCCTCTTAGAATTCTTGTTCATCTTGATATGCCATGAGATAGTAGTTTCCTAGTTCTATTTTAGCAAAAAACACCTCATTTGTGTTGTATTTCGTGATTATGAATTTCATGCAGGGCTCTTGATCGATGCGGATTTTTTTTGGAAATCCTTTCCATGGTATCCATAAGTGAGAAAAATATATTGCAGCATATCCGTTCAATGCTTGGGTGAAATATCTTCCCAATATGATTCCATACGTGTTAGGGATATCTACAACTTGAATGTCAATCACCTGCTGCATCCTTGGTTCAACAAAAATATACGTCACGGGTATTCTATTGATTTCTCCAATGATGTTCACTTTTGTTTTGTCTATTTGAGTCACCTTCCATTAGGATGGAGTTAGAACTATTCCCAAGGCTTTGCATACTGCTAGAGGCATGACATTAGTCGAGGGCCCTGAATCAAGCTAGTAGTTGTGCAAATTATTTCCAAATATTCTGAAGGTAGTGAGGAAGGGAGGGGTATCCAAATTACCTTGGAACAAACCTACAGATACGTCTACCTGGGCTACTTGATATTTTTCCTTATCATTGGTTTTATCCCGAGTTTGTGTTTGATTTTGGTCTTTGGTAATTTGCTTGCCTAGTTGTTGATTTGGAGGCTGACCTATTTTCTTTCGTAGGATTTTCTTGATTACAAGCTCATTTTGTGAGGTGTCGAAGGATACCCTTTTGGCAGGTACTTCTTGGGCTAGTTTGGATAAGGTAGTCCTGTTGAGCATTCTAAAGAAGGTGTTTCTAACTACTGGGACCCTAAGCAATTCAAAGGCTGATAGACTCATTTTCACTTTCTTAAATTCTTCTACCAAATATTCCCCCATTTGCTTGATTTCTACCTCAAAGCATCTATCTTGAGAGGAGCAAGTAGGTTGAATATGAGTTTGGTTCTATTTTCTATTCTTATTAAAGTACTAGGTGGGCACGTGAGGGTAGCCTGGATTATTACTGGCATTTGAGTCAGGAAGGGTGCTAAAGTTATTGGGAGTAGAGGTTGTAAAAGGGCCACCTACTTGTCTATTTCTCAGGTTGTAAGGGGTTTACCTTTGATGGAACATTTGAACTTCATCTTCACGTGGCTCTTCCTCATCTACTGGACCATTTTCTATTGAATCAAAGAGCTGGGATAAATGGTTTTTGTCGCTTACCTCTTTTGCTTCTTTGTCTTTTGGGACAGTGGTATCCTTCTCAGGTACATTGCTTTCACTTTGCGGGAAAGGAGCTTGGTTGACCACCAGTACTAAGGAGTCATATGGTTCTAATGTGACTATGTCTCTACATGCAGTTCCATCTACAACATTTTGAACTTCTACCTGGAAAATCTTTGCTGTTGTTTCAAATTCTAGGCAGTCCAATTCAAAATGCCTATTTGTTTTGTGAATATGACACCACTTAGGTAAGGTTTCCTTTGCCAAGTACACCCCACTTGTCATTTTATCAGCATTAGCTAGTTGATCGAGAGGTGTTGGAACACCTCCATTGTTTGGCCTTGTGTTCCATGTGTGATTCTATCTTTGTGAAGGTCTTCTTTCAAAGCCTTGGCCTAAAATTTGACCTCTCTCATAATTCTATCTAGAGGAAGCACCTGCATCACGGTTGTCAAAATTATCTTGACTGAGATTAGCTTGGATACTTCTCTAAGAAGCTTGCAATTAGTTATTCTAATTCCTCAAATGTGTCATTTCAGTAGACAACTTCTTCACTAGTTTTGTTAGCTTGTCAATCTGGTCTTTCTCAGTGCTATTTGGTTGAGGTTGAACTTTGAAGGAAGACTAGTTGTACTATAGGTTGATTCTACTAAGTAGGTGGGAACTCAGAGCTCTAAAAGCATGCAAGCACTTGGGGTTGTTGGGAGTACACTTGTTGTTGTTGTGGTTGCAAGTAATGAGGCATGGGAGGTGCCTGGTTCAATGGCTACCATAGATGAGGCACTATCAGTAGCTGTGAAACTTGATTCAACATTGGTGTTTGATGGGCCAAGGCATGGGTAAGCCCTTGGATCCGTGTTGGATGGGAAACTGGCCACAAGAAGGGAAAGGGCCCTGCAATGTGCTATCCCAAATTGGTTCTTGCTATGATTACTTCTGCAAACGCATCCACCAACCTAGCAAGTGGCGGGTGCATTCTCTTCACCAGTGCGAAAGTGAGATTATCCAAGGCATCATAGTACACCAATTGAGTAGAGGGATCATCAACCACGTAAGGTGACTTCAGCTTCATGTAAGATTGGTGGAACTGATCATTAAAAAAACTAATTGGCTCATTGACTTCCCTTCGAATGGACATGAATTGTTGATATAACTCAAAGGGGCTAACTAGGATCTTGAATTTATGCAAGAACGTGTTCTTTAATTGATCCCAAGTGGTGATGGATCTAGTCAGCAGATGGATGTACCAATAAAAGGCCTCTTCCCCCAGGGAGTAGGGAAAGAGCCTGCAAGCCACATCTTCATGTCCTATTTGCATGTCCTTCAAAGCAATTTGGAAGATCTTAATATTTTCTTCTGCTATCCTTTGAAGATCATGAGGATGGAACTTAGTGCAAAATACTTTCATATTCTTTGGAATTTCATGGTAATCATTGAAGGACAGAGGATACATGTTATTACCTAGCCAAGCCATGATGGGACATGGAGGCTATGCTAGCTATGCTATAGTTACTTGAGGCTGCAAAGGAGAAACAATACTTGGGGTAGTGCCTTGGCTATGAAGTGTTGGGATAGGGGCAACACCTTGGCTAAGGGAAGTGAAGGGGTGGAAGGTAGTTTGGAGTGGTTGGGAAGAAGGCACTATCAGAAGTGAAGGGGAAGAGTGGAGTGAATGGATGGAAGGAGATGGTGATGATGGAGGTGAAGTGGGATGAGTGGATGGAGCTAAGGTGGATGCTTCCCCTTTCTTGGCTCTCTTAGCCTTGGTAGGGGGTAGTAGCTCTTGGAACTCCCCTTTGTCTGGTGTAGATTTTAACACTTTCTAGAACCTTTGAGGGGAGAAGGAACCAATTTGATCCAACTTAGCAAAAGGGAAGCCCTCATTCTAGCACCAGTTCTATTGATGGGTGTTTTTGCACTTCTCAACACAAGCAACACACAAGTACACTATATCTCTTGAAAGATAAATTCCTACAAGTGAGTTGCAAAAAATTATCCCAAGGTCTCTCAGGTGTTAGGTCATGACTTGCAAAAATAGCTCAGTTGATTGATGTGATTTGCTGGTAATCACAAAGGGAATTTTTGGTTAACTAAGCTTGGTAGGAATTGGATCTTCAAATGGAGTTTTGTGATATTTTCAAATGAGGTGCAATTGCTGCAAGTTCAAAACAACAGTCTAAAACTCCATGTTTAACATCAAATTTGGATTTACAATGATGCTTGAACTTTTCCTTGGCTTCAGTTTTAAAAAAAAGTCAAAAAGGAAAAGGGATAGAAGGGTTCCTAGACCTAAAACTAATGTTGAACAGTAATAATGGAGGATGCTACAGTGGACAAACTTCCCAAAACTAAGTTCCACTTAACCAAAATAGCTAATAGTCTCATGAACCTAGTTCTATCTTCTAAGGTCTACAAATTTTCAACTATCCATTCACCATGAGGCATGAATAATAGATGAATTTTATGTACAACAATAAATTAATGTTCAAACTAGATTTACACTACTGTTCATCATCAACAAACAACAAAAAGCATGAACATGAAAGACATCAACACTAAAACATTCTTCACCATCAATGTGCAACATGAACTAACTACCAAAAACAACTTGAAATACTTATAACAACAAAACTAAATCCTAATTTTGAGGAGATGAATCATGTAGCATGTGGAGAAACACAAGAATCCACCAAAACAATGTAATTCTCATTAAAATTTCTACATCATGTCTTTACACAACTCAACTCTCTTTTGAAAATGAGAGGAGACCCCTATTTATAGTTTTCAAAAAGTGAAATGAATGGCCAGGATTTACTTTCATTGTGTGGCCAAGATTCATTTTACATTAGGGTTTCACCTACCCCCAAAATATAACATTATAAAAATGCATTTTGTCCCATTCCTATTTTTTCCTCTAGTGGCTTTGACACTATAGAAATTTTGTATTCTAGTGATTGCCTTCCTCTTCTAGCTATACTATCAAAAACTCATCATCAATGACTGGCTTCCCTGCATTCTTCTAAAGGGTGGCATATTCCAAAAATTTCCCAATCAAAACCTGTAGCTTATCCCACTCCATGATGTCAGATAGAACGATCTAAAAGGTCAGCCTTTTGAATCTTCCACTGATATTCTCCCAATTCTTGGTGCATCTAGGTGTGGCCTTGATTACCTTCTTGGACTGTGTATATGCTCTTGTAGCGAAGTCCATGAAATTCAACATTAGTACATATGTAGCCCCTTGCTCCATCTTCTTATGCAAGAATGGCTTGAGCTTCTTCGGATCTAGCTCTAGGGCATGCATGTCATAATTAGTTATCGTCTTGAGATAATCCTCATTGTCAGTCTTGTACTCCATAACCCATTCAAGGTCGAGCTCAACATCATGCAATACCCTTTCCAAGACTTCCCTTCTATGATCCAAGCCCATTTTCTAGGTCTCTACTAGCCAACGATCATCTTTCATGAGCCCTAATTCCTTTTCCCATGTCTTTTTAGGCATCTCAAGAATGACCTAGAGCTTAGGATATGTGGTTCTATGTAGCTTGGGGAATCTGTGGCAGATTTTCTCCATGGCTTCCAGCTGCTTTTGCAAATCTTGGAATTTGTTGAACATTTGGGCAGCATGACAGATGCTCATGTCGCCATTGTAGATCACCCATTGGAACCAGTCTTTTGTGACTTAGGTACAATTTTTCATTTTCTCCATTTTGTTGAGCTCTTCCTGGGAGAGAAGAGGGGGTACAGATGATTTTTTTGGAGCCTCTTCTTCTAAGGATGTCCATTGTTGGATGTAGGCAGTGAGATCCACCACTTTTACCTTTAGTTCCTCCTTAGAAGATCGATCCTTGTTCATTTGCTGCATAATTGTTGCTAATGACCCTTGGAATTC
Organism: Sequoia sempervirens; assembly: GCA_007258455.2. NCBI lineage: Eukaryota > Viridiplantae > Streptophyta > Pinopsida > Cupressales > Cupressaceae > Sequoia > Sequoia sempervirens. Next base: position 29,668,311 of record VDFB02058242.1, read on the forward strand.
ATCAATCTTCTGCTCTTTGGTTGTTGAGCCAAAGTTGATGGTCAAGATATTGTATCCATTTCCCTCATCCTTATCTGTCATAGGGGTAGCAATTTGCATTTTTCTTGATCTGGAGGTGTCAAGCATGATATGAGAGTGGGCTTTAGGATTTTACTCCTTTCTTTTCTTTGTTTTCACTCTAGCTAGTATTGCTTCAAGTCGAGCCTTTGGATCAACAACCATTGGAGTCTTCTTTTGCAGTTGCCTCTCCAGCCAATCGAGAACCTTGGTTTCCTCTTTAGGTGATCCATGATCACCTTCCTCTCTTTTTTCATGTTGAGGTTGCTCCTCTTCATGGCCCAAGGCCTCTCGATCTATTCTCTCTTCTTCATCTGAGTCCTCAATCTGTATAGCCTTTTCTTTGTCCGACTCAGTAGAGGCTATGTTTTCTTTAGTGATATCTTCTTTTTGAGGTACTTCTTGTAGACACATAAAAATGACCTAGGCCTGCAAGTTTTATTTTCTCCATATTTCTTCTCAACATAATTAAAATAATTAATTATGTCCTATAGTCCAATTTCAACTATTAATTAAATAATTTTCATTTATTTAATTAATTCATGTCTTTTATTCCTCTTGACTATTTAAATAAATAAATTATATTTATTTAATTTAAATACGTCACTAATTTCGTATGCGTCTCTATAATTAAATAAATTCCTAAATTTATTTAATTAGTAGTTACCCCCTATGTCTTCTTGATTATTTAAATAAATAAACTTTATTTATTTATTTAAATACGTCATTAATTTCTAATGTCTTCTTATAATTAAATATTTTTTTATAATTTATTTAATTATTGTCCACCTTGTCTTTTTCTAATTTTAAATAAAATCATTTATTTAAAATTGTCTCTTTCTATTTTCTGCCACCAAGTAAATAATTTGAAATAGCCATTTACTATCACATACCCCCACCACTTTTGAATTAAATTAATTTTTAATTCAAAAGGTCAACATCACTTTTTAAATCAAATAATTTCAAATTATTATTTGATTCTCCAGCTTTTTCTTCTTCCTTGCCCAATATTTCCTCTTGTCACATGCATTTTTGTCCATTGATTTGATTTTTCTAAAATCAAATCTCAACCCTTCATTTGAAATTTACCCTAATGTTTCCCTAACCCTAATTGTTGGTTGTCACATTTAATGTCAACCATTGATCTCAGGGCATGTCTCAATTTTCAATCTTGGCCATTCATCTAAAAATGGATTTTCTATAAAATGGCAATTTTGGCCTCATTTGGACACCTCTTGACTTTGTGATTTCGTGCTTTAGACTTTAGGCTTGTTTGAATTTTTTGAGTACATTGCAACAATATTAGAATCCTTCAATATTTTCTTAGGGCTTGTCACAGGTCATAGTTGCTCATCAAAAATCTGAGGGAAAATATCTACTTGCAACAAATGGAGAAGGGCAATGAAGGTGATTCATGGAGGGCATGAAGACTTGGTGATATTGTTCTTTGTTTTTATGCTAGTTTCTTCCATTGTACTTCATTGTTTAGCTAGGGTTTTGTTTTTTTATGGTTTATAATGCTAACCTCACATTTTCCCTAAGTTACATTTGTGAACCCAACGCCAAAACACTCTTTTTTGCAATTTTCTGTATGAATTTTTTGTTTTTTTTTTTGCAAGTATAGGTATGGATCACCACATCTATAACTTTTTGAGCCACAATCACTATGTTGTGACACATTTTATTTTGGCAACAATGAATCCACATTTCTGAGCCGCATCTGACAAATAGAATGACACATCTGATTTCCTGAGATGCATCCGCAAACCCAACTGACGCATCTGACTGTTACAACACATTCGCTCTATAGAACAATGCATCTACCTTGTAAATTCTATCTTACAATTTTTCAACGCATTCGCTTTACAGAATGACACATTTTCTTGGTAAAATTTTTCTTTCGGGTTTTTGACAAAATTTCCATATTTTTTTCTGTTTAGTAGGTTAGTGAATTTTGGGGTTACTAATCTATTGTTTACAACATGTGGAAAGCTAGAAAAAGGAGTCTAACCTTTGTTTTTTGATGAATTTATATTTCTTTTACAATCCTAAATCAAACAAACAAACAATCTACAACTTGCATTCACATTTCATGGATTTAAAATGAAGATGCATATTCACTCATGGGCTTAAAATGAACACAATCTTGCATTGAAACTCATCAAGGCTAAAATTTACATGCATTTTTCATGGCATTGGCTTAAAATGAACATTGTTTGTCTCACACTAAATTGGGTTAAAAATGAACAAGTGTCTTGTGTGTTTTGTGGTGTAGTGATTGCCTCTTAAGTGTGTATGCAATTCTCTTGCACTTTGTGCCATCTTGAGAAACAAAAACACTAAGAGGTTGTTACTTTACCACCCCCACATTTCTATTTGGGCTTTAAAAATGAACAAACTTGTGAGTGTGAGTTGAAATCTTTGTGTATGCAATCTCCTCATGCCTTAGTGTGATCTTGGATGAACACAAACAAAGCTTTCGATTCACTTTTTTTTTTAACCTTAGAGGGGCCTGCCTCAAAAGAGGGAACAACTCCAACCAGTTTTTCACTCGGGCTTGTATATAAAAGGATAAGACTAAATCATCAAGTCCTCATGGTATGTAGGCCTTAGCCGTGTAGTGTCATTCAAAAACATGTACCTACCTTTTCTTTTAAAGGTATAAGAGACCCTAGTAGAGTGATTAGAGCCTTAAGTGGCTTGTTGTACACTCGCGAGGTTCCATGTCCTCAAGTATTCACTAGAACCCTCTTGTGTAGTTTTCCAAAAACCCATCTATTTGTTGGTGCAACAATGGTCATTGCCAAGGCACCCACATTCTCATAGTTCTTAGTAGAAGTGAAGATCCTATCATGGGAGATTTATGAGGGCTCAAAGCTTGGTTGACCCGAGAAGTGAGTGCAATGTAAGGGGGAGTCAGTGTGGCCAAGCTTCTAAGTTACCTGCTACGAATAATTGCAGCTGGAGTAAAATCCATGTGGGATCTAGTGAATATAGTCCTTGCCAACCCTAGGTTTTTTCTTGTCTTCATTTTGTTTGTTTCAACATTCAAAAATAAAACCATGTGCTTTCCAAGTGTTTTTTGAACCAATGAACAAATAACATCCTTCACAAATCTGGAACAATACATTCAAATTGAAACAAACTCAAAAATCTACCAAAAATTGCAAGGAAAGTAAGCTTTAGACCCTATACAATGCATCTAAGACTCTTTGCAATGCATTTGAATTGCTAAGCCACATTTGACAAACAGAAGAATGCATCTGACTATAGTGCACCACATTTGCTTTACTGTACAATGCAACTGCCCTGTTGAATCGAATCTGAGATCTAAAACAATGCATATGCTGAAACTAAAACACACTTTCCTTTCTGAACTGCATTTGCAATCTGAAGCCACACATCTTCCTATATTGCAACGCATTTTCTTCACAGAAAAAACACAGTCGATCTATTGAACCACAACTACTATCCAAAACCACGCATTTTTTTAAACTAAAACACATTCGACACTCTACAACACATTTGATACCAGAAATGATGCATTTACCTAGCATTTAGGAAAAACACTGTTACTATACAAACCCAAGACCAAAAATTTTCAATATGTTTCTAGACATCTTTTTCCAATGGCCTCTATTCAAAACCAAAAAAATAATTGCTCAAATCTTCCATCTTTGCACTTTAGTCTTCCACCATTCATTTTAGTCCTCATTATCATTTTTCATTTTCTTGCATCCCTTATTCCAAAAATCCAAAAATCCAAAAATAGTGTCACACCTTTCATTTTAGCCTTTATTATCATTTTGCATTTGACATCCCCTTTATACAACATTGTCATTATTGCATCCCTTATTCCAAAAATCCAAAAATATAATGTCATATCATTCCCATTCCTAGGTTTAGTTGTCAGTTATCCTCCCTCATTTGAGAAAATCCTTATATGGTTGAGACTAGGCTCTAAAGGAAAAGAAGACAAATGGATCCTTTTGGACAAGATAACATCCCTTACAAATTTTCTAATGACATGAAATTAAACACAGACATGGGGGAACCTTTCATCAATCCTTTCAGTGACATGAACATGGCATCTTTCTCACACAACCCCTTTGAACAATTTATACATAGGGATGAAAATGGACAAGTATTCATGGAAGACTTAGAAGCTACCACTCAAAACCCCGACATGGCTTCCTTTGTGGAGGAATTACTCTTGCAAGATTCAGAGAGATATCTAGCCATGCTTTTACACCAAGGGGCTAAATTTCCATGAGGGTTCAACATTAACACCTTAAGAGCAACATCTCTTGATCATAATGCAAACAATAATGCAAATAATACCCCCAAAACCAATTAACCACAACATAATACAAGCAATACCTTTGTTGGTGCCACCACACAAAATGCAACAAACACCATCAATGCTACTTCTATTGGAACTACCACTCAAAACACATCTAACATGATCAACACAACATCTAGTGTGGGAACATCAACCATATCACAACCCATATCACAATCTATCCCACATGTGTCAATAGTTATGTCACAAATTGTTGCAACTACCTTTGGATCAATGGGGAAAAATTCATCAAACCTTTTATTTGGATCTTCATCTAGTGCTATGGGAATGACATCATCAAACCTTTTAATTGGGTCCTCAACTAATGCCATGGGAACAAACTCATTGAATGCATTTGGGAGAAATAAATGACGAATCGCTATTCCAGGACCTCAGCCAAATTTTAATACTTCGTCACAAATCAATACCAATACTAATATTCCCCAAAGACAAAACACCAATATTCCCCATGGCCACATTTACCAATTTGGACAAGGTAACCAAATAACTCAACACATGATTCCATTCAAGCATCAAAACACTCAAGGAAAACATATTCCACAAATAAAAACCAACATTGTTGGAACTCACATTCCTACATGCACGTCACACATCCATACACAACAACACATTCCTAATCAAAATCCGCAATACCAAAAAATTCCAAACCAAAAAACATCATACATTCCACAAAAACACAACCCAAATCAGAACACATAATTATAACAAATGGAAACTAATGGGATACCCATTACCAGCATGTGTGACGCTACAAACAACCCTATAATTGATGCACTCACACCTCAACTTGCAACCTTGCAAAAAAAATGGAGAACATGCAATTGTCCCACAAAAAGACCCACATATCATATGACTTATGTCCATACTCATTTGACATGAGTTTATACATGCCACAGTTCCCTCTCGTATATGTGGTACCCAAATTCACTAAATACAAAGGAAAAACTAATCCCCTTGAGCACATAAGAGAATTTACAACCAATTGCATGTATGTTGCATATGAACATACCTATCTAATGAGACTCTTCCCTAGAAGTCTTGCGGGTCCCATACTTGAGTGGTTTTCTACCTTCCCTAAAGGAATAAAGTCATGGGAGGAACTTGTTGATAAATTTGTACAAAATTATGCCTTTAACATCGACACCGACATTACCATTGCCAATTTATGCACGACTACTCAAGAGGAAACTGAGGAGACCTTCATTCCATTTTTCCAAAGATGGCAGGGTCTGGAAAGTTAGTGCCTCGTCAAGATACCAGAAAAAGAGAAGGTAAACATGTTTGTCCAAAACCTTGTGGGCCCATTGAGATACAATTTACAAGTTCACAGTTGCACCACTTTCATAGACCTCGTCGAAAAAGGAGTTCAACTCGAAAAAGCCATTATTGCTATGGCAACAAGAACACAAATGCAAACCCACCTACTGACACAAACAAATACTAAGTAAAAAAAAAACATATCACCAATGATGGCGTTGTTGACGCTAAAGCAATAAACACAATAGGTCTTGCAATCACACTAAAAGGAGCTCAAACACATAACACACCATTGACCACAATGACACCTACCGCAAATGCCATTCAAAAAAAACAAAGCCAAGGGAAACCACGTCAAACTAGACAATTTCAAAAAAAGATGCACATACACCTCCTTAGGTGAACCAATTGAAGTTGTCCTTAAGAAGCTCCTCCAAAAAAATGTCATTACATTGCTAGAATCTAAACCATATGACCCAAGACAATTCAAGCCATCTTGGTGGGATGACAATGCATCCTGCAATTACCACCAAACAAAAGGGCATAAAACTCCCTCCTATCAACAATTAAGAAATATTCTAAAAGGATCTTATTGAAAATCATACCATTGAATTAGACGGACAACAATTTTCTTTAGACTTAGACCATACAATTCATAAAAACCCACTATAGGATCATGGTTCAAATAATCCATCTATGTCAGGTCCAAATAATAATAAAAAACAAGCCAATTACACTTGCGTTGCCTTTGAATATTCCAATGGACCCATAATTAATCACCTTCGAGTTTCCAACGAACATGTCAATACTATCACCATTAAGAAGACTCTAGATTGCAATGTTACCACCCATAGAGGCAAAGTCACAATAGCTAGTCCTCATACTAGACAACTAGAGATTACAATACCTGGTCCATCTACCAAACAGTCATAACCCAAAGGACAATTTAATCTTATTAACCAATTGGGAAAAAAGCCCACTCAAATCTCCATACTCAATATGCTACACATCTCGCCTGCACACAAATCCATACTTGATAAAACCTTACAAGAGTCTTTTTTCCCTAATCACATTGATGTCAAGCAATTCGAAGCCATAGTTGGATACTTGACTAGTCCCCATCACAATACCTTTTCGGATCAAGACTATTCCTCACCCAAACCATCTCACAATGATGCACTGTATATCAAAGTCTGCATCCATAAACATAAGGTTAGACGAGTCTTAGTAGATGGCAGAGAAGGATTCAATATATGCTCCCTAAAACTAGTCAAAGCACTAGGATTTTATGATGCTTGTGTAGATGCTACCAAAAGTATGTCATAAAGGCATATGATGATGAGGAACATTCCTCTAGGGGCATTAGCACACTTCCTATTCGTGTAGGGATGGTCATCAAAGATACATGTCAGGTCCTGGATCTTGAACAACCTTACAACATATTGCTTGGTAGACCTTGGATCCATGCCTTAAAGGACATACCATCCACTTACCACCAATTTCTAAAGTTTCCTTTTGATGCACCGAAATGACTATACTTGGAGATTCTGACCCCTTCCAGTATTGCACCAATTTGAGAGGTATTTCCAAACACCAAGTGCCAATTAACCATGAAGCTTTGACATCCACTTCTTCCAAATACATTGATCCATCCACACTCACTAAACCATCCATGTCGACTTCTTTGACCTCCACCATACCATCTTCTACCATCATCCCAAGCGGCGACCCTAATATCAAGATCCAGGACCAAGGTTGCAAAGAATACATATTGAACACAACATATTATATCACTACAATACCCAAGTCCCCAAAAGCCCATGGTTGGCCTTGTTTTAAACTAGAGCCCAAAGAGATTTTTAAAGTTCCTCTGACGATGACTTTCACCAAATTGGGGGAACTAAATAAAGAAGACCTTGGAGACATATTAGGCTGGATCTACAAAGAAATAGATGACCTACCTCTCCTACCAGTACATCAATATGGAAAAGGCTATGATATAATGAAGGAAAAAGGCTATGATGGAATTAATGTCCTTGGTAAAGACAAGATGGGAAGAAGGGAACCTATAATTCCTTCTAGAAGACCAAAGTATCTAGGGTTAGGGTTTAGACCATTTGAAACTGACAATCCATGTACCAATGTACTTTCAGGTGAGAGCGTGAATGCTTCTAAAAGTGTCGAGACAACTAAAGATTCCTTTATCAAAACTGACTCACATGAGTGGGAATTTGGTTCTCAAAGATCCTTAAGTGACTATTTCCTTCATGAAATGTTTCTAGAACCTAGTGAGCTCTCTTTTGATGAAATATTCAAACAAATGTTTAAAGTTGGATTCCCTAAAGATCCCCCTAAAGTCTCATTGAAAAGAGAAGAATTGGTAAGACTCTTTTGGCCTCATGATGATGACAAACCTAAACTATCATCTGATCCTATTGATCATCATCCTGACTTTCCTATCCAACCATCTGACCCTATGGATCATCATTTCAACTCGCCTGTCCAACCATCTAACCCTATCAACCATCATTCTAACTCATTTGATTGGCCACATGACACTACTAACTGTGATGCCAATCCATTTGTCCCCTATTTTTCCAATGAGTTTGATTTTCCTAAATCAAATGAAGATGACTACTGGAAGGAATTAAAATGGGACTTTGAGGATGAAAATTCCATCTATACCCTTTCCGCATCCTCCCCACCATTTTCCAACACTGATGATGGTATATCCCTTGTCTACCCACAACTCATTGATTGGGATCAACAAGGCTTGCCCAGTATGGACATTTTTTAGAATGACAAAGCCATTGCAAAATTTATGGGACTCCGTGAAGGAATACCAAGTGGGGACCATAAAGCTGGATTCACTATAGATCTAGATTCTGTAGCATACTTCGGGAAGATTGTGAAATCCTCTAGTCACAAAAATAGTAAAAATAAAACAAAAAAAGACACGTGTTTAGGTGAAAACCACAAGGAACCTTCTAACGATACAAAAGTAAAAATAAAGGATGTATCCAAGGGTGAAAACCTCTCTGAGGTTCCCAAGGATGGAGGATTGTATTTTCTTCCCATTACATAGGAAAAATAGACAATGCTCATTAAGGACACCATAGAAGTTAATATAGCCACACCAGAGGATCCCAAAATGGTTTTATTTGCTGGATCATTAATAGAAGAAGTAAAATCTGAATTCCAAAAGTTCTTTGCATAACATAAGATTAACTTCGCATGGTCCTATGCCGATATGCCCGGACTGGATCAAACTTGAGTTTTGCACCATATGCCCTTACTTTCAGATGCCAAGCCAATTAAGCAAAAGTTATGAAAGATGCACCCACATACTTCCTTGTTAGTCAAAGTTGAGCTCAAGAAGTTGTTAGACGCGAGGTTCATAAGATCAATATACTATGTAGACTGGATTTCAAACCTTGTACCTGTCACTAAGTCAAATGGTCAAATATGAATCTATATAGACTTCTGCGATCTGAACAAGGCATGCTAAAAAGATGACTTTCCACTTCTAAACATAGACATCGTTGTGGATCTTACAAAAGGGTACGAGATGCTATCCCTTATGGATGGAAGGGATGGTTTCTCGAGTTACAATCATATTCAGATTGCCTTAGAAGACCAACACAAAACAACATTCACTTGTCCATGGGGTACCTACTATTGGAATGTTATGCCTTTTGGTCTCAAGAATGCAGGTGCCACATATCAACAAGCCATGACCACAATATTTCATGACCTCATGCACACGCTAATGGAAGATTATGTGGATGACCTCTTGGAAAAGTCTTTAACACATAGTGATCATCTTATTTTCCTAGAATTTTTTTTCAAAAGGCTGGAAGAATACAAGGCCTGTTTGAATCCTAAGAAGTGTGTCTTTGGTGTAACTTTAGGAAAAATTTTGGGGTATATAGTTTCTCACAAAGGCAATGAAGTTGATCTCACCAAAGTGAAAGCAATATTGGACATGCCTCCGCCAAAAGGAATCAATGAGTTTAGGACATTACAAGGCAGGTTACAGTCTATTTGATGCTTTTGAAACATATATTTTTGGGACCCTATGGACTACTCTTGCACTTCTAGGGTTTTCACCGAAAAGGAGAGAGATATGGCCAAAAATTCTAATGATTCACTCAAATCAAGATGTATGCAATGTTACCTAGGCTAGATGAAGTAAACTAAATGCAATTGACTAATCTAAATGACTGAAAATGAATGCAAAACTGAGATTTATGCCTTGTTTGAAAACATAGTGTTGTTTGCAAAAAGGTTAAATTAATGAACAAAAATGCAATTTTTAACCAAATAGAAAGTTGTTTCTCAAAATATGTGCACCTGCAAGGTTGTAGATGACTGAAGAACAATCTAGAAAGCTAATGAAATTTGAAATTTCGATGACTGAGACTCATTCACCACCTTGGGTGAATCAGTCCCAGATCAGGACTTTTTTGCACAAAACCTATTTTCTGAAAATCGAGGATCTAAAACCGCATCTGACTCAAATCATGACCTTAGGATGGAATCATGCACCATGCATGGTGAATTAGTCCTCTTTCTGATTTCTACAATCTCAAAACTCAGATTTGTACCTTGACCCCTGCACAACAAATTCTGATGAAAAATTGATTTCAGATCTTAGAAAATTCATGCAAAACAGCTTAAAAGAGTTGATCTAATGGGGGGTTTTCCTTAGTCAAACCCCTAGATAGGTAATTAAACCTTGGATAGAGAAAAATTTGCATAAACCCTAGCCTTAGATGTGTTAAAAACTAGGAAAAGATGAAATGTAAGAAGGGCCCTATTCTATTGCTCTAGAACAAGACATGCAAGAGTAATTGAAATGATGAAAGATCTCAACCCTAGAAACCTTACAACACATGAAAAATAAGAATAAAATGACATGTAAATGCTAAACAAACACAATGCAAACTTTAATATGAAGATAGAGTGAAAATGGAAGATGGAATCAATAGGAAACCAAGTCCTTAGGCATGATTTGGTGGCTAGTTGCATCTCTTCACCCTAGATTTCTTCATGATTCACCATAGGCATCCATCATCAACCCTTTCCAATGTTGGATCTTGACAAGAAAAGTGAGCTTCAAGACCTACAAAAAACCCTAGTTTGTTTCCCTAAAACTTCAACTTTTGTTAATGAAACTTGTTGTGGAAGACTTTACCCTAAAAAATTCTCTTGAGAGATGATAAAAAGATACAAAAAGATGATCAAATATTGTGTAAAATGACTTGAGAAATGTGTATTTATAAGCAGCAACACCTTATTCTCCCATTAATTAGACCTAAGAGGCCAAAATTCACCAGAAATAAAAGTTAAATTGATTAAATTCCTACTTAATTTTGAATTTTCCCTCAAAGGGGACTCATTCGCCACCCTTGGCAAATGGGTCACACCAGAGGGGACTCATTCGTCCAAGGTGGAAAATGGCTCCCACTACTATAGTTGAAGGTGGGTTGTTGGGGTATGATGTCATTAAATGTTGTTTGTCGAGTTTTATGTGATTTCTCATATGAAACAGACCTCTAGATCAAAATTAATAGGTCTAAGGGCCTATAAATGTTGTTTTGAAGGAGAAATGATGTGAAGGGACTCAAAAGTGGGTTCAATAATGCGTGAAATTGTCTTTTTTCTCAAGCAGTTCCAATTTTCTATGGCACATTTAGCCCCCACTTTAGCGCCCATATGACTCTATGTGCATATGTAAGCGAAAAGACTCTAAACAATGCACCTTACTACATAAAAGGATACATATTAAAAAAGATAGGAGAATGAAGCCCCTAGTGTAGTTATTTGCACAACCACAACATTAGGAACCACATCCTGCAACAAACATTCATTAATTGCTCAAAAATATTATTATGTAACTCTTAGGAATCCAATTTGAGGGTGGATGTATGCCCCCCTTGATTCTTCTTGCTTTACGGAGGTGGAATCAAGGTAGCAACCTAACCACATTGAACAAGAAACATCATATCATAGGGAATTTCCAAGTACCATGCCACATAATGATAGATAAATGATGATTTTGGGTGTGGAATCATGATTACATCACATCAAAGGACATCGAAAATGGATTACCCTAGCACCTAGTATGATGATTTTAAGGAGATATATTATAAAGCCTTTAAGAGACAATAACCCTATGGTAATGCATAAAAGTAAGAAGAGGTGAACAGTGATTAAAGGAGAAGAAAGTAATTTGTCACTTGCTATTCATTTTACCTTCATGTAGCTTGAAAGTGACGAGTGAGAGAAGAACATGCCGAGCAGATGGGATTACACACCTTTGTGGCTGGATGATCTTCGTGAGTAGGTGGCGTGCATCAATCTATATCATGAGGTGAGTCGATTTTGTAACTTTCAATTGTGATTTGATGGTATTTTAATTATTTTTATGCATGGATAGGTTAATTTAGGGTTCTTGGAATTTTTTTTGCAAAGTGTTCCTTTTTTTTGCAAAGTGTCCCATTTGTTTGCAAAGTGTCCCTTTTGTTCGCAAAGTGTCGTTTATTCGCAAAGTGTCTTGTTTCTTTGCAAAGTGTCTCGTTTCTTTGCAAAGTGTCCCTATTTCTTTGTGAAATGTCCTAAAAGGGTTCTAAAGTGTCTAGGGCCATTAGGGAAGCACACTAGATCGGCTTTAGCACACTTGCATGATGAAAATTATGAAAATTGAAAACAATAGATGAAATTTAGAGCATTTTGTGATAATTTTGATAGGTTCCCGCCCAGTCACAGTAGCGGCTAGGGGGAAGATAGTTGAAATTTTTGATAGATCATGTGCCAATGCTATCAGTGGTAGAGGTAGAGCATTTACAGTCAGTGGGTATCTATTGGGAATATCTTATGCCACCCATGAGATACCATGCCACCATGTTGATGGCTCTATGCGAGCGTTGGGATGTAGATACCTGTACCTTTCATCTTCCCACTGGGGAAATGACCATCACACTCAAGGATGTACACTGAGTTCTCAGAGTTCCTATTCAGGGAGCATGAGTGTATTTCTGGGGGGGTTGGTCATTTTGAGAGAAGAAAAGAGATATGCATTATTGTTCAGATGGACCTATACATCATGAGAGGGTTAGAGCATGGATCAAGCTTCCCATGTTGTTATATTCATGAGCTCCTATGGTTAGATGGATTATGATGTACACAGTGGTACTAGTTCTCAATCCAAATATATGAGCGTTAGAGCGTGGACCTATACATGATGAGAGGGTTAGAGTGTGGATCAAGCTTCCCATGTTGTTGTATTCATGAGCTCCTATGGTTAGTGGATTATGATGGATTATGAGCAACACACTTGGATGGGGGACTAGTACACCTGATACAAGGGATGTATGAGTAGAGGACAGTCTATGCCTGGGGCCGCTGCATTCTAGCACACTTGTATTATGATCTTGGTCAGTTTGTATTTCAAGAGATTGATAGTATGGTCCATTGCACGCTTCTATAGGTGTGGTGCCTTGAGCATATCACATGTACCAAGCCTGTCGTATACCCTTGTACTATAGAAATAGGATACCCACGAGCATTCGGCTATCCTTTGTGACAACTATGGCAGTATGGTGATTTACACTTTTGGAGGGTGAGATTTGACTGGTTAGAGGAGGACGAGGTCCTATGGAGGCCCTATCTACTCACTCAATACTGGCCAAACCCCAATGAACAGTTACGAAGGATGCAAATGCATAGATATCTAGTAGGGAGGCATGACTATGTCATATGATCATTCTATTATGGGTGAGTCATGTGACAGTTTGGATAGGTGCAGAAACAACCAAGGGCATGCCCCTTCATTAGATGATTAGTGCAGAGTGCCTAAAGGCTAGGTGACACTATTCAGCTGATGATAGATCATGTACAAGAGAGTAATTTTGATGATTCAGATCATAACCAGCCACCAGTCTCTGACACTAATGATGTCAATAGCATAGATGAGCACGAGGAGTGGCAGTCATATGCATGACTAGATCCTATGTTCCCCATGTATTTTCCTCTAGGTGATGCAGAGCTAGTACCAGATGAGGGTGATGAGCTAGAGGAGAGAGAAAAGGAGGTACGGTATAGGCCAATAGATATTTTTACAGATATTATCGATGAGGAGTACCAGTCTGAGGTCAATCCTAATTATGAGGACCAGGATTTGGTTTGCGAAATTTTTGTATGTTATTTTTGTTTTGATTGTTTTGTTCAGGTTTTTCAGCTTAGTTAGAAGTGGATTTTGAATCACGAATTGAAATTGAGTTATGGTATTCACACAAGGTTGTGTATAAATGCATAAATGAAGGGAATTTCATCATAGTTAGCTTCTCCTAAGGGTTTTTGTGAAATTTTTCTATAAATATCTTTTATATATGTGCATCAAGAATCTTGACATCAATTTGAGCATACAAGGATTGGTATCATGAGAAAATCTGTTACTTTTTCATCTATGTTTTTTCCACATCGCATGAGGTTAGACATTGTCTTTTTAGGTGTCATGTGCACTTGAAAGTGACTTATGAAAGAATCCACCAATTCATTGAAAGAACAAATGGAATGATTCAAGGAAAGTTGGAAAACCATTATAAGGCAGTATCTTTCAAGGTCCTTGGAAACAATTTGGCTAACAATTTATCATCAAGTACAAAATCACTACACAAAGTTGTATAAGCATTAACATGGTTGATAGGGTCTCCTTTACCTCCATATTTCTCAAACTGAGGCATTTCTATCCCTTGTGGCATTGGGGTACGTAAAATTTCTAAGGATAAGGGGCTACTAAGGACATGATATGTGGGTGGAGCGGTTTGACCTTGGCTAATGGTGGAAAGTTGATGTTGAATGGAAGAAACGGTGTTAAGGAGCTATGTAAGAATAGGGTCAAGGTAAGTGGGTTGAGGTGGAAGAGAAAAGGGTGATGGAGTGTAGGTGATGTTAGGGGAAGTGAAAGAAATACTAAGGGGGGTGAAGGTAGTGGAAGGGACTTGTGATGCCACAAGAGAACAAGGAATGCTAGCTGGAATCAAGAAAGAAGTAGCTGCATAAATAACCTGATGCATAGTTGTTTGGACTTACGAATTGGTATAAGTTGGGATGGATGCTATGGTTGAAGGGGGAGGAACTTAAGGTCCTCCTTGGCTTACAGGAATGTTTTCGGATTGAGTATTAGAAGAGGCATGTTTATTGTAAATCTTGAAAATTCTCTTTATCACTTGCAAGCCATCATCATTTTCAATCAAACAATGAAGATTGTCAATGGCAAGTATGGCAGTGGTGGAATTTTTTTCAAGTGACAAGTCTTGTTGTAAATGTGAAAAATCCTCATGAATATTACTAATCTTTTCTTACGGGAGGGATTTTTTTTGGGTGTCAACATTCATTGGATGGAAAGGTGAAGGCATAGAAGTGATATTGTCAGTGCCTAATGCACCATTGTCCATACTAGGAGTAGGAGCTCATGAGATCCTAACGTCCACAACGAAAGTGCTATCGCGGGAAGCCATGAGTCTAGAACTTCTTCTCACTAAAGTAATATCAATGGGGCACCAAACACTCATACAAGTACCACAAAGGAGGGCGTGAAATCAAATGCAAGGTAATCTAAGATGTCTAAATGGAAATAATAGAAATTTTTCTAACTATAATAGAGAACTAACTAAAGAAAATTGAAATGCAAGAAAATGCCAGAAAAATGCCAAAAATGTTGTTTAAAAAGTGCAGAGAGACTGATTCACCCAAGGTGGGGAAGAAGTCCCAGTATGATGTTTTTGTGTGTTTTTTAGAAATTTTAAGATGATTTTAATACTCTACAGAATGCAATCAAGGATGTAGAATGAAAATTTTCAATTTTTTCAATAAGATGCAATGCAAAAATGAAATCTAAATGAAGTTTTCACTAATGCAATATGAAGAGTCCTAGAATGCAAAAACAAAACAATGTCCTAATTGAATATTAATGCAAATTTAATCTAGGATGCAATATGAAAATGAAATCATAAATGCAAAGTGTTTGAAATGATGGCTCACCAAAATGAATTGTATATTTTTGGGTTCCTATGGACTTCTCTAGCTCTTCTAGTGTTTTTCACCTAAAAGGAGAGAGATAGAGCCCAAAAATGCTAAGGGTTCATTCAAATAATGTTAGGTGAGATGTTTTCTAAGCTAAATGAAGTAAACTAACTATAATTGAGTGATCTAAATGACCGAACTTGAATGCAAAACTAATATTTAAACTATGTTGGAAAACACACTGTGATATATGCAAACAATGAACTAAATGAACATAATAGAAAGAAATGAGATGAAACAAAGTGCACCTGGGAAATATTTGATGATTTTGGAATGTTGTGGATGCTAACTAAAATCATTGAAATTTCACAGTGGGACTCATTAGCCTATGGTGGCAAATTAGTCCTCGTACTGGTCAAAAAGTTTCAGAAACTGGTTTCTGATTGTTGGGATTTGGAATTTGAAAAAATTCATATTTTTAGTCCTGAGGTGGGACTCATTTGCCACTAGTGGAAAATTAGTCCTCTCCATTAATTTTGAAACATTAGGAGACAACTCTGCAACACCATATCTAGAAATCTTTGATTATTAGGTTGTCGAAGTCAAATATGGAGGAAATGGACAAAAAACCTTCTCCAAGCTTGAAATATGAATGAGTTGACTTGAAGCACCTATTTGACTTGTTACCAATCTTCAACACCAAAAATATTGTTAAATATGCATACTTAGGTCTGCAAACACACATGGACTAGGGGGAAAATGGTTGAGGGTTAGCGAATAGGGGTTTGCCTTGGTCAAACCCCACTTTTGGTAATCAAATCCTTAATGAAATAGTGAAATGAAAGAGAATGATAAAATAATAACATGCAATAGCTATGAACTTACCAAACCCTTGATAATGCAAATCTAAAGTAGTGACATTGGATGCTCCAAGTGCTTGAGTATTGCTTGATAAGATGTTGTAACATGCTTGAATGCTTAAGATTGCTTGAATATGATGTGTGAATGTTGGAGGATGAATGATTGAATGAATAGGGTGTAAAATGAGATGAAAATCACATATTTATACAATCTTGTGCCTTAGTTACCTATTCATACCTCATCACAAGCTGACATCAAGTGTTTTTGAATAAAAACCCAAAAAGAAAATTTTAAATTTTTTGAATTTGGAGCCAAGGGGGACTCATTCGCCACCCATGGTGAATGGGTCCCACCTAGGACCTGAAATTAGGTGTCGGGGTTTATGTTGCATTTAATGTTGTTTATCTGGCTTACATTCAAAAATACACTTAATTAACACATATGAAGGCATAAAGGAGTCAAATAAAACATGAGAAAGTGATAAATAGTGAAGTTGTGCCTAGAAAAGCATGAAATCTTGTTTCAAGACTTTACAACACTTCAAAATAGGACTTGATTAGTGATGAAGAGGTGATTTTTAGGTAAATTGTAATAAATAGAGTCTAGAAGAATGTAGAAATATCTTACAACACCTTCACAACACCTTCACAAGACGTCATTATTTGAATTTTAGTACATAAATATGCATGTACAAGCCATGCTATGACATAAAATCAAAGAAAAATAGATCAAGCACCATGAAACAAGACATAAAAGGCCATGAAAATGACAAGGGGCCATTTTTCTACGACACAGGTTGCATCTCATCAAATTGGCCAAGGTCATCTTAGGAGTCATATGCACTTGGAAATGATTAAAAGATGCCTCAAAAAGTTCATTGAATGAATGAATTGATTTGTTCGGTAAAGAGGAAAAACATTCCAAGGTAGTATCTTTTAAGGACCTAGGAAAAATCTTAGCCAAAATTTTATCATCAAGGAAAAAGTCACCACATAAGGCAATATAAGCATTAACATGGTTAGAAGGATCCCCATTTCCTCCATATTTCTCGAATCTACACACCTTTACACCTTGTGGTATCAGTGTTCATAATATCTCCAAGAAAAATGGACTACTTTTGACATAATATGTAGGTGGGCTATTTTGATTTTGATTGATGGTGGAAATATGCTTTTGAAGGGATGAAATGGTTTGGAAGAGTTGATTTATGAGAGGATCATTACTTTTTCTATGATATGGAAATGAAAAAGGTGAGGGGGTGTATGTGTTTGAGAGACAAGTGAATGGAATACTTATAGGTGGTAAAGTGGTAGGAGATATGATGTGCGATGCCACAAAGGAACTAGGGATGCTAGCGGAAATACCCAAGGAATCACTTTACTAGTTGGTTGCATTGTTGTTGTGACTTGAGGGTCGGTATAGGTAGGTGTACCATAGAAAAATGGCCCCTTGTCATTTTCATGGCCTTTTAGGTCTTGTTTCATGATGTTTGATTTATTTTGCTCTAATTTTATTATGTAGCATGGCTTGAACATGCATATTTAGGTACTAAAATTCAAATAATGACGTCTTGTAAGGTGTTGTGAAGTGTTGTAAAAAAATTCTACACTCTTCTAAACTCTATTCATTACAAATTACCTAAAAACCACCTTTTCCTCACTAAACAAGTCGTATTTTGAAGTGTTCTAAAGTCTTGTAACAAGATTTCACACTTTCTAGGCATAACTTCGTTATTTACCCCTTTCTTATGCTTTATTTGACCCTTTTATGCCCTTATAAGCTTTAATTAAGCATATTTTTTAATGTAAGCCTAACAAACAACATTAAATACAAGATAACTCTCGACACCAATTTTCAGGTCCTAGGTGGGACCCATTCATCATGGATGGCGAATGAGTCCCCCTTGGCTCCAAATTCAAAATATTTTAAATTTCTTTTAGGTTTTTATTCAAAATCACTTGATGTCAGCTTGTGATGAGGTATGAACAGGTTACTAAGGCACAAGATTGTATAAATAAGCTATTTTCACCTCATTTTACATCCTCCAACATTCGTACATAATATTCAAGCAATCTCAAGCATTCAAGCATCTTACAACATCTTATCAAGCACTATTTAAGCATTTTGGAGCATCCATTGACACAAATTTATATTTGCATGTTGTTAGTTTATCATTCTCTTGCATTTCATTATTTCATTAAGGGTTTGATTACCAAAGTGGGGTTTGACCAAGGCAAACCCCTATTTGCTGACCCTCAACCATTTTTTGCCTCTTGCATGTGTGTTTGTAGACTTTTGTGTGAAGATTTAACAAGTATTTAGGTGTTGAAAAGTGGCCAGCAAGTCAACTAGGAGCTTCAAGTCAAATCAACTCTATTTCAAGCTTGGAGAAGGCTTTATGTCCGTTTCCTGCATAATTGACTTTGGAAACTCGCCAAGCAAACATTTTTAGATTTGGTGTTGCAAAGTTGTCCCTTGATTTCTTAGAATTTTGGGAGAGGACTGATTCACCACCAGTGGTGAATGAGTCCCACCTTAAGACTGAAAATCTAAGTTTTGCTAGATTCTAAATCCCGACAGTCAGAAACTAGTTCTCGACTATTTTTCACCAATAGTAGGACTAATTCACCACCCTGGGCGAATGAGTCCCACTATTGATTTTCTATAACTTTAGACAACATTCATAATGGAATAATATAATTTTTAGAGATAAGGAAATTTCAGAGAACAATGTTTTTGAAAAAACCTTCATATTAATTGTGGAAAACTATAATATCATTCCTCAACAAGAGAATAAAAAAGAGGTTGTGGTGTGCACTCCATATGATTTAAAGATAGCCAAGGAGTGGAAGATTAAAAATGATGTGTCAAGGGATTCTAAACCTACAAAAAAAGACTGGACTAGGGTGAGTTGGTGTTTTCCTCCGTGTGACTAGTTTAAAGCTAATTTTGATGGCGTGGCGAAGGGAAACCCAGGATTGGAAAGAAGTGGAGGAGTGATTAGGTATTCTAATGGTAATTTTATAGCGGTGGTGGCTATTCCTATTGGTTCTCAAACTAATCACGTGGCTGAAGCTATTGGGGCCTTTCATGCGATTAACTTGGCTATTAAAAGGAATATTAAATATTTATGGCTTGAAGGAGACTATAAAAACATTATTGATTGCCTCCTAGGGAAGTCCCCTTCTTCATGGTCTATCAAGAGTTGGATAGAAGAGGCTAAGTCCCTCCTAGTTAATTTTGACAAAGTTAAAATTACTCATGCATTTAGGGAAGCCAATAGTGTGGCTGATTTCTTTGCTAACAAAGGGGTTAAACAATCTAAGATGGTCACGTGGTAGAACCTCAGTGATCTTGGTGCCAATATCCAGGCCTTAATTAATTATGATAGCATGCATGGGAAAATAGCGACTTATTTTGATGATTAGAGTAAGTAGGACCAAGTAATTCAACATCATTAGATTTGATGGGGCCACTTTTAATATCTTAACTGGTAGTAAGAGGTGGCATGTTTTGTGGGCTCTTTGGTCTAGTTGCGGAATTTCATCTTAGTGCTCTGGTTGTGAGGTGTTTGTGACTATGGGAGGTGACAGGAAAAGGGTGGAGCTGAAAACCTATGAAATGCATAAGAGGAACCTGAAGGTCTGGGAAAAAATTGAACGTGGTGGTCTGCTCCTGTTCATTGAGAAGCTTCATGGGCCTAATTTGAAGGCAACTAAGTACTTTGAGAAAAAAATGGAACAATGGGGAAATATTTTTGTTTGGTAGGCAGGTCAAGGTGGATGAGAACCTTATAGGAGAAGTGATTGGCATGTCTATCAAGGGAACAAAATTCTTTCATGATAGAAGGTTCTCTGATGAAGCGGTTATCAGATTCCCTAAGAGAAAGAAAATATCAAGCTGATAAAAGTCTCCAATAGCTACTTTAAAGCAAATACGATTAAATCGCTATGGAGGAAGGTGCTCAGACTCATCATGGAATACATTAATTTGGATGGTAGATTCACTAGGGTTTATGGCTACCACTTCGCCTTGCTCAATCATTTCTATCACAAGATAAGGGTTTCTTTACTGTATTACTTGTACTATTCCATGAGTAATAGTCATGAGGATCATAGGAAGGATCCTAAGAAATACCCTATTCTGTATTCTAGCATTATTAGGCTCATTTATGAACATTTTCAAAATATGTCAGCCTTATCCAACCCTATCCTTGCATTGCCCTCAGATGATGAGGATACTGAGGATAGTGTTTCAGAGGAGGGTAAGGAGCTTGACCCTAAGTGGAATGTTGAAGGTCCCCTGACCCCTAATTTTGGTAAGAAAACCCAGCAGGGTAATCCCCTGCCTATGAATCCTATTGTTGCAAAAAATCCCAGTTGCTCTGTTCCAAAAGCTAAAAACTCTAGCTGCCTTGGTAAGAATGTCAAGCCCTCCCAAAAAGAATCCCATGTTAACAAATTGGTTTCTTACTTTGAGGATTTCCAGGAGGACTTTTTGGAGGCCCCTAATGCTAGCCAGAACTCTCACCCATCCTTCCTTACTTTGGACAAAAAAAAAAGGCCAAAATTCCCAAGAGACCTAAACTCTGAGGACCACTATTTTAAACTAGATCGTGAGTTTCCTGGGGATATCCTAGCGATTGCTAGGAATGGCACTGTGGATTACTTTAGAATAATGAAATGGAATTTTCATGAAATTAAAGACCTTAATCTCAGAAATAGAGCCCTCAATGGCAAGCTGGAGGAGTTGGAAGGTAAAGTTGGCTCCCTTATAACTATGGAGTGTGGGAGGAAGAAGGATGGAATGAGAATGGAGGTTGAGGAGAATGAAGGAAAATTCAAATTTCTGGAAGATGAAATACGTAAATTGAAAAACGCTATGAGAACTATTATGGAGAAAAATCACAGAATGGCAAAACATAATGCCATCATCATTAGTGCAATCTCTGAGAAACTGGAGAACTCTCAATAGGGTTCTCTAGTTGTGGATCTGGTTGCGGATAAGGACAAGAACAAGACTGAGGATTTTGGTATTTCCAAGTAGATGAGAGCCAGTATGAAGAGGAAGAATTTTCCTATGCCCCAGATTGTTTAGGTCTTGAAGAAGGGCATTCAGGATATGCACAATCTTCAAGCAGAGGTTGTTGAAGCTCTTAAGTTCTTAGGTTAGCTGGGGGTTTCTTGTTGGTTTTTTTGTTTGGTTCTTTTGGTGGCCCTGGCTAGCCTTGGGTTGGTTCCTGTTGTGTCTCTTGGATTTATTTTGATGCATCCTTTTTGTCTTTGGTTACTTTAATTCTTATTCTATCTCTCTATAAACTCTGTGGTTTTGGGTCCCTGTAAAACCCATTTTTTCCTTTATCAAAAACTTTAGACAACATTCAAGACATTCCAAATTCCTCAAATCTTTCCCAAGTGCACTCTGTTTCATCCCATTTCTTTATGTTTTGCATTTCATTCATCTTTTAGTTCATTGTTTGCATATCATAGTGTGTTTTCCAACACAGTTTAAATCTTAGTTTTACATTCATATTTAGTCACATAAATCTCTTAATTGCATTCAGTTCAGTTCATTTATCTTAGATAACATCACACACAACATAATTTGAATGAACCGCTTAGCATTTTTGGCCCTACCTCTCTCCTTTTAGGTGAAAAACCCTAGAAGAGCTAGAGAAGTGCATTGGTACCAAAAATCTATAGTTCAATAGGTATTGAGGAAATTTTTGTGGGAGGAGGCATGTGAGTTCCTCTTTGGATTGTGACATTGCTTGTAGGTAAAGGAAAACTAGTGGTTGAGGCAAGGTGTTTTCGACAGATTTGAAATATGTTTTTCACAAGGTCAAGTTGATCTTCACTTTCAAGCATGTGGTGAATGTTGTCTATAGTAGGGATGTAAGTAGTTGAAATGTTGTCACTTTGCACTTGATGTTGTAGGTTTTCAAAGTCTTCATGGATGTGAATTATGTTTTATTGCAGGACATTATCATTCCTTATTTCAACTTGTATCACAAAACATGAAGGAAAATACTTGTTGAGGGTATGGTCCATACCTAGTGTACTAGTGTCAATACTAGGAGTGAAAGAGCTAGATAACCCAAGATCCACAACAATTGTGCTATCACGGGATGACATGAGTCTTGAAATTCATCTCACTACAGTATTAGCAATAGGACACCAAATACTCATAGAAGGGCTACTAAATGCAATATGGATCCAAATGTAATATAAGCTAAGAAAAATGAAATGCTTATAATAGAAATTCTAGAAACTAAAATGAAAAGGTAAGAAAATAAAATAAAAACTCATAAACAAAGCCTTAAGTGCCAGAAAATGCAATTCATAATATGCAGAGGGATTAATTCACCCAAGGTGGCAAATGAGTCTGAGTAGGGACCTTTTTCAAAATTTTCAAAAAAAATAATTGAATTTTATGCTTTTGATGTTTTATGATCTAAATTCTAAGTGAAAATGTAGATTTTGTTTGATTTTCAATGAAATGAGATGCAAAAATGCAAGCTATATGAACTTTCACTAATGCAAAATTTGAAACCCTAGAATGCCAATTAACTAATGCAAATCCTAATGCAACGCTAATTCAAGCCAAATCTAGGATGATGATGCACTTTGAATAAAAAATTTAATGTTCTAAATGTAGGTTCACCAAAATGCAAGGTGAAAAATTGTTTGCTTTCCTTGTAGGGTTTAGGACCTAGAAGGAAAATTTTCACTTTTACTCAAGAAAAAACCCTTGATATCTCAATGCAAAGGAGAAAGAGATAATGCAAGAGGGTTGTTATAGGGGCTGAATGCTAACTAAAAATGGGTTCACCACCAAGTAAGAACTTGGAAAGACTAATGAAATGCAAGATATAACCCTAAACCCTAATTCAATACAATTGTAACGCCCTGTCGCGCAAACCCCAAAGGACAACTAAAACCACAACAATTATTTTTTGAAAAAATAAAGAATAAACACTAAGTATACTACTGCAACTAACATAACTAATAATTACATGTTAAACATCTAAGTCCCTTGGAGTACACGAGGTGACATTACATAATCTATCTCATAACAAATTTGATAAAAGTAATTACCAATTCTACTAACATAACTCATTCATTCACATGTCTTCATTTAAACATTTATTAAAGATATGCAATGAGTCAAGAATAAACCATAAAGAACAATACATTCAATCATAATAGATTTTACTTGGAAATATAAAGAACATATTTTCTCAAACATAACATAACATTAACGATATTAACAATTATGATTCAAAAATGAATTACATAATGTGATTATACAATACATCAATCTACAAGTACATCTCATTGAGAAATTACTCAAGATTACATCATAAGTCTACCCAATACATGGGAGAGTAACATATCAATACACAAAGTATTACAGAAGTACAAGTATACATCTAGAAACATATAAACTTTGGATCAAGCTATCTTTGCAAAACTCTACACTAAAAAGTACAATTGCAAGATAGGGAACCCAATGGGGTGCATAGCACATTCCACCCAACCACCCCCGTGCTAGGTGTAGATAAGAAAGGGTCCCCAACCAAGAACATCTAAACAAATACACAAGACTAAACTCCAAGCATGGAAAGCTAAAACACACATAAAGAGTCACACAACATCAAAAGACCACTTCTAGAGGTTAGCAACAAAATCAACTCAAGGGAAAGCTAGTGGAGAGTGTCATCACACAGTCCTACATGGGTTATCTTGACTTCCTATCTCTAGGTGTCGCCCCCATCTATGGTTATCCTAACAACCTCTCTAGGTGCCAGCCCCATAGGGTGACTTTTGTGGAACCATTAACCTCGTGTGGAGACGAGGCAACGATCTTGCCAACCATGGCCTTCTCGACCCACCTTTAGTCTGCAAGAGCACTAACAGGTGAATGAGGTATCCACAATTATCTTGTTAATTTTTAACTACCCACCCCCTAATTAATTAATTAAATTATCACTTATTACTCAAACTCTAACGTGGGTTATCCTGACAGCCCCTTTATGCATTAGCGCCCATGTAGAGCCACTCTCCCTAGAAACCCAAAACATAACAACAAAATTCAAGGGGTTGTACCAACAAGAACATTACACTACAAAATAGAAAAGACTGCAAGGCAAAACCATCTCGCTAAAGGTCATGTAAACCAACTCCCATAAAAATGGTACATTTCAAATAAATAAACTCAAAATCACAACAAAAGTCAAAATAGAGACAAGTATCAAAATATAAGGTCACATAATAAACCACCTTTTTCCATGCCTCTAGAAGTTTTTAAACAACAACATAAGCTTCTATAGAAGAATAGACTAACTTAAGGGTTTTCCCCACATGACATGTAACCCAAATAAGTGAAAACCATAATTGACTTAGCAATAATTCGACAAACACAATTTTCCAAGAAAAATAAATAATTTATTTACTCAAAATCATTCACCATAACCTAATTAACAATACTTATCTCCAAATAAAGCAATCACTCTGCAATATCCAACCTTTTCAAATTTTAACATCATCAAATTGTCCATAATTTTAGCAAGAATTACCATATATCTATACACTCACTTTTATGCGTATATACATACATATATATATATATATATATATATATATATATATATATATATATATATATATATATATATATATATATATATATATCTTTTAAAATCATACATATAAACCACATTATAGAAAAAATAGCAATATGATAACTATAGATTTACAACTATATATATATACATATATATATATATTATAAAACAAAACAATTTAAAATAAAATTGAAGTTTTTTTAAAAAAAAACTTTTAATTAAACTAACCCGCAGTCCCCACATGACTGCGTACAGTAGTCCTTGGACTATTGTGTGCAACATGTAGGTTGCACTACATGGGGGGGGTACGGTTGTGGCCGACTCCCTCCAAAACAATTTATTTATTTTAAAAAAAAATGATTCCGCACAGAAATTACCATTGGAGGTCTAAATTAAATAACAATTTCTTCAGAAAACTTCTGACATAAACTTAATATATATATATATATATATAACACTTATTTCAAATACTTCAATCAGGCATATTAGCAAGATCTAACAGTAGAAAATAAAATTGTTTACACAAAAGCTTTTTCTAGAGAAATTGTAATGAAAATTTCTATAGGGGTTTTCAATTTCATAATTTTGACAGAGGATTCCATTGCAACCTACAGAGGTTTTCTACTATTTTCCTTTTGTATTTTGCCTATTATTTAACAATAATTTTATTTCATGAGGCTCTCTAATTTTACTGTAAAAATTTCTACAGAGGCAACAAAATAATCACGACAAGACTTCAACAGCCGAGAACAATTTTTTTCTACAGAGGAACTTTTAGCAAACTTTTCTACTCATAAGCTATCAACAAACATTTCTACTAGGCTTATAATTAATTCATGGCAATTTCCTCTTATACAGACAATTTTAGGCAATCTTTTTGAACAAAACAAGAAAACAATTAAATAAATAGTAAAGGAACCTATTTTCCTAAAGCTTGAAGGAATGAGGGTTGGAGCAAAGCTTCGCCTTCGAAATTCAACTTCTAAAACCTTCTAGAAACTTCACCTCTAGCTAGAAGCAAAATATGAGCCCCAAAATATATTTTGTAAACCTCCTCTAATTTTATACAGAAACCCCCAAATCCCAAAAACTATTCTACAGCCAATTTCTTTGTGTGAAGAAACTTCTTGCCATTCCCAGCATGCCAATATTCTCTCCGAGAATATTTTTATAAAAGAATTTTTATTAAATTCCCACTCACTCCCATAAATCCTCTAATATAAATTAACTAATTTTTAATTATTTTTCTTTTAATAATAATAAATCATTATAAGCTATTTAATTAATTTAAAAATTCAAAAATCAATACCACTACCTTAAGCAAATTTAAAATTCTAATTCACATTATAACATCTATTATTTTTATTTAAACTATCCACTCAATCAAGAAAATTTAATTAATTAACTTAACTATAATTCTCTACAAATAATTATATCAACTAAATAACATTAATTAATCACACATAAAATAAAGATTAATTAAATAACAAACATTTACATACTAAAATAAATAATCAACACTAACCCAAACATAAACAAAGACAAGGTTGAGACAAAGACACCATTGGACTCACAACAAAGTGATGAACTTGGGATGAGGACACTTCCTTATCAACTCCCTTTACAACATCATACCCGTTGGGTTTATGGGACACGCTCAAACCTGTCAAGCAGGTCGAGTCGGTGTCGAGTACCTATATCCTGCATGAAAACAAACTTCAAGTAGTATGTAAATCTCCATTGCAAACACACCGTGAAAGGTAATCATGAGGTAGCAAGGCACTTGCAAGCAAGTGATGCCACTCTGTCCTTTCACCAAGACTCACTAGCAAACACATCAGAAACCATAGTAACATAGAATCACAACATCACCACATATATTATTAAAGAAAACCATAACATAACCATATAACATAATCACCATGAAATGTATCATCAAGCATCATATGTAATATCAAGTACAACAAACCAACCAAACTATGAATCCACACACAACCAAAATGGTGAACTGATCACCCACACAAACCAAGTACAAAATCCACACAAAAGAGTATCAACAACATGAGGGGTAATCATCCAATGAGATCCCTTGACTCTCTTCTGAGTCCAAATCATTAACAGACACTGCAAATAGTTGACAACCCTGTCTTTAACACCTTTTTAATTGCATAGCTAAGATCAAACGTAGTGAGATAGGTCTCTGAATTCCAATGATCTCAACCTCATTACTCGCATCATCAACACAATGCACAACCTTACGCCGACAATCAATTATGGCACGATGGGCACTCAACCAATCCATACCTAGAACCACATCATATGAACCAAGAGGTAGGATTCGAAGATCCACTGTAATCATGAATGACTCAATTTACAAATTACAAACCTGAACTAGTGACTCAACCATTACCTTTGCCCCAGAGGCCAATTTGACCTGCCACTTAACGCCTTGCCTTGCTGCCACCAGTCTACAACATTCTACTACTGAAGGAGAAATGAATGAATCTGATGCTCCAGAATCAAAGAGAATGGAAATGATAGTACCATACAACACACCTGATGTCTCAACTACAATTCCCTGATGTTCAACTTGGAGATTTTCCAATACCGCAAATACCTGATGTGCTCTACTTGCATTGCCCATTGTCGTCTCAGAAGTAGTTGGTCTCTGACTAAAACCTGTAGTGCTCCTCTGCAGACACTATCTAGCAACATGCCCTTGTTTCCCACAAGAGAAACAACATGTGCCTCATCCAAAACCTCTAACACCAGATGGTGCACTCGACTGCTAGAAACTTCCTCAAGAAGGTGCCGACTGTGTGCTCTGAGCAGGTTGCTCAAAACGATCCTATCTAATTCATTGCCAACTTTGGTTCTTCCTGCTCTGAGATCTATCTCCTTGGTGAGACTATGATTGTTGCTAATGCTGCTATGGACCACCCTTAGAGGGTGTCTAAAAATTCTTAGAAGACCCTGCAGCTTGAGGTTGTCCATTTCTAGAACCAAAACTTGATACTGGGGCACTGTCGATCTGAACTCCTATGTGACCTCCCAATGCCATAGCCAGATTTTCTTCTACAAGAAAATCCTTCTCAACAACTAGCTCCATTGTCTTTGGCTCGAAGACTCTAACTCCACGACTGATTCAGGCATTCAAGCCCCTAACAAAATGTTGCACAAGCATTGCCTCATCATTTCCGATCCCTACATATTGTTTCAGCTCATAAAAACAACGCTCATATTATTCCACAGACATTTCCATTTGTCTTAACTCATTGAATTCATCTACTCTATGCTGCCTCCAATGATCAGAAAGAAAACCGGCCCTGAATCTCTCCATAAATAATTCCCAAGTCACCATGTTGATGTCAATATGTAATTTTTGTTCTTCCAGCTGCCACCAAGTGGACGCGAAGCCTCTGAGGTGCATGATGGCGCACCTAGCCCTAGTATTACTACCATAGGGATGCACAACAAAGAATCTATCCAAATCGATCAGCCAAGTCTCTACCTCAAGACCCCCACTAGAACCATCAAATGTGGGAGGTCATGCTCTCAACAGGTGTCTCATGCGACCCGCCACTATTGCATCCTATTCAGCTACATGGTTTCCCCACGTCTAGGGGATCTCTCCCTTTCCCTATCCAACCTTTTTTCTTCCACTTTCCTAGGGCCTAAATGACCCAGTATCTCCTCAAGTAAATGTTGTAACTGACCATCTAAACTAGGCTATTTTGGGTTATGACCACCACCTGTCAGATTGCTTTGGGAATTCTGTAGTTCCTCATGCTCAGAACCGTGGGAGTTCAGAGGTGATGGACTTTTGTTATTGACCCCATGGCCACCACCTCGACCATGACCTCTACCCCAAGGCATGATCATGCACAACAATTGGGGTTATATGAGATCAAGAGTTAACGCAAAGGTTTCCTAACAAACTCAAACTACCCAGAGTACCCAGTGTTTGTAAACCTGGCTCTGATACCAAGTTGTAATGCCCCTTCATGCAAACCAAGTTCAAAATCCACACAAAAGAGTATCAACAACATGAGGGGTATTACAACAATGATCTACAAAATGACCTAGAAAAGTGAGTGAAACAACACAAAAAGCTAGAAAAAGAATGATTGCACCTAGAAATCTAGAAATGGCTAGATTGAGGTCTAAAATGCTGGAAAATTTGACTTTAATGCTAACTAGGACTCATTCGCCAAGCTAGGAAAATCAATCTAGATTCTGGGTTTCTATGTGGGAATAGGAATCTACCAAATGGTTATCTGAATCTGCAAAAATCTAAATTTTTATTAGAATTGGGACTCATTCACCAAAAGTGGTGAATCAGTCAAGTTGGGGTTTTTTAAAGCTTCAAAGCCTAATCTTACTCTTCCCTATGTGGTTTGTCATTCCTGATTGATTTTTGGATCCAAAACCTTGATTTGCAACTTGTAGGTGTTCTCTAATGTTCTTCAATGCTTGATGACGATTTTGACAACTTTGAATGAATTGAAAACTTTTCTCCAATCTTTCTCTTTAGGAAATCTACAACCTAAACTTGAAAATCACACACAAAGGAGAGGGAAAAATTTTGTTGGGTTAACCCCATTTTGGAAATCAATCTTTGAAATAAAATGAAACATGAATGGATAATGATGAATGAAAAAATGAAAATGTTGCAACTCACCAAACCCTATCAATTAAGTGCTATAAACATGTATGAGATGGCTCCAATGGATGTAGATCTTGACTCTTGCTTGAAGGTGATAGATCTTGAATTGAACACTTTCTTGAATCATAAAACCCTAAATCACAATTTTGTTAGCTCCAAAAAAACATGATGCATGAAATCCTTGACATGATGATTGATGCTTGAATGCTACTCTAAAATTCTTGATAATCTACCCTAGAAGACTCTTGAATGGTCTTGTGAACTCAACTCTGCTATAAGAATGCTCATTCAACTTGCTAGGTGACTTGAAATTGCTTGTTAAGAGAAAATGAGTGAAAGAAACTTGTATTTATACTTAATTATGCAAGAATTCTCAAAATTACAACACTACAAGCCTGCATAAGATCTAGGAGAAGATAATCCCACCAAAAATTTGAATTAATTTTGATTTTGCATCACACGGGACTTATTTTCCCAAGGTGGCAAATGAGTCCCACCAGGACTAAATTTTGGGACCAATTTTAAAAATGCTCAGAAATGTGTGAAACCAAGTTCCGAACCCAAAAATCTAGGTGGAATTAATTTTCCCAAGGTTGCAAATGAGTCCCAGATCACTGAATCTGGGCCATTCAAGCCTAAAACACCTAAATTCTGATTGGGTATTTATTTGTGTCGAGATTAACAAATGAGGCTTGCGGATGAAAAATAAGGCCAATTAAAGCATAAGAAAGCCCAATTATTAATTAAAAGCCTAGAAAAGTGTGAAAGGATGTTACAACACTTTAGAACACTTTAAAATAAGACAGGATTAAGGTTAAAAAGAGATTTATTAGGTGTAATTAGTTAATAAAACCTTAGAAAAGCATGAAAGTGTGTTACAACACTTCACAACACTTTAGCAAGGTACCATTTAAATTCATTAGTTCACAAGGGCCCAAGAACTAATGAGAATGTGTCAACCACATTACAACACTAAATCAAGGCAACATTAAGCTCAATTCAACAAGGAGCGCCCAAACAAGTGTGAAAATATCCCCAACAACATTTTTTGACACTACATGTATCTTCAAATTTTGAGTGCATGAATATCAAATTACTCCTCCAAGTTTAGGTTTAGCTGATATTAGAAAAAAAAATTGGTTGTTAATTTGATGTGCTATCTTAATGATGTATTTTTCAAATTGAATATTGAGTAATTTTAAAATGAATAGTCTAATAATTTTTATCAAAATTTTAAACATTTTTTTCTTAAATTTGGATACCATCATTGTTTATTTACATTAACATTATAAGAATATCAGGGTGTTTAATACTAAAGATATGTCAGCTTACAATATTTCATATAAATTCATCAAATTATAACCATAAGAGCAAGCCTTAACATTGCCTATGAGAGCCACTAGATG
Organism: Sequoia sempervirens; assembly: GCA_007258455.2. Lineage (NCBI taxonomy): Eukaryota > Viridiplantae > Streptophyta > Pinopsida > Cupressales > Cupressaceae > Sequoia > Sequoia sempervirens. The sequence goes on from VDFB02058242.1 coordinate 29,699,576, forward strand.
ATATGGGATTACTTATTTGATAATTATATATATAATTGAGGCCTAATTACACCATATAAATGAATATTCAATGTGTGAAGTTTTAATGTGTTTATGGAATTGAAAAATATAATATTAATTTTTATAAGAAGGAAAAACCATAAAAGAGATACCACCTAGGATGCTACATTTATGATATTACTAGTTCTAGAGTATACATATTTCATATTTATACAAAAGAAAGTGTCTTACTATAAATAGATTACATATGAATTATTAATTATTTATGAGTATGATTAAACACAATCATTTATAAATTGCACTAAGGGATATAATATATTTTAGGATTCATGCAACCTATAGTTAAATTTAAAGAAATATTAATTGACAAGTGGATTATGCATGAACTTATATATAATTTAGGTTGCACGATACATTACAAGTTTATATATACCACATTCATGTTAAAAAATTATTTGTGTGTGTGTAAGATGTCAATGCTCTTGATATCAAACAGATCAATGCAGATGTATTCTTTATTTTTTAGTAAAATATTATGAACTAATAATTTGGAAATTACCTATTATTTTATATTTAAAGGTTTCCTATGTTCTCGATATGAAAGAGTTCAATGTAGAGGTGTACATTATTTTTAGTAAAAAATTATAAACTAATAAATTATGAATTAAGTTAGTTAAAATAATAAATTATGAATCAACTATGTGTTTATGTTAAGAGAATGCGTAAGTTCTTGATATGAAATAGACCAATCTAGAGGTGTTCAATATTTTTGAGTAAAAAATTATGAACTAATAAATTATGAATTATCAATATGTTTATATTTAGACGATACCAATGTTATTGATATGAAAGAAATCAACATAGTTGTGCTCATTATTTTTGTGTAAAATTCCATGAACCAACAAATTATGAATTAGGTTAGTTGTAAAAAGTGTTATTAATTGCTAAACATTACCTTTCATAGTGTCTATTTATATTGATCAAGAATATTTGTATAAATTAGAGAAAGAGGTATATACAATATATACAGTAGGAAGAGAAGTTGTTTACCAAATAATGACAAATTATTTACGATAGAGTAGCTGCTTCTGATAGAAATGTATGTACATAAAGAGACACCATTTGTACCATAATGGTTGGATACTAAGATCCTTACAAACTTATATGAGGATTAGCTAGACACCATAATATAACTTACATGTAATTATAATTTGTACAAGTTGGAAATAGATCATTCATGGTCTATAATATAAATACTAACATAACCATAGTTCATGTATATAAAATACATAAATAGTTTATGAAATAAATATTGAAATAGTCATCTAATCCATGAGTATAAATTACATAGTCCATGTCAATAGATATACTAAAATAGTCATAGTCCATGAATAACAAATAGATGTGTATAATCTCTATATAGAAAATATTGAGATAATCTATGATTAGTAAATATTGAAATAGTCTATAAAAAAATTTATCATTACACTCTAGGTTCTATCATCATGAAACTTAAAATATCTCTTAGCTTCTCTTGAACCAGATGCTAGATCCCTTCAAAAAGAAAAATAATCTTCAAATCAATTAATGTCAAAATTGTACATGTATTATTTAAATCAAATATTGAGAATAAAACTACAAAATTAAATATTTAGATACATTTATGCATGCATAGTGCATAGAGCTCATCATCTCCAACATCTTAATGACCTAGTATTAAATGTGTGGAAAAATTCCCACTTACTAATTTTTATTTAAATAAAGTTAATGTATTAAGCCTAATTATTTATAAAATGCAAGTATAAACGACCTAGAAATTACTAGGATTTACTATTTTGTACATTTACTTTAAATGATGTAGATGGTCCTCATGAAATTGTTTAAGCTTTTCACTACTAGGACCTATTGTTCCTCTAAGTGTGCTAATACATGTAGAGATATATTTTTAATATTATCATATTATTTTTAAAAATTTCAACTCACATATACATATAATACATGTATACACTTGAATTTTTAAATTTAAGACACAATATAAGTGAGCTCAAGTAGAAACAATTCAAGTACACACTAGGTATGATCACATGACAAGTCACACTAGAGGATCTCTTACAACAAATTTTGATTGGCTTGATATGGAAGTGTCATAACCTTTCAACCCCTAGAAAAATGATGTGAAGTCTAATAATATTAGAATTAACAATTTATTAAAGATATTCTAATATACTTAGTTCTTTTAGGATTAAATTGATTCATATTTTAATAAATTCTATTATCATTGAGATTATCTAATTTTTAATAACTAAATGAAACCATTTAATATAGTATATATGATTAAGGGTAATTTATTACTCTATTTTGTGAGATGTGTCAAGTAGTACAAATGTCAATACTAGATTCAATGTTCTAGTCAACTACACCAAACAAGACAATATATAATTGATTAAATAAATAAACAATTAATTTTTTAAAATAGAAATATCTATTAATTTTTATATACATTAAGTCTATACATTCTTGTCTATGAGGATAAAATAAAGTATCTAAGAATGACTCAACTATATCCCCTAAATTAGATGTGTGATAAGGATCATAACATGGAGATTGCAATTATAACTAAAATGGGGTGTAGACTATAGCAACATCAATGTGCCTAGGGTGCTACAAACAACACCATCCCCTCCATACTCTCTAGTACTAGCATCAATTTCCATGTTGGTAGCCTCGTTAGTTATGTTTCCAAGGAGCATGCTCAATGTTTTAAATGTTGACATTACTACCTCCTATTAAATGGAAGGAGGAATAACTAGTATGAGAGGAGAAATAATAGGTGGAATAAGTCATTGTTGATTTGGATTAATAAGTGCTCTAATCTATGTTGTGGCTGCCATCACCAACACCCTAAACTTATTTTAAGCTAAGAAATACTAGCCACATTCAAATGAGTAATTAGGATTTTAAGATGAGAAACACCAAAAAAACTCCACATTTCTATTATAGTTATGTGGTATGATAGTAGCTATAATTTTTGGCATGCTACTTGATCAAAACTTATATCCTTCCATTATTGTATTTTTGGTTGCACCTTTGGGCACCCTAAGGCACATCCAAAGGACTGTACTCTTTTATCTCTAATTTTTTCTCCTCTTTTTTGTTGTGGGTTATAGTCTAAAAGTTTGAATTTGCACAAGAATGCAAGAAAAAAATTATTTGTCAATACACAAAAATAGATGAAATATTTACAGTCTAATTATATATAACTTAAATAGTATCAAATGAAAGAAAAAATAATAACATATAAATAGTAAAATAATTATGTTCTACAAAATATTTACATAATACAAATATGCAAAGCTCCACCTTTTGGTATTATGAAAGGGAAATTTATCTATTACATAGAAAATTACACAACAATAAGCTTAACGACAATAACACATAATCTATTAACTAACTTGTATGTAACACATAATTTGCTAATTAACTATTGATTAACTAGACTTAAGCAAGGAGGAATGTGCACAATGGACATTATTCTTGAATTTTAGGTGTACAAAGTTTCAGGGAATTCACTTATTGAACATTATAAAATTTTATTGAATTTTCTTCGTTGATCAATAAGACTCAAATCTAAAACCACCAATTTGTTAGTAGGGTGCTCTACCTCTAAACCATTGGCCCACTTGAATACATCTATAGTCTGCATATGGCTTATTATCCAGCACCCTTCTCGAACTAGGTGTGTAACCTTGGTCTAGCTTTAATACCTTGTCAAAACACTTTCATGAACTGCCTAAAACTAATACCTGAGACCACCCATTTATTACTAGGGTGTTCAACCCTTGAACTATTGACCCATTTGTAATCAATCCATTTACAGTCAAAATATAAGACCACTCATTTATTACTAGAGTTTTCCACCCCTAAACTATTGACCCACTTGCAACCAAATCCATTTACAGTCCAAATATGACTTATTCTCCACCATTATTTACAACTGAAATTGTAAGGCTCAAAAAATTTAACTCCGACAGACAGACATTTCTCAAGGGATAAGTAGTCGACCACAATCATATAAGACAACCTATTAAACCATACCTCGTCAGGAGCTCCACAATCCTTCTAAATGCTCTGAGAAATCATGAGTGCAGCAGTACATCTCACTATCATGACCATAAGGTATTACACAATCCATCATCAACACAACGCCAAGATATGAAGAAATATGTATGGTACTGGAAACCTGATCGTTAGGGGAACCCCACAGAAGAGACTCAAACAACTTGCTCAACATTTGGTGGGGTTCAGGTGGTTCAAACTCTGTACAATCCACAGAAGGAAAGAATTCAGATTTTTTATCACCACCCATCTCAAGAGTAGAAGGTGGTAGAGACTGCGCAGAGGCTGCTTGAATGGCAGCGGCCTTGATTTGTTGGGTAGAGAGATGAATGCCCCGAGGGATGTTTAAAACAGGGGGAGATTCGGGGAAGTTGAGAGAAGCAAGGGGACCATGAATACAATAGCTTCCTACATCAAATGCTCGAGCTGCCTCTTCTGCTGTTTGATAGGAGCCCAACCAAAGGCGTGCTTTTGTTCTTGGGAGCCTAATCTCGGACACCCATTTCCCCCATTTTCGAACTCGAATTCCTCTGTAACGCCCTCCTCTCCTCTCCTTCTCTTTTCCCTTCGTCATACTGTAAACTCCCAAATTACACTTTTGGATCTTGCTTTGTCTATGTATTTAACACCCCTCTTGGCTTTCTGGACGGTAGAGATTTTTTCTGGAAACCATCTAAATTTTGGTGTTTGGTTAGAAATTTTGTGCTTGTCAAAACGTACCTTTGATGTGATTGAAGTGCCAATGTGTTATGGGTTTTTCTTCAAATTTCCACGGAATTTTGACTCCTCTTAGTGCATTGAAGAGCTGTGAATCGATGTTTTGGATTATCTATCATTACTGAAAAGAAGAACCTGTTACGTGGATCACCCGGTTCGAAGGCATCTTATCAATGGTAAATGATGGCCGGCTACGATAATGATTTCTAACCATGACAAACATTATGTTCTGAATAAAAAAGGAAAAAACGTTATACACATGTGCTTAAGTGTATTTAATATCTTTGGCCTCTCTCCTCGCTCTTCACAGACTTTTGAAAGGTCTTTATAGTACGGAGCTTTATGTTGTTTCAGAGTTATCTTTTGCTTTTTAAATTTGTGACAAGCGATTTGATCACGGTACCAAATTTACGAGAATATTTTATGTTTATTTCAATTAACACGTGGAAGCAACGAGACTGATATTTATTTTGATTGAATTCAAATGTCCATTGATTTTAAATATTTAGCGTCATACCGCATTGTATATTAAAATATTGTTTTTAATAAAATAGGAAGTAGTCAAGTGAGATCAATCTTGCTTTAAATGTTTTAAATGTTTTAGAATAGATAGTTTTTGAATAAATAAATGGATGTTGGCAAAGCATATATATATTAAAATTTGGCACATCATTGAACTTTAATGTATTATTAAGCTATTCATTTACCTCTTAACTCTTTCAATTTCTGTTTTGAAAAATTTATCTATTCTAGTAAGTGGTGGCCTCCAAAAGTTGACCTCCTAAGCTAAAAGAGTCAATGGAGAGGGGGTAAGAAGCATAATGGTAAGATAGTTGCTATTATGATGGTAAATAGGAGGCATGCCTAGTTCTAGTAGTAGTGTAGGTTAGTGCGAGTTGAAAAGTTGAATTTAGGTGATGGATTAGATGATGTTGGGTGATTTGTGAGTAGAGAGGTACCCTTGTGACATGAGGGTTGTGGAAATGATGGAGGTGTCATATTTTTGTGGTGTGTAGTTTCTTGGTGGGAATTGGGCACTATTCAACATAGGTTGGTGGTAGATACTTGGAGAATTACAAGGTGTGTTACATTGTATAAACTTGATAAAAAGACTACTTTCACTCAAACTCGATAAAAAGACTACTTTCACTCAACCTACTCAAATTAAGACAATCTTTGTATGTATCTAGAGGGTTTCACATCTTTTACAGTGGTAGGGTCCATTTGACAACAAAATACCTTAAACATGAGCTATCTATAAACCCAAGAATTCAAACACAAACAACACTTCATTAATTGATTAGTTGTTAAGAGTAAATTTTGGAAAAATCAAAATCCTAATTTGACTTTCTTAAGCTTACTAGGCCCAATGTGAGAAAATTACTAAGGCCTAAATTTAACAAATGATGGACTATAATCAAAATAGATTAATAGATTCATTTTCTATCAACACGTGAGACATGCAAAATAACTTAAATAAATTTCACTCTCCTTGATAAGAAAATATATATGAGTGTTATATGTTTCTCACAAAAAAGAAAATACAACCAAAAAAGAGAAATAACTCCAAATTCTAAAAATAGGTGAGGGTTGCAACTTCTTGAAAGATGCCTACAACTACTTATTAAAAGATAAATAAATGGTCAAGATGTATGGCATATAGATCTAAGAGAATGAATAACTTCAAATACTAGGAATAAATGCATAGGTATTAAAAAGAAGGTATAAATGCATAGGTATTAAAAAGAAGGTTCAAAATATAATTGATAGTAACAAAATAAAATTTGGAGTAAACGATATTTCCAACCCATCATTTATACCTACTAATAGTCATTTAAAAATATTACAATTTAAATCATTTAAAGAGTTTAGCTATTAAATGTATAAATGATAGAGATAATAATGATCATATCTTTAGGGTATTATTGATGCTAGATTTTCTTAAGTAAAACAACATTTTTTTTACCTTTGGTAAAGGAAAATTCTAAAAGAAAACTATTATGATGCATTGTATATATTAAGCAAACTATTCATGGAACATCTATTACTCAATTATTAATAGACCCTATATATTATGGGAAAACAAGTTTAATAGTCACATCAAGGAAATAAATTATTTGCATTCAATAGTTTCATTGGAAAAGATAAATTGGAATGTGTTTTCATAATGGGTTGTACATCATTTTAGGAATTCTTATTGAATCTAAATAAATTTGAGGTTTATTTCATGTCATTCTTTCTTTAATTATATTTGGTAATTTTCTTCGTAGATTATGGATTCAACAACAAAACATTTTCTTGAATTTTGATATCAATGTGTTAAATCTATACACTAAGATAAAGTGGTAGTTTAAGTAAAAAAAATCCTCATTATAAATTGATTGCATGTGCTAATCATTTTACATAAGATATATTTATTGAAGCACCTAATAATTTTAGGTATGAAAGAAATACTGATATTCATGATTTATATAAGATTCATATTTAATGAGATGGATTAAATTCATTTGATAATTAAAAAGGAAGGTCCCGTTCTTAGAAAAGAAGAGTTGAAACAAGAAAATATTTGAAAGAAAAAATACAAAGATATTTCCAAAGAAACATGTTGAATCTAAACTAAAGAAAGAAATGTTGAAAACACAATATATTAACATACAAAAAATATATATACATGTAGAAAATGATTTTCAATTGACATTTAAAGTATTTCCATCAAATACAAAAGTACCTCAAGAATAAAAACATGTCATTGAGATAACTAGGAAAGAAGAGAATAAAAGATGAAACTAGGAAATAAATTTGATGATATATTTTACATGAAAATTGTGCCATCATAGAAGAAGGTATCCTACAATAGCATGTCTCACTTATGGGATGGGACACAACAATATTTTTGGTAGGAAATAATTATTTATCACATTCAAATGAAGGCCCTTTTGTTGAAGGTAAAATGAAAACAATGTGTTAGTAACCTTTAAATGAAGGGGAGACCTTGAAATGAGGGTCTTATTTTAATTTTTAAACGATGTAGATTGGAAATACCTATAGGAAGGGATTATATAATAAATGACCTTAAAAAAAAGGGACCTATAGGAAGGGATTATATAATAAATGACCTTAAAAAAAAGGTCCTTCATTAAAATGCCCTTTATTTCAAGGCCTTCATAATTCCATCTTCCTTTCTCTCACCTATCTTTTAGAAGGATTGATTCTTTGAAGCAACGGATGGGTCATCAAATTGAATATATTTGAAATATCTTGGGATAGTTCATCTTGTCAAATTAAATTAATTTAAGTATGAAACACTCTTGCTGTAAAATCCCCAAAATCATATACATGTTTTTCTAAGGGTTGTCATTCTCATCAATTTCAAAAATTATGTTTTAATTAGAAAACTATTCTAACTCTCCTTATTGAATTCCAATTACTATCTAGGTAAATAACATAGGTAAAATAAAAATATTAAAGACACAATAGACAATTTATAAATTTACCTTTGAAAACAACTAAAATTTATTTGGTGAAAAATATGTGAATGCAGTTAGAGGAACTATCCATGCTAAGCTAAGTCGCAAATTTTCTTAAATGAAAATTCAAAAATGAGGAATTATACATTTTTTTAATTAAATTTTAACAAGCTATAACTTGAAAAATGCAAGAAATATGCATCAATTATACCTCACATTATTTCTAAAATATTTGTTGATCACTTTAAATTATTTTCAAGAACATTTGTATCAACTAACTAGATTTAGCATTGATCAAGTGATAAACAACCAAGACATTTCATCCTTTAAAATCAATGACTTTAGTATATCTATAGATTGATTTTTTTCACATATATTTTATTAATAATGATCTAAGAGAAATAATATTTTGAGTATTATTATAAGATGACTAGATTCAAAAGAGCCAAGGATGACTTGAGGGGACTAGTTGTCCATATATAGGTCTGTGAAAGCTCACTCTATTAAGACACATAGTTCACATCACATAGAAAAATGTATGACCTATAGTTATAGAAGAAAACATAATGATATAATTAGAAGGTTCAATATACGTACTTAGTAAAAACCTGGGTATGTGCAGGATTATCATGGAAAAAACAGGTCCTTAAGTGGCAATGAAAATTCAGAAAAATCAGAGTTAGGCAACTTGACATAAAAATTTGAATAAGTTATCTATATTATTTCAAAAATATGTAAGAATAGAATCTGTGGAAAATTGAATGTAGTTTATAAACTACTAAGTTTATTTTATTTTTTTAAAATTCTATTTTGTGAAAAATTGAAATTTCAATGCAGCAGTACTTAAATTTCAGAGGAAAAATAAGAAGTAGGTGTCTCTCTGACCACCCTAACCACAATAAAATGATAATATATTTTTATAATATTTTAGATATAAGTAGAGGACTCATGTCCGATGTGATGATATTTTTTGTAATTTTTTCCAAGTAAATAATTAATTATGAATTTTTTTATTACAACTTTTAAAAAATATAAAAGCTCTATGTCGACCACCTTAACTTGGTCAAACTTCACAAAATTCAATTTATTTTTTTTAATCCTATAGGTATGTGAAACATAGAATGTGGCTATATTTTTGGATTCAAAAATATGATACCCTTTGAAAGTTATAGATGTTTTTCAATCAGCCTATCAATCAGGACTTTAGTCGTAATTCTAATAGAAAATGAATAATAATTATTTATTAAATTCAAAGTAAAGAATAATTTATATTGGTGGAAATCTGAGAGTCTCCTCTACAAACCCTTTTCGTTTCATCAATTTTGGCTAAAAATAAAGTCGTCAGCCACATGGACGAAGTCTAGAAAAACAAGGTGAGTTGTCAAACCATGTTTTTGCGTTGACTTCTTAGGATTGGCATGTCCAAGACAAATACCAAAGCAAGCCCGAGGCTAATCCCAAGGCAATAAATTCTTTGTCAAAAATATCAGATATCCATTTCAAATTAGATATCCGTTTTGAATTGGATATCCGATTTGGTTTATATATGATTTAAAAAAATGTTTTACACTTTATAATATATGA
>VDFB02058242.1:29709559-29727132 GCA_007258455.2 Sequoia sempervirens
GACCGAGGGCTTTCATTTCCACTTTCAAATTTTTAGAAATTCAAAAGTAGACTAAGTCACCAACAGTGGTGACTTAGTCCCATTGTACCTATTTTTGGAGAGTTTTTTGTAGATTTGGATACCCATTTGGACAAAATAGGCTCTAGAGCAATTTTTCCATATCTCGGACTAAGTCGCCCAGATTGGCACAAGTGTCCCAATTAACTTCTACATCAGTTTTATCAAGATTCTAGACCCTCATTCCATCCTTTTTTAGCATCCAGGTGCACACATTTTGTTTCATAATTTTCATTTAGACATCAAATTTAGGCATATTGCATCCATCGTTGCATTGATTTTGAGTGTAGACATCAACATTTTGGGCCCACTTCTTTCCTTCTAGGTGAAAAGCCTTAGAAGTGCCAGAGCACCTTGGACACCCAAAATTAGTGTCCACAAAGCCTAGAGTTTTCTCTCATATCATAGTTGACACCTCCAGATCAAGAACAATACAAATTTCTACCCCTGTGACGAATAAGGATGCGGGAACTAGATACAGTATCTTGACCATCAACTTGGGCTTGGCAACCAAAGAGCAGAAGATTGATGAATTCCAAGGGTCAGTAGCAACAATTATGCAACAAATGAACAAGGATCAGTATTCTAAGGAGGAACTAAAGGCACAAGTGGCGGATCTCACCACCTACATCCAACAATATACATCCTTAGAAGAAGAGGCTCTGACAACATCATTTGTACCCCCCCTTCTCTCCCAGGAAGAGCTCAACAAAACGGAGAAATGAAACATTGGACCAAAGCCACATCAGACTCATTCCAATGGGTGATCTACAATGGCGACATGGGCATGCGTCACGCTGCCCTAATGTTCAACAAATTCCAAGATTTGAAAAAACAGTTGGAAGCCACAAAGAAAACATGCCACAGATTCACCGAGCTATATAGGATCACATATCCTAAGCTTGAGGCCATTCTTGAGATGCTTGAAAAGACATGGGAAAAGGAATTAGGGATCATGAAAGATGATCACTGGCTAGTAGAGACCTAGAAAATGGGCTTGGATCATAGAAGGGAAGTCTTGGAAAGGGTATTGCATGAAGTTGAGCTCGACCTTGAATGTGTTATGGAGCACAGGAATGATAGTGAGGATTACCTCAAGACGATGATTGACTATGACATGCCCACCCTAGAGCTGGATCTGGAGAATCTCAAATCATTCTTCCATAAGAAGATGGAGCAAGGGGTTGCAGATGTACTGATGTTGGATTTCATGGACTTCGTTGCAAGAGCATCTACACAGTCTGAACAGGTAATCAAGGCCACACCTAGATGCACCAAGCACTGGGAACAGATCACTGGAAGATTCAAAAGGCTGACCTTTCAGATTCCTCAATCTGACATCATGGAGTGGGATAAGCTCCAAGCTTTGATTGGGAAATTTGTGGAATATTCCACCCTTCAAAATAATGCAAGGAAGCTAGTCATTGATGATGAGTTTCCAACAGTATAGCTGGAAAAGGAAGGTAGTCACTAGAAGACAAAACGACTACAGTATCAGAGCCACTAAAGGACAAAATAGGAATGGGACAAAATGTATTTTTTATAATGTTATATTTCGGGGGTAGGTGAAACCCTAATGTAAAATGAATCATCCACACAATGAAAGTAAATCTTGGCCATTCATTTCACTTTTGGAAAACTACTGTATACACCTAAAAATGGTCTGGAGAATCTAATTAATTAAATACAACTTATTTGATTAATTAATCTTAATTCATCTACTTAGTAAATAAATAGAAATATTTATTTATATTATGTTCAATATTAATTCTTCTATTTTATCATCTTGTTTTCCTCTTAATTAAATAAACAAAATTAAATACTTTGTTTTATTTACTTATTAATCGTTATTATTTCTTCTATACATTATCCATTAAATTAAATATACAACTTCAATAATTTGTGTTATTTAATTATCTTATCATATTCCTCTTTATTAAATGAGAAAATATCAAATATTTGTTTTATTTAATTAAATCTTCCAAATTTGCTAAATTTAAATAAACCAAAAATATTTAAATAAAAGCATAAATCAAATCCCTCTATTAAATCACCAATAAAATTATATTTTTCAAAGCTAAATAATTTAACTGTCATTCACGGGAAAAGCCTTGGGGACAAACCTGCAGGAAATTCTCTCAATCTTCTGCCTCAAATCTTTCCTCTCATCTTTCTTGGTGTTCTCATGGGGAGGAAAAATCCTCCATGATCAGCTCCACCTTCTCATCTCTAACCATTCAAATCTCCATATTTAATCTCAGCCTCTGTTGTGTTACCCCTATGCAAAACTGTTGCCGAAAATCTATATATACAGCCTTCTAAAACATGAAAAGGATCTGAGAAATCCCAATTTATGCAAACTTACTTTGTAGGAATACAACCAAGCAACCAAGCAATCATAAGCATTAGCATTAGCATTTTAGTATCATCTTAGCATCATGGCATTATTAGATTTCATATCACGGCAGCATCATTAGTTTTTATTGTAGCTTCCATTTAGCAGGTTTCATGTCAGGATAGTTTACAATAGCTTCATATCACTTAGAAATCATTAGTAATCATCACATCATTGCATTTAGCATCCATTCCGTTCTCTAGATAGGAATTTTGAATAGTTACGGTGCTTACAAATCTGAGAGCTTTTGTAATTTGATAAATCTTTGGATATAGGAGACAATGAGATGCTTTCAAGATTTTCTTTATTTTAAATTAGTTTAATTCATGTTTAATATTGATACAATGTTTCATTAAGAGGTGTATTTAATTGTATTTAGTTTACTTTTTCCACACTTACATTCTAGCGCCCACCGTGGGGCTGTACCCCATGTTTTTAACAAGTTTTTCTGGAAAGTATTTGTACAAGAATCTGGCATAATCTGTTTTTGCACGATCGGAAGATTCTATAGCACTTCTGAGGAAAACTATAACGCATCCGAACTCTGTTCTAGCGCTTCCGAGGAAAAGTATAGCACTTTAAAGGACTCTTTTAGCGCTTAAATCCTATAATCCAGACAAGCTGACAGTGATCCAGCATCTGTTTTAGCGTGTTTCTAAAATCCTATAGTGCTTAGGGGTATTTTTATAGCACATCAGGTTATTTCTATAGCACTTTTGATTATTTCTATAATGCTTTTGTGCACTATTATAGTGCTTATGTGTGGTTCATTTTCTAGATCTGACGCATCCACGGCCAGTAAATTTCATTTCTTCAGTTGGATTAAAAAGAATCAATCTAGGATAGACACTTCTTCTATTGGTTTCAAATGAATTAATCCTAGGATAGTCACATTTTCATTTGGATTAAAATTTTACCAATCTAGGGTAGTCACCAAACTTTTCAATTTGGGATTTAAAAATGAACACCATGTGTAATGCCCCGCCACGCAACCCTAGGCGAAGTTGCAATTCACTAACCAAATGCAACAAATTTTTTTTTTTTAAAAGTGCAATAATGTACAAGTTCACTATACTTTGCAAACATCCCCTAAGGCTACGAGACAAAGATTACTTAAACCCGAATAAAACAACCAAGGAATGAAAACATAGCATCATTCATTTAAGGAATTAAAGTACATACATTCCATACATGATATAACATCAAAGACAAATCGATACATCACGATATCCAATAACAATTGTTTACATTATAATTACAACACTCATTCCCCGAATGAGGTAAATCAAATAAACATGATAATTTATTACAATTTCCACCTCGATACAAATGAGGGGTGATGAAGTACAAAAATAACAGAAATGAAAGAAACTAGAGGAGCAACTGGATCCAACGAGCTCTCTAACATGAAAGTATCATCCACACGATCACGAACAAAGCCAACGGTGAAAGGTGCACGTTCCACCCAACCAAGTGAAACCCAAAGGCTCACCCCCCGTGCTAGGAGATAGTAACCAGGATTGCTAGTGAAGACCAACTACCTCGAGACAAGGGCTAACCATAACTGAACCGACTCAAATACCTACAACATCACTTAACACAGTACGAAAACTCACAAGACATTACATTGCTTCCAGGTTACATAGAACAAGTACACCATTGTACGACACACAATAACTGACTAACTGTTGACGTAGGGAGAGTGTCATACATAAATTTCCATGAGTTACCCTAGCTCAACCTTCCTAGGCTACCGGACCCCCATCATGGGTTACCCTGGCTTGCCTCTACCGGCGCCGGACCCTCATGCAAAACTATGCGTCTCATCTCATTTCGAGTTTTAACAATGCATGTTCCATGAGAGAGGCATTCTTTAACCTTATTAGAGTGAAGTTCCCCATTAATTCTTTTAAATTATCACTTGATTAAACCCTAGGTGAGTTACCCTGACACCACTTTGGGTGTCGGACCCCCACCATGGGCCACTCTCCTACTGACAACACTGGGATACAAAACCCCCAATCTAAGGGTAGACAACATACACAAACTGAAAAATCAAATTCCAACCTTAACACATAAGGTCACATAACCCATTCATAGTACATGGTAACCAAAACATATCACAATCCCGTTCATGCTAACCGGTGATAACACAACTACAACCACATGCACTACCCCAAATAAGATACAAGTTTGACCGACATACCGACAACCCTTACTCTTAATATGACCACCTCAATGGAAGACTTTCATAGGCAAGGATTAAAAGCCCAACATCGAGAATACCGAAAACAACATTCGAGGAGTAGTACATGCATTTTTAGAAAAACAACTAACATTAGGATTTCGTAAATCCAATTCACTCATCAACATAGTGTATTTAACTAATTAATTAAATCATATTCTTTTCGCACTCATGTGAACGAGAATTCAAATTACGCTGTGAAACATTACGGAATCTCAAACTAAACATTTGATTTTCATTTGCTTAATCAAACAAACGGATTTAAATACAATCTCTTTAAATACAAAGTAAACATTTTTATTTCTAATCATTTTCTTTCTCATCTAATGCTACAATACTTACCAAAATACCCATGTAATAAATGCGTATGTAGTAACATACATATATAGTTATATATCCTTATGTATATATATAGCTTTGCATATATATATTAAATGTATATAAGATATTTAACTACAAATTATAAAATAATGAATTTTATTTTTCTTTATTTTTAAATATTCTTATTATTTAATATATATTTAATATATATATCATATATAATATTTAAATATTATATATATAATACATATTTTAAATATATTTAAATAATAACAATAAATAAAATAAAATAAAACTAAATTAACACAAAGTAACAAATATAATATAATATATATATATATATTATATTATATTTAATTAACTATTAAATAATAATATATGTAACATATTATATAAATATATAATACGCATTTTAAATGAAATAAAATAAGAACACAAAAGCCTTATTCATTTACCGGAGTTTCCCATGGGTAAGTGACTCACAGTTAGTAGCCCTCTACGTGGGGCCTTGTTTGGGGCAGGCGCCTCCCCACTTGGTGTAGAAGTTGCTACGATAATAATCCCTCAAATGGGGACAATTTTGTGGCGATAAATGGTTACTTTGCCTTCCCCACAGTAAAACTTTAGCCTATATAAAAGAATTGCTATGCAGCTGAAACCGGAACAAACAAAAAATACGAGGGGTCTTTAGCACATACACGAGAAAAACAAAATTTAATCAACTTTTACATACATATATATATATATATATTATGTGTGTATATATGTATATTTAAACATAATATATATATATATATACATAATATATATATCAAATTCCAATTCATAGGTAGATTGAAGAAGATAAAACTACAGAAATTTGATAAAACATAGATTTGTTTTATTTTCTAAATTTTATTGACAAGATGATTTTTGTTTTGTTTCAGGTTTTGAATGGAGATTCTTGATGGGTTTTTCCTCTAAATCAAAATTTTGAATTCCATAGCCAGTTTAAACAATTTCAAAGAAAAATTTTCAAAATAAAATCTACACAAATAAGGAAAGAACCTTCTGTTTTTCTCCAAACTTTAAGATCCTTCAATGGAAGTTTGCCCTTTTCTTTTTCCAAGCTTCCCCAATCTTCAATCTTTTCTTTTCAAATTCTTCCAAGAATTTCCATGCAAATTTGCTCTCCAAATTTTCAAAATTAAATTCAAAAATAAAACCACAACACCTTATGCCTTCCTCTCCAAATTTGTCAAAGCCCTAAAATGGACTCACCCACCAAAATTTATTGCTAATTTAGATATTTTTATTTTTGAAATTTAATAAAACAATTTCATTTTCCAAATGCATTTTGCAACAATATTCTTTTAAATAAAATTCATTACAATCCAAATGACAATTTAAATTTTCTTTAACCAAATGATTTTCACAATTCACAAATAAAATTCTTTTCAACTTTTATTTCTAAAGATAAAATATAAAGCTTATTTCTATTTTTTTTTTTTTGATTTAATCTAAACTCCAAAGATGCCAACCCAACCAATTTGATTTAATTTATCCTTATTAATTTAATTAGTCAATAAAATAACCTAATTCAAAATTAGATTATTTTATTAATTAAATTAAATTAATTAATTAATCACTAATTTCCCAACATTTCAATAAGACAAAACAATAATCATTTATAAATTTCAAAAGCCATTTAATCCCTTTTAACTTGAAATTTTAAATATAAAGCCAATGGGGAAACTAACAACATAAAACATTGGACCCCGGAAGCTAAGACCGACACATGAAACAGGGTGTGGACAGGAAGCTTGAGAAACCTAATTTACCATCTCCCGATGTCTGGGTGATTACGTGGACCGCGCTCAGAGCCCTTGAAACCGGTGGATTCAATGTCATCACGCAATGAATTAATGAGAGCATGCATGTAATATAACAAGACACCGCGTGAAAGAGGAAATCATTGCAGAATCCGCAGAGCATGCATGCAAGTGATGTAGTCCTTCACTTTCACCAATATAAAATTCTCTTAAGCAGAAACATCCCAAAATCCATGTTTAAAATCAAAACGCAAAGCATTACAATGAGTCGCTTTATGCCTAATTTAATCCATAACATGAAATAATATAACAGCCAAGATAAAGTATCATCATCAAGGCATAATGTTTTAGCCAGCAACGGATAAGCGGTTAAAATACTTCAAATTCCACCAACCACAATGCAGCGGAAATAAAACCCCTTAACATATATAAGAATGATCCATTTGGAGTCGATCCAGGAGCAAAATGGAAGTGTTACACCATGTCTTTTTTGTGAAACAACTTGACTCACATAGGTTAGAAAATTTTTATTTTGGAGCTCTAAAAACTGAACAAAGTGATTTATGTATTTGCATGTGGATTTGATAGGCGCCACTCCTCCCCTTATTTGGGTGATTCCACAAAATCTAAGGGCTCATTGACTTTGTAGAACTAGGATTTTGTACATCCTTTAGAAGGCCTACCATAGTGGGAAAAAGTACTCACCCTACAGGAACAACCTAATTGGGTTCAAACCAAAGCCAGGTTTTTCCACCCCACTATAAAATTTAAAGAAAATCTGGGGAAACCCACTTTTTCTAGAAGTGTGCAAGATAACCATCCCTAAAACCTTTGTTCTAAAGGTTAGGAGGTCTCCTGAGGGAGTTTATTATTGCCACTCTGAATGGAAACCCTTTCTAATAACCTAGTGTAGTATCCAGCCGAGTCAGTAACCAAACATTGTAATACTCACAGTGCAAGGGGAGGGAAGAATCTGTCCCCAAGACACTAACCATATAATTTCCACAAACTATTTGCTCAGGGGATTGAGAAATCTAACCTTGAGTACACACCCAGAAAAGCCAAAAACACGAGCGCCCTCTAGGGGGTGACACAATTGTGTGAGTCGACACAATTTTAAGATGTGGGATGTTGAGTATAACGATGACCTTTTGACTATTAAGAGTGAGTTTGTCTGAAGTGCTTTATTGTTATCAAACTAGTGAAAATAGGAACATGCATGGTTCTTTTGAACATACACTATCTGTTTAGATTACAACTCTTAAATACAATTGTCTTCATTTGAGTGTTGTGTATTCCAAAATCATTAAAATTCAAATAAAAGATCATCCTAAAAAATACAAACAAACTTGGATAAAAAAAAAAACTGAGAACATATGATTAGAGATTGGAAAACCACTAAATTTTTCAAAAAATATCTTGCTAGAAGAATTAGAAAACCCAAGACACCACTTAGTTACAAATGTCTTTTACAAAGACAACATTTCTTATATCAGAATAGGAAAACTTTGCTTCATCATAGAACTTTCCTCCATAGGTTTCATGATTTCGATAGGGGTTACACTGATGATTGTGTTGTATAACCTTTGAATTCACAAGCCTATATTCAAAGAAGTGTTATTTCATAGGAATCTAACCATATTCAATGTATTCATTAATCCTCCATTCCACAACCTGCCATAGAATTCTCCACCAGACTTGATCAGTTCTTATGATAAACGAATATTTGGAAACCTTAGATTGACATCCAAAATCAAGGAGTTACCACCTTATGACCATTTGGAGACCTACACCTCCCATTCAACAACTAGGCATTATACCACCTATCATACAACCTAGCCTTATACATCTTGAGAATGGCCAAACCGACATTATCAGTAGCTTATGGGCATTTATTTTTGAGGAAAACAGAACACCCCATCAGTTTCTTATAGCATCCATCATTCTAAATGAAGAAGAAGAAAAGACAAACATAGTAGTAGGAAGACCCATGTTACTACCTCCTGCTTGGGAATAGGTAATAAATAACATTACAATAAGGTATTGAAACCATCATTCAGCATACCTTATGACCATTTGGAGACCTACAGCTCCCGTTCAACAACCAGGGCTAACCACACGAATATTTTAGCCCAATAACGTGCACATTGAAGGCACTCAAATTGACATCATCAGTAGTTTGAGAACATCTATTTTTGAAAAAAATGAAACCCATCAATTCCTTACAACATCCATAGTCTTGGATGAAGAATAAGAGAAAGCAGACATAGCAACTGAGAGACCCATATTGCCACCCCTTACTCGGCATTAAACAGAAACTGTAGCACTTCTAAGACAAACTATAGCGCATCTAAACTCTGTTTTAGCTCTTCAAAAGAAAATTATAGCGCTTCAACCCTCTATTTTAGCACATCTGAACTTTTTTTTAGTGCTTCAAAAGAAAAGTACAACACTTCAACCCTCTGTTTTAGCGCACCTGAACTCTGTTTTAGCGCTTCAAAAGAAAAGTATAGCGCTTCAACTCTTTGTTTTAACGCTTCTGAACAATCTTGTAGTGCTTCTATCACAGTAAACCAAACTGTTAGAAAATTCAAGTGTCCACCATTCTAGCACTTCTGATCCATATTTTAGTGCTTCAACAGAACATAGTGTTTCTACACTCTGTTTTAGTGCATCTACACTATTTTACAACACTTTTACTAGAAATTCTAGCACATCTAAGTTTTGTTTTAGCACTTCTGCCCTTTGTATTAGTGCTTCCACAAAATAGAAAAAACAAAGAATCTTCCAAAACAACTGTCGAACATATTGACATCAGAAACATAAGATTTTACCATTCAGAAAGATTTTACAAATTAGACAGTGTCCTAAGAACTTGAAACAAAGTAGGTTCTTACAAGTTAGTGTTCCACACAAAAACTGATAATACAAAATACAAAGTTTCAATTATCAAAACAAGGCCTGGATTAGGTGGATGGGGACATGGTGGGACGTCCTGCCGTCATGAGAGGCAAGGGCTGTGACGATCAGGGTTTGGGATTGGCTGGTCGATGAATGCGTCGTTTCTGTGGGCTGTTTTAAGGCCAAAGATTGGGCCTCGGCATGGTCTGGGGTTTGGTGGAAGAGCAGTAGGGCTTTGTTGCTTGATGCGGCAGGGGTTTGCCGGGGAAGGCTGCGAAGAAGAAAAAAAGCTTAAAAATAACAAACTAAAAATCCTTACTCTAACAACATAAAAGCACTCTTTCATCTTTCTAAGAAAGGGATATACCTAACAAGACCAAAATTACCATAAATTTGTGGAAAGAGATCACTTCTAGGGCTCGAACATGGAAATACCTCTTGATGTTAGCAGAGTTAGGTGCCAAACTTCCGAAAGATTTTGACATCAATCGGTTGAAGGAAACACTTAGAACTAATGAAACAAAACCAAACCACAGCCAGGATACGAATCAAGTGGTTGCTTTAACATCTCAAATTCAAACCCTACAACAACAGGTTCAAAACATGCAAACAAGAACCACAAAAACATATTTATTAAAGGACATTTGTCCTTACCCTTTTCATCCATGTGTGGATATGATACCCTTTCCAAGAGATTGTGAGTTGACAAATACAATGGAAAATCAGACCTGATTGACCATGTACGGGAATTTAGAACAATGAGCCTTGAATTTGCATAAGAGGATACATACCTCATGAGATTATTTCCTAGGAGTTTGGGGGCCCATTGTATGGAATGGCTCTCAAAATTACAACTAGGGATTCGATCCTTCGAAGAATTGGTCAAAAAATTCATTTCTCAATTCTCCTTCAACATCACACATGACATAACCATAAAGGATCTCTATAATCTGAAATAGAAAAATGGTGAGACATTCTTATCATTCTTACAACGATGGAGAAAGTTGTTCACTAGATATACTCGCTCTATACTTGAAGAGGAGAAGATTGAATTATTTATAGACAACTTAAATGATTAGATGAGTTATAGACTTGAATTACAATGTCCCCCAACATTCGAAAAGGTAATTGAGAATGGGCTCAAAATCGAAGAAGCCCTAGTCAAACGAGGAGTGATTAAGCACTATAGTGAAACATCCAACAACGCAAATCACTATGGAAACAATGACAAGCGAAAATTTTAGCAGAAAAATAGAAATACTGGAAGCAATGAACCTACAACTGACAATGTAAAACCAGTATTCAATTTGACAGCATCAACTACCAAAGAAAATCAAAATGAAAACCAAAACAATAGTTAGGGCACTATTTAAAACAATAACACCAAAAATGGAGAATCATGACTGTCATACCAAAGACAACCCAATCGACGGAAATTCACCCCATTAGGACAAACATTGGAATCAGCAATGAGAGAACTCATTGTGCAAAATAACTTATTACTTTACTAGAAGCTTGAAATTGGGAACCAAAAGTAAAACCATCATGGTGGAATGATGCAGATTATTGTAATTTCCATAAGAATAAAGGACATAAAACAAACGACTCTATGCAACTCAAACACCTAATACAATACTTGATCAAATCCAAGAAGGTGTTAGTTGAAGGGCATCAGACAAACAATGGTCATACTGCATTTACCAATCCATTACCCAACTATAAAAAAGGAGATTCTTCTTCTAGTGGTAAGGGAAAAAGTATAAACTATGTCTATGACACCACCATTCTTTTCCTTTCTGAGGTAGAGAAAAATGACATTGATACTCAAAAAGATAACACAAACTACAATGACATTGAATCCCTGAACATAATTCCAAGCGCAAGAACATTTGATAATCAAATCAATGTCTTAAAGATCAGGGAAACATGTGATCATCCACAAGTCAATATAATGACAAGGGGGCAGTCCAGAGTAATACTGAAAGGAATTTCCTCCAAAAACAATGCTCCCCCATCACATCAATACAATATCATAGACCAATTACAAAATATACCCGCACAAATATCCATTCTAGAACTTCTCAAAATTTCACCATCACATAAAGAAATTTTAGAACGGGCTCTACTAGCTATAACGGTCCCTAATAATTTGGATGTTTGTCAATTCCAAGTCATGGTGGGACATCTCACCACACCTCATTATCTATCATTCTTTGGACAAGATGATGTATCTTTAAATCACCCCCACAATGCAACCTTGCATATAGAAGTTATGATCCGTAAACACCGTGTTAAACATGTTCTAATAGATGGAGGAGCTGGTTTAAATATTTGTACCTTGAAACTGATTCATGCACTAGGCTATTCTGACAACGCCATTGACACTAGGAGAAAAATAACAATAAAGGAATATAATGAAGAGGAAAGGTATTCCAAAGGGCTTATCATATTCCAAATTCAGGTAGGGGGTAAAAGCAAGAAGTTTGATACACGAAGAGGGGAAATTTAAGGCAAAACAAAAAGTTTCACAAGAAATGCATACACGTTACAGATCAGGTACCCGAGCCTAAATCCGAACACGTACGCATTCAACTTCGGGTACGCGAACTTAAAATGCGTACGCGTTATGAAACGCGTACGAGTTTAGAACACATATGCATTTCAAAATGCATACGCATTTCGTGAAAGTATTTTTTTTTAGTAAGCGACTGTATTTCATTTTTCCTCACCATTTTAGTCTGCGCCAAGAAGAACAGAGGAGATCGCATACGCGTTTCAAAGGCCTTGATTGAAGAAAAATTTGACTGCCACCTCCTCCCATCAACACAACTGACCTCATCGACCTCCAGGTTGGTTGAATTCTTCCTTTTTTTTTCTTTATATCTTGTTTTTTTGTTTTGTAATTAGTATTCAGTTTTTGTTTGTTTAGTGTGTTTTAGTTCAATGTTTTATAGTTTTTAATTGCATTTAAAAAACCAAAAATGTCAGCGAAACAAATAAATTTAAAATTGTAAAATTGAAACCATAAAAACTAAACCTAAGGCCAGGACATTTAGCAGAAATCAAAACCCTAGAAACCCTAAGTTCACAAAGAATTACTATAGGTCCCCTAAAACTAATTTATAGGGGTTAATCCTTGAACCTAAACCCTAAAACGTAAACCTAAAACCTTATTTACCCTAATTTACGTAAACCTAAAATGGGCTATTTACCCTAAAACTTAATCCTAAAACCCTAAATTAGGGCTCCTCAAGGAGGTTTAGATTACATTTTATATTTGGCATAACCTTCTTTGTATGATTTTTACCCTCACTCATGGTTCTTAGTTTATTTAGGGTGGACGTGATGAAAAGTTCAATATTAGGGGCATGTGATATAATAGAAGAGGTAAAATAAGGATGCATAGTAAGATTTGATGACATAACACGTAGGGAGGGATCACAAATTATAGTCCATAGGTTAGGTACACTTTGGTATGTCATTGGTGATCCACACAACTACCAATGAAATTAATAATTGACTAATAAAGGAGGTACAAACAATTGATGCATAGATCTATATATTAACCAACAAATTGATTTAATTATAATATGTTCACATAATATAAATTTGATAGCTAATTTTATCTCAGAAAACTTCATGATTGTATAATTTAACTTGAGAAAGTGTACCGGTGAAGTAAAATAATGTGCCTCATGTGAAACTATGTGCTTGATTTAATAAGTTCATATATCATGATGCTAGTTGATATGAGCATGTAATCACTCTATATCAATGTTGTTAGCTTATATAGTGTATGATGTATTCTCTTAAAAAGACATAGAAATGCAAGTCATACTTGTTAATCTAGACTATGTGCAATATGGATAGAGCTAGACACATAAATGTTATTAAATCAAATAAATATTACAATGTGAAGCATGAATTATATCTACACATTTCTCTTATTTGGATGAGATCCTTTGTGAATTATGTAAGGATGCATTATGATCATATTTAAGCTTTAATTTATAGGATGTTATTCATAAGATCTATAGGTTGTGCGTAATCTAATTCTTATTTTAACTCTCATGTGTAGTGGCATTGTTCTAGATTAGGAAAACTAAATGTTGTACTTTCTCTAAACTAGTGTATGAAAGCTAACTTGTAGCAAGAACATTTCAATTTGGAAAATTCAAATTACTTTTTTGAGAAACTTGATAGATGATTCATAAATGCAAGTCAATTCTATAACCAAAGGTTTATTTTCTAAGATTATTTATTTATTGAATTGATCAATTGACTCCTCACTTAGTGGCAGTTAGGTTTTTTTTTGAAAACCCATGCACATCTAGAATTTATATAAATATTCAAAGGAAGAGTCTATTCCATAGAAAAGTTTCAAAAAATATATGATTAGAAAATAAATTGGGTCTAAATCACTTTAGATCTCCTTTTCCTTTTTAAATCAGCCAAGAGTGCTTATAGGTCCAAATAGGTTCGCTGTAACCATCATAACTCAACAAATTACTTATAATTCAAATCTAAAATTCCTAATTGTTGATATATTTAAGCTATTCCTAGAATGTCACATATTTTATTCAAAGCACTAAGTTTAGGTGGTAGGGTTTCTCATTTACTTGTAAAAATTTATTCATGTGTCTTCTATATGTTTTCATGTCATCAAATCTCTAAATCTAAACCCTAAACCCTTATTTAGCATTCATCTTGTTGTAGGACCTTAAAATTAAATTTGGTTGCCTTAGGCAACTCCACCAAATTTTATTCCCTTAAGCCATGGAACATTTTTTCCTAGTCCACCTTACTAGACATAGATCCCCTTAAGCCATCCTATCACCCTAAATCGTAAATCAATGTCTTAAGGGGTCCTAATATGAAATTTCTTAAGGGGATCAAAGAAGTTCTCAAAATTTGGTGAATAGAGCTCAATCTCATCTTTGTTTATTTTGTACATTGCAATTAGGTCTACCACATATCTCAGGTCCTTTCAATGTCTTCTATTAATTTTCATTCTTATCTTTATTATTATTTGAAAATAATGAATGAGATTAAATAAATTTTAATAAAACCCCATAATTTCATTTCTACCCTTCATATTAACAACCCCACACTAGACTCAATTTAATGTGTGTACATGTTATATGAATTTTTAAATTTGAACACATGGACGTATAACGTTCCCATCTATTGATGCACTTAGTTAGGGTTCCATCAATGGAGAGAGAAGAGAGGAGAGAAAATTCTATGCAGATGGATTGTAATATAAAGAAATCAATGACCTGAAAATTACCAAACAAGCCATGTGCCAATATTTTATTAATCCCCATACAAACCAACCCATTCCACCCACAAAAAAATGAATTTGAATTTTACAAAGCAGGCACCGCAGTCACTTCCTCAAGAATGCATACAAGCCCTGTTTGCTTCGCCCACTCGACATTTTGATCCTACACAAAATAAATTAATAAAATTAATAAAATTAATTAGCACTAGCGGGCTTAACACTAGTGGATTCCTAAATTTATATCAAAGTTCAAACAAAACAAATAATGCTACAGGTGGATTCCTAAATTTATATCAAAGTTCAAACAAATGATTCAAAATCAAAATAAATAAAGCAGCAAACAAGGGTATGCAAAATGCCAAAAGAATAGAGAATGCTATAGGTTTTTTTTGAAAAGGAAGAGTAAAAGGGGACTCCCATCAAGACTCGAGCTTTGGAAAGCCGAAAGATCAAAGATCTCCATGAGAAAAAAGAAAACACTAAAAGCAAAGTGCAAACCCTAAACACTAAACAGTAAACTACTAAAAACTGTAAATAGAAAATAGTAATACTGTAATACTAAATTAATAAAATTATAAATCTAAAATTGTAAACTATTAAACAAATTAAAATAGTAAACAATAAATATAAATTTTAAAATACCTGGAACTTGGAAGAGACTGTCGTTTGAGTTCGGGCCTTGGCGTAGAGATGCAAATCCCGATTTTTAGGAGTCTAGCATCTAAGAAATGGCCTCTGGTAGTGGCGGCTCCAACAAGCAACAAGAAATCATAGGCTCTAAGCAAGAAGTTTCGGCTCCTTCCTCACAAAAATCGCAACGGTTGAGTATGTGCAACGGCTAAGTATGGATAAAAATTAAAATGCGATGAAGTGAAGTTTTAATTTTTAAGTTTTAACCAAAGTTTTAAACCTAATTTTTTAATATTTTTCATGCCAAACATGAAATCGTGACTTTGACTAGCGCGATAGTGTAAAATTTTAAGTTTTAATATTAAAAAAATTAAGTTTTCAAACGGGAGACACGATTTTGAGAGCAGTAGACCGCAGGAGACACTGGGAAACTTTTATGAAGTCTCCCCTCGCTTGGAAACATTTCAGGAGACGGTACCAGTCTTCGATTCACGAACCAATCTCTGAGACACGTTCCTAGGGTCAGGAGACGCGTCTCCCAGCTACCCTAGATTAGATCCATATTAGTTAACTTAGCTTCCTCTTGGATTAGAAGATTTGCAAGGTCATCAAACATAGGATCAACATATGATGCTCCCATAAAAAGTCGATGGGTATGAAAGCCAAAAACAAACACCGAATACTTAGAACCAAGCTTGGATAACACATTTAGAATCAATTGTAAATCCTCTTTTATCAATGTTGCAATCCTTCAGCGAGGTTCTTAGTTGTTTAACCTTGGAGATATAGTCTTGGATGTGGTCAAAACTTTTAGGATCAAGATTCATCAAATCATTATCAATTTGATATCCCCTAATCTTATCAATTTTACCATACAATTTTTCAAAAGCCTCCCAAGCCTCTTTAGGTGTTTTACATGATTCAACATGAAATTGTAAATCAAACGAGACTAATGAATATATGCATCCAAGTATTTTCTTATGATCAATCTCCCATCTTGCCAATTCTTTAGCATCAATAGGTTTGGGAATGGTTTCTTTTAGATGGCCTATTAGACCCTTTCGCATGAGATAGTTTCATGTCAATTTTCTCCATGTAGCATAATTATATAGAGTTAGGAGTTCAATTTGAGATTTCCCCATTGCAAGAGCACAAACCAAGCAAAAGAAAGCAATCAACAACTGCAAGATTATCCCCCCAAATTACTCAATCAAGAAACCCCCCAAGCAAATATGATTTATTGTTGTAATAGGATGAATTTGCACCCCTCGCAAACTCCTCGTTTACACCCCTCACCTTAGAAAAATTAAACCCGACGCTGTTTTTCCACCTCACCCATTTGCTTTCCACCCACTTGGCAGTTGTCTCTAGTGTCAGTGGGGGAATTTTTGACGGGGATGCTAACACGACGTGCGGACATCTGTGCGGCACACTACCGTCCTGACATGATTCCTGCCTCTAGAATCTGCAGAGGCATTACACTTCTCCATTGGAGACAAAGAGTAATGCCCCTGCGCCCTTGACCAACCTTGGACGGCTCTCTTGGGCTTCTATTCATCTCAAAACATCCTCTCATCCATTCAATTCGATCTTCAAGCTTCTTCACTCTCACTTCACATTTTCTACACACTCCTCAAGCATTTTCACAGCACTCTACACTATTGTTGAAGCTCCAAGGCGTTACTCTGTTGGATTTCACTCTCGTTGCGGCAATAATTACACCTTCAAGCTTGCAAGCTCGCATCTCCCTTCACGTGCTCGAGGGTACCTTGTTTGGGAGGTGATATCCATTTCATTTAGCATTTTCATTTGATTTTGTGGCATAGTGTTGATACCATTGCTTGGTGGTGCTTTATTTACATTCTTTATCGCATTTTCTATCTCGTGGCTATTCTGGCTATTCGTGGAGGTGGGAACACCGAAACGGGG
>VDFB02058242.1:29727232-29746165 GCA_007258455.2 Sequoia sempervirens
GGTAGGTGCTTTGATCAAAATCCTTCTTAACATGAGTTGTTCTCCTTTCTCTGAGTTGTCCACCTCTAGAGTCTCTACCTCTTCCTTTACCAATTTGATGGGGAGACTTACCTTTCAAGAGCACTCTTGCTATTCCCAAGACCTATTCTCTGGTCTTCCTAGGGTATTCCTCTCTACCCTATTCAGGGATCTCTCCTAAACCCCTCTCACCTCATAAGACTCCACCAATTTCAAATTCTTCTCCATTACTCTCAATTCGTCACTAGGCTTCCCTGGGCTCCAAACTGACCCAAAGTGTCCTAACCACTCCAGGGGCTAGGAAAGGTTATTCTACTGTCTCTTTGTTGATTTGAAACCTCACTGATCCATCTCATTGGATTCTTTCACCATTCTCCCATCGCTTTCTTGAAAAACTCCATTTTAGGCCTTGTAGCCTTTTGCCCCAACTAGGCCTCCTAGAACCCGTTTTCTTGGCTTTTCTCAAAAACGGTCTTAACAACCCCCAAATATTTTTTGATATTCTTTCTAGTGGTACCCTAGGCTTCAATATTTACCAGGTGTAAGGTCTCCCAAGTGGCCGTTCATATGACTGTCCTCATACCTCCCTAATTTCAAGGGTTTTAGCTCCTTTTTCCAACTTTGAGGGCTTCAATGACCTCCTCAACTCTCCTCCTTGCACACACATGTCTAGAATACATGTTCCCACACTCCCATGCTCTTTATTGGTACAAACCAATCCATTTAGCAACTTTCTTTACTGCTATCCTCTCCAAGCCACTAGCCAGAATGCACTTGCACTCGCCTAGTGCTTGATAGTTTCTTCACTTCCCCTTCAAACAAAGACTCCTAAACCTATATGTACATTATTTACACAATCCCCAGCTTTATTCCAAGTGGCCATGAGAGGAAAGTGGTGCAGGAGCACCTATGAAACATTAGGCATTTAGGAAGTCTAGGATGCATTTCTTTTGTTTTTGATGTTTATCATGAAGGTCATGTTGACCATTGAGTAGAGAAGATAGTTTAGGGATGTGGTTGATCTTTAGGATAGAAGTTGAGGAAGGGTGAATGGGTTTAAAAACTCATTTTACTTAGTTTTCAAGAAAATTGGCAAAAGATGCAAAATGGTACACTTTGCAACTTTGCCACATGATAACTTACATGTTCGACCAAGGGAGCATAACTGATTGAGGAACCCTATATAAGGTGTGCCTCGACTTGAGAGCAGGGTTGGAAGTATTGGTATTGTGGGAAATTTTTGTGAATTGAAAGAAAAACAGTGTTTTTGTGTGTTATTACTGATTTTTGCTTCAAAGTAGAGCTTTAATGGATTGAAATTGTTACTGTGTTATGTGGAGGATGTAGTTTAGTGTTTTCTCAAGCTTAGTGTGCCATCTTTTAGTCTTTTTGATTTGATTTCAATCATTGTTTGTAAATAGTTTTCTTTAACCCTGTTGCTAGTCTGAACTAGACAGTTTTGTAGAAATGGGGTGTTAGTTCACTTTCCCACCGTACAAATTGTATGACCCTTTGGGAACAGTGACTAGACTCCATGTGTGTACATATGGTAGGTTTTAGGGTTTTTTTGAGCATAGGAGCTATTGGCAAAGTCTTGCCCTAGGCGAGCTAGGAAGAGTTCGGCTAGGGAAAACAAGGAGTGGAGAGCACATAACTTGAAGGGGTGATTGAATTTTGTTGAATTTCCTTTTTGTGAAGGTAGATGTGAGTCTTGCCAAGACTTGGTTTTCAAGAGGAAACTCCATCAGTCCATCTGGTGTGAGAAACACTTAGCAGATTGAAAGCAGCCAGAAAAGGCTTAAAAACCCTAGTTTTTGCCCATTTTTAAGTGGAGGTGTTGTACGGGTAGTTAAGACCCAAGACCTCGAAAATCCTTGAGAGGTGTCCATTTGAAGCAAGAACCTCAAAGAAAGATTGGGGGTTCTTTGGAGAAATTGAGAGAGTCAACCAGTTTTCTTGGAGAAGGAGACCTAATTGGGGCTTTTAGGCGAGTAGCCTTTTTAAGACCTAAACAAGGGTTTGTTGAAAGCGACCAAGAAATGGAGCTAGGAGGATACTCAAGAACCAAAATTGGATGGATTGCAATGAATTGAAACACCTCCACACCCTTGAAAATCAAAGTTCAATCTTTGGAGGTATTGTTAGTCTTTAGGGAAGATTAAAGGCTAAGGAAGAGTTAGAGCTATGGCACCAAGATTGACTTGGTTGGTTGAATGGTGATGGTAGTGGGGTTGGCCAGGAGAACCAGGGGTACCTAAACATGAGAAGGGACCTATAGGTTAAGGTGGTGAAGCAAAACACCAAGGAGGTCTTGCAAGCAAGACCTTAGAGCAGGAATCTGTGATTGATTCCTCCAACCCCACCCTATAAGAAAGCCATGGGAACTCAAGTGGGACTCATTATTCACAAAACTGGCCCAAACCGGCAATGAGTCCAAAAACCCAAAAACTTGCAAAACCTTAACCAGTTGTTCTAAATGACTAATCTAATGCTAGGTAGAGTAAGTAAATGAAACAAATGAAACACTCAAAGCATCAGGTTAGTCCTTTCAATCCATTCTTGACTGGATGAAGGCTCAAACACAAAAATGCACTCAAAAGTTGTTGAATTCCAATCACACAAAAATGCTCTCCAAGTCTCAATTCGTGAAAATGAACTTCCAACCCAGGTATTAGGGTTTGGATGACCTTATATACCTTGCTCCCATGTGCTAGGACCCTTGGGTCGGACTTAGAACAACATTAATGCTATTTTTCAACTTTTAGGCCAAATTGCCAAGGCAACATTGCCAAAATGCTCAAATTACCAAGATTTGTCTAGGAACTCATAAATTTCAAGACTCTAAGCCAAACCTACCCTAACACACTCTTAAAAACAACCTAGGGACTTTATATCATAGTCCTTATTCCCTTGGTGGTTGGCTAGAACCACCTACAAGCCAAAAATCACTAAGATCTTCCAAAAGACCTTAAGGTGCTCCTGCACCAGTTTGGAGGATGAAACTTGTTTGGATTTGTGAGGGAAATTTCACATAAAGGTTGCATCTGTACGCCAAGCATAGTGGATTTTAGCATCCCAATATTTTTCTAAAAAAAAAAATTTGATCATTGTAATCTTGGTTATGAGCAAACAATTGAAGCAAAAAAATTGTAATCATCAAGTGAGTTATTTGAATTAAATACTCTATTCCAACCAACTTATATGTGTAGATCTATTTATCATATGTGAATGTTTTAGATCTAAATATCTTGTTTAAATGTTTTGTCTGATTTTCATTGAATTATTCCAAATCTAAGAAATTTGTATGAATAATTTAGTTAAGGATCATTGAATTATTCCAAATGTATGAAATTTGTAGGGTTAATCATATGAGTATCTAGTTGTTACTTATGCAATGTGAAATAATGCTTTGAGTTTGAAAGATGTGCATGATGCAATGTAATCAACAATATGAATATAAACTACATAATATTTAACCATTCTTTTTTATGCTATTGTACATTGATATTTAACCATTGCTTTAAAAGAGTTTAATCATGCACATGAGGAGGAAACTAAATTTTGATTGTCAACTTCTATATATATCAAATTATCCAATAATCAAGTGTATGTCCATATACAAAAATGGCATCATGCCAACTCAAACAAGTTTTACAATATGTGGCATATGCCATCTTGGTATCTATTCAAAATTTACATGCCAAAATGTCTATCTCATCCTAACTACTGGTGGATCATCAAAATGGAGCCTCTTTGAAGCACTCGTTGGCTCTGAAGGTAGCTGCACAAGAAAAGTCAAACCACAATTGAGATTAGATATACTATATAATTTAAAATTGAATAATTAACATAAAAATCAATACACATTGAATTATAATTGAACTCTAAAATTGAAATCTTGATTACCTAAAATATACGTCTCTTCGAAGGGTCGGGAGTCCTAGAATATACCCCTCTCAAAGAACTAACCAAACCAACTTTTGTAACGTCAATCTATATATGTGAACAAAAACATGAAATTGATCCAAGTTAGCATAGAATTGTCAGTAATAAGAACATATTTACCAAGCACAAAATAAAATAAACACATACCTCTTTAGGTTGATCTTTTTCTGTATCTCCTTTAGGTGTCTCAACAACTCCTCCTTGAGGTTTTTCAACACCTCCTCCTTCAGGCATTCAAATACCTACTCCTTCGGGTGTTGTGGCACTTATCAATAGTGATGTATAGCTCACAACCGCCTGTACATAAAAATGACAAGTACATATGAAACTACGAATCTATGTCAATGTATGCATAATCAATAAAAGATCTTTAAAATTTTAATTGAATCAAATTTGAGTTCAATTACCTTTCCCTTATCCAACACTATGCCTCCATGGTCTGGAGAGCGTCGCACCTCACTCGCACTAGGTGTTTGCTACAAGCAGAGAGTAAGATAAAAATATAAGTAATATATAATTTCATTATTGACAATTCAAATGACAAGCAAATATACAGTAAAAAAATGTAAATGAGTGAGTGAGAAAATACATGTTGTGTGTGTGTCGAGGCAAAATGAAATGGCCCTAAGGGTGCTATCCATCACTTGTGTGAGCTCCTCCTCAGACATTAATTGTTAAATAGACCATGCAAATAAATATTAGTACTTGATACTATCTCTTATTAATATTCATTTTTAAAAAAATGCAAGTTATGAATTTACACCTTAAATGTTACCTATGTAACTACTCCAATGTTCGCCTCTCTAGCAGGAGAGGACTCTATAGGGTGTGCTCCAATCCCCTGTGTGTGATCTGCTATAATCTCCACATCCTAGATGTCATAATCAGAAGTGTCTAATGGATGCTCAGGGGGCTGTACAATAGGACCCAAACATATTTGCTGGCATGTATTGCAAATATGTGGCACACAAATATGTGGACCCGAGGAGGATGATGCAGCAGCATTGGATCCATCGCCAATATCACCAGACTATGGTTGAGCTACTGAAGAAGCATGGGAAACCAAAAGACCACTCAAAGAGTGAATGGCCTGGATAGTTTGTGTGGTTGCATCCTCCATAATATCTGGATGTTGTACTGGAGGTGGCGGAGGAAGGGGAGGATGGGGAACATGTGGGCGCCTAACTACTCTAGCTGCCCCTAGCCTATCCTGAGGCATACCTCTACCAACGCCCTGGAAGGGTTTAATGTCAAAGTAATTGACATGATGCCCTAACAAAAACTCAGCATATAATTTTTTAATAAAGTAAAAAGGTACATCAAGATTATTGTTGGGTGGTTTATCAAAAACCATACACCAACGATCCCAAAATTTATCTACTATGCCCCTATGTGTGCACCATTTTATAGAAAGTTTTGGCTTGTTAACATTAACTGGCAAACCAGTGTTGGGGTTAATAAATAAAGAGGCTATTTGGGCTTTTGTTATTTGGAGATCTTTCACATCATCATAAGACATTCCACATACATAATATTGCCTCATGGTTTCTCGCCACGAATGAAATGCATTATGTTGGGTGGAGAGGGTTTCTACATTTGTAATTATTCCTATCAATGTGGTTGACATATGGGATAATCGAGGGGATTTTCCTATAAACATCACAAATGCCCCTCAATTGCTCCAATTTTTCATGAATTAACTGTTCAATTGATGGCTGCGGAGGTGGTGGAGCATTTGGAATTTCTGCATTTTGATTCTCTGGTGGATTTTCATTTTCAACTGGTGGAATTTGTGCATTTTCATTCTCGGCAGCCATAATGCCTGATTAAAGTTAAAAAAAATTAATCTAAAATTAGACAATATAAATGAAACACTATTTTTAAATCAAAATCCATTAAAAACATTCATTTTTTTATCAAAATCTATTTTGAACTCAATTGTTTCATAAAAATTCAATCAAAAACCCTATTTTGAAAAAAAATCCACAAAAAACATTCATTTTTTTATCAAAATCCATTCTCAATTCAATTTTTTCATAAAAATTCAATCAAAAACCCTATTGTGAAAAAAAATCCACAAAAAACATTCATTTTTTTATCAAAATCTATTCTAAACTCAAAATTTTCACAAAAACTCAATCAAAAACCCTATTTATAAAAAAAATCAACAAAAACCATATGAAATTATTCAAATCTAAATCAAAATTGAATCAAATCAAATGAAAATAAATAAACTTACCTTTCCAAATCGAATTTAGCCTAGATCAGATATCCATTACGCGAACAATGGATGAACAGTGCGCCCGCGGGTTCTTCTTAGTCGAATGAGTTCAAAAAAGAGACAAAAGTGTTTAATATATACTTTTTACAAATCGGATATCCGATTTGGATCAGATATCCGATGTGTAAAAGTAGCTTTGGTGTTTGGTATGGTGACACCTGAGCCTACAAAAAGTCAACATGTTCTTTTCACGTTTTCTCGGTTGATGAAAGACGTGTTTTTTTCCTCATTGCCACTTTTTGGCCCACCATTAACCTACACATACCCACCTATAGGAAATATATACATTATTTTGATGAAATAATATATTGGGTTTACTTAGCCATCTCTAGAATTATACACCTCATGGTAGCATTCTTTTCACTTATATGGATATAATCTTCGATGAAGGTCTCACAAGGACATCTTTTGATCCATAGAAATCAATTCTACTATGCCAAATATCCTTTATAAATTAATTTAAGAGCATCAATTAACACATAAAGTACTAATTGGT
Source organism: Sequoia sempervirens (assembly GCA_007258455.2). Taxonomy (NCBI): domain Eukaryota; kingdom Viridiplantae; phylum Streptophyta; class Pinopsida; order Cupressales; family Cupressaceae; genus Sequoia; species Sequoia sempervirens. The sequence continues at coordinate 29,733,973 of VDFB02058242.1, forward strand.
TTCGGGTTCCTGTAAATCAACACTCACATTTATTTACCTTCTAAATCAAGGAATTCATAAGATCTATGAATGGAAAAGTAATTCCCTACTATTTGTTGCCTAGAGATGTCTTTGTTTTGACATTGTTTTATCACTATGTATTAGGGGATGCATAGGCCATGCTTGTGCTTGTTTCCTTGAGTTATTTATGGTGAGTTTGGATCACCCACATGTTTTGAGATGGTATTCCTCAACATGTTAGTTATTTGTGTTTTTGGTGTAGTGTGTTGCATATATGGTAGTGTGCCAAGATCAATGTCCTTTATAAATGAATGGAAAAGTAATAATAATCAACACTCACATTTATTTACCTTCTAAATCAAGGAATTCATAAGATCTATGAATGGAAAATTAATTCCCTACTATTTATTGCCTGGAGATGTCTTTGTTTTGACATTGTTTTATCACTATGTATTAGGGGATGCATAGGCCATGCTTGTGCTTATTTCCTTTAGTTATTTATGGTGTGTTTGGATCACCAACATGTTTTGAGATGGTATTCCTCAACATGTTAGTTATTTTTGTTTTTGGTGCAGTGTGTTGCATATATGGTAATGTGCCAAGATCAATGTGAGGACTTGATATATTTTGTTATCATTGTATTCATGGAGATGCATGTGTTATGCTTTATATGTTTGGTTAACATATTATTTTATTTCATGGATATCAACATACATATAATGACTATATATTTTATATGGTTTTGAACCCCATTGGGTATTTTCATGTGCTTTGGCTATTATAGATTGAGCAGGGATGCTTGACATCTGTGTTGAGTGGGTACATGTATAGGGTTATTTCTACACTTGATATATAGGTCTGAATTATTCCTCAACAGTGGTTAATCATAGATGTCACTTTTGTCTTATGCATTTGGTAACCACTATTACACTTGATTGAGTGTGAGATGAGACTTTCTTTCCCTTATGATTTTGAGTCCAAATTAATGGAAATTTTGGATTCCATGTATTGTGTAAAACTATTAATTGTGTGAGTTATATTGTTGTTATTTATTTTTTGATTGCATGTAATTGCATTTTTTAAATATTAAATATTGTGTGTGAATAGTGTGTAATGCATTGGGAATTGAGAAATTGTGAAAGAAATGAAAGGGAATTTTTTTATTTAATATGCATTAGGAATGTTATTTAAATCATTACAATTACTTCCACCTGCTGATGGGGTCCCAGGGTCTAATCTTGTGGGGGGCTCGAGGGATGACATTTAGTGGTCGGTTCTAGAGGAGGGTTGGGTGAAGGTCAACTTTGATGGCACTACAAAGGGAAATCTCAAGTGGAGAGAGTGGGGTAGGTTATATGATCAAGGATCATGATGGGAAGACAATAATTGAGAAATATACATATTTGGGAATTGGTAAAAATAATGAGGCTAAATTCCAAGCTACCCTAATTGGGCTCCAAAGTGCCAAATAGAAAAATTTATCAAAAATCCATTAGGAGAGGGGGCTCTTTAATTACAATTAACACCATCAGGAAAGGATGTACACCCAATTAGAAGTTAAGCTGATGGATCTCTCCCATTAATCAATTACTCATAGATCTGGAGGCCTTCAAGGTGACACATATTTACCAAGAAGGCAATCTAATGGCGAATGACTTAGCAAAAAGGGCCTTGATGGCAGGGTTGGCTTAATTGGCGTGTGCCATTTCTAAACTTTGTGATGGTTTTGTGATGATTCATAGTGTGGAGGTGACGTCAAAACAATAACTAGTACCATGATTTTATGAGATGTTAGATTGGAGGCTGGCAGACAATCATAAATATTTGTGTTGGTCAGGTTTTTTGCGATGGATTTATTTTGTGGAGTTGGTGTAGATAGTCTAGGTTGTGTGATATGTATACCCCATTTAGATTGGAGAGCATGAGGAGCCAGTTGGAATTCATGGGGGAAGTGATTGAGAAATGGCTAGGTAATGCCTTCAAATTGAAGCACAATCGGGTGAGTGCAGGATCATGGGGGTCCAAAAAGTGGCGATATTGACACAAAAGTGGATGACAATATTTTCTTATCTAAATTTGATGAAATAAAAATGGTTTATTGATAAAATTATTAGCTTTCCAACAATATAAGATATGACTTATTTGGAATTAAATAGATTATTATTATTGATTTTCTACATGCATTCTAACTAAAGTCCTTATTGACAGGCTGATTGAAAAAATCTATAATTCTCAAACAATTTTACATTTTTTGAATTCAAAAGATGCAATACATTTTATGCTTAAAGAAAAAATGATTTTCATAATTTTTTACAAGTTATGGTGGTTAGAAAAACAAGTTTAAATTAATATTTTTTAAAATTTCTAATAAAAAATTCATAACTAATTATTTACTTGCAAAAAAATAATGAAAAAATATGGCACATTTGAGCATTTTTCCTCTACTTATATTGAAAGTGTATTGTAAAAAAATGTATCCCTCTACATTTTCACACTTGTTTGGGACCTCCTTGCTAAAATTGGGCTTCTTTATGCCTTATTTGGTCCTATTTTGCATCCACAAGCCTTATTTAATGCAATTTTCTAAGGATAATCTTGACATTTAACAAATGACCAATCATAATTTAATAATTTTGGATTGTATGGCCTAGATTTAGTGATTTGGGACTCATACACAACCTTGGGTGTATGGGTCCCACCTAATTTTTGGGCGCTATTCTTGAATTTAGCATTAAAAAAAAAAAAATCTTAAAAATTGTGTCCCAAGCTTAACCTACTGGGACTCATATGCCCCAACTAGAGTATGAGTCTCGCTTAGCTTACACCTAATTTTTAATTCAATTCTTGGTAGTATTTTATTCTCCTAGATCCGATGTCATCTTGTAGTGTTGTAATTTTGACAAATTTGGCATAAACAAGTATAAATACAAGGTTATTTCACATATTTTCTCTTATAAATTTTACAAGTCACCTAGAGATTCAAGTATTCAAGCATTATAGAAAATTTGATATCAAGAGAGTTTACAAGAGCATTCAAGAGAATTCACGAGTTGATTATCAATCATTTTGGAGCATTATTCACGATTCAAGCATCATGTCAAAGTCATTATGCATCATGTTTGTTTTTGAGCTAGCATTTGTGATGCAAGTATCTTATGATTTAAGCAAGCGTTCAAGTCAAAATCCATAGCATTCAAGAAAGTGTCAAGATCTACATTCATTCTATCCATTTCATACAAGACTATAGTCTTTGTTACAAGGGATTGGTGAGTTGCAACATTCCATACATGTTCATTCCTCATTCCTTCTTTTTATTTGATTTCATTTCACGGTTTCATTACCAAAACGGGGTTGGACCAAGGAAAACCAATATTCACTAAAAAAAACAACATTTTTCCCTCTTTGATGTGTGATTTGTAGATCTAGGTTAAATATCCATTAAAGAGAAAGATTGGAAAAAATTTGTCAAAGTTGTCATCTACATTGCAAGATCACGAAAAGTCACCTACATGTTGTAATTCAATGTTTCTGAATTAGGGTTTTGACATGAGAGAAGCTACATGAAAACATTATAGGATATCAAAGTTTAATATCAACTTTGATACTAGGACTAAATCACCACTTGTGGTGTATGAGTCTCAATATGCCTATTTTCAAGCATTTTCTGTAGATCCTAGTTTAGCAGTACCATATTTCGGTTTCGGCCCAAAACCCTAAACTGGGACTAAATCACCCCTAATGGCATATGAGTTCCAGTGTGTATTAAAAATTAGCATTTCTGAGATTTTAGACCTCAATTCAAGCCTCTTCAATTTCTAGGTTCACCTTTGTCCTTTCTCAGTTCATTCCTTTGATTTTTAGTTTTATACCTTTAGTTGAATTATTAGGTTTACATATCATTGCATTTCTTTCTTCCCAATCCCTTGCTTGGTGGTGAAACCCCTCTTAGTCTTTAATCATGTACCCTAGGATGCCTTATTGTGGATCTCTTTCCCTCATTTCCATCCCTAGATTGAGATCTCTAAGGTTTCCTCAAATGAACCTTGGAGGAAATTGGCGGTTCTATTTCACAAAACATAGAGCGACAATTTTCAACATTTCAAAAAGTTTCAAAAAATAATATTACTTTTTGCTTGTACTTAGGTTGGTTAGACATACACTTGGTTTTTATTTTTTTCCTAAAAATTTAGTATTACTACACATTGAAATTTCAAAATTTCACCAAATAGATTTACTTTTTTCCAAAAGAGGCTAGTATCTTAGAAACAACATTCAATTTGCTACAAATTTTGTTCTTACATATTTTTCAAATTATGTTAATAACCTATTCAAATTTTTATGTCAAGTTGCCTAACTCTATTTTTCTGAATTTTCATTGCCACTGAAGGGCCTAGTTTGGACCCCCATGATCTTGCACTGATCTGGTTTGATCATCCACGTGTTGAAGATGGTGCTCGATGGGCAGTTCCTTTGTTCATATCACCAACATAGGGTGAACAAAGACATCTCTGCAATGTTCTTGGCCTTGATCTTGGATGCAAGGTAGTCAAAGGAAATGGCGCACTAGCTTTACAAGGAGCTAATTTGGGGGAAGTATTTGGTTGGTTTGGAGGATGTTTTGGATACCTATGAGGTGGGGTTGTGGGTTCCCTTACTTGGTGACTACCACTTGTTGCAACATCGTGAGTTTCCTCTAGAGTGTTATCCATTTATTTTCTCCAATGAGTTGGCCTCCCTTCCTAGATTTTATGTAGCAGTGACGAAGATTATCAATTTTTTGAAGTAGATACTGGAGATGGTTCCTGACGAGGGGGTGGGATGGTTGTAGGCTTACATTTCCATGAAGGTGTTGGTGGATGAGGGAAGCATGACCAACTAGGGAAAACCCAAAATTCAAAATTGTCTAAGGTAAAGTTTGGATGGGGCACTTCTTTTGTTGGGGGTTGGGTGGGGGTTTCAAATTATATGTGTCTTGACAATTTGGGGGCTTTATGGGGGACAAAGAAGAATTCAAATTTTGTAATTTTTCTACGCTTTTTGATTCGGGTGTAGTGTAGTTTGAGAATAATCGAGTTGTATATGGTTGAAGGGTTTGATAGGGGGCACCATTTTGAATCTAGGTGCCTAGTTTGTTTTTTGTTCAAGGTGACCAAATAGTTTTTTGTTCTGGATTTTCATGGATCTAGGTGATCTGTTAATGATCCCCTACATTTGAATGGAATGTTTATATTTGATAAATTAATATATGGGTGCAACCCTTAGCTACCTTTCCATCAATTAAAAAAATTGTTACAATTATTACTATTCAATTTTTTTCACTTCCAAAAAATTGATTAAATTATTTGAATTACCTAAGAAAAAGATTGAATGATATTATTTTAATTACCTTTGAAAATTGAATGAATTAGAAATTTTTAATTCAATTGAAAAATTATATTTTTTGAATAAGAAACTAGAAAAAATGAAGAAACAAAATAACAGCACGAAAATATATAAAAATAAGTGAAATGGAAATTATAAAAGAGAAAGGGCATAAAAGAAAAAAATTCTTGGTCTTTTAATATATTCTTTGAATTTTGAAAACTCTCTCCCAAACTCAAACTCTTTATCTTGAAAAAATGGAAAATTGGATGGCTTTCCTTGAGTTTGGATTTTCTTGATTTAGGAATTGAATTGCAAAGGGAGGATTGGTTGATTTCCTGCATTTCATCCTAGATTCACTTCTCAAATTGGAGTAAAGTGAAGGAAAATGGGTATTTTTATATGTACAAACTTTAGGTAATTGTCTTGATTTTTTATATTTTTAAATTCTTTATTGAAGTGTTTTTCATTCTTATCCCTAAGGAAGCATAGGAGCTTCATTTTAGATAAGTTGTATTGTAATTTTATTGATTAATTTACTTATTTAAAAAAATTAAAATTATGTACCCTCACTATGGATTTTTTTCCCAAAATTCTTGAAATGTAATTTTTATGTCAAAAGTGTGGTTTTGTGCATATTTGGAACCAAAGGGTATCCTTAGAATTTTTAAATTTTGGATTTAAATTTTTAAGCATATATCAATGAAGTTTGAGAAAATTTTATAATTTCAAACTGATAAAATTAGATATATTAAAATTGTGAGTGATTTATAATGAATTTTAATGTGGGGAAAGAAGTCTCATTAATATTTTTTTATTTAGAAATAGTTGGGACTATGTTTCTTGTATTCCTCAATTATTTTGGATTGAAATCTATGTCATGCCCAAATAGTTGATTTGCATGAGAAACCTCAGATTTGAGTTGTAGAGCATAGAAAAGGGGTGTCTCTTGACATCGATTGGGGCATAAAGGGTCCCAAGGATATGATCAGTGAAAATTTTATTAATTAATTATTGATTACTAAATACATTTGGGTAATTAAAAGTAACTAAGATAGTGATTCATATGACATAATCAAAGTCCTTGAATAGGTCTAGTATGAGAATAGAAGGAATTCTCGCTTGCCTAGCATTAGTACTTGTAGGATTGGTTCCTTATGTGGGTGATTCGATGCATACCCAACTCTGCTCAACCATCCCTTCAAGCTTTATAATGACACTCCTTACCTAGATCCTATGGGTTCTGTGTCTTTGATGTTGTTCGACTCAGTGTTCAAAAAGAGAATCATCAGTGATCATATTATGATTGGGAGATAATTGATTACACATGTTTATGTATGTGCTATATGATACCATGTGTGTAGGTGATTATTTTTATAGTATATGAAACCATGACTACACGTGTTCATGACCATGTTGTATGCTTTGTGATGTGGATTACCCTTATGCTTAATGTTAGTGATGTTATTCCCTTGAGCATGTGTGCTATGTTATTTGATGATTATCTTGTTGTCCACTACACATTAGTGTGATCATTTATGTGCCATGTTTATGCTATATGATGATGTTTTATCTTATTTTATGTCATGAGTATATATTGATTGGCATGTTCGTGATCTATGTTCCTTGTTTTAAGTGAGTGGTGTTCTTGTGCCCAAGTGAAAATCTCCTAACATGGTGGGATTGACCTAAGGATGCCACATGGTTGGGTAGTTTGGATACCACCATTGGGGCTTAGAGTTATTGTATGATTCATCTTTAGAGGAGGAGCTTTGGTCAATGTACAAGTGGAGGTTCTCTACTTTCCTTTAGTTTTCTTATTTTATAAATTAATGTAAAATATATAATTCAAGACCTTGATTCCTTTTCATAAATTGTAATATTCAACTATGAAATATTATTTTGGATGTAATATAAACCCCCCACATAAGTGGTGAGGGAACTATATTTATTTTTATTTTATCTTGATCTTGGTGTAAACATTCTATTGCTAATCCTAATGCAATTTATCTTGTTAGGAATGTTGGTAAAATAAACATAGACTCTAGAATATTTTGATTTGGGTTTAAAAATAATCCCTATGCTATAAAACATTTAATTTTGTCTTGGAATATTGTTTAGCTCATCTCCCAATTTTGGGGGTAATTGTTAAAAGGTGCAGGACAACTGAGAGGGAGGGATGAATCAATTGTCACAAAGATTCAAACTTAAAACTTCAGTACTTATCAATTCCACAACCATACTATTTTTTTATTAAGTATGATCATGAAACATAAATAACAAAAGGGTATGTGCAGGATCATGGGGGTCCAAACTAGGCCTCTAAGTGGTGATGAAAATTCAGAAAATCAGAGTTAGCCAACTTGACATAAAAATTTGAATAGGTTATTAACATAATTTGAAAAACATGTAAGAACAAAAGTTGTAGCAAATTGAATGTAGTTTCTAGGCTACTAGTCCTTTTTTGGGAAAAAAAAAATTGTTTTGAAAAAAATTGAAATTTCAATGCAATGGTACTAAATTTTTAGGAAAAAGATAAGAAGCAGGTGTATGTCTGACCACCCTAAGTACAAGAAAAAAATAATATTATTTTCTAAATTTTTCAAAATAAGTAGAGGACACATGCCTAGATGTGCCATATTTTTTTTGTAATTTTTTTCTATGTAAATAATTAGTTATGATTTTTTTATTGGAACTTTTCAGAATTATTAAAATGTCTGTGTTTGACCACCATAATCTAGTCAAAAATTTATGATTTTTTTTTTTTTTAATCGTATAGTATGCAAAGCATAGAATGCGGTGCATCTTGTAGATTCAAAAAATGTTAAGTAGTTTGAAAGTTATAGAAGTTTTTCAATCAGCCTATAAATCAGGACTTTAGACCTAATGTAGGTAGAAAATCAATAATAATTATTTATTATTTATTCAAAATAAGACAAAAGTTTTATTGGTGGAAAGATAACAATTTTTTCTATAAACCCTTTTCGTTTGATGAAATTCCGATAAAAAAAAGTCGTCAGCCACAAGGGCAAACTTCGAAAAACTAAGAAAAAATTTCAAAACACGTTTTTTAGGTTAACTTTTCAGGTCAGACAATCTCAAACCAAATCCCAAGCCAATTTCCATTTTGGTTTGGTAATACCAAACCAAAACGGATATCCAATTCAAAATAGCTATCTATTTTGTTTTCAAAATGGATATCTGTTTTGTTTTCAAAATGGACATTCGTTTTGTTTTCAAAATGGATATCCATTTTGGAAAGCGGGAACCTATTTTTTGAAAAACAAAATGGATATCCGTTTTGAAGACCTAAAAACCCCTCTTTAGTAAAATGGGCATAACTTTTGTGTTTCTTATTGAAATTTCAACTTTTTATAGGCCTTGGAAAGATGATTGAGAGATCTACAAAATGAAATAGGTTTTTTTTCTATATTGTACACAATAAAATAATTATAATCATTTGAACTTCATATTTCATTTTTGAAACATCAAATGCTCACTACTTTCACATGCAAAGTCTATTTTTCATGATATTTTTGTAACACTCATCTCAAAATACTTGAAACATTAGAAATAGTAACAAATAATGAAATATTTATAAATTTTTTAGCAAGGAGATGAACAAATCTTCATAAATCATCATATCTCTCTATCCTTTTCTCTACCTCTCTATATATCACTATGTCTCCCCTTAAGTTCTAGACATATCCCTCCCTCCTTTCTTCTCTCTTTGTCCCTCTTTATACCTATCTTTCTCACTCTCTCTTTAAGCTCTAGACCTATCTTTCTACCTTGATCTCCATCCTTTCTCTCTCTCTCTACCTCTCTCTCTTAGAAGCCTCTCACTCCCTCTCTCTCTCTCCCTCTCCTTCTCCCTCTCATTCTCCATCTCCCCTCTCCATCTCTATCTCTCCCTCCCTTTGAAGTCTCTCTTCCTCTTAAGTCTCTCTCCCTCTTAGGTCTCTCTTTCAGGTCTCTCTAACTCCCTCTCTCCCTCCTAGGTCTCTCTCTCTCTCCTAGATCTCTCCCACTCCCACTCTCTCTTTATTCTCTCCCACTCCCTTGCTCTCTCTCAATCTCTCACTCACACTCACACTCTCTCCCTCTTTCTCTCCCTCTCAAGTCTCTCTCCCTCTCCCTCCCTCTCTCCCTCTCAAGTCTCTCTCTCTCCCTCCTATCTACCTCCCTCTCTCCCTCTCAACTCTCTCTCTGGTCCCTACCACTCCCTCTCCATCTCCCTCTCCTCTCCATATCCCTCTCTCCCTCTCCATCTCTTTGAAGTCTCTCTCCCTATTAGGGTCTCTCTCTCACACACACACCATCTCCATCTCAAGTCTCTCTCTCCCACTCTCTCTCCTCTCCCTCCTCTCTCTCTTTGAATTCCCTCTCCCTCTCTCTCCCTCCCTCCTATTTCTTTCTCTCACTCTCATGTCTCCCATCCTCCACCCCTCTCTCTCTCTTAGGTTTCTCCCACTCCCTCCTTCTCTCTCTCCTCTCTCTCTTAGGTCTCTCCCACTCCCTCTCTCTCTTTTCTTATATCTCTCTCTCTTACTCACACTCCCCATCTCCCTCTAGGGTCTCTCTCTCCCAATGGCTCTCTCTCTCCCCCATCTCCCTCTCAAGCTCTCTCTCTCTCTCTCTCTCTCTCTCTCTCTCTCTCTCTCTCTCTCTCTCTCTCTCTCTCTCTCTCTCTCTCTCTCTCTCTCTCTCTCTCTCTCTCTCTCTCCACCAACCCTCTCTCCCTCTCTCTCTCTCTCTCCCTCCACTCTCTTTGGATTTTCTATATCTCTCTCTTGGGTCTCTCCCCACTCCCTCTCTGATCTCTTTCTCTCTGTCCCTCCCTCCCCTCTCTCCCTCTCAGTTCTCCCCCTCTCCCTCCCTCTATCTATCTATCTCCCTCTCTCCCTCTCAAGTATTTGTTTGTCTCTTAGGTCTCTCTCTCCCTCTCCCTCTCCCTCTCCCTCTCAGGTTTCTCCTTCCCACCACAACTAGATCTCCCTCTCTCCCTCTCAAGTCTCTTTCTCTCTCTCTCCCTCCCTCTCTTCCTCTCAAGTCTCTCTCCATCTCCCTCCCTCTATCTCTCCCTCTCTCCCTCTCAAGTCTCTCTCTCTCTCTCTCTCCCTCTATCTATCTCTCCCTCTCCATCTCCCTTTCTCCCCCTCTCTTTGAACTCTCTCTCTCTCTCTCTCTCTCTCTCTCTCTTAGGTCTCTCTTTCAAGTCTCTCTCTCTCTCCCTTTTTCTAGGTCTCCCAATGCTCCTCTCTCTCTCTCCCACTCCCTCTCTCTCAGGTGTCTCCTTCCCACCCTAACTAGATAAATCTCTCTCTAGTGTCTCCTTCCCACCCTAACTAGATAACTCTCTCTCCCCCCTCTCTCCCTCTCAAGGTCTCTCTCTCTCTCTCTCTCTCTCTCTCTCTCTCTCTCTCTCTCTCTCTCTCTCTCTCTCTCTCCCTCGCTCTCTTCTTCTCAAGTCTCTCTCCTTCTCACGGGAACCCATTTTTTTGAAAATCAAAACTGATATCCATTTTGAAGACCTAAAAAACCCTCTTTAGTAAAATGGGCATAACTTTTGCGTTTCTTCTCAAAATTTTGACTTTTTATAGGTGTTGGAAAGGTGATTGAGATCTTTACGCAATGGAATAGGTGGTGTTTCTATATTGTACACAATAAAATAACTATAATCATTTGAACTTCATATTTCATTTTTGAAACATCAAATGCTCACTACTTTCACATGCAAAGTCTATTTTTTATGATTTTTTTGTAACACTCATTTCAAAATACTTGAAACATTAGAAATAGTAATGAATAATGAAATATTTATATATTTTTTAGCAAGGAGATGAGAAAATATTCATATATCATCATATCTCTCTATCCCTTTCTCTACCTCTCTATATATGAGTATGTCTCCCATTAATCTCTAGACTTATCCCTCCCTCCTTTCTTCTCTCTTTGTGCCTATTTATACCTATCTTTCTCACTCTCTCTCTACTTGAGCTCTAGACCTATCTTTCTACCTCTATCTTCATCCTCTCTCTCTCTCTCTCTCTCTCTCTCTCTCTCTCTCTCTCTCTCTCTCTCTCTCTCTCTCTCTCTCTCTCTCTCTCTCTCTCCTCTCACTCTCCATCCTCCTCTCCATCTCTCAATCTCTCCCTCCCTTTAAAGTCTTTCTTCCTCTTAAGTCTCTCTTCCTCTTAGGTATCTCTCTCAATTCTCTTTGACTCCCTCTCTCCCTCCTAGGTCTCTCTCTCTTAGGTCTCTCCCACTCCATCCCTCTCTTTGTTCTCTCCCACTCCCTCTCTCTCTCAATCTCTCCCTCCACCTCACACTCTCTCCCTCTCGGTCTCTCTCCCCTCTCTCTCTCCCTCTCAGTCTCTCCTCTCTCTCTCTCTCTCTCTCTCTCTCTCTCTCTCTCTCTCTTAGGTCCCTACCACTCCCTCTCCATCTCCCTCTGTCCCTCTCTCTCTCCATCTCTCTAAAGTCTCTCTCCCTCTTGGGTCTCTTTCTCTCTCACACACACACTCCATCTCCATCTTATTTCTCTCTCTCTCTCCCACTCTCTCTCCTCTCTCTCTCCCTCTCTCCCTCTCAAGTCCCTCTCCCTCTCCCTCTCTCCCTCCCTCTATTTTTTGTCTCTCCCTCTAAAATATCCCTCCCTTCCTCCCTCTCTCCCCCCATTTCTCTCTCTCTCTCTCTGGTCTCTCCCACTCCCTCATCTCTCTCCCTCTCTCTCTTTGTCTCTCTCTCCCAGGTCTCTCTCACTCCCTCTCTCTTTTCTTATATATCTCTCTCTTACTCACACTCTCCATCTCCCTCTCAGGTCTCTCTC
>VDFB02058242.1:29746265-29762208 GCA_007258455.2 Sequoia sempervirens
ATTTTACTAAAGAGGGTTTTTTAGGTCTTCAAAACGGATATCCATTTTGTTTTTCAAAAAATGGGTTCCCGCTTTCCAAAACGGATATCCATTTTGAAAACAAAACGAATGTCCATTTTGAAAACAAAACAGATATCCATTTTGAAAACAAAATAGATAGCTGTTTTGAAATGGATATCCGTTTTGGTTTGGTATTACCAAACCAAAATGGATATTGGCTCAGGATTTGGTTTGAGATTGCCTGACCTGAAAAGTTAACCTAAAAAACGTGTTTTGAAATTTTTTCTTAGTTTTTCTTAGTTTGCCCTTGTGGCTGACAACTTTTTTTTATTGGACTTTCATCAAACGAAAAGGGTTTATAGAAAAAATGGTTATCTTTCCACCAATAAAACTTTTGTCTTATTTTGAATAAATAATAAATAATTATTATTGATTTTCTACCTACATTAGGTCTAAAGTCCTGATTTATAGGCTGATTGAAAAACTTCTATAACTTTCAAACTACTTAACATTTTTTGAATCTACAAGATGCACCACATTCTATGCTTCGCATACTATAGGATTAAAAAAAAAATATATATATAATAAATTTTTGACCAGATTATGGTGGTCAAACATAGACATTTTAATAATTCTGAAAAGTTCTAATAAAAAAATCATAACTAATTATTTACATAGAAAAAAATTACAAAAAAAATATGGCACATCTAGGCATGTGTCCTCTACTTATTTTGAAAAATTTAGAAAATAATATTATTTTTTTCTTGTACTTAGGGTGGTCGGACATACACTTGCTTCTTATCTTTTTCCTAAAAATTTAGTACCATTGCATTGAAATTTCAATTTTTTTCAAAACAATTTTTTTTTTCCCAAAAAAGGACTAGTAGCCTAGAAACTACATTCAATTTGCTACAACTTTTGTTCTTACATGTTTTTCAAATTATGTTAATAACCTATTCAAATTTTTATGTCAAGTTGGCTAACTCTGATTTTCTGAATTTTCATCACCACTTAGAGGCCTAGTTTGGACCCCCATGATCCTGCACATACCCTTTTGTTATTTATGTTTCATGATCATACTTAATAAAAAAATAGTATGGTTGTGGAATTGATAAGTACTGAAGTTTTAAGTTTGAATCTTTGTGACAATTGATTCATCCCTCCCTCTCAGTTGTCCTGCACCTTTTAACAATTACCCCCAAAATTGGGAGATGAGCTAAACAATATTCCAAGACAAAATTAAATGTTTTATAGCATAGGGATTATTTTTAAACCCAAATCAAAATATTCTAGAGTCTATGTTTATTTTACCAACATTCCCAACAAGATAAATTGCATTAGGATTAGCAATAGAATGTTTACACCAAGATCAAGATAAAATAAAAATAAATATAGTTCCCTCACCACTTATGTGGGGGGTTTATATTACATCCAAAATAATATTTCATAGTTGAATATTACAATTTATGAAAAGGAATCAAGGTCTTGAATTATATATTTTACATTAATTTATAAAATAAGAAAACTAAAGGAAAGTAGAGAACCTCCACTTGTACATTGACCAAAGCTCCTCTAAAGATGAATCATACAATAACTCTAAGCCCCAATGGTGGTATCCAAACTACCCAACCATGTGGCATCCTTAGGTCAATCCCACCATGTTAGGAGATTTTCACTTGGGCACAAGAACACCACTCACTTAAAACAAGGAACATAGATCACGAACATGCCAATCAATATATACTCATGGCATAAAATAAGATAAAACATCATCATATAGCATAAACATGGCACATAAATGATCACACTAATGTGTAGTGGACAACAAGATAATCATCAAATAACATAGCACACATGCTCAAGGGAATAACATCACTAACATTAAGCATAAGGGTAATCCACATCACAAAGCATACAACATGGTCATGAACACGTGTAGTCATGGTTTCATATACTATAAAAATAATCACCTACACACACAGTATCATATAGCACATACATAAACATGTGTAATCAATTATCTCCCAATCATAATATGATCACTGATGATTCTCTTTTTGAACACTGAGTCGAACAACATCAAATACACAGAACCCATAGGATCTAGGTAAGGAGTGTCATTATAAAGCTTGAAGGGATGGTTGAGCGGAGTTGGGTATGCATCGAATCACCCACATAAGGAACCAATCCTACAAGTACTAACACTAGGCAAGCGAGCATTCCTTCTATTCTCATACTAGACCTATTCAAGGACTTTGATTATGTCATATGAATCACTATCTTAGTTACTTTTAATTACCCAAATGTATTTAGTAATCAATAATTAATTAATAAAATTTTCACTGATCATATCCTTGGGACCCTTTATGCCCCAATCAATGTCAAGAGACACCCCTTTTCTATGCTCTACAACTCAAATCTGAGGTTTCTCATGTAAATCAACTATTTGGGCATGACATAGATTTCAATCCAAAATAATTGAGGAATACAAGAAACATAGTCCCAACTATTTCTAAATCAAAAAATATTAATGAGACTTCTTTCCCCACATTAAAATTCATTATAAATTACTCACAATTTTAATATATCTAATTTTATCAGTTTGAAATTATAAAATTTTCTCAAACTCCATTGATATATGCTTAAAAATTTAAATCCAAAATTTAAAAATTCTAAGGATACCCTTTGGTTCCAAATATGCACAAAACCACACTTTTGACATAAAAATTACATTTCAAGAATTTTGGGAAAAAAATCCATAGTGAGGGTACATAATTTTAATTTTTTTAAATAAGTAAATTAATCAATAAAATTACAATACAACTTATCTAAAATGAAGCTCCTATGCTTCCTTAGGGATAAGAATGAAAAACACTTCAATAAAGAATTTAAAAATATAAAAAATCAAGACAATTACCTAAAGTTTGTACATATAAAAATACCCATTTTCCTTCACTTTACTCCAATTTGAGAAGTGAATCTAGGATGAAATGCAGGAAATCAACCAATCCTCCCTTTGCAATTCAATTCCTAAATCAAGAAAATCCAAACTCAAGGAAAGCCATCCAATTTTCCATTTTTTCAAGATAAAGAGTTTGAGTTTGGGAGAGAGTTTTCAAAATTCAAAGAATATATTAAAAGACCAAGAATTTTTTTCTTTTATGCCCTTTCTCTTTTATAATTTCCATTTCACTTATTTTTATATATTTTCGTGCTGTTATTTTGTTTCTTCATTTTTTCTAGTTTCTTATTCAAAAAATATAATTTTTCAATTGAATTAAAAATTTCTAATTCATTCAATTTTCAAAGGTAATTAAAATAATATCATTCAATCTTTTTCTTAGGTAATTCAAATAATTTAATCAATTTTTTGGAAGTGAAAAAAATTGAATAGTAATAATTGTAACAATTTTTTTAATCGATGGAAAGGTAGCTAAGGGCTACACCCATATATTAATTTATCAAATATAAACATTTCATTCAAATGTAGGGGATCATTAACAGATCACCTAGATCCATGAAAATCCAGAACAAAAAACTATTTGGTCACCTTGAACAAAAAACTATTTGGTCACCTTGAACAAAAAACAAACTAGGCACCTAGATTCAAAATGGTGCCCCCTATCAAACCCTTCAACCATATACAACTCGATTATTCTCAAACTACACTACACCCGAATCAAAAAGTGTAGAAAAATTACAAAATTTGAATTCTTCTTTGTCCCCCATAAATCCCCCAAATTGTCAAGACACATATAATTTGAAACCCCCACCCAACCCCCAACAAAAGAAGTGCCCCATCCAAACTTTACCTTAGACAATTTTGAATTTTGGGTTTTCCCTAGTTGGTCATGTTGCCCTCATCCACCAACACCTTCATGGAAATGTAAGCCTACAACCATCCCACCCCCTCGTCAGGAACCATCTCTAGTATCTACTTCAAAAAATGATAATCTTCGTCACTGCTGCATAAAATCTAGGAAGGGAGGCCAACTCATTGGAGAAAATAAATGGATAACACTCTAGAGGAAACTCACGATGCTGCAACAAGTGGTAGTCACCAAGTAAGGGAACCCACAACCCCACCTCATAGGTATCCAAAACATCCTCCAAACCAACCAAATACTTCCCCCAAATCAGCTCCTTGTAAAGCTAGAGCGCGATTTACTTTGACTACCTTGCATCCAAGATCAAGGCCAAGAACATTGCAGAGATGTCGTTGTTCACCCTAAGTTGGTGATATGAACAAAGGAACTGCCCATCGAGCACCATCTTTAGCACGTGGATGATCAAACCAGATTAGTGCAAGATCATGGGGGTCCAAGCTAGGCCCTTCAGTGGCAATGAAAATTCAGAAAAACAGAGTTAGGCAACTTGACATAAAAAATTGAATAGGTTATTAACATAATTTGAAAAATATGTAAGAACAAAATTTGTAGCAAATTGAATGTTGTTTCTAAGATACTAGCTTCTTTTGGAAAAAAGTAAATCTATTTGGTGAAATTTTGAAATTTCAATGTGTAGTAATACTAAATTTTTAGGAAAAAAATACAAACCAAGTGTATGTCTAACCAACCTAAGTACAAGCAAAAAGTAATATTATTTTTTGAAACTTTTTGAAATGTTGAAAATTGTCGCTCTATGTTTTGTGAAATAGAACCGCCAATTTCCTCCAAGGTTCATTTGAGGAAACCTTAGAGATCTCAATCTAGGGATGGAAATGAGGGAAAGAGATCCACAATAAGGCATCCTAGGGTACATGATTAAAGACTAAGAGGGGTTTCACCACCAAGCAAGGGATTGGGAAGAAAGAAATGCAATGATATGTAAACCTAATAATTCAACTAAAGGTATAAAACTAAAAATCAAAGGAATGAACTGAGAAAGGACAAAGGTGAACCTAGAAATTGAAGAGGCTTGAATTGAGGTCTAAAATCTCAGAAATGCTAATTTTTAATACACACTGGAACTCATATGCCATTAGGGGTGATTTAGTCCCAGTTTAGGGTTTTGGGCCGAAACCGAAATATGGTACTGCTAAACTAGGATCTACAGAAAATGCTTGAAAATAGGCATATTGAGACTCATACACCACAAGTGGTGATTTAGTCCTAGTATCAAAGTTGATATTAAACTTTGATATCCTATAATGTTTTCATGTAGCTTCTCTCATGTCAAAACCCTAATTCAGAAACATTGAATTACAACATGTAGGTGACTTTTCGTGATCTTGCAATGTAGATGACAACTTTGACAAATTTTTTCCAATCTTTCTCTTTAATGGATATTTAACCTAGATCTACAAATCACACATCAAAGAGGGAAAAATGTTGTTTTTTTTAGTGAATATTGGTTTTCCTTGGTCCAACCCCGTTTTGGTAATGAAACCGTGAAATGAAATCAAATAAAAAGAAGGAATGAGGAATGAACATGTATGGAATGTTGCAACTCACCAATCCCTTGTAACAAAGACTATAGTCTTGTATGAAATGGATAGAATGAATGTAGATCTTGACACTTTCTTGAATGCTATGGATTTTGACTTGAACGCTTGCTTAAATCATAAGATACTTGCATCACAAATGCTAGCTCAAAAACAAACATGATGCATAATGACTTTGACATGATGCTTGAATCGTGAATAATGCTCCAAAATGATTGATAATCAACTCGTGAATTCTCTTGAATGCTCTTGTAAACTCTCTTGATATCAAATTTTCTATAATGCTTGAATACTTGAATCTCTAGGTGACTTGTAAAATTTATAAGAGAAAATATGTGAAATAACCTTGTATTTATACTTGTTTATGCCAAATTTGTCAAAATTACAACACTACAAGATGACATCGGATCTAGGAGAATAAAATACTACCAAGAATTGAATTAAAAATTAGGTGTAAGCTAAGCGAGACTCATACTCTAGTTGGGGCATATGAGTCCCAGTAGGTTAAGCTTGGGACACAATTTTTAAGATTTTTTTTTTTTTAATGCTAAATTCAAGAATAGCGCCCAAAAATTAGGTGGGACCCATACACCCAAGGTTGTGTATGAGTCCCAAATCACTAAATCTAGGCCATACAATCCAAAATTATTAAATTATGATTGGTCATTTGTTAAATGTCAAGATTATCCTTAGAAAATTGCATTAAATAAGGCTTGTGGATGCAAAATAGGACCAAATAAGGCATAAAGAAGCCCAATTTTAGCAAGGAGGTCCCAAACAAGTGTGAAAATGTAGAGGGATACATTTTTTTTACAATACACTTTCAATATAAGTAGAGGAAAAATACTCAAATGTGCCATATTTTTTTATTATTTTTTTGCAAGTAAATAATTAGTTATGAATTTTTTATTAGAAATTTTTAAAAATATTAATTTAAACTTGTTTTTCTAACCACCATAACTTGTAAAAAAATTATGAAAATCATTTTTTCTTTAAGCATAAAATGTATTGCATCTTTTGAATTCAAAAAATGTAAAATTGTTTGAGAATTATAGATTTTTTCAATCAGCCTGTCAATAAGGACTTTAGTTAGAATGCATGTAGAAAATCAATAATAATTATCTATTTAATTCTAAATAAGTCATATCTTATATTGTTGGAAAGCTAATAATTTTATCAATAAACCATTTTTATTTCATCAAATTTAGATAAGAAAATATTGTCATCCACTTTTGTGTCAATATCGCCACTTTTTGGACCCCCATGATCCTGCACTCACCCGATTGTGCTTCAATTTGAAGGCATTACCTAGCCATTTCTCAATCACTTCCCCCATGAATGCCAACTGGCTCCTCATGCTCTCCAATCTAAATGGGGTATCCATATCACACAACCTAGACTATCTACACCAACTCCACAAAATAAATCCATAGCAAAAAACCTGACCAACACAAATATTTTTGATTGTCTGCCAGCCTCCAATCTAACATCTCATAAACTCATGGTACTAGTTATTGTTTTGACGTCACCTCCACACTGTGAATCATCACAAAACCATCACAAAGTTTAGAAATGGCACACGCCAATTAAGCCAACCCTGCCATCAAGGCCCTTTTTGCTAAGTCATTCACCATCAGATTGCCTTCTTGGTAAATATGTGTCACCTTGAAGGCCTCCAGCTCTATGAGTAATTGATTAATGGGAGAGATCCATCGGCTTAACTTCTAATTGGGTGTACATCCTTTCCTGATGGTGTTAATTGTAATTAAAGAGCCCCCTCTCCTAATGGATTTTTGATAAATTTTTCTATTTGGCACTTTGGAGCCCAATCAGGGTAGCTTGGAATTCAGCCTCATTATTTTTACCAATTCCCAAATATGTATATTTCTCAATTATTGTCTTCCCATCATGATCCTTGATCACATAACCTACCCCATTCTCTCCACTTGAGATTTCCCTTTGTAGTGCCATCAAAGTTGACCTTCACCCAACCCTCCTCTAGAACCGACCACTGAATGTCATCCCTCGAGGCCCCCACAAGATTAGCCCCTGGGACCCCATTAGCAGGTGGAACTAATTGTAATGATTTAAATAACATTCCTAATGCATATTAAATAAAAAATTTCCCTTTCATTTCTTTCACAATTTCTCAATTCCCAATGCATTACACACTATTCACACACAATATTTAATATTTAAAAAATGCAATTACATGCAATCAAAAAATAAATAACAACAATATAACTCACACAATTAATGGTTTTACACAATACATGGAATCCAAAATTTCCATTAATTTGGACTCAAAATCATAAGGGAAAGAAAGTCTCATCTCACACTCAATCAAGTGTAATAGTGGTTACCAAATGTATAAGACTAAAGTGACATCTATGATTAACCACTGTTGAGGAATAATTCAGACCTATATATCAAGTGTAGAAATAACCCTATACATGTACCCACTCAACACAAATGTCAAGCATCCCTGCTCAATCTATAATAGCCAAAGCACATGAAAATACCCAATGGGGTTCAAAACCATATAAAATATATAGTCATTATATGTATGTTGATATCCATGAAATAAAATAATATGTTAACCAAACATATAAAGCATAACACATGCATCTCCATGAATACAATGATAACAAAATATATCAAGTCCTCACATTGATCTTGGCACATTACCATATATGCAACACACTACACCAAAAACAAAAATAACTAACATGTTGAGGAATACCATCTCAAAACATGTGGGTGATCCAAACACACCATAAATAACTCAAGGAAACAAGCACAAGCATGGCCTATGCATCCTCTAATACATAGTGATAAAACAATGTCAAAACAAAGACATCTCCAGGCAAAAAATAGTAGGGAATTAATTTTCCATTCATAGATCTTATGAATTCATTGATTTAGAAGGTAAATAAATGTGAGTGTTGATTATTATTACTTTTCCATTCATTTATAAAGGACATTGATCTTGGCACACTACCATATATGCAACACACTACACCAAAAACACAAATAACTAACATGTTGAGGAATACTATCTCAAAACATGTGGGTGATCCAAACTCACCATAAATAACTCAAGGAAACAAGCACAAGCATGGCCTATGCATCCCCTAATACATAGTGATAAAACAATGTCAAAACAAAGACATCTCTAGGCAACAAATAGTAGGGAATTACTTTTCCATTCATAGATCTTATGAATTCCTTGATTTAGAAGGTAAATAAATGTGAGTGTTGATTTACAGGAACTTGAAACCAATTAGTACTTTATGTGTTAATTGATGCTCTTAAATTAATTTATAAAGGATATTTGGCATAGTAGAATTGATTTCTATGGATCAAAAGATGTCCTTGTGAGACCTTCATCGAAGATTATATCCATATAAGTGAAAAGAATGCTACCATGAGGTGTATAATTCTAGAGATGGCTAAGTAAACCCAATATATTAATTCATCAAACTAATGTATATATTTCCTATAGGTGGGTATGTGCAGGTTAATGGTGGGCCAAAAAGTGGCAATGAGGAAAAAAACACGTCTTTCATCAACCGAGAAAATGCGAAAAGAACATATTGACTTTTTGTAGGCTCGGGTGTCACCATACCAAACACCAAAGCTACTTTTACACATCGGATATTCGATCCAAATCGGATAATCGGATATCCGATTTGTAAAAAGTATATATTAAACACTTTTGTCTCTTTTTTGAACTCATTCGACTGAGAAGAACCCGCGGGCGCACTGTTCATCCATTGTTCGCGTAACGAATATCCGATCTAGGCTAAATTTGATTTGGAAAGGTAAGTTTATTTATTTTCATTTGATTTGATTCAATTTTGATTTAGATTTGAATAATTTCATATGGTTTTTGTTGATTTTTTAAAAAAATAGGGTTTTTGATTGAGTTTTTGTGAAAAAATTGAGTTTAGAATAGATTTTGATAAAAAAATGAATGTTTTTTGTGGATTTTTTTTCACAATAGGGTTTTTGATTGAATTTTTATGAAAAAATTGAATTGAGAATGGATTTTGATAAAAAAATGAATGTTTTTTGTGGATTTTTTTTCAAAATAGGGTTTTTGATTGAATTTTTATGAAACAATTGAGTTCAAAATATATTTTGATAAAAAAAAGAATGTTTTTAATGGATTTTGATATAAAAATAGTGTTTCATTTATATTTTGTAATTTTAGATTAATTATTTTTTAACTTTAATCAGGCATTATGGCTACCAGAATGAAAATGCACAAATTCCACCAGTTGAAAATGAAAATCCACCAGCTAAGAATCAAAATGCAGAAATTCCAAATGCTCCACCACCTCCGCAGCCATCAATTGAACAGTTAATTCATGAAAAATTGGAGCAATTGAGGGGCATTTGTGATGTTTATAGGAAAATCCCTCGATTATCCCATATGTCAACCACATTGACAGGAATAATTACAAATGTAGAAACCCTCTCCACCCAACATAATGCATTTCATTCGTGGCGAGAAACCATGAGGCAATATTATGCATGTGGAATGTCTTATGATGATGTGAAAGATCTCCAAATAACAAAAGCCCAAATAGCCTCTTTATTTATTAACCCCAACACTGGTTTGCCAGTTAATGTTAACAAGCCAAAACTTTCTATAAAATGGTGCACGCATAGGGGCATAGTAGATAAATTTTGGGATCATTGGTGTATGGTTTTTGATAAACCACCCAACAATAATCTTGATGTACCTTTTTACTTTATTAAAAAATTATATGCTGAGTTTTTGTTAGGGCATCATGTCAATTACTTTGACATTAAACCCTTCCAGGGCGTTGGTAGAGGTATGCCTCAGGATAGGCCAGGGGCAGCTAGAGTAGTTAGGCGCCCACATGTTCCCCATCCTCCCCTTCCTCTGCCACCTCCAGTACAACATCCAGATATTATGGAGGATGCAACCACACAAACTATCCAGGCCATTCACTCTTTCAGTGGTCTTTTGGTTTCCCATGCTTCTTCAGTAGCTCAACCACAGTCTGGTGATATTGGCGATGGATCCAATGCTACTGCATCATCCTCCTCGGGTCCACATATTTGTTTGCCACATATTTGCAATACGTGCCAACAAATATGTTTGGGTCCTATTGTACAGCCCCCTGAGCATCCATTAGACACTTTTGATTATGACATCCAGGATGTGGAGATTATAGCAGATCACACACAAGGGATTGGGGCACACCCTATAGATTCCTCTCCTACTAGAGAGGTGGACATTGGAGTAGTTACACAGGTAACATTTAAGGTGTAAATTCATAACTTGCATTTTTAAAAAAATGAATATTAATAAGAGATAGTATCAAGTACTAATATTTATTTACATGGTCTATTTAACAGTTAATGACTGAGGAGGAGCTCACACAAGTGACAGATAGCACCCTTAGGACCATTTCATTTGGCCTCAACACACACACAACATGTATTTTCTCACTCACTCATTTACATTTTTTTACTATATATTTGCTTGTCATTTGAATTGTCATTAATGAAATTATATATTACTTATATTTTTATCTTACTCTCTGCTTGTAGCAAACACCTAGTGCGAGTGAGGTGCGACGCTCTCCAGACTATGGAGGCACAGTGTTGGATAAGGGAAAGGTAATTGAACTCAAATTTGATTGAATTAAAATTTTAAAGATCTTTTATTGATTATGCATACATTGACATAGATTCGTAGTTTCATATGTACTTGTCATTTTTATGTATAGGCGGTTGTGAGCTATACATCACTATTGATAAGTACCACAACACCCGAAGGAGTAGGTATTCGAATGCCTGAAGGAGGAGGTGTTGAAACACCTCAAGGAGGAGCTGTTGAGACACCTAAAGGAGATACATAAAAAGATCAACCTAAAGAGGTATGTGTTTATTTTATTTTGTTCTTGGTAAATATGTTCTTATTACTGACAATTCTATGCTAACTTGGATCAATTTCATGTTTTTGTTCACATATATAGATTGATGTTACAAAAGTTGGTTTGGTTAGTTCTTTGAGAGGGGTATATTCTAGGACTCCTGACCCTTCAAAGAGATGTATATTTCAGGTAATCAAGATTTCAATTTTAGAGTTCAATTATAATTCAATGTGTATTGATATTTATGTTAATTATTCAATTTTAAATTATATAGTATATCTAATCTCAATTGTGGTTTGACTTTTTCTTGTGCAGCTACCTTCAGAGCCAACGAGTGCTTCAAAGAGGCTCCATTTTATGATCCACTAGTAGTTAGGATGAGATAGACATTTTGGCATGTAAATTTTGAATAGATACCAGATGGCATATGCCACATATTGTAAAACTTTGTTTGAGTTGGCGTTGATGCCATTTTTGTATATGGACATACACTTGATTATTGGATAATTTGATATATATAGAAGTTGACAATCAAAATTTAGTTTCCTCCTCATGTGCATGATTAAACTCTTTGAAGCAATGGTTAAATATCAATGTACAATAGCATAAAAAGAATGGTTAAATATTATGTAGTTTATATTCATATTGCTGATTACATTGCATTGCACATCTTTCAAACTCAAAGCATTATTTCACATTGCATAAGTAACAACTAGATACTCATATGATTAACCCTACAAATTTCATACATTTGGAATAATTCAATGATCCTTAACTAAATTATTCATACAAATTTCTTAGATTTGGAATAATTCAATGAAAATCAGCCAAAACATTTAAACAAGATATTTAGATCTAAAACATTCACATATGATAAATAGATCTACACATATAAGTTGGTTGGAATAGAGTATTTAATTCAAATAACTCACTTGATGATTACAATTTTTTTGCTTCAATTGTTTGCTCATAACCAAGATTACAATGATCAAATTTTTTTTTAGAAAAATATTGGGATGCTAAAATCCACTATGCTTGGCGTACAGATGCAACCTTTATGTGAAATTTCCCTCACAAATCCAAACAAGTTTCATCCTCCAAACTGGTGCAGGAGCACCTTAAGGTCTTTTGGAAGATCTTAGTGATTTTTGGCTTGTAGGTGGTTCTAGCCAACCACCAAGGGAATAAGGACTATGATATAAAGTCCCTAGGTTGTTTTTAAGAGTGTGTTAGGGTAGGTTTGGCTTAGAGTCTTGAAATTTATGAGTTCCTAGACAAATCTTGGTAATTTGAGCATTTTGGCAGTGTTGCCTTGGCAATTTGGCCTAAAAGTTGAAAAATAGCATTAATGTTGTTCTAAGTCCGACCCAAGGGTCCTAGCACATGGGAGCAAGGTATATAAGGTCATCCAAACCCTAATACCTGGGTTGGAGGTTCATTTTCACGAATTGATACTTGGAGAGCATTTTTGTGTGATTGGAATTCAACAACTTTTGAGTGCATTTTTGTGTTTGAGCCTTCATCCATTCAAGAATGGATTGAAAGGACTAACCTGATGCTTTGAGTGTTTCATTTGTTTCATTTACTTACTCTACCTAGCATTAGATTAGTCATTTAGAACAACTGGTTAAGGTTTTGCAAGTTTTTGGGTTTTTGGACTCATTGCCGGTTTGGGCCAGTTTTGTGAATAATGAGTCCCACTTGAGTTCCCGTGGCTTTCTTATAGGGTGGGGTTGGAGGAATCAATCACAGATTCCTGCTCTAAGGTCTTGCTTGCAAGACCTCCTTGGTGTTTTGCTTCACCACCTTAACCTATAGGTCCCTTCTCATGTTTAGGTACCCCTGGTTCTCCTGGCCAACCCCACTACCATCACCATTCAACCAACCAAGTCAATCTTGGTGCCATAGCTCTAACTCTTCCTTAGCCTTTAATCTGCCCTAAAGACTAACAATACCTCCAAAGATTGAACTTTGATTTGCAGGGGTGTGGAGGTGTTTCAATTCATTGCAATCCATCCAATTTTGGTTCTTGAGTATCCTCCTAGCTCCATTTCTTGGTCGCTTTCAACAAACCCTTGTTTAGGTCTTAAAAAGGCTACTAGCCTAAAAGCCCCAATTAGGTCTCCTTCTCCAAGAAAACTGGTTGACTCTCTCAATTTCTCCAAAGAACCCCCAATCTTTCTTTGAGGTTCTTGCTTCAAATGGACACCTCTCAAGGATTTTCGAGGTCTTGGGTCTTAACTACCCGTACAACACCTCCACTTAAAAATGGGCAAAAACTAGGGTTTTTAAGCCTTTTCTGGCTACTTTCAATCTGCTAAGTGTTTCTCACACCAAATGGATTGATGGAGTTTCCTCTTGAAAACCAAGTCTTGGAAAACTCACATCTACCTTCACAAAAAGGAAATTCAACAAAATTCAATCACCCCTACAAGTTATGTGCTCTCCACTCCTTGTCTTCCCTAGCCGAACTCTTCCTGGCTCGCCTAGGGCAAGACTTTTCCAACAGCTCCTATGCTCAAAAAAACCCTAAAACCTACCATATGTACACACATGGAGTCTAGTCACTATTCCCAAAGGGTCATACAATTTGTACGGTGGGAAAGTGAACTAACACCCCATTTCTACAAAACTGTCTGGTTCAGACTAGCAACAGGGTTAAAGCAAACTATTTACAAACAATGATTGAAATCAAATCAAAAAGACTAAAAGATGGCACACTAAGCTTGAGAAAACACTAAACTACATCCTCCACATAACACAGTAACAATTTCAATCCATTAAAGCTCTACTTTGAAGCAAAAATCAGTAATAACACACAAAAACACTATTTTTCTTTCAATTCACAAAGCTTTCCCACAATACCAATACTTCCAACCCTGCTCTCAAGTCGAGGCACACCTTATATAGGGTTCCTCAATCAGTTATGCTCCCTTGGTCGAACATGTAAGTTATCATGTGGCAAAGTTGCAAAGTGTACCATTTTGCATCTTTTGCCAATTTTCTTGAAAACTAAGTAAAATGAGTTTTTAAACCCATTCACCCTTCCTCAACTTCTATCCTAAAGATCAACCACATCCCTAAACTATCTTCTCTACTCAATGGTCAACATGACCTTCATGATAAACATCAAAAACAAAAGAAATGCATCCTAGACTTCCTAAATGCCTAATGTTTCATAGGTGCTCCTGCACCACTTTCCTCTCATGGCCACTTGGAATAAAGCTGGGGACTGTGTAAATAATGTACATATAGGTTTAGGAGTCTTTGTTTGCAGGGGAAGTGAAGAAACTATCAAGCACTAGGCGAGTGCAAGTGCATTCTGGCTAGTGGCTTGGAGAGGACAGCAGTAAAGAAAGCTGCTAAATGGATTGGTTTGTGCCAATCAAGAGCATGGGAGTGTGGGCACATGTATTCCAGACATGTGTGTGCAAGGAGGAGAGTTGAGGAGGTCATTGAAGCCCTCAAAGTTGGAAAAAGGAGCTAAAACCCTTGAAACCCTTGAAATTAGGGAGGTATGAGGACAGTCATATGAACGGCCACTTGGGAGACCTTACACCTAGTAAATATTGAAGCCTAGGGTACCACTAGAAAGAATATCAAAAAATATTTTGGGGTTGTTAAGACCGTTTTTGAGAAAAGCCAAGAAAACGGGTTCTAGGAGGCCTAGTTGGGGCAAAAGGCTACAAGGCCTAAAATGGAGTTTTTCAAGAAAGCGATGGGAGAATGGTGAAAGAATCCAATGAGATGGATCAGTGAGGTGTCAAATCAACAAAGAGACAGTAGAATAACCTTTCCTAGCCCCTGGAGTGGTTAGGACACTTTGGGTCAGTTTGGAGCCCAGGGAAGCCTAGTGGCGAATTGAGAGTAATGGAGAAGAATTTGAAATTGGTGGAGAGTCTTATGAGGTGAGAGGGGTTTAGGAGAGATCCCTGAATAGGGTAGAGAGGAATACCCTAGGAAGACCAGAGAATAGGTCTTGGGAAGAGCAAGAGTGCTCTTGAAAGGTAAGTCTCCCCATCAAATTGGTAAAGGAAGAGGTAGAGACTCTAGAGGTGGACAACTCAGAGAAAGAAGAACAACTCATGTTAAGAAGGATTTTGATCAAAGCACCTACCGAGGATGAACACAAACAAAGGAGAGCTCTTTTTAGAGTCAAGTGCCAGATACAAGGTAAGGTTTGCAAGGTCATCATAGACTCAGGATCAACTGATAATGTCATCTTAGAGGAGGCTTTAGGGGTCACTTTTAGGGTGGAAGGCTTAAAACTCCATTTTAAATGCACAAAAAAGAATTAAATTACTTCAAACCAAGTTTGTGAAGAAGTTAACTATGTTGCCCACTAGTTTCCCTTAAGAGTCCAAAGTGCTAAAAGGCAGCAATCTTTGAAGGTCTATTTCTCGGAGACCGTGATGCTTACAGACTCTCCATCCATGACTATGGGATCGTGTTGGGACCATCTACAAAAACCTCTCTCGGTTTTTACTATCTCGAGGCGTTTTCCCGTGGTGATGACTTTTTAGTGGAGGGAAAAGTTGCCAGATGCAAGCAGTGTAAAGTTGCAAAGTGGTGCAACTTTCACTCC
>VDFB02058242.1:29762308-29982260 GCA_007258455.2 Sequoia sempervirens
GTATAGCAAAGGGTAGCAAGTGATAAATACGATGCAGTGGAGTGTTAGGGTGGCTAACTAATAGAAGTAGATGTGGCAAGGTTGTCCATTTAAGACCTCTTCACACATCTATACACACACACATTTACATATACACATACACATTTACACATACACATTTACATATACATATACATACACGCATACATACACATATACATACACATACACATACACATAAACATACACATAAACATACACATACACATACACATACACATACACATACACATACACATACACATACACATACACATACACACAAACATACACATACACATACACATACACATACACATACACATACATATACACATACACATACACATACAGATTTACATAGCCATAGACACATAGACATAGACATAGACATACACACAGACATAGACATAGACACATCCAAAACATGGAATAGATGTATTTGGAGTTGCAAAAAAAATTCCACATCAATGTATATGTCTCGAAAGTTAGTTGCATCGACATATATGGACATTTAAAAAATCAGCATTCTAAAGTCACCAAAGCAGTTGAACAGTCTATGACATTTACAAAAAGGAATTGTTGACTGCAGATCTATAGCCCCAAATTATAACCAAAGATAGAGGATGATAGCCAACAACACCTTGCAAAGTAAAATTAAGGCTAGCAGCCTCTCGGCACATGTTGGGAAGCTATAGAAAAAATGTCAACAATGCCTTGTAGAAAACAGCATAAAGTGTATAGTGGTGCAACCATGAACACAAAGCCAAAGACTTCAATGACACATAGACATAGACATAAACATATACATACACATACACATACACATACACATACACATATACATACACATAAACATACACATACACATACACATACACATATAGATTTACATAGACATAGACATAGACATACACAAACACATACACATACACACACACATACACATACGTACACATACATTGCCATCATTGTGAAGAAAAAATGAGAAGTTGCTAGAATGAAAGGTTGTAAAGTTGACAAGTGTGCAAGGCACTAGGAGCATTGGATGCAGGTTGGCTCAAAAAATTGTAGGATGTCATGAAAGTAGTATATGTTTATGTATATGTATATACACATATACATATATATATATAGACATATTCATATACATAAACATATGTATATGTATATGTATATGTGTATGCATATGCATATATATAAGAAGAAGATGCAAAGACCTTAAGCATGTACAAGTTGGTTACACTTCATCATGTTTGGCTGCCAGCATGTAATTGTTTTTGTGTGCAATTGTTTCTACTCCTAAATATGCAAAACAAACTAAGAAATGCAAGGTAGAGAACACTAGACCACTTCAAGATTAGCCTAAGTTGAACACAAACAAAAGAAAGATAAAACAAAAGTGATTATACCTTTTATCTATGTTGATCTCCTTGGTTGGCCCTTGATTAAAGCTTGGATGTGTGCTCCTTTGGTGGCAAGATGATCTAAAATGATATGCAAATAGGTGAAGGTGCAATGGAGGATGTGGGTGTTCTAAGAGATGAATGTAAATGAAAGGAATGCAAGCTTGGAAATGTGCAACAATGGAGGATATGAACTAGTGCTTGATGAATGCTTAAATGGCTTGAGTGCTAAATGAGTGTGATAAAATTCCTAAGGTGTGTGACCATCCTTGAAAGAATGAGAAGGGGGGGTATTTATAGAAGAAATTGAATTCTCTAGATAATTCAATGGTCAATATTGAGCCACTATGGCCAAGATGGAGTGTTATGGTGAGTTGAGGACTCACAAGCCCTCACATCTTGCCATGTGTAGGATGAAGTGTTCAAAGGACATGGTGAAATGGAAAGGGTAAAAATGATGTGGAAGAAAGACAAGTGATGTGGAAGAAGGACAAGTACCTTGGGATGTGACTGATGTGACCTCTCAATGATCACATGGGGAAGAGGAGAATTAAATTGAATTTTAAATTCACATGATTAGGGATATCTTAAGGATAAGACAAAGTTCCCAAAAAGGGAGCTGAGAAGTACCTTGGATAAGACAAGGTTCTTATAATAGAAGGTTCCTAACCCATGTGACTGATGTGACCTTTCAATGATCACATAGGGAAGAGGAGATTCATAGGAGGGATAAAAAGTGAATTTTAAATTCACATGGGGAAGACAAAAATGAATTAAAAATTCCTTAGGGAATGAGAGAGTTGACCAAGATGCTGATTGGATTAGCTAATCGGTGATTAGAAGAAAGTTAGTGGCTAACGAAGATTAGGAGCCAATTTGCAAAAGTTGGAGGATGTGACACATCCTAATCAAGGATTAGACATGTGCACATCCCTAATGATGGGATTAGGAGGTGGATTAGGATTAAGGAAAAGTGATGGAGGATGTGACATGTGAGGAATTAAATAAATATATTATTTATTTAATTCTTTTGAGGAAAAGGGGGATAAAGGGTAAGGTATTTAATTATTAACTAAATAACTTAGGGATTTAGAATAATTAAGGGTGTTAATTAAATAATAGTAATATTACTTAATTAATGCAAGTAAGAGGATATTTAGACGAAAAGGGGTAAATTTGGACAAATGTGAGTGTCCAAATTTAGGTGTCTATAGTTTTGTTTCAAAATAAATGCAATTATGTGTGCATTTAATATCTGATATACATATACATATGTCTATGTTTATGTCTATACATATGCATATATATATATATATATATATATATGAGTAAACGTTCATTTAATATCTGATATGTGTTTGATATCATCATGATTTTTTATGCAAGAGTTTTTTCCTAACTTGTGGAGGACCTGCGTACCACTGTGGGAAATTATGCATTGGTAGAATAGATGGCTGAATTGATGAAGTGGAACTTACAAAATAGAGAAGACCCCAAAAATTATCTATGCTACCTTAAAAAGGTACAATATATGCATGAAAAATTTGATGAAGCAAAACCTAACAAAAATAGAACACCCCCATATATTTCCAAGGCACGAAAAGAAGGTACAATAATTGGATGATTGAATTGATGGAAAATAACCTATGCAAAAGATAACACCCCCAAAATAATCAATGGTACCTAAAAAAAGATACAAGCATTTGCATTATAGATTTAATGAAGTAGCACATACGATAATCGTAACACCCCTACATTTATTATTGACACCAAAAAAAGGCTACATAGTTGGCGAATGAATTGATGAAACGTAACCTATGAAAAGCATAGCACCCACCAAATTCCAAATGGCACCTGAAACTGGTAGAATAGATGAAGACTAACCATGATGAATTCAAAGTTACAAACAAGGTAACAACCCCAAAAATATCTAGGGTACCTAATGAAGCAGAACCTATGAAAAAAATAAGACCCCCAAATTTTTGTAATGCAAATAAAAAAAGCTCCAATAATTGCATGTTTGAATTGATGAATCCTAACCATTGGGAAAGATAACACCCCTAATTTAATGAATGTCACCTAAAGAAAATAGCATTAATGAATGAATGAAGCAGCACGTATGAAAAACATAAACCCCCAATTTTATCAATGGCACGTAGAAATGGTACTGAACAACATTAATCGAAACGTGAACATTAACCCATGACTATAATGGCTATAGTGAAGAACAATATAAGGCTTACGAATGGAAAACAGTAAGAGCATAACAATTATCACATATGTATGACTGAATTGATGGAGCAGAACCCATAAAAAAATAACACCAACATATTTATCTATGGCACAGAAACAACATACATTTTTAAAGTCACTGAATAGATGGAGCAAAACCTAAAAAAAGATTAACCCAAATTAATTGTTTTGGTTAATGAAATAGAGAACACAACCCAACTAAATGATAATAGGATAAGCAGAGTCAGTGATAATGCATAACCTATGAGAATATGATAAGCAGAGTGAATGATAATGCAGAACCTATGAGTCTATTTATTTTGACTATAAAAAAGAAAAATGTAGCCAACTATTTTCGAAGCTTAGGAGTGGAAAACAGTAAGAGTATAACAATTATCACAAATGTATATGAATGATTTGATGGAGCAAAACCCATAAAAAAATAACACCAACATATTTATCTATGGCTCAGAAACAACATATTTTTTTAAGTGACTGAAAAGATGAAGAAAAACCTAAAAAAGGATTAACCCACATTTTTTTTTTGGTTTATGAAATAGAGAACACAACCTAACTCAATGATAATGCAGAACCTATGATAATACAATAAGCAGAGTCAATGATAATGCAGAACCTATGAGAATACGATAAGAGTCAATGATAATGCAAAACCTATGAGATAACGATTAGCAGAGTGAATGATAATGCAAAACCTATGAGATTACGATAAGCGGAGTCAATGATAATGCAAGACCTATAAGAATACAATATGCAAAGTCAATGACAATGCAAAACCTATGAGAATAGGATAACTAGAGTCAATGATAATGGAGAACCTATGAGAAAGAATATGATAAGTAGAGTATATGATAATGCAGAACCTATGAAACAAAAATGGTAAAACTATGACTGTAATATTTGCAAAATAAACCCTAGGGAAACAAAAATGCTAAACTATGAGTGTTATATTTGCAAAATAAACCCTAATGAAAGAGAAATGCCAAAATATGAGTGTAATATTTGCAATATAAACCCTACAGAGCAAAACCCATATAAACAAAAATACAGCGTCATCTATGGCAAGGAAACAATCAACAATATTATTAATGAAAGAAGAAAACAACCCCAAAAATTTCAATGGCGGGGAAACAACCAACAATATTATTATCTATTCTGTAAAGAGAGTGATGCTTGAACAAAAGATTAATTTCCAAAGATTCGTTGTGTTTATGAACACAAATAGGATAGTGTTCATAAACACTAAACTTCAACCAAAAAAATGATTTCTGCAACACCAAAAGTAGCATAAAACAAATAGAAATTGCAAACAAAACTAAAAAAATTGAATAATGGCAGGCCTTAGTGAGCAAGCTCACCTGGGTCAAACTACTTGATGCACTACCTGGACAGTAGTTGAATCTCGAGCATGGCAATGCGAAACCTTTTCATGGTGGCAAGGAACCCGTTTGTTGCTTGCATGGCCGAAGTCGATCCGCTAGTAACGTTCACTAACTGGCGTGTATCCATCTCCTAACTGGATTCTACCCAAATACGAACCGGTCTTCGAGCATCACGAGTTGTGGATTGAGGTTTCAAGATTGCAGACGATGAACCGAGCAGGTTCTAGCGTGCAAGTGAAGAAAGAACGACAACTTGCTAGAATGAAAGGTTGAAAAGTTGGTGATAAGAGCAAGGCACTGGGAGCATTCAATACAAGTTAGCTCGAAAAAAATGCAAGGTGGCGTGGAGCTTAGGAGAGGAGACTTGCATTCAACACAACAGTCGAGAAGTATAGGAAGTGGCAGCAAATGATAAATGTGATGTAGTGGATTCTTAGGGTGGCAGACTGAGAGAAGTTGACGTGGCAAGGGTGTCACCTTTGGACGTCGTGCCACGCAGGAAGTGGCACCCGAGCTGCCTACATATCAGTCAATGGGTCATTTTTTTAATTTGTAAACCACGTGGACCAATATCATCCTCCCACGTAGCAAAATGAAGGAAAAATTTTTAAAAAAAAATTATATTGTTTATATGATAATTTTTTTAAATGGGTATAAGGCAAAAAAAATTATTGGTCCACGTGGCCTACCATGTGGACCTCGTGATTTTGGGTGCATACGTATTGGCTCCTCTCCCCTAGTTCTTAGATAAATGGAATGAGCATTATGAGATATGTGACAAACAAAGTAAATATCAATGTAGTCAAGCTACAAGCACGATAACAATTAAAAGGGTAAAACAACATGGATCCCAAGGATCTAATCTGGACAATGCGAGAACCAAGCCTAATAAACATATATAGTTAGAATCATGAGAGAATAAATATATACATATGATAATAATAAATGGTTAATGTATTGAATTAACTATATATCTATAAATATGTATAGATTATTTAAAATAAATATTGATTGTAGTATTTAATTAAAATGTTTATTTTTGGAGGTGTTATATTGATATAAGGTTAGATTAAATTGATTAAATTTTTTTTTCATATAAAATAAAAGTATGATCAAAATTTGATTGTTATATATAAGTGAGATTAGTCAATCTAATAAGAAATTCAAATAAAATGCAATTAAATAAGTAAATGTTTAGTAATGATTAAAAATAATGATAAATTTCTAGAGTAGTAGAACCATAGTCCATGTTATAAAAAATTCAATCATAAATGCATTTTCACCTCTTATATTAAGATATATTATTAAAACTTAACTTAGTAAAAAATTATAGTTAGAATATTCAATTTATTACACCCTATATAAATTGAGAATATTTTTGAAATACTATATAAATTGGGAATATCTTTTAAGTATCTTAGAATATCTTGAATCTTTGAACATGAGTATAGTGCAATAAACCATTAGAAATTTATGATTTAGTGAACATGTGTTTTTTTAAGTACATTGTTAGGGTGTATATTTAGAATATTTGTTTGTAGAAACATCTAAAATTTAGAGTATGTTTTTATACTTTTGTTAAAAAATATTATTAATATGTTTTGAAAAAGTAATTGAAAATAGGTTATTAAGAATATTTTCATTCAATTAGATTATTTAATATGGATTTTTTTTTATAAAATCAAGTAACTAATTAACTTGATTTTTTATAGAGCTAAACATTTGAACAATTGTTGGATTAAGATGTAATATAGAGTTTTAAATATAATGGATTAGGTTATTGAAATAAAAGTTATTTGATTATTACTTAAGATTTTATTAGGATTAAAAGAAAAATAATTCTCCCTTGAATAAAATGATCCATAGTACTAATAAGTTTTTATCATCCATTGGATAGAAGGTAATTCTCCTCCCACAACACTCTAATTTTAGTGTTAATAATTAACTGAATATTAAACAATGTCTTGTATTCAAAATAATCTGGTGGTTGGATTTACTTGGTGTCCCAAGACTTTAAGCTAAATTTTGAGGCACTGACTTAAGTCTTTTAAATATATATACTCTTCAATGATGGAAACTTTGAGGCACTTCTAGTAAGGAAATGTGGTCTTCAAACAATGACTCAAGTAATGAGTCAAATCTCTAGCTAGAGCATTTTTGTATACACCTATATAAATAGATGAATGCCTCTCCTATATGGATATAAATATACTTGTCTTGTATGGATAGAAGAGCTACTAGTCATAACTTTCCTTAAGTATCCTATAAAACTAAATTATTATTTTTAGATTAATTGGTTAAGTTATGAGTTTTTATCTAATGATCTAAGTTCGATCTTTACAAAACCTATTTGTATCTACCCTTAAGGGTGAAACACCTAGTGAGGATATTTACCACTTTTTCCAAGGCTTATGAAGGTTATGTTTCTTGAATTCATTCTAGAACTTAGAAATTTTTTTCCCCTTCTTAAGAAATACCTCCATGTGTTGGGGATCTTTGAAATTTATCATTTTTTTGTAACTTGAATCCTTCCATTTCCAATTCCATAGTAAGAGCTACAAGTTCTTCTAAAATATTGAATGAAATACCTCTAACATAAATAGTTATACTTTTCATGATCTAGCAAACTCATTTGAAAGCACATGATCATAGCTATTGATGGATCTCATGAAAGGAGTGAGACCTTCCCTCCTAATAATGCTCTAAATAGTGAAATTATTTTTTAACGTTTTCATAAGAAGAGAGCTCAATTATTATCCTATCTCCTCCCATAATATTGGTTCCTCTTAAAAACTTGTAAAGCTTGGTGTTAGGCTACAAATTAGAGTTGAGGTTGTAGAGCAAATTATTGTTATCGGTATGAAAGGACATATCATAAATAATAATATCCCCCTCTATAAGGGTATCTAAGATGGAATAATTACTTGTGTACATGTTTTTTAATTGTCTTGTGACATGGGAAACTGGTGATTGGATATTAAGGAATATTATTAGATTGATTAGAAATGCTCACTATAATATTAGGAGGAAGGGTCCCCTCCTTATGTTATATGTTCACTATTTATTATGTTATATTGATAAAGGAAATACTAATCCTATTAACTTTAGGGATTTAATTTTAGCTACATATCTCACAACTTTTGAAAGGATCCATGTTAGGAATTCTCTAATGTAATAATAGAGCACCTACTCGAAGAAATGGGTGTACGTATATGGTCCTAGATCACAAGTTGTACACATATTTCATCTAGATGTGATATTAGCATGGAATGCTTTCAATTGTAGATTGTCAATAAGAATTGCATTATATTAAAAAGTAACAATTATGTACAAACTTAAAGATATTAGGATGATACAATGATTTGTAAAAAAAATCTTAATATTTTAATGTTATTACATATTTCCTTGATTTTAGAAAGAGCTTATTATTTAAGATTGTGCATTATCTTCCATTGAATGTACATCCAAACTTATCTTAACACAATTTACACTTGAAATGGCTTAACAAGTAACTCTATTTAGATGCTCCGTTTATTTTTCATAATCATAAAATTACAAAGAAATCCTACTTCATTAAATTTCAACTAGTTCTCTTTTTCCTAGAAAAATGGGTCAAAGAAACATTACTAAATGTACAACTATACCAATAATTTGCAATAGAGTGTCACAAATTAGAGATCACATAATTCCTTTGTGAGAGTTTAATTTTATTTTATCTTTACCTAATATATTTTTCCATTGCAAGTTTTTCCTCTACCTTTGTCTTATTATGGACCAAACTATCATGCCCATGCCCATCACGTGAAAATAGTGGCAATATACATGGATGGTTTGGTATGATTACATCATGTTACTTGCTAGCATGGTTACCATGCATCATTGTTTTACATTTTTAAAAGGTAATTTTTAGAAAATTTTATAATTAATTTTATGCCAATAATGCTTGAGGTTTGACTAAATGAGCAATATTTCTTTTAGAGTGATTTATTTCTCCACACTTGCATTTTTGGACATATTTAAATTTGTCTCTAAATTAGTTCATAATAATTTATTAGAGGTATTTGCGTCTTTGGATAAGATTGATTTTATTACATTTATAAATATCATGTTTTATATTTTTTATTTTTATGTTCTATTTTCATTTGAAGATAAGAAAGAAATGAAATCAATCTTCTTTAATTTGGTGTCAAAGATAAAGGGGTATTCATTCCATCAAAATTAAGTGAGAATTGAAGGCTATCTTATCTCTTACAATTTTAGGCTAATGTACTTGACAAGAATTAATATTCCATGGCCTGACTTAGAACCAAACAAATCACTAGTAGACCAATGAATTATCAACTCCAAACATCCTTTTCATATTGTATTTTTCTCTTTCAAGATGTAAGTATGCTTGGTAATGACTAGCTTTGGATTGCTAATACTTGTGATGGATCCCTAACATTGCGTACATGCATTTCTTGTGCTTAAATGATTAAATTTTAAATATGTTTGGGCATGTGCAAGAAGTTGGGTCCACAAAATGTTCAAAAAGTGGAAGTGTTTTCCCGATTTTCAAAATTTGTCATAGTTGGACTGAAAATTTGTACTTGCACATTGAATCTTTAAAAAGTTCAATAATATAAAATATAATATTTTGAGTCTAGTTTTGAAATATGTAATTTATTCTAATATCAAGATGATACAAATTACTTTTTAATAGGCATGTATGAAAACCACTTTTTAAGTCACTTTTTTAGGACCATACCAGGCACGTGTACCGAACACCATAATTTGACCTAAATAAAAGTACTTTTCTAATTCCTTTTTGGTAAAGATGTGTAACAAAATGAAGATTGGTGAGGATATTTTGTTATAATTTTTTTCTAAATATTTTATTATTATTAATTTTTTATTGGTCCTAATTGTTTTTTTGAAAACACTCGTGTACAAAGACCATAATTTGACCTAAGCTAATTATTTATTTATTTTTTTCATTGTGTAGAGCATTGTTTGTAGATTGATTTCATATAAAAAAATATATAAAAAATTAACAAATTAAAAGTTATTATGAAAAAAAACCTGACATTTCAAGTTTATGGACTAGTTTCCTTAGAAATTAATTAAAAAATAGAAAACATAATCTAGTCATAAAAAAATTATATATTTGAAAACTAGACATCATGATCTATAATGAGTTTTAATTTCATAAACCAATTCTGAAAGAAAAAAAAATCGTTAGCTATATTGTCAAAGTTAGTTATTTCTCTTGGCATTGCCTTAGTCTTTTAGTTATAGGCCCAAGGCTAAGCGTTGCGTTACCAAGCCTTTCCCGAGCCTAAAACCAAATCAAAAAGTAGGTTTGGATTTCAATTTTTTTTAGAATGGGTACCCGTTTGGGAATGGGATCCCGATCTAAGGCTCGGGTTCACGTTCCTATCAACATTTCTTTTGGATGAAATTTCCCCTCTTTGTAGATCCAACTTCTTGCACTTACCTATTTATTTAGTATTTCAATCAAATTATGAGAACTACAACTACACATGCAATCCTTGTTGCTACGTAATATTCAACAAGTACAAATAATGTAGACATTCAATAGACATCCTTATTTAACAAATTCAAGTATGCCTCTCAAAAAAAATTACCCAAATTCCATTATAAAGATTGAATAGATAAAATTACATCTCTTAAAGAACAACCTAGATATAAGAGTTGATTCAAGAAAAATAACTAAAAAATATATTAAAGAAATGCTAAAATTGACCAAAAATAAGTTATTGCTTAGCTCTACATGTGATAATGGATACTTTATTCTAGAGCATGCTTAGTGATCCAAATAAGACTTATGCTAAATTAGATTTGTGATAGTGGAGCTTCAATATACTAGGAACTAAATAGTTCTTTGTCAAGGTTTAGAACTATCAATGTGGAATTACTATCATAAATTGCATTCTTGAACTTGTAACATGACTTTTAAACTTGGATTTATGAACTTGAATTGGGAACTTATTATAAATTGCATTCTTGAACTTGGTAAATAAATTCTAAACTTGGATATATGACCTTGAATTGGGATTTTTTTATCTCTTTAAACCTATGTACCTATGTATTCTTAGGTCTAAGTGGTGCTCAAAAGCATAAGTAGAGCCTCCTATAAGAAGGGGGAATCAACAACTTTGCTTGATAGTAGTCAAGTTCTTTATATGAATTCAAAAATCTTCAACAAGTTTTAAGATATGCTAAGCATAATGCAAATTCCTATTTATATGTCCTTGTGATTACATATGTTGATGCAATGCCCTTGTAACAGCTATGTGAATGATATGATTTCCAGACAAATAATGGATTCTAAATGACCTTGGATTTTATACTTTATAAAACACATAACATTTAAATTTGAATATTTCACACTTGAGTTGGTAGGTAATGACTAGTTATAGTTAGGTTAGCTTGTTGTAATTCCCTACCCATGATTGAAAATATTATTGCACAACACATTGTACTTGTTATGATATCATAAGATATTTTTATTATGATGATGCTAAAATGAATGCAAAATTATTGGATATTTGTTACATACAATTATTAGATGAAATGGACTAATTCTTTTATATTTTACTTGTGTTTTATGTTGATTTAAAGAAAAATGGGGAATCATCAGGGAGGTGAGTATCATTGATTACAACAATTTGATAATGGAGTTAAGAGAATCATGGTAAATGAGTAGCATGTTGTCGTATGTGTTTGTGTGTTTATATTACTGAGTTTAGTTTATGATTTAGTTTTTTTTTATGTTGCATGTGTTTTGAAGGACTAGGGATGTGTTGTACAACATTGTAGGATATACATAATTTTGTTGACACATAATGTCATCTCATTTAGGAGGGAATGTGGTCAACAATATTTAATTATATAGTACAACCTTATGAAAGTGCAACAAAGTCTTAAAAAAATATGTTTTAAATGTATTATTTGTATTGTGCAAGTAGACTATGGTGCATTAAATGAGATTAATGAGAAATATATAGGTTCTAATACCAATCATTGGTAAATTCAATATCTATCCAAGTATGACTTTAATGGATGAGATACAAGGCTTGACAACTACAACATGAAAATATGAAACTTATATGCAAATCCAAAATTAAGTTTCCTTAATATGGAATTACCATGATTAGATCCATCTTATTTATGATGTTAAAAATCAGCCAACATAATATGCATAATAACACCACCTTATGTGGAATTATAACATTAATAAAAAAATAATATCACCATAAGATAGTAGCAAAGAGGCACAAATCAACAACATAAGAGCATCACATAACACAATATTTATGTGGAGAAACCCTTACAGGAAAAAATTTCACCAAGAAGAGAGGCCAAGTATGCATTATCTTCAAATAAATGAGATTATAATACATTCACTTTCATTCTCCTCTTTTCCTAAACATGGCATCACCTGTGTACCTCTAAACAACCTTTTTATGCCTCAACCCATCCTTGTTCTTGTAAAGAAACTCTACATTCAATTGTTCCTCATAATTTCTACATCCAAGGAGCTTATTTTATAGGCTTGTGAAGAAATATTAAGCCCCAAACATGGCACCCAAAGATGACCCTTCATTCCAAATGTCCCCAACCCTTGGAATGCCACCTCAAAATGTGAAAGGGCATCAATTTCAGCTCCAATACTTTCCCTCCAACTTGAGCGCCCAAATTTGGAAAAAAAAAATATATTAAATATAATATATGATGGAATACCAAGAGACAAATACTGCCTCTTTCCAAGCACCCACTTGGAGAATACCAAAAATCACTCATTTGCTCTTTTCTTTATCTTTTATTATCTCATTCTAGGTGTCCACATTTGGGGAAAACAATATTAAATATTTATGTCCACAAGTCACCTTTACCGTTGTTAGTGGAACCAATCACCCCTTATGAATGTAATACAAAAAATGGTGAGAATAAATATTACAAAATATTTTCCCAATACACCCTAAGTGCCTAGAGACATTTTCCAAGGATGTTGGAACCATTCTATATGACATAATATTTACAAGGTATATGGCACCTTAATCATAACAGAGATGTGTATTACCATTGTGATAAAAATATATTGTGCTTATGCAATTTCAAGATATATCATACACTATATAAGTCAATAGTTCAATCATTACTGTAATAATGGTCCTTTTTATGGTCATTGACTGTGTTGTATAGAATCAATGACTTAACCCTTTCTTGGGTATCATCTTAGTATATATTGAGATGAGTTAAGTATTAAAATTGTAAAGACTGAAAAAAAAAAAAAAAGTTAATTTTTTGAATAAATTAAAACAATCCATTTCTTGATGGGTTATGCATGGTGAGTATGAAGAATCAAGTTTAGTTAAATAAAACAACCATTATTTTATCATTATGGTGAATAGGTGTTTTGTAGCCATCTAATTTGCTATCATTCAATTTTATCAATCCAAGGTGGTGTCTGGAGTTGTTTGTAGTAAGTATTTTGGGGGATTACAAGATGGTGGTTCAATTCCTAAGCTCTAACAATAACAAAGTAAATTGATCTAACTAAGATGGTACTTCCTATTATTTTTCTTGTAACACAAAAACTCATGTGGAATTCAACCATCTATGTTACTATACATTTGACACACATGTACATAGAAGTAAATATTGAATATGAACAAAAGAAAAACTTCATCTATACTATAATAATAGGTGGAAATTAAACAAACATGATAAAAAAAAAACTATTTTTTATGATTATAGAACACATGTAAACCTAGATCTATTCCAAATCAACCTCTTGGATTCTTTTGGGCTAAAGTGTGGAGGAAAATTCCTTGTGGTTAAATAGTTGGTCAAATTAGCAAACCATGGGGATTGGATTGATATTATGAATAGTACTCATTTGGAAAGGCATCATCCACTGGTTCATTATTTCGTTGCATAAACAACCTTGACAAGAAGTCAGAAACCACATTGTCTTTCCCTATTAATGATGGTTATGTCAAATTCTTGTAATAAAAGTGACCAACGAATGATTCTTCCTCCAACTACAACCTTATCCATGAGGCATTTGATGGTAGCATGATTAGTATGAATGGAGACCTTAGAACCTATAATATAGTGGTGGAATTTTTTAATGGTATAGATTACTACTAGGAATTCCTTTTTTGTGGTAGTATAGTTTTTATTTGCTAGATTCGAGTTCTTACCAATATAGTAGATGGCATGCATGCCTCTAGATTCAGTTATTTTTCCTAAAACAACTCCTATAGCTTGGTTTGATGCATTTTTGTGAATATGGAAAGATTCTCCCCAATTTGGTCCTTTGATAACATGTGTTGTGATCAAGGATGTCTTGATGCACTCAAAATATTGTTGTCACTCACTAGTCCAAGTAAATTTAGATTCTTTCTTCAATAGGGTAAATAACATTCATGTTATCCTACTAAATCCTATAATGAGTTGTCTATAGTAGCCAACATGCCCTAAAAACCTTCTTAATTATGTTTGAGTTTTGGGTGCAATGATTTGCATAATGATTTCAATTTTCTTAGGGCCTACCTTAATACCATTTTGAGAGACATGGTGTCCAAGGATGATTCCTTCAGTCATCATAAAGAGACATTTCTCATGGTTTAAGGATAATCGATGCTCCTTACGCTATTCTAGACCTTGATTTAAATTTTTTAGAGCTTTCTCAAAAAATTTACCATGTACACCTCAATGTACATGTATTAGTTATGTCTACAAACATTGCTAAGATCACTCATTGAAAGGTGCTTGTGGTGTTGCATAATCTAAAGGGTAAGAATATATGTGTATGTTCCCCATAGAAAATTTAAGTTAGTTTTGTCTTGGTCCTCTAAAGCTACCTAGATATGGTTATAACCACTAAATCCATCTAGGAAGGAGAAGTAATGGTTTCCAACTAGATTATCTAAGAATTGGTTGATAAATGGGAGAGGAAAATGATCCTTTTTTGTTGCTTTATTCAACTCCTTATAATATAAATAGACACACCATTTTGAATTCATTTTAGGCATAATTACCAATGGTGAAACCCAATGATTGTTAGAAATATGATAGATGAATCTCATTTGAAGTAGTTTCTCTACCTCTTCTTTTACTATTTCCCTCATGGCAAGGTTAATTCTTCTTTAAGGTTGCCTCACAGGTCAAACATCCTTGGTGTAAATATGGTGTGTATATATACTTGGATAGATTCCTTTCATGCCTTGGTATTCCCAAGAAAAGGCTTGTGTGTGGTTTTACAACATTTTTTTTACTTGTGCATCCTCTTCATATGTCAACTAGCTATTAATGGATAATTGTTTGTTTAGTTGAACACTAACTTGTTTTTTCCTTATGTGAACAAAATTAATTTCATTATAAGGATTGATTAATGTGTTTAAGGGACAAGAATGAGAGAGGATATGATGTAATGTACTTCTATTTTGGTAGCCTAGAGGTGAAATTTCCTCTACAAATGTGCAATTAAACACTTTAAGAGAGTCTCTTGGGGCTCTTTGGAGCCATCTGTAGACATCCAATTGTATTTTGTTTGAGAAAATAAAATAATCCTTGCCTTCCTATCCATGATATAATTACAAATCTTTGGCTATTGTGACCATAACTAATGTGGATGCATCTTCCTCATTTGATTTTGTAATGTCATCTATCCACAATTTGTTATTATATTATGTGAAAGATTTAACAACGAGGTAGATAGATAGTTATTTTATCTTAATCCCATTGGAAATGGTCATGCTCCTTGATTGAAAATCAATAAGATTTATTTTTGTAGCTAACCAAGGATGACCCAATATGATTGGATATCCAAATTTATTATTTCTAGCTTGAATAACAAGAAAGTCCACTAGGTACTCCCAGATATCTATTGTGATAATGATCTCCTCTAGCAACCCCTCAAGTCTAGTTATGGATTGACCAACCAGTTGGAAGATTGAGTATGTATGCTATATCATTAGTCATAGATACTTCATCCATAGTATTTTAGTTCATTACATTGATGGAAATCCCTAAATTGATATATACATCCAATATTGACATCCCTTTTATAGCCATTGAAATGGAAGGTTTACCTAGGTCTCCTTAATTTTGTCGAATTAATTTTCTTAACAATATTTTAGAAAGTTCACCCCCTACTTGGATAGTGGTAGGTAGTTTCTTCTTCTTTCCAATGGTTTTTAAGTATGTTCTCTTTATTTTTTGTTTGATTTAAGGGATATATTTGATGACCTATAGCAAGGGAACTTCAATGTTAATCTTCTAGAGTTCTCTAATCAACTATGAATCTTACAAATATTTCTAGAGTTTTTTGGAGTCCATCAGAGCAAAAAGGAGCTCCTATATCCATTCAATAAAA
Organism: Sequoia sempervirens; assembly: GCA_007258455.2. Classification (NCBI taxonomy): domain Eukaryota; kingdom Viridiplantae; phylum Streptophyta; class Pinopsida; order Cupressales; family Cupressaceae; genus Sequoia; species Sequoia sempervirens. Next base: position 29,778,754 of record VDFB02058242.1, read on the forward strand.
GGAACCTATATCAGGCTAGGAGTGTCATTGGATATTTCTAGTTATAAAGGTCCTTCATTACTACCAATGGATAGAACCATAGGTGAATCTATTAAGGAAGGTTCTATGATAATTTTTTATGAGCACATTTGGATATCATTACATTCTATTACACTTAGTTTTGTAGTATTTTTGGTCTATATTATAGACTGAATTTGTTATGGACAACTATTCTTAATATTTGGCACAGGCTAGGCTAGGCAAGTGGTTGTAGTTTATTTAGCTATTTGTTGGAATTTTGAGATGATCAAGCCAACAAGGCTTGTGGTTGATTTCCATAAATTCTTGGTCCTTGATTATGTTGAGGGGCCCAAGGATACTAATATTGATTTGAATTTTTCCACTAAGGAGTGATCCATGATGGATTGATCCACTCGATGTGAGACCATGGCAATCCCCATTATGGTGAAATTTATGGTGGTAGAATTTTTAGAGGTGGACTTCCCCAAGGTCCAAACCATTGGTTTGGTCCCCAATTTGAGAGATCTCTAATCCCAAACTATCCAAGGTATAGGTTAAAATGAAAATTAGGTTGTCTAAGACCAATGAAGTTGAATTATTCATCACTTGTAGCATTTTATTCAAATAGTTTTTAATCACAAAAATAGAATACATTCGTCAATGAAATTCTTCTTATCACAAATTCCACATAGCTCGGTTTGACTCAAGGGGAATTCTTTGAGAAAATTCCTCTCTCTGCATCATGGTAGTAGATAGATAATGGTTTAGTAGTTTTCTTGTCAACTTGTATCCTATCCAAAGTGGTGTTCAAATAAAGCAATATCTCAATTTTGAGGTTAGCCAATTCTTCCAATACTTTTGTGGCATTGTTATTGTTGTTTTTTCTCTTTTTAAGAATCATATTGTTTGCTCGGGTGTGAGAGTAATTTTTATAGGCCTTCATAATCTCCATAAAATTCAACTTATTTATATCTCCTCACCCCATAAGGTTTAAATCTTCCTTAATATCTTCATCTATCCCTCTCAATAAAATGGATTTCTAAGTTCTTCACCTAAACTACTACCACACCTTTTGTGGACAAATAAGAAGCAATCAACATAATCCTCCAATTTTTCATCCTCCAAATTTTTTATTCAAAAAATTTCTTCCTTTCTATCCCAAACTCTGCAATAATCTTGATACTAATTAAGAAAGATAGTCTTCATTTCCTCCCATGTGTGTATGGAATCATCAGCCAATCCCACAAACTAGCACAAGGTTGATTCCTTCAAGTTAGAGGGGAAGAGTTTCAATTTTTGGTTGCCAGTACCATAGTCATAGGTCTGGCATAGGACTTTGAATTCAAATAGAAATTAATATAGATCTTTGGAAAATTTCCTCAAAATATTGATAACACGAAGGGGGAGATTCTTTTCATAGAGGGCTCATTTCTATTAGGAGTTAAGGAAATTGGATATATAAGAAGATTTGATTGGTCAATCCCTCCTCACCCACAACACTTTCTACAATGGTGATGCAAGGTCTAGGGGATATGTGAGATTCTTAACTTGATAATTGGTTTGATGACTCCCCTGGAATGGATCTTGAATGTAGTTCTTCTATTGTGTTGATTGGGGATTTCTTTATAAATTAGCCTAGAGAGTCTCTTGGCCTACTCATAAAATATAAGATTTTGGTTACAAACACTACCGACACCTTAAATTAATAATTATCCCCTAGAAACAATGCCAAAAATGATAGGTTCATTGTAGTAATCTAATTTCTACGATTAAATTTTATCAATTTGAGGTAGTATTAGGAGCTATCTGCATTAAGTCTTTTGGGGGATTTCAAGATGTTGGTTTAATTCCTAAGCTCTAGCAATGACAAATTAAAATGATCTTTAGAACTAAGATGCTACTTCCTATTGTTTTGCTTGCAACATAAAAACTCATGTGTAATTCAATCATTTGTGCTACTATCCACTTAACACACATGTAGAAGTAAATACTGAATTTGAATGAAAGAAAAAAAACTCACATGTGCTATAATAATGTGTAGAAATTAAAAACACATGCTAAAAAACCTAAACATGATTAATGCATGGAAAGGAAACATTGAAAGATAAATGTTTTGTTTTGATTTTAGGATTTTAATAATTTTAGAAAGCTTGTAGGTTGATAGAAGTAGACAATGAACATAAATAATTTAATCATAAAACATAATAACAATACCTGCTAAGGAAAATCAATAGATGAAAAGAATACCCAAAAATCACCTCATTTTGATAGAGTGGACCCAACTCTCCTTTTGGAGGGATTTATTGAAGCTAATGTAGAGTTACATGAATTTCCTTCGTATTTGCATTTTAATGGGACCACACATGGGTCGAATTACAGAGATAAGAAATGAAATATATAACAAAAAAAAAGAATAGTCAAATGAAGATCTAATGACTATTTTATATCTTTGAGCCTTATTCTCTATCTAGAAACTAAAACTAAACTAAGAAATTAATTGACAAAAAACTTAATTGAACTAATCTTATTTTTCATATTTTACTCTTGAGATCCATGGTCTATTTATCCAATAGAAGATTCCAACAACTTAACTAGAAGATGTCCTTTATTGAAGACCTGCAAGAAGACACAATCATGTCGTAATTAAAGGAAAGTTCCTTCTAGATAAACTCTAGTTATTTAAATGACTTGAGTAAATGATTTGAATAGAATGTATAAATTGTAACTTAAGGTAGTAAAAAATTGCATGACGCTTGTCAAGACTGAAGTTGGGGAGTGAATTTTGTCAAGATCCATAACTGTTATGGATAGTTCATCACTCATAATGTTATCCTAGAATGACACGAATCATTCTAGAGCTCCGCGACTTGCTCGAAAGCTTTGTGACCTTCTTTGGAGCTAGTCATTTTTCCCTTATGACCATCTCTAGAGAGATCTAATACACTCAAAACTTGGATACTATAGTTGATTTTTCCAAAAAAAAATGGATATGCATGTATGGAAACAATAAATCATACAATCATTCATTCAATTTTAACCATGAAAGAATAACCACTTAAAACACATAATTCATTCATTCTCAAAGTAGTTAGTGGTTTTCAAAAATGAATCAAGTTAACTAAGTTGGAAATGTGGTAATATTGTATGAAAATAAGATAATGCCACCATAACTCATCAAGTTAAGTTTGAAATCATAACGACTAAACAAATTCCAAGTTAATTTTCAAATAAATTAACACAATCCATGCCTTGATGGGTTGTGCATAGTGGATGTGAAGACTCGAGTTCAATTAAATATAACAACTATTATTAGCTAGGTGAATATGTGCATCTATTATTTAGTTGTATGGTGGTTAACAATTGAATTAATATTATTTCATTATGTATATTTTATCATGTAATACAAATTCTTCTAATGGTATACTCAAGTCTATGTTGATTTAGGTACAATTATGTGGGGCTAGTTGGACTAGGTTTTGGATTAGTAAGTGACAAACATATAGTCTTGGTTCATGGGAATACTATCCCTAACTCATTTAATTTATTAAATATAATTTAATTGTGTGTTTGAATATTTCTCATTAAAGATTTGAGTAAAGATAATGTTGAAATTAAATGAATAAAGACAAATAAATATTATGAACTAGAGGAATATTAATTAATTAAAATGTTTAAAACATTTCTAATTAAAAGAATTGGAGTAAGAATTTAAGAAGGTGTAGATATTATATAATTAGTCGAATCATGTGAAACACTTATAGTAGTGCAAATTAGAATAAATTAATAATAATATGTTTTTTGAATAAATAAAAATAAATATAATTAAGGATCTAATTTGTCTTTAAGGATAAGAATTGAATAATTAATTAATATTTATTAATTACATTATCTTACATCCTTTATTTAAGATTTTGGAGGAAATTAAAAGATAAAATCAACTAAAACAATTAGACTTATTATTTTTAGATTTCTTAGAAATAAAGAAAATTTGGAAAAAGTGAGATTTTTGGATTAAACAAGGTTAAAAAATATATTTCTTGCATATGATTATTAGTTGGATGAGCAAGTATCGAGTGTGGTCATTTTGTCTACTTTTGAGGTAGAGTATATGACAACTATTTGTGCTTGTAAAGAAGTCATTTGGTTAAAATGTTTGTGTTCAAATGTTGGACTAAATCACAAAGTAGTTATAGTTTGTTATGACAGTCAAAGTGCAATTCACCTAGCGAAGAACCCAACTTTTCATGCAAAGACCAAGAACATAGATGTGCAATATCACTTTGTTAGAGATATGGGTGAATATGTAAGGGTGAAGTTAGAGAAGGTATAAGCTTTGGCAAATTTTGTAGATGCTTTGACAAAGGTTGTGAGCACATCAAAATTTAGATGGTATTCTAATTCTATGAGTCTCTTAGACCCTAGTAGTTAGATTTTGACATTGTGAGCTTCCTATTTTCCCTTGCAAGATATTTGACAAGTGAAAGAATGTTGGGAATTAATGTGTCTCGACCTTTGTAAGTTCCTAGCATTATTATTATTTAATTATTATTTTTTTGTATTTAAATGACCTCATAATGGAAATGAGGCATCCCGCTTTGTTGGCACTTTGTATGCCACGTGGCAAGTATCTTGAGTTGTTGTAAAATGTAATTAATCAGAATATTTGAGGAGATATGGGACACCCTATTCATGGGATCCTATGACACATAAGAGAGTAACGTTAAGGAGAGTTACATTGGAAGCTTATAATGAATTAAGATGCATGCCATAAGCATGTTTTGAGGAGATTATGAAGTCTAAAATAGAGTGCCTATTTTGAAGAATAAGAAATGATTTATTACATCTTATAACCAATGTAAGGAATCTACTATTTTTGGAGGATTTGATTCTCCATGATGTGGGGTGTTGGATTTTGTGACCTAAGGGAGAGGACCTACTAGTTGTGCACCTTAACTTTGGGCTTCTAATTATCCTACGTGGAAATTTCGAATCACTCCTAATTTTTTACAGCAGCTTACTTGGCAAGTCCCCTACTTATAACTAAGGTTTCAGGGTCACATCAGCATGTTTTTTGTCAAGGTGTCGAAAAGGCCCAAAAAAAAAGTGAGACCAATACCTATGCATTCACTGCATGTTTTATTGAGCATTGATGTGGAATCACATGATTGGTTGCTTTTTAGATCAAAGGAATGCATTTTGTTTAATTATGGGTACTCATCATCAACACTAACAACTTTAAAGTCACAAGTATTGGTCCAATATTGATAAAAATATTGGACATTATATAAACAACTACTATCACAACCATTGAAACATGCTCAGGTACTGGGTCCTCTCCCCTAGTTTGCACCACACTTGTGGGTGGTATTTGAACATGGTTTTGATTTTCCATTTCTTGGTTTCTTGTATTGTACTATATTGTGACATATTTAATCTAAGAGTTGGAATGTTGCGGAAATCACTTCAAAATTTTGTTGCTTATACTCTTGTAAAAACTTGCTCTACAAGTGTATTGTAACCTATTTTGTTGCTAATTAACACCTTGGGCTACTTTGGAGTGTGGAGTTTTTTGACAAAAGGTTTTCCCCACATAAATTGCTAGTGAAATATATTTTTTTATTCAAACGTTTTATAAGAATGCTTTCAATTCATATTTTTGGGAATCAAATAAACTATTAATTATGTTTAGAACTTTGAGAATATTTCCATCGGTCCAATCAACATGCCATCAATTACAATTTATCTTTCAATAAATATAATAGTCAATTTTCAATAAATAGAATTAAAAAAATGGTGATATTTACTAGGCTGAGCTTAAGGTTGATTCTTGGGATATGTGCCCACACGGTATCATCCATGTTCCCTCTATATTTTTTTCTTAAGAGGAGACCAGATTTATCAATCAAAAATAGCATTTTTCCCACTGAATTTGATCAAATTTGATAGCAGTAAGATGAGAAATCTGTAGTCATTGATGTTATAAAGGCATGCCTGGCCATTTGATAGAGCTTTTGAGAATTAAAATTACAGTTCGGCCTAATTTATAACGTCAATTTTAAACAGAACCCTCATATTGGTCAATACAAGAAGATAACTAACATCAACCAGAACTTATCAGTTTGGTTTAATTCACACAATCAAATTTAAAAGAAACTCGGAGTGATTAATCTAAGCAGACAAGAAACAACGACTTTTAAGAACATGGCACCCGATTCCTTTGGCATTTATAACAGCATGCTGCAAAACTTAAATAAAAAGACAAGGAATGGATTCAGATCTTCGCTCCTCCCTCCAGAGGAAAAGCCTCTATTTTGTTAAAACCCATAAAATTACTAGGGATGGGCTTCATATAAACGGCCAAAAGCTTTTAAACACAAAGAAACCATTCAATTAATTAAAGAATTCACCATGCAACAATCCTAAAGCTTGTAGACAGATTTCCTTTTGCAGACTTGCTTGGATATTAACATATCTGGTTGTTGCAGATTTCCTTTAGGTCAGCCTTATTCCCTTCCTAGTTGCAGGTTGCAGCTCTAATTGGCTTGAATATTCCATCTCCCCCCACGAGCCACTTGCAGAAGATAGTCGAGCCATCTCTCTAAAGATCAATTTTCAACACCCCAAATCAGCTGAACAAATCAATCCAGTGAGCTGTGCCGAAGTGGTAAGGCAGAGCAATCGTCATTATGATGATTCAGGAGGATCAGCCCTGATAGGCATGCTCCCGGAGTAAATCAGCTACAATATTACAAGCAGAAGATAAGACCGGACATAAGCCCTAGGTGAATTTGACTCAGATGTGGAACCTACAAGCATATGACCAAGTTTGAAGGTGTGTTTACCCTCTAGCCTTCAGGTGGCAGGATGAGACACATATCTCATCTTTCCTGACAATATTTGAAAGGTTGACCTCAAGAAATCATGCTAAATGCAAATTAAATGCAAATTTTGTTTAATTTTGTGAAGTTCCATAAAATGTCCATATCATATGCAATATCTTTACAAAATCTTGTAATAATCTTTGGCCAAAGTTGTAGTCTCAATTATACAAAAACCAAATCTTCAAGGGAAATTCAAAATCTTGGCATAAGCTTGATTCAAAATCTTCCAGTATTTTTTCAATTCTGTATAAATGACTAGGCAGATAATTGTGGCTGAAAAAAACAATACATTACATTAGATGTTTGAAATATGAATACAAACATCATCCAAGGTAATCTGTAAATAATCAATGGATATGCAGGCTGCAAGTACCTGTTTATAAATATCAAGGCTTATTTTGTGGCCGTGGATGAAAATTTGTGTGTTCTTCTTTATGAAAAAATCAAAAAATCAAGCCCTTCAATCTGTTGATCTACAGCAATTCTGATGCAATCTTATTGGACAAAATTCAATCTCCATTTTCATCATTGATATAATACGATTCCTCAGGTGCGCCTGAATCCAACCCTCTATGGAGTTGGTGCTAATCAACTGCAGCTCATAGATTCAGTCCTAGAAACATTTTCAATTTCTGTCCCCAGAAGTAATGTAGTCCTCTCAGAATGGGTAGCACTTATAAAACCTTCTCTCAGGAGCAATGATGGCCCAATCCTAATTAATGGGTAGTACTTAGAGAACCTTCTCTCAGGAGCAATGATGACCCAATTCTAATTAAGTCTTTAAATCAGCCGTAGATTCTCTGTCCTCGTTTGCAGTGATCTAAGGAAATAGTTAGGACTCCATCTTTAATTCCTCTCATATTACAACAGAGTCTTCTTGGTACCTGCAAAGAATAAGATACATTTCCGTGTGGTGAATAGTAGAAACCCAAAAGAAGTCAACTGATGAAAAATGAAAATAAGTCTTGTATATTTCTTGCAAGACAGAATATTCTGAACATAGAAGAAAAAGATCAAGGCTTACCAAATGCCAATATTGTTTAAAAGGTTTGTGCATAACATGGATTTTCTGAACTTTCTCTTTGGAAAAACTGTGAAATCGACAATTATGGTCTGCCTTATGCTCATCCACCATCAGATATCTGTCATATATGTTCAAAATATTCCCTTTCTGTTTGATATTCTTTTTCAAATAGAACAGAAACGGTCTGTCACATGGCGATTGTGGGTATATCCTTGAATTCATAGAAAACTCTCCAGGATGGTCCCCCCAATCCCAGGCACGGAATGTAATTTGAGGATCCTGTAGCTCCCTGGGAAATACAATACTTGGAAAGACCTGGATAACATAGCCAAGAGAGATAGAAAATGACAACTTTTCTGTATGATTGTAGTATATAGCTTGCTGTAGAAAACTAGCAGGCTCAGTTTCCATGACTGACATGAATATACGGAGGCTATCCAGAGAATTGAGATTTGGAAACACAGGCTGAAGTAGGTCTACATGATGCATAGAAACGAAAGGTGTCAATGGATGTGCTGCCAGTAATCCAAATGCATCTCCTCGGATGTCAAACTGCATATCCACAATACAAACAGTATTATTTGTATGTTGAAGCCAAGAATTTTCTCTCGCTAGTACGCTACCACACAATGCACAGTCTGATCAAGCTATTATTTTGCAAATTCCACTGCAAATTATTCTAATTCCATAGATTAGATCCATCCCAACATCAACAAGCTAATTTATTTCTATAGGAAGTCACCCAAAAACTCTATATCTGAATCTATCCTAAGAAGATATTGGCAAGCAGCATAATCCTGTGTACTTGAAACATTGTTACAGTCCTCTTTAATCAAAGAGTCAACTGAAAATGAAAAATATTTGAAAGAAAAAATGATAAATTTGTCTCTAGTTTAAGTTTGCCAGATAAACCTTTTTTTAGCATATATACTTAAAATATCAATCAATAGACATCTAAAGCAAACCCTACCATGTAAGTCTTCCTGCATTTCCCAATATTGAAAAATTGCAGATTCAATTCATCTTGCTTTATATGGAGACTTGGAACAAAAGAAATTCTAAAACAGCAGTTCACAAGCCCTTCAAAGACTGATGAAATATCAATAGTAAACCATCCTATCATTTTTGAATGCAACAAAAAGAAATTGAATGGTCCACTTGGTATAACTACCATACCTGTCTGGTGCAAGTTATGCCAAATTCGAATGAGATCTAAAATGACATTAATTTACTAGGGGAGCACAAAGAAAATCAAGGCTTTGACCACTTGTTATATATAAATTACACAGAAGGAATGTTCCCATCTTTGCAGTACTCTGATAGAAACCATACTCAACTTTCTGCTGCAAATGCTCCTGCAACAGAGGATTTTATTGAATCTAGTGCCTCCGTTATTACAGATTACTAGAAGAACCCAAATCAAATGGGAATGAAAATGATTTGCATGCACAGAGGACCTCATCAGGTAGATGGTGCACTCAATCCTGCAGAATACTGAGAAAAAAGAACTCGATGACGCATTATGTGCAACATGGAAGAAAGGACTTTATCAACCATACAGTGCCTTAATTCTAAAAGAGCAACTGTAGAACCCAACTGAACTGAGGAAGGTCTTTGAGAAGATGAATCCCATTTCCTTCTCTATCAAAATTAGGTACCCTGCAGCGATATAAGGCCCATTCAAATCAGCTAAAGACATTCAAATGTTATATGGAAGAAAGGACTTTATCAAGCAGAGAGAGCCCAAATTCTCACAGAGCCTGCATAGACTAAACTGAATTGAGGAAATTCTGTGGAGGTATGACTCCCATTTCCTTTTGTATCAGATTTAGATGTCCCAGAACAGCCCAAGTCCCATTCAACTCAGCTGAAAGATTTCAGTCTCATGCAGAAGAGAGGACTTTACTAAATAAACAGGCATTTAAAGCCTACATAAGGATATCGGAACACGACTGAATTAAGAGATGTGTGAATCCCATATCTTCTGACAATGGAATATACTATTCTGCAACAACATAAATCGTTGAACTTTATCAATCATATAGTGTCCTAATACTCACATATCAATAAAAGTGCCCAACTGAACTACGGTCTATGAAGGGTAAGTCCCATTTCCTTTTATTATTGGAATTCTTTGTCTTGTTTCCTGGTCAATTCAGTTGACAGATCCAATTATATGTGATAAAGGGAACTTTAGCTACCAGAAAAGGCCCTAATTCTCAGAAAACCATAATTTAACTAGACAGAAGATGAATTCTACTTAATTTTGCTCTGAAATAAGGTGTTCTACAATGACATAAAACAAGTTAAACCTAGTTGAGGGATTCATGTGTTTCTGCAATAGGGGAATAAAGCTCTATTTCTAAAAGAAACATAACAGAGCCCGACTGAATTGAGAAACTTCAATGAAGGGATTACCATTTACTTTTCTGTTGAAATTACGTGCCCTGCAACAGCACGAGTCATGATCAACTCAGTTAAGAGATTTAGGTCATATGTCGAAAAGAAGAGATTATCAAGCTCGCAATCTCTTCATTATCACTGAGCCATGGTACAACCCGACTTACAAAACTTACGTGAAGAAAGAATCCCGTTCCTTCTTCAATTGGGATCAGGTACCCTATAATGAAATAAGCCCCTAACAGAATCATGTCGGACTCAACTGCAGGTTATAACTGTTCGGTAAAATCAAAATTTCTGTTCATATTCAAAAATAGGATTCCTCTGGAAATTTGTCATAAGCAGGGCATATGATGATGGAACATACCTGATGAAAGCCCTGCTCTCGAGTGACCGGTACACCAAGCTCTGTTATACAGGCATGCAACCTGTTATCGTTACGGCGGACTTGAGGATATCTTTCCAGGCAGGCTTCAAGCATAACGGACAAAGCTTCTGCAAGACCATAGCTTATAGCAATCCCTGCACCACTAAATGCCATGGCATGTGCATGACCATGATTCTCAAGGTGACTCTCAGACTTTTCTCCAATATAAACCAAGTCTGTGGAATCATACTTTGCCAAAACACTCATTAAATTCTTTGTTGAAAAAATAGTATCATCCTCACATAAAACAAACCATTGTGCACCAGGTGGGCGTAGTCTGAAAGTGTTGAGCAAAATCATAGAAAGGCAGACACCCAGAGCGTAAGAATCATCAGACACCAACAGAGGAGGCAGAAACTGGTCATCATCTGCCTCAATTGGGACATTCTCCTCCATCCAAACGAACCCTCTCATTACCCCAGGCTTGAACCACAGTTTCACAAACTCCTTTCTTCTGGACCATACTTTGGAAGAGCCCTGTATAACGAAAATTATGTTTCCGAGTCTCAGAGAGGTCTTAGAAGACAGGTCTTCCGTTGAAAGACTTTCATTTTTATGTGGGTAATCTAATGGGTTCCATGGAAATGACGAAGGCTCTGCTTCCCCCTCAACTGCTGCTCCTCTGCAGTGATTTCTGTGGCTACGAATGAATAACAACACCATAACTGACACCAGCAGCAATCCCAAACCAACAGAAACCGTATTGCCCAACCATTTTCTCCTCTTCACCAACACCTTAACCAATTCCTTCAATCTCAATTTCAATTTCACAGCAAATTTCAGAGAATCCATTGGCAAATTTCAAACTTAATATGCAATCTCCAGATCTAAATTAAAACTTAAGCGCGTTTAACTTCTTAGGAATATGCTCCTGTTACACCACTTTCTGATTCTTGTTCAATCAAACAATAAAGAAGCATCCATGCGTATACATTCGAAGAAATTACAGACAGCAATCCAATACCGACAAGGAGAAAAACACTTGTAAATTTTCCATTGGTCCTTGTTTATCCATTCTTTTCAAAATTCTCTCCTCGATTATTCTTTTTCGATTACAGGAAGAAAAGAAAAAGAAGAAATAAATACCTCTTGGAAGAATTCGTGTGAGAGACCATCAAGGCTCCTATTTGCAGAGAGAAAATTGCAAGAATAAGTATTTTTTTTTGTTCTTTTGTTTTTTTGTTTTTCACCATCATTACGAGGCTAAATTGAGGAGACGGCATGAAGTTGACCACCCCATTACCAATCTGTTTTATTTCTTAATCTTATTCAAGTGTTGAACATAATAAAATATTTGAGTTGAACGTTAGCCATTTGGATTCAGAGCATAACTAAATATTACAGACAGTTAAGGGCGGCCTTGATCGGGTCCGGGTCATACCTAACTCGTTTTCTGTTTAATCATTGGACAGATTTGATAAGTATTTGCAAGAGAAATTTGACTTCTTCTTGTCAGATGGAAGTTGGCGACCAAAATTTCTATGATAGGAAACATCGCACACATTTTTCACAAGAAGAAGTTTTGAGGCTTTCTGAGAAACTCAACTCCCTTGACCTTTTCTAGGTATTATCCATTTTGCGTGGCTAAGACGAAGTCATGTACGACTTTTCATGGCTTTCATTTGTTTAGCTTAGTGCAACTTGTCATAATTTTATTGTTTTCCTCGTTATTGTACTTCTCTATTTGTAATTTTGCTTATAAAAGCTTGCGGTTTTATTTTGGTCCCAAACTCTTAGGCTGAAGATTGAAAGCACCTTGGATGACTTTTTGGTCTCCTCTCTTTTTTTTAACCATAGTGTTAATAATTCTATGATTTTGATTTTTTTTTAATGTTAATAACTCTTGAATTAGTATGTTGTATTTAAGTAGATTTTTACGTGTTTTTTAAATGAATATTATGAGCAAATTTTAATGATGGACGATTGAGAATATGATAGAATGATGGTTGACCATTGAAAAAGATCTGACCATTGATGAACCCAATATAAAATAAATAAAAATAATATTAAAAAAGTTAAAACACTTTATACAGAGAAAGAAAACAAAGAATGAGTTATTCTTTCTACATTTCCACTAGAAAATATGTTTTACATTCATATTATAAAAGTCAAAAACAAAAAACAAAGAAAGAAAGCAAATAATTAGGATATTGTTTCTAATTTTCCACTAATATTCAAAGTGTATAAATATTATTATTAGTAGTACTTGCCTTAGGCATAGTACTATTGTAATGACTTTGGGTGTTTAGCAAATATTTATTATAAAGAACAAACTCAACTTCAACTTTATTAGTCATAGTTATGTCTAGTAAAAACAATTCATAAACTACTTCCTTCTCTCAATGAATGAGTTCATTATATAAATATTCAAAATGTATTCAAATTTATATTTTTTGAAAAAAAATAACACCAAACAATAAACAGTTATTCCAATTTATTTTATTTTCAAATACTTAACATCAAACAAGATATTTAAATTACATTACCAAAACATATAAAAAACCAACTCTATTAATTATTATTATTATTATTATTATTTATAATATTTTATATAATATAAGTTGTTATAATTTATATTTTCTATTGTTTTTTCAAAAATATATATATTTTTTCTATGGTATTTTTTATTTGAGATTATAAAATATAATTTTTTTAAAGATTCTTAATTTAATATTATGAAATAAAATTACATTTAATATATTTAAATATTTTTAATATAATATTATAATATTCATATATTATATATTTAATATTTATTTTTAATTAATAATTTCTATTATTTTTCAAAATATTTTTTATTATTTATTTTTTATCTCTCTACTTCTCTCTCCTCTCTCTATTTCTCTCCCCCCTCTTCCTCCCTCTCTATCTATTTATAAATATATATACCCCTCTCTATATCTCTCTATATCTCTCTCTCACTCATGTACACACACTCCCTCTTTCTCCTTCCCTACCTCTATCTCTATCTCTATCTCTCTATCTTTTCGCCTAATTATACCTCTCTCTATTACTTATCTCTATCACCTTCTTTCTCTCTCACTCTTGCCCCCTCTATCTCTATCTCCCTATCTCTCCCTCCCCCTCTATCTATATCTCATTATGTCTACCTCTATCTCTTTCTCTCTCACTCCTCTCTCTATCTCTTTATATCTATATCTCTCTACATCTATCTTCCTATCTCTCTCACTATACATCTATATCATTTCCCTTTCTCCCCCTTCTCTCTCTATCTTATTTACTCCCTCTATCTCTTCTACTCTATATCTTTATCTTTATTTATCACTCTATCTCCCTTTCACTCATCTCTCTCTCTTTCTATCCATATCCTTCTCTTCATATATCTCCTTATCTATCTCCATATCTTTGTATCTCTTTCCCTATCCCTCTATATCTCTCTATATCACCCTCTTCCCCATCTTCTCTCTCCCCCTCCTCTACCTATCTCTCTCTTTCTCTCCCTCCCTCTCTCTATCTCTCCCCATCTCTCCTCCCTATCCCTCTCTCTCTCTCTCTCTCTCTCTCTCTCTCTCTCTCTCTCTCTCTCTCTCTCTCTCTCTCTCTCTCTCTCTCTCTCTCTCTCTATTCTCTATTTCTATCTCCCTCCCTCTCCATCTCTATTTGTCTTTCTCTACTCTCTATTTTTTAATCTCTTTATCTTTCTCCCTCTCCTCCCTCTCTATATCTCCTTATATCTATATCTTTATATCACTCTATCTCTCCATATCTCTCTCTCTATCTCTTCATCTCTATCTATCTATCCCTCTCTATGTCTCCCCCTTTATCTCCCTATCTCTCTCTATCTTTATTTCTCCCTCTATCTCTCTCTATATCTCTATCTATTTGTCTACCTCTTCCTCTCTCATTCTATATTCATTGCTACCTAGATATATTTCTCTCTCCCCTTCCATCTCTAGAAATTTCTCCCTCTCTCTACCCATACATCTCTCTCCCTATCTCTCACCCCTACCTCTTCATAGATCTCCATTGTCTTCTTGATTCAGAGGTTTTCTTTCACTCATTTTTAGAGACCTTGTTGCACAAACAATATCATTTTTTGAATGGTCAAACAATTGAACTCATGTAATACACAAATTTATGTAAAAAGTAGGCTTAAATTTTCCCTAATTGACATTCCACACCTCTTCGACGCACCCATCGCACACCAAGGTGCAATTGCTAGTTTATTATATTTAAATATTAGTTGGTATGATTTTTTTATAGTTTATGAAGTAGATTATAAGTTTTTGGTTTAATTTGTGTATATTTTTCAATCAATTTTTTGAATCACAATTAATGATCCATCATCAAGAAGAACATGTAGAATTGGAGTGTAAATATAGACTTAAAAAGAGGGGGAGAGGAGATGAATGAGAGAAAAAACTAAAAAAATTAAATATAAATATGTGAAAATATATATTTGATTAAACATAATAGATATGTAAAGGTATGGATATAATAGGTGTATGAAAAGTGATCCAATTTGTTGAGAAATGTTTTTTAACAAATATAGATATAGTTAAGAACATATATAAATTTCACAAAATAAATAGGTAAGAATGCACTTTGTTATGTGTATATAGATGAGAACATATATATAGTTAAGTACATGAAGAGATATGTAGGCAAGATCATGGTATTGTGTGTGTGAGAAAGTGAGTGAGTGAGAGAGGGGTAAAATCATGATATTATATATATATATGTATGTATATGTATGTGTGTGAGTGTGTGTGAGGATAAACAACTTAAAAGTCTAAATGTAAGGATATACTTAAAACTATTTGTTCTCTTACTATTGACTTTTTATAGTATTATGGATGTTAGAGTATGTGTTTACATCTCATGCATTAAAAAAACAACTTTTTGACCCAAATTCCTATCTTTTCACACTTTGAAAACATTACTTCACCTTATCTATAAAAAAAGGGTTGACTCCTTATAAAAATAAATTAATTAGGAACAAATCACAAGGAATGGAAACTTACAACACACAATAGAACATATAAGATGTCAAAGGAGCAACCACCCACATACACATCAACTAGAGGACCTCCATGGATAGACTACCATTCTTGTAGAAACACATTTATTCACACACTTAAAGCATATTTTCCCATACAACTATTGAATAATCAAGGGATTTGATTTGAGAAAATCCCTAAATAAGCTAAAAGCAACATTTTGGCCCAAAATAGACACTTGAAGTACAAACATTACAAGTACTTGAATTTCACATGAGCATACATCTTTAGTCATATGATGGCATATCTCCATGAAAGTGCCTTTATAGTGCATAAGTATTCTAATAAGTGTCTACTTCCCTTAGTATGTTTTTATCTTCGAATTGATAAGTGCTAGAATTAGTAATTAGATTAGTATTATGTGTGATTAAAATAATTAAGATCAATTTTAGTATGCATTAGCATTTTTTTAGGTTATTCTCTTTATTTTTAATCTATAATTTGTTGTTTGCAACCATCTTTTACTATAGACTTCTATGTTCTAGGTCTACTCTCAAGAATTATATCCTTATGTTTCTTGTACATTTAATACTAGTCATTGTTAAGCCCAAGTTTATCTCTCTTGAAGCCTTGTTTATCTATTTCTAAGCATCTTGCTCATGGCCTATTTCAACTAAAACTATTCTTGCACCATCTTAGTGCTTTAAGTAGAAATTTTCCTGCATTTTTAGCCTTCCCCATCATCTTAGGATTGTTTCCCATGCTTGGAAGTAAGGCAGAACCTTGTCTTGAATGTCCTAAGTTATTTTTCATTATCAAAGTAATCCTTAAAACCCTTGTTGTATTTTTTGTAGCCTTCAAATCAACCTTTTTTCAATCAAGTCTCTCATGGTTTAAGTATGCTAGGGGTTTCCATTTGAATCATGCATTTAAGTCATCGTTTATGGATTGATTGTGAGTGTTTTTTTATGTTTTTTTCTTCTTTTAGTTTCAAAATAGTCAAACCTAGAAAGTTCATTGTTTTATTCTATTTTTCAAAACAAATGCATAGGCAAATATTTTTCAAAATATTAAATAGGAAATAAACATTTTTTTGCATAAGGACTTTTTACACTTTAAGACTATTATTTGCATTAGAGACAATTCACTAGGTAAAAGCACAAACTTGTGTCACACCTTATAAAGGAATCGACCAATAGCAAAAAAAAATTGAACTTCGACGAAATAAAAGAGGTCTTTATGTTTTGAATTTCAAAATGATCTAAACTAATGAAATGTAGAATTTTTTATGAAGTTTATTCATGTAATTTTTTAGATTTTTTAAAAATTGTTTTCATTATTTTTTTTATCAATTTAAGAACAGATTTTGGAATGCTAGAAATTTCAGAAAAAAGTGATGTTCATTGGACGTCAAGAAACAAATTGAACAAAACTTTATTTTTCCCTGAATTTGCTTTCTCCAAATAGGTAACTTCAATATCTAGTGCATGGGAAAAAAATCAAATTTTGATGTATATTTTTCTTGTAATAACGTTTTAAAGTGAAACTTGTCAAAATTTGATAGTTTTCATTAGACGTCAACTATTGTCTATTTTTTAAATCATTTTCAAAAATAAAATTATACCCTTTTGAAGAGGACTCTCTCCTCTAGTGCACCATATATTTTTTAAAAAAAAATTAATATGTTTTACTATTTTTTAAAATTTCTAATCAGCCTATTTTTTAACTTTAACAACCTATTTGCATTATTTTAAAAATAAAATATATTAAAACTAATCAAAATATTTAAAAAATTACATATTTGGATTCACCACTCTAAGCTCTACAAAAGGGTATTTTTCTTTTTTGTAGAAAAAATCATTTTGACTAAAGAAATACTCTGTTGAAGTTGAATGTTTCAAAAAACTCTAAAAAAAGGTGAGTTGGTTGCTAAGTAGGATGCCAACTAGATATGTTTGATCAGACCATTTTTGGCCGAGCAAGTTTCGGTCGAAACCCTCTCAATCGGAACTTGCTCCACTAAAACATGACCGACCGACAGGTAGTCAGTCGAATTTTTTTAGATCAAAAATTGTTCATATAAATATATATATTTCTTTTAGATTTTTTCAACTCAAGAAAAATTGGTAAAATACAAAGGAAGGCATATTTCAACAAAGGAAGGCTTATTTCAACAAAGGAAGGCTTATTTTGACAAAAGAAGCCTTATTTCAAAAAAAGAAGGTTTATTTCGACAATAGAAGACTTATTTCGACAAAAGAAAACATATTTGGACAATAGGAGAGCTATTTTTGAAGGTACATTGATCTTCAACTTATAATTGATTATGTCACTCTTTTCATGAGTGCATTTGAAGTTAGTTTTGACTATTTTTCATTTTAACATGGTTGAGAACTAGGGTTATTAGGTTATGGTGTACACATGTACAAAGACCCACAATTTTGGATCATTCAAGTGCACCTACAAACTTGTACTAGATGAAATTTGTAAAAATATGTTTAACTTCACCTAGTGTGTTTTAGATAATCATTAAATGTATTATGTGATTCAAAGCTACTTCTTCCTTAAATTCATACATGAAATTGTTGCATCTTACGATGATATTCCTTCTACATGTCATGATGATTAGATATGTCCATAGAGCCACATGTTCTTTTTATATCCTTCTTTATTTTATACATTATGATGTGTTTCACATGATCACCATTCTCCCATAGCTCATGTGAGACCTATCAATAAATTCATTTAGATGTATACCTTTCATGATGCTTGGAATATGTAAACTGATGATATTTTGTTACCCTAGATCATGTATGCACATTCATGGTTCATCATCTTTTCTTACATTACATGATGATATCGAGCTTACCCGTGACATTTAAAGAAACCACCTAATATGAGATATGAATTAAATTCTTAGATTTCATTATTATTGATCACCAATTCAATGTTCTTCCATTCTTTTTAGATAGGCTTTATGAACATTTTCACATTCCTAGTTAGAATAGGGATGATACGAAGACACCTTTTGTATTACATTTTGACACAAGTAGATTTAAACATGTGTTAAATATGGTTTTAATGTCACTTCTTCTTGGTATCATTTTCACTTTTTACTTTTTTCTATGTCATGT
Source organism: Sequoia sempervirens (assembly GCA_007258455.2). Classification (NCBI taxonomy): domain Eukaryota; kingdom Viridiplantae; phylum Streptophyta; class Pinopsida; order Cupressales; family Cupressaceae; genus Sequoia; species Sequoia sempervirens. The sequence continues at coordinate 29,797,581 of VDFB02058242.1, forward strand.
ATATTGTGACCCCTCTCACCCATTCTTCCATATACCTTAATAATATATTTCTTTATATTTTAAATTTTTTTTAATACACCTTGTTTGTTGTGATTTTTCACACTTATTTTATATTTTATATTTGGTTCCATTCTTATCTTCCCTACTTGGAGTCATTTTAAAATTCCAATTTCTTTTCTTGAAATATTTCCTCCTATTCTCAAGTGTACATCCTCCTTATGCCTTGGACTTATATGTATTTTGTGGATATCTTTGCACCTTCTTTAGGTAGAACTTCCTCTATGTTAGTGAACTTTTCTTAGGTTCCAACTTAGTTCTTGTATCACTTATGTGTTCCATTCTCCTTCCTCGTTTTTCTTTGTTGAGGATCTTCTTGCATTCTCTAAATTATTCCCATGCCCCCTCACTCAATTGGATTTTATTGAAAATAATGTTGATTCCTTTCTATGGATCCTCTCCTTTAGATGTGACTACCTTGTCCATCTATATTTTATCATCAAAATTTGACTTAGAGATCTTTCCAAACCTAATGTGTGTCCAGGTTTTCCCATGCTCTTGCATTAGGTTGGCACATCTTAGGTTCACTTGAATTGATTGTGTAAATTATACTTGGAGATCAAGTCCCCTTCTTGAAAATCCATAATTGCACATTCTTTTCTAACTTCTTCATGCCCTATAACCAATAAAAATCATCTACTTCTTATCCTTTTATGGTGTGTGTACTATCTTCCTCCAAAATTAAGGTTTAACCCAAATTTCCTTTGTTAACCCAAGTTTTATTCATACATAATTTCACATACTCTAAATTATACATTCTTGAACTACTTGTGCAAGTTTAGATTCCCCTTTTCTCAAGTATCCTCTAGAGTTCCTCATTGCTAGATGCTTCATCATGTGATTCTCAAGATATTAGATCTCTAGTTTATATTTCTTGTGAACACATTATTTCTGATCTCATGTGCTATCTAAATCTAATGCTAGAAATAACAAGCTATCTTCTTTGAATGCATTTTAATGGTTGATGTACATGATACATGTAACAATATCCCTTCTTTTAATACATAAAGGGTTGAGATACACATGTGTAATTTAATTTACCCCTTCTTTGTCTCTAAAATATTTTTGTGGTTCAAGGATCTCCATGACATGCCGTTTTAATGTTGATCTAATTGGCTTTCCTTAAATCACATATGATATTGAAAATTATGAGCTTTAATGTCTTGTAAAATTTATAATATGAGCTAGTGATCTGCACATTTATGTATTTTGAGCATGATGTTTCTCTTTCTATGTTTTATAGTACTCATATTATTAAAAAGATCCACATATTGATGCATTTAGTGGTGATAGTAAGTGATATCATGTTATCTAGCATACATCTAGTTACATGCTAAATATTTTCATATACCAAATATGCTCATGTATAATGTTTGTAATCTATGTATTTAAAGGAATTTTAATTGATGAACCTTTATTGTACAATTTATATACGTAATTAAATAAATTTTAATTGATGAACCTTATCATCCCATATATCACTAGAGATTTATGTAACATAAGTAATGTAGGACCCTTATATTGAAGTTCAAACAATTCAAAATTTGAGTATGATGATAATATAGTTGTAATCTTCTTGGAGAATTGAGTTCATTCAATATATCATTATTTAAGACCTATATTGTTTGTTTTCTCTTTATTTTTATTTAAATGTGTGTTATTTTTTTTTCAATAGAAAGATACAAGACAATAATCTAGTGCATGGCTTATGTTAATTATTTCTTACATGTTGTGTACGTGCATGAATTTTCCCTATATATAAAAATTTTAGATGATGCTTGGGGTTATAGAGTGCTTATAGTATAAATATATGAGCTCATTATGTTTTAAAAACCAATGCTATAATTTCTTTTATTTTTTTACTTTGGCTTTAAAACAAATGAACAAATATTCAGTGTTTTATTTATGCAATATTAACTAAATTCATTGAAAGCATGTGTGTACATTTGTATGTAGGTGAATTGAAATTTGAGTGCAATTTGTGATGGGGAGTCAAAGGACTAGGCAAAGGAGGTATGATCAAACAAGAGAGAAGAAGAGAAAAGTGGGTGAAGGAACATCTACTGAGCGAGAACAACCCATAGAAATTATTGATGATCAAGGTGACATACAGGTACAAGAACAAATTGAACCTAGTAATAGAAATTTTTTCTATGGTATGGAAAATCTGATGGAGATGGATCAGGATTATCTTTTCAATAATATTTCATTTGAAGATATGTCATCTGAAAGGAAAGTAAAATTACACTCTAAAAGAATATGGGATGAATTTTTTGAAGAAAAATCTCTAATTGGAAGAGCATACTTAGTTGAAAATTTATTTAGATGAAAAGAAATGACCCCTGTTTTGGAGTTGTTATGGGTTGATAATAGGAAAAATTCATCAAGTTCATTAAAACAAACAATTGTTGAAAACTTGCAAGAAGCATTGAATTGTATTGAAAACAAGAGTTGAGCTAGTGATCCAATTGTTGCATATAGAGCATTGATGAATATAATTTCTAGAAAGAAATTATCACATAGAAGACAAGTTCAAGCAATTTCTAAATTACTAAATATTTCCAGGAGAACTGTTCAAAGGTATAGTGAAAAGAGAAATGAAATAGATGAAAATTTTGAGAAAAATTGGGTAAATATTTGTAGGGTTCCCTAAAAAAGATAGAATTTTAAAAGTTGTAAAGAAACAAGTGGTTGAATATTGGACCAATCGAGCTCTCATGTTTCTTCCAATAGAAGGGATACTATACAAATAATAGGTGAGATGGTACAAAAATTTCTCATCCAAAACATTTTATAGATACAACACAAAGTGAACTTTTGAAGCTTTCAAGAAAGAATTTTCAAATGTGACGATTTGTCAAAGGATGTTTGGGACACTACAACCATCATTTGTACGTATAAATAAAGTACGTGAAACTTGTTATCGAAATCATGTTGAATTTGATCTACACCTACAATCATATAGAAAAATATGGCAGTAATTGATCGAAATATAGCCATCCTTAGAAGCACAACACAATTTGTGAAGTCTCTTGTATTTAAAAAATCAAAAGTTTCAAATGAATTCAATGTTCAGTGTATAAAAAATATATGTAATGTTTATGGAAATTTGAAGAATCTTTTACAAGTTGACAATATTGAAATGCAAGTTATTTGGAAGAGATTTGAATATGAGAAATACTCAGTCAGGAGTTGAGGCCAAAAAAATTGTTCTCAAAGAGAGTGGATTGCCTTACAATGAATTTATGAATAAATTTTGTAATATCATATATCCACATATCCAACATTATCATGGTGCAAGATGAAAAGCTAAGCAATTTCATGATTCAAAGAATTGCTTTCCACCAGGTTTTATTCTCTTTATTGTAGATTTCTCTGAGAACTATACATTTAGTCCTCAAATTGAGATTCAAAGTCAATATTATCATTTAGAGAAAGTTGCAATCTTTGTGCAAGTTTTCTATAGGCATGCCAAGTTTCATGTAAATGGTATACAAAGTAGCAAAGATGATCGAATTATCATCAAAGAGGTTCACTTTTATATCAGTGATGATATAGGTCATGATAGAAACTATGTAGATCATTGTTTCAAAATGTTTTTTGAAGACCTGAGATGACGTGGCATAAATGTTGAACAACACTAGATATGGTTTGATGGATGTGTTGGTAAGTACATTGTTTATTTTAAATTTTAAATTTATTTAGTTTTAGTTCTTTAAGACTTAAATTGTTCAATCTTATATATAATATATTGTGTACATGTGTATACATGTGTGTATATATATGTGTACATGCATATCTAGTTCTTTGAAGTTAATTTGGTTTGAATGTAATTATTTGTAACTTCATATCACAATTTAAGTCCGTAAAATCTTTTGTTTGGTTAATCCATCAACATGCTAGACGTGGCATCATTTTTTGGTGGAATTTTTATGAGAGTGCACATGGAAAAAGAGAGCATGATGGAGCAGGAGCATGTGTGAAGCGTGCATTTCATCAACATGAACTTGTAGGTAACACCATATATATATGGAATCTAGAGATATTTTATTTTGAAAAAATCTATTTAAACTAAATTATATTATTAAACCTCAAGTAACAAGTGAAATTTTTTTCCAACATGTGTACTTACAAGTAATGCCATATGGAATGCAAATGAAATTGTTGAATGGTGCAAAAGTCATTTTTCTGCTCGTGACTCAACATACAACACAGTATTTTTGGGAAGTTACAAGTACATCTAGTTAAAAAAATTATTTAAATTTCAAAGTGTGTGTACATGATTTCATTGAATTTTCAAATATATATATATTCACTTAAATTAATCATGCTCAAGGATGTTTGTAATTTACAGATATTGATCGATCAAATGCTTAAAATTGTCAAATAATTAATGGTATTAGAAGTCTACATCAAATCATGAAAATAGGAGGTAGCAAGCCTTATGCAATTAATGTGAGAGAAAAATCATGTTTTTGTGTTGATTGCATTGGGGAAATGCAAATATTGTTCAATGTGAGAATATTAGAGATGGGTATGTTTCACAATGGGAAATGAAACAATTAATATCAATGCCTCCTTTTGAAGAAAATGACAATGTTGATGTCTATGATCCTCTATATTCAGCTAACTATAAATGTGTATTTGATTTAGTTGTTACATATATATAAATTGACTAACTTAAGATTGATTTATATATTCTAAGTAAGTAAGTTTCAAGCATGTTTATAAATAAATATATTAAATATTAGTTTCAAGCACATATTTATATATAAATTTATATTAAAAATATATTTACAGTTTGTACTACATGGTGTGTGTACAGGAGATATTTTCACTATTGTTGCAGATCCTGACAATGTAGAAGGTGTAGATTACTATCTACTAAGATGTACGCAACCAAAATGAAAATTGGTGGAATTGATGACAGATGGTGATGGACAAGAGTATCCCATTGGATCAGTCGTTATTGAAGGCGCATATTATCAACAAATAAAGATAGATAAAAATGGAATTATATTTGTTGATTATATGCTAGGACAAAAGGTTCTACATTATAGTCACTTAGTTATAGCAACAAAAATAAATTTAGAAACTTTACCTAAAAGAGGGCATTCCAAACAAAAGTGGAGGTTGTCTATTGAAGATCATGAAAATATTTTAGAGATAATTAAAGATAGAGAGGATCCAAATTATATGTACTAGGAGCTTTAAGTTATTTTTTGGATATATATATATATACTCAAATTTTATAGATCTATCTATATCTATATTGATTGGACATGTGACATGATTTAGAATGGGTTTCTTTCAAAAGCTTGGTCATTTATTTCCAATTGTATTTAAATTTGTTCCATGTGGAATTCTTAAGTTCAAGAATCTTTGATTTCATTTGCATTTGAAACTCCACTTATAGCATCATCTATATCACTTTCTTTGCTTGCACATGTAAATTCATACATGTATTTAAAGATTATATGGAATTCTTAAGTTCAAGAATCTTTGATTTTATTTGTTCAACTCCACTTAAATATGCTAGATCATATATATGCTTGATACAAAACCTAGTGACTTTAAAAATGTTTGAACATTTTTCCTAAATTCCTTTACATCATCTATTTCCAATTGCATTTTTATGTTGGACGTGGAATTCTTAAGTTCACTTGAATCTTCGATTTCATTTGTTCAACTCCACTTATATGCCAGATCATATATGCAATTTACAAAACCCAATGACTTTAAAAAGGTTCACATTTTTCCTAAATTTCTTTAAATCATCTATTCCAATTACATTTTTATGTTGGACATGGAATTCTTAAGTTCACTTGAATCTTCGATTTCATTTGTTCAACTCCACTTATATGCTAGATCATATATGCAATTTTAAAAACCTAGTGACTTTAAAAAAGTTCACATTTTTCCTAAATTCCTTTAAATCATCTATTTTAATTGCATTTTTATGTTGGACATGGAATTCTTAAGTTCACTTGAATCTTCAATTTCATTTGTTCAAACCCACTTATATGCTAGATCATATATCCAATTTAAAAAACCTAGTGACTTTTAAAAAGTTCACATTTTGCCTAAATTCCTTTAAATCATCTATTCCAATTGCATTTTTATGTTGGACATGGAATTCATAAGTTCACTTGAATCTTTCACGCCCCGCCGCGCGAACCCCAAAGGAACTAATAACAACGGAACAATTTTTTTTTTAAAAAGAACATATAAATAACATACTTAAGTATTATAACATAACAATGTATTATGAGGCACAACTAGTTCCAATGCGGTACACGAAGTGACATGACTACACTAACCCATAACAACGACAATAAGATAACAATAATTAATCTATTACGTAAATCTATTCATTCCCATTTCATCATTTAAAATATCTATCAACTATATCCATATTAATAACATATGCACATATGACAATACATGGAATTATAAAGATATAAAGTGTTACATATTTCGATAGATACAACTCAACATAACCAACTATAACACAAGATCCTGAATAAATACATGGCCTGATTATACATTACATCCAAACGATAGTAAAATACAATTGACTGAAAATACAACTCAATAACCACATATACAATTTACAACAAGGTCATCCCAACACACGTGGGAGACAATAATCAAAGAATATATTACATCAGGAGCATAACATACATCAGGTACAATGAATTACTGGATCATCAACATCTTCCAAAAATCTACAATAAAAGATACGTCCGCAATAGAAAGGGAACCCAACGGGGTGCGAAGCACGTTCCACCCAACCACCCCCGTGCTGGGAGTAGACAAGGAAGGGTCCCCGACCAAGCACGCCTAACAATAACAAAGACTAACTCCAAATAGACAACTTAACATCAAATACCACTTAGAAACTCAACAACGACAAATCCAAGGCACAACAACAACCACTTCAGAACATAACAACAAGTCATAATCACAACATCAATGAAACTCAAGACACCATATCAAAGACTATTTCCAACAATAACCAAAGAGAAATCAACAAATCACTTAACCACTATAGACACAATATCACATAACAACTACAATCACAAAGTCACTTCACAACTACAAACACATTATCACTAACACGAGGTTACAATGCTTCCAGAGAACAAAGATCGTGAACATCGCACAATAACTTATTAACTGTCAACATAGGAAGAGTGTCATGCATAAATTGCCATGAGTTACCCTGGCTCAACCTTCCTAGGCTACCGGACCCCCATCCTGGGTTACCCTGGCTTTCAAATAACATGATCACCATAGAATCATCACATCGACATATAAAACATTAATGAGCAACTATTTGAATAACAATAATCCAATCAACACACAAAGTATCATAAATCATACTAATAATGTCATATCAAATGATCATGTCCACTAAAGGAATAACAACATCATCAAACTTCAAACCAACCAAGTCAAACCATAATAGCATCATCATAGTATCAACGTATCAAGTTAAAGCATAGAAAATAATAAGTCTAAACAGTATGAGGGGTATTACATCCTCCCCCCCTAGGACATGGCTTACTCCTGGAAGCCATTAAACAAAATAGGGATGGAACTCCCATGAAAACAATTAAACACTAACTGACTCAGAACCTTGATCCGTGAGGATCAACTCCTGAAACCGAAGGACGAACTGCACCCAGATGCTCGACCTGACAGATACCCACCGTAGTGAATGCTCTATGTGATTGATCCGCATCTCCTACTGTCAGCTCTGAAACTGTCGGACCCTGACTAAAACCAGAATTGTCCTGTTGAGGATACTCACGAGCAAAGTGGCCCTGCTGACCACAAGAGAAACATCCTGTCCCTCTGCTGAGACCTTGCAAAGCTGGAGCTCCACTAGATCGTGGAAAACCACCTCCACTGAACGCCGACTGAGAACTCTGAGCAGGCTGATCAACACGATCACGATGAGCCCATATCCAACTCCTATCTCTCTTCTTCTGCCTCCAACTTCTATCGGGTTGGGACTGAGAATTTTGCTGCCTAGATTGTGAAGACTGTTGTTGTCCACCCTTAGTGGGTGACTGATGCCCTCTAGAAAACCTTGTAGCCTGAGATCGGCCATTCTGAGAACCAACACCATAAGAAGGTGCACAACCAAACTGAACTCCCACCTGCCCACCTAAAGCCAAAGCTAAATTCTCCTCAACAATGCGAGCTTTATCTACAGCTACCTCCATGGTCTTCGGCTCAAATACCCGAACACCACCACTGATCTGGGGGTTTAAACCCCTAATGAAATGTTGTACTAACATACCCTCGTCATCACCTATGCCCGCAAACTGTTTGAGCTCAAAGAAGCGACGTTCATACTGTTCCACTGTCATATCCATATGTCGTAGAGCATGAAACTCATCTCCACGGCGCTGACACCAACGATCAAAAAGGAATCGAGCTTTGAACCGCTCTAGGAATAGCTCCCAAGATATAGTGCCAATATCCAAATGGAGCTTATGCTCCTCTAACCTCCACCAAGTAGATGTGAAATCCCTCAAGTGCATGATCGCACACCTAGCCTTGGTGTTGCTACCATACGGATGCATGGCAAAGCACCTATTCAAATCAAACAACCAAGTCTCAGCCTCTGAACCACTGCCCATACCATCAAAAGTGGGTGGACGAGCTCTAAGGAGATCTCTCATGTGAGCAGCCATGTCTGCCTCAAATGGAGCTGGAACCTGATCTCTCTCTTCTACAACCTCCTGATCCCTATCCTGCCTAGGCCCCAAACGAGCAAGAGTCTCCTCAAGCAAGCGACGTAACCGAGCATCACCAATCCCTGGTTGATCCTGATGTTGAACACTACCCTCTGGCACAAACTGAGAAGCTTGATGATCCACATGATCATAAACATGGGAAACAATGGGAGGTGCATCATGTTGATTACCTCCTCGACCACCTACAAGACCGTGACCCCTACGACCCCGCTTAGGTGGCATGATCCTGAAAAGATACACACCACAACATAAGACAAGGTACACAAATAAAAACTCTAAAGAACTAACAACCTAATGGGTCCCAAAGTGCCCAGTGTTTAAACTTTTGCTCTGATACCAAGCTGTCACGCCCCGCCGCGCGAACCCCAAAGGAACTAATAACAACGGAACAATTTTTTTTTAAAAAAGAACATATAAATAACATACTTAAGTATTATAACATAACAATGTATTATGAGGCACAACTAGTTCCAATGGGGTACACGAAGTGACATGACTACACTAACCCATAACAACGATAATAAGATAACAATAATTAATCTATTACGTAAATCTATTCATTCCCATTTCATCATTTAAAATATCTATCAACTATATCCATATTAATAACATATGCACATATGACAATACATGGAATTATAAAGATATAAAGTGTTACATATTTCGATAGATACAACTCAACATAACCAACTATAACACAAGATCCTGAATAAATACATGGCCTGATTATACATTACATCCAAACGATAGTAAAATACAATTGACTGAAAATACAACTCAATAACCACATATACAATTTACAACAAGGTCATCCCAACACACATGGGAGACAATAATCAAAGAATATATTACATCAGGAGTATAACATACATCAGGTACAATGAATTACTGGATCATCAACATCTTCCAAAAACCTGCAATAAAAGATACATCCGCAACAGAAAGGGAACCCAACGGGGTGCGAAGCACGTTCCACCCAACCACCCCCGTGCTGGGAGTAGACAAGGAAGGGTCCCCGACCAAGCACGCCTAACAATAACAAATACTAACTCCAAATAGACAACTTAACATCAAAGACCACTTAGAAACTCAACAACGACAAATCCAAGGCACAACAACAACCACTTCAGAACATAACAACAAGTCATAATCACAACATCAATGAAACTCAAGACACCATATCAAAGACTATTTCCAACAATAACCAAAGAGAAATCAACAAATCACTTAACCACTATAGACACAATATCACATAACAACTACAATCACAAATTCACTTCACAACTACAAACACATTATCACTAACACGAGGTTACAATGCTTCCAGAGAACAAAGATCGTGAACATCGCACAATAACTTATTAACTGTCAACATAGGAAGAGTGTCATGCATAAATTGCCATGAGTTACCCTGGCTCAACCTTCCTAGGCTACCGGACCCCCATCCTGGGTTACCCTGGCTTGCCTCTACCGGCCGCCGGACCCTCACGCAAAACTATGCGTCCCATCTAATCTCGAGCCTTATCATTCACTTGCTTCACGAGAGAGATATTCTTTATCTTTATTAGTGTGTAAGATCCCCATTAATTCTTTTAAATTATCACTTAATTAAACTCTAGGTGAGTTACCCTGGCGCCCCTTTGTGTGTTGGACCCCCACAAAGAGCCACTCTCCTATCGACAACACACAAGGTACAATATCACAATAGGTAACTAGACAACATAACCTCTCCAATCCAAGGAGAAAACAAAACAAGAAAACTCACTCCGAACACTGGAGGATACCAAATACGAAAACACACTCCTTCCAAAGGAGGTACAAATCACATTACCCTCTCCTATTTCTCATGAGGCACAAATCCCCGTTCGTGGAAACCGGGTACAACATCATAGAACAACTCTACACCATTCCCAAGGCAATTCAAAAATTGACCCTCTACACAAAACATCCCACTCTAGAGAACTTCTCTGGAAGACTTACATAGACCCTTAACCCCATTTGCCCGACATGGAAAATAAAAGAAACATGATAGGAAAACATTCCATCACTGGAAGCCCTTAACAATAACTTAAACTCTTACGAATGGTAAGGTAAACCTAGGGTTTTCCCATACGACACAATTAAACAAAGAAGAGAGTACCACAACAAACTTGACGAATAACCTCAAGAAAACAATTACTTAACAACAATTCCATAACGAAATATTTCCAAACTCAACAATTTCATCAAACAAATAAATCAACAATTCGAGATTATTCAATTCAAAACAAAACACACTGTTAAGTTCAGATTCGCACAATTACATTATAACATCATACCTTTAAATTTTAACTATTCGATTTAATTATATTCACATAGCTTATTTCCAATTTCCTCAATTAAACTATATCACTATATCTAGTAAAAATTATCATATTACAATTTTGTTCAAAACATCACAAAATTAATATATAAATATATTAAGAATGAAACATTTTTACCCATTGGGTTAATTTATTGCTCGCCCTGTCTTGCCGAAGCAAGTGGAATCGAGACTTATTCCTGCAATCCTGCATCCAAATAAACGTCAAGTAGCACATGTATATATATAATCAAGCATCCTATCGTGAGAAGGAATTGCAGTGTAGCAGGGCACTCGTGAACGAGTGATGCTACACTGTCCTCTCACCTACTCTATTCTAACAATTACCATATCAATGACGAACTAACATTTCTAACCAAATTGATCATAAGATAACATGATACTTAACTACTGCATCATAACTAATTATTAAACCATTTCATTATAAAATAATACTGAATTCAAATAACATGATCACCATAGAATCACCACATCGACATATAAAACATTAATGAGCAACTATTTGAATAACAATAATCCAATCAACACACAAAGTATCATAAATCATACTAATAATGTCATATCAAATGATCATGTCCACTAAAGGAATAACAACATCATCAAACTTCAAACCAACCAAATCAAACCGTAATAGCATCATCATAGTATCAACGTATCAAGCTAAAGCATAGAAAATAATAAGTCTAATCAGTATGAGGGGTATTACAGAATCTTTGATTTCATTACTTCAGAAGTTCATATTTATCATCTATTTCCAATTTTGCATAAATTTATTTTTCATGGAATTCTTAAGTTCAAGGATATTTGATTTCATTTGTTCAACTCCACTTATAGTGCATCACATGCAATACAAAACCTCTAGTACAACTTTAAAAATTCATTTTTCTTAGAAATTTCTCAAATCATCTATTTCCAATTGCATAAATGTTCCATGGAATTATTACGTTCAAGAATAGATTTGATTTCACTTGCATTCAACTCCACTTATAGCTCATCATCTAGATCACTTTCTTTGCATGCACAATAAAATTCATGTGTATTAGATTATATGGAATTCTTAAGTTCAAGAATGGATTTTATTTCATTCACATTCAACTCCACTTATAGCTCATCATCTAGATCACTTTCTTTGTGCATCCACAATCAAATTCATGTGTATTAGATTATATGGAATTCTTAAGTTCAAGAATAGATTTGATTTTATTTACATTCAATTCCACTTATAACTCATCATCTAGATCACTTTCTTTGCATGCACAATCAAATTCATGTGTATTTAAAGATTATATGGAATTCTTAAGTTCAATCTAATCTTTGATTTCATTTGTTCAACTCCACTTATATGCTATCATATATGCAATTTACAAAACCTCTAGTAACTTTAAAAATTCATTTAGCCTAGAAATTCCTTAAATTATCTATTTCCAATTGCATTTAAATGTTCCATGGAATTCTTAAGTTCAAGAATAGATTTGATTTCATTTACATTCAACTCCACTTATAGCATCATCTAGATCACTTTATTTGAATGCTCAATCAAATTCATGTGTATTAGATTATACCAAAATGCTTTTAAGTTCAAGAATCTTTGGTTTCATTTGTTCAACTGGACACTTATATGCTATTATATGCAATACAAAACCTAGTGACTTTAAAAACATGAACATTTTGCATTTAAATTCCTAAATCATCTATTTCCAAAATTGAATTTTTATGTTCCATGGAATTCTTAAGTTCAAGAATATTTGATTTCATTTGTTCAGTTCTCCACTTATAGCATCATATATGCAGTTTACATTTAACCTAGAGTGAATTTAAAAATGAAAATTTAGCTAACAATTCCTTATTATCTATTTCCAATTATATTTTTATGTTTCACTTAAATAACATTGAATCTCTTAGGAATTGATCTAGAACAAGTGCATATTTTCATTCAAATTATTTCTATTTCTTGACCTATTTAAAGACAAATTCATTTTTGTAATTAATTGTACATCCATCTTTTTTTAATTTACAAAGAGAAGACATTCTAGTCCAACATTTTTATTTCTAAGGTTCAATGCTTACAATTAATCAAAGAATGATTTCAACATTAATCAAGATTGACTTTAAAGAAAAAATTAATATGCATGTAACTCTAATTTTGATCAAGAACATATTTAAGGAAAAAAAATTAAGGTATAAACTTGATAAATAAATAAAAGCATGTAATAATGCACAATGTAAATCATAACAAGTCTTCAAACCATAATAATGTGTATAAAAAAATTGTTGAAACCATAATAAGTATGAATGTGATGTAAATCATAGCAAGTGTTCAAACCATAATAATGTGATGTAAATCATAACAAGTGTATACCATAATACATAAATGTATGTAATGTGATGTGAATCATAAAAAGTGTCTCCAACATAATAAGAGTTCAAACCATAATACTGTAAAACATGTAGGACAACTCAAATAGAGGGATATCTAGTATGAATAGAATCATATGATCTCTACCCCGATCTCTCCCTTAATTCATGTCTTGATCTTGATCGTCGCAATCCCTCTTCTAATCCAGGTTGTTTGGATCCCTGTCCTAATCCAAGCTATCATGATCCATGTCATGTGCCCCACCCCAAGCCCTACACAAGTTCAAGTACACGTGTAATTCAATTTAATACATGTATGTGTACATATATGTAAAATTATCTAAAACTTACAATGTACAAGTTCAATGTGTTCAAATTTACATCAAGTAATTTAAATTTTTATTATTTAAATGTACCTCAGATGTATAATGCATGGGATCGCCATCATGCTCCAAATTTCCAAACTTTGAAAAATCACCATATTGTTGAAAATTTTCAAATACACAATTTCAATTAGGAGTTAAAGAACTACTTTAAAATAAATTTTATTTTAAATATATGTATGTACGTAAATTCTTAGAACAAAATTTATATATATATATATAAATTGTTCAAGTACCAGTTGTGCCTCCTCAATGGCTCTACCAATCCCACTAACATCACAATAATGCAAAGACACTGTAGGGGGATTTGTAGCTGGTATAGTATCAGTGCCAAAAAGAAGATGACTATATGTGTCATGAAAAAGATCAAGTGCCCCAATAACCTCAGTGTGATCTGGAACATGCTAAGGACTTGGACAAGCTACAGGATCAATAGAAACATGTTGCACATGGGATCTTATAGGTTGGTGTGGAATATCCTATGAAGTTTCCACCCTGTGGCTCATATGTGTAGTAGGATATCGTTGTTTAATAAAGGCTTGTACATGATCAAGAGGGATCCCATGGTCCTCACTGATGACTTGGTAAGCTGCTAGTAAATCCAAAAAGAAGATTCTACACATATTACATGGAGTCGTGTCACTCATATGGTCAACATTTAATGGAGTTAGTAGATCAACATGAATAAATGGATCATAAGATGTATATGTATCCTCAATGGTAGGAAGGCTAATCTGCGGCCATAATAAGTATCTACCAATGTAATTAGATGACATCAGATCGATCTGTGTGGTAATAGTGGCAATACTATCAAAAATATGGGATCTAGTGGAGCATGTTGTTGATTCTCTCGTTGCTTCCAATTCCAATTGTTTCAGTAGAACCAAAAGGTTTGGACCAACTAATGCCCTCTTTTTCACAGGTGGTGGAAAATTTCAAGGTTTATGCTCTAGTTTTTTAGAAAATCTACCTTTACCTTGTCCAGCATGCTCAGGATAAGATGTGTAGTCCACATCTATTTGTAAATGAAACTCCACATATAATTGTTTGAAAAAATATAGTGGCAGCTCATCATTATGAGGCCATCTATGATAAGCTACCAACCATCTAGGATATGTGAATGGAGCAACAAGCTCATCTACACACCTCATCACCATATATCCTCTAATTCTATTTTTTCCTCTATAAAAAGGGAACATGGTAAACACATTTTCTTGTGAATATAATTTGCTAACACCTCTCCATTTCTCTATGTTAGTAACATTCCTAACAACAAAAAAATAAAAATGCTCAATGCTCATATCATCATAAGGATTGAATGATTGAGTTGTCCCAATCATTCATAAAATCTCGTCCCTAATATTGACTAATCTATCCCTATTAGCCAAATTAGGGGAGTTGTGAATGGTTTGATCTAAACATCTCGGTGCATTTTCAAATCTACCAATACTCTCCTCATATAAATTTGATCTAGCCTGAGCATGTTGCTCAGATTGAGGAGAATGGTGAGATCCCTCATCAACCATATATATATGTATATAAATAAAGAGATCACTAAAACAAAATATATGATGTTAAACAAATTTATCAAATTTCAAAACTAAAATATATATTTAAATTATAAATTTATCAAGTTTCAAAACTAACACATTTTTAAATTACAAATGTATCAAGTTTTGAAAAAAATTAAAACATTTTTAACTTGATATCTAATGAGATAGAAAGTTATAGATCTATGAAATAGAACCTTCTACAACTTAGATCAACATAAGAAATGACAACTCCAAAGAGACTTGATATGTATATATGTATATATGTATATATGTATATATGTGTATATACATATATGTATATATGTACATACATGTACATGTACATGTATGTATGTATATATATGTGTGTGTGTACATGTATGTACATACATGTGTATGTATACATATGTGTATATATGTATGTACGTATATATGTGTACATGTATGACATATGTATATATGTATATATGTATATATATGTATATATGTATGTATGTATGTATAAATATATGTACATATTTATACATACATACATATATTTATACATATGTATACATACGTGCATATGTGTGTACATACATGCATACACACCTACACATATGTATACATACATGTACATATATACATATGTATGTATATATACATACATACATATATACATATACATGCATACATACATACACATATATGCATACATACACATACACATACACATATGCATGCATACATACACACATACACATATGTACATACATACATACACACATACATATATGTATACATACATGTACACATGCATACATACATACATATACATATGTATTCATACATACGCATGCATACATACATACATATACATATGTACACACATACTCACATGTAAGATTAATATTAGGGTTATTTATTTAGAGTTAGGTTAGGTGAGGGTTACAATTTAATTAGGGTTTAATTAAGGTTCAACAGTAGTTAGCTCGATCAATCAGGGTCGGATAAGATTGAAATAAGGTTTGAGTTAATTTTAGGGTTAAGGTTAAAGTTCAAATAGGGTTAGATGAATGGGACAAGGGGTAGATTTTATTTTATCATTTGTGCACTCATTGAATATGACATTTTGCTACATAATATAGGTTGTAAGAAATTGCTACTACCATAGTTTGTTTTTTCTCTCTTTGGAGGTTTTTTAGGATAAATATATAGTGTTCCTAATTCTTCTCTCTTCCTCTCTTGAGTGTTATTTAATTTATAATCAAGTAGCATAGTACAATTTCTTATTTCATAAATTCTACAAGCTTAGGCTTGAGAAATTAAGAATCAAACACTGTTGTACTTATAGCAACATTGCTACATTAGTGCAATGACTATATATGCATATTCTTTGAATCGAAACTCAACTCTAAAAGTTGTCTTTCATTATCTAGTTGAGAAAAAATCATCTAGATTTGAACATACATAAATGATCAGTCAATTAATCAAATATATAGTTGGCTTTATCTGTTTTTAGCAACTAGTATAATAGTTCTTGTGTTTTATTTTGGGCTTCTTTAAGAATCCCTTAATTCTTACTTGCTAATGGTATATTTTGTAGATACATACCCCAATAATGACCTTAGCGAATGATGTTAATCTAGAAGAATTTGTAATGACTAAGGATGGGTTTTCTAGAGCAGATATAAAATAGAAATGCTAACTCATATTGAAATGTTAGAAAATTTAGTGATTGTCTCATATGACTTGAATTCAGTGAGGGGTTTGAAGTTTTCTGCTTGACCTTGGAAAATAATATTAATCTAAAAGAATTTGTAATGACTAAGGATGATTTTTCTAAAGCAAATATAAAGCAGAAATGCCAACTCATATTGAAATGTTAGAATTTAGTGATTGTCTCATATGACTTGAATTTAATGAGGGGTTTGAAGTTTACTTGACCTTAGCAGATGATGTTAATCTAGAAGAATTTTTAATGAATAAGGATGAGTTTTATACATATATATAAAATATAAATTCGAACTCGTTGAAATTTTAGCATTTAGTGATTGTCTTATATGACTTGAATTTAATGAGGGGTTTGAAGTTTTTTGCTTGCATTAGTGGGCCAGATGTGTTAGTTTTCATCTTATTGTAAAATCTCAAAGTTGAATAATCTACAAACATTATTATATTTGTATGTTCCACCTCTAGCATGGCTCTAATGTTAGACTATACTTAATGCAGGGAGGAGGGTGACACAAAACCCTCTCCACTGACTTAATTTCAACGCAAACAAAAATTCTCAATTCACTGTGAATTTCAACACAAGTATGAAAGAAATTGCAACATCCAAACTTGCATTAAAATGAAAAAATATGCAATTACAAACTAATAAAGTCTCATTGAGACTATGGGCGTCACATACGCCCTTTACAACATCATAGAATTCATTACAAAAATATGCAACATTCCATAGAATTTCCTATGCTTCTCAAGCACTACAACCAACCCACATGCACACTTTGTCACTCCTCAACAATGGCTGCAATAAACTTATTGAAGCCTTCACACTTTTTTGCAATTTCTCCTTAGAGAAAATCCATGCCCAAGTTGTGAGTTTCCTGCACTTTGAAAACTAAGTTCAAAATGCAAATTAATTATCTTTTATTACCAACTTTCCAAATCTACCGGAATGAAATGAAATTCAATTTCATTTCTTTTTCAAACTCAAAAATCATCCTTCCCAAAAATCCACACCCAAAAGGAGAGAATTTCTAAATTGAAATTCAAAAAAAATAAAAATCAAACTTCTCACTTGTGCAAGCAACTAGTCTCACATACACTTTATCGATAGTTCCAAAATTGAACTCACTTATCAAAGTTGCCTTTAACTTGCAAAAATTCAAATTTTGATTTTTTGCACTTCCATTTCCTTTGCAACACCTGCTTTTTCGGGCATAATCATTCAACATGAAATGTTAATGTAATTTAATTTCAAATTGCATTACTCCAATAATTAAAAATATTTGTGGCAACCATTTATTGAAAACCAAACAAAAAAAAAAATTATTATTTTGGTTGATGCAGGATTGCTCAAGCCCATGGATGCTCCTACATCAGACACCCAAAAATTTCTATGAGTGAAGCTCATGAACATTTGAATATGCTATGTTCACATTGGATCCACTTCTCAACCTCATCAGCATGAAAATTTTGTTTTCCCTTTGCCTACAATAAGTTAGATCTCTACTCCTTCATTCTTCCCCTCTTTCTGCCTTTGTTCACAAAATTCAATTCCCACCATCCTGCACTATGAAATTTTGGAAAACAACAATTAACATCCTTCTCTTCATTAAAACAAATGAAATCATGTGTTACCTCTCTTTTTTTTGCTGCTACAACAAGTTGATTACCACCCCCCTTCAACTCAACTTTGTGCTCCTTTTTCTCCATGTCTTCTACAAGACAATTTTTAGCTGCATTCACCTCCTCCTATGTACTCACATCACTGTTAGAGATACAATAAAAATATACATCCTCCTCATCATTATCATAAATAAAATCAAAATATTCTTCCTCTACCTCCTTTAAAAAACTATCGTCAACCTCCTTTTCACGCAAAATATTATCAACGGATACAACAGGTAAATCACCAAATAACTTAACCTTCACCTCCACACTTTCTTCCTCACTTTCCAATGAAGTAACATCACCTACCAATATTGTCCTTGCTGCAACATTCTCAACATCATCATGCTCAATTAAACCATTTTCAGAGATACCACAAAGTTCATATTTTACCTCTTTCTCCACTAAACTTCTTACTTTACCATTCCTGCATGCCCTCAACACTGTTGTATCTTGCATTAGCCAATCAAAATCTGTATCCTCATCATCCTCCACTAATTCTTTAGCTCCACTAATCCAAAAAAATCCAACTCTAGCACATACCTTCCCCTTTTCATCACTCAAGGGCTTCAATTTGTGCTTGATCCCATCTTTCTACACGATGTAGGTATTAGCATATCCATCATGCACTACACCCCTGTCAAACTACCATGGTCTACCCAATAACAAATGATAGACATCCATTTCCATAATATCGAACAAAACAACATCATGGTGATTACCTATCTTGAAATTTACTAGACATTGTTCACTCACCAAAACCTTTTGGTTATCCTGCAACCAAGCAATTTGGTATAGATACAGATGCCTCCTCTCCAACTGCAATTTTCTCACCATTTCTTCAAAAACAATACTTTTTATGCTACCACCATCAACAATCACATTACATACCTTACTTTCTCATTTACATTTGTTCTAGAACAATCTTCTTCTTTGTTCATCTTCTCTTCCTCCATTTGTCAGGATCCTTTTAGTCACCAAAGCTTCCCCTCATTCTACTTCTTCGGAGCATGATGATTGTCTATCCTCATTCACATTTGATTCCCTCCTATCTTTATTTGTCATCTCTGGCCTTCTTCTTGGTCCTTCCTCTTCATTAAGACAATCATGGGATCTATATCCTTCTCCACACTTATAACAGGTTCCACGGAAAGCCTCCTCTTCCATATCCTCTATATGTTCCTCCTCTTCCTCTATTCGAACTCTCACCTCTTTCCTCTTTGCTGCACTTATGTCTTCAATTTGATTTCTATTCTCTTTCTGTTCCACATAATATCTACCTTTTCCTTTTTGTTTGTTCTCCAACCTCTTGTTCATTCTCTCCTTTATCTTCAATGCAAACTGATATGCATCTTCAATTGTCAACACTCTGACAAGCGCCATCTCCTCCTTGATGCTAGTTCTCAACCCATGAATATACCTGGCAACCTTTTCTTTGGTTGTTTCTGAATGTCTTGTTCTAATAAGAATTTGGTGGAATTCTTCTATATACTCTTTCACTATTTTAGGTCCTTGTTTTAGACCTTGCATCTTCTTCAACAACTCTAGTTCATAATCTACAGGTATGAACTATCTTTTGATCTTTTCAACCATCTTCTCCCATCTATTTATTCTCTCCTTTCCTCTTCTTCCTCTTTCCAACTAGATCTCTCTCCACCAAATGGAGGCATGACCTTTCAATCTGGTCTTTGCAAATCTCACCCTATCAGGGTCTCCAATCTCTTCAAATTTAAAATATTCTTCCATCTCATTGAGCCAATCAATTAGCTCTTCAGGATTAAGGTTTCCATTGAAAGTAGGCATATCCATTTTGGGTCTCTTTCCCATTCTTGACAATGGTATTACTAATGGGTCTCTTCCAACTGTCGTTGCTTCTGTTTCTTGACTTCCAACCTTACTTACACTTGCAAATTCTATGATATCATCCTCACAGGATTTCTCAAGTTTGCAAATCCTCTCCTTATTTCTTCTTGTAGGATCTGAACTTGTCTCCTTAGAACCCTAAAATCATCATTTCTCACATAATGTTCTCTTCCTTGGCCTCCTTGGCCTCTCCGTTTGCCTCTGCCTCTATGGGCACCTTTGGCATTCATCTCCACAAACAAGCAAACCCACACTCACAGATCCTGGTGTAGAATGCTTATCTTCAGCAATCTAACAACACACTCAGGATGACCTTTCTCTGATACCACTAATGCAGGGAGGGGGGGCACACCCAAAAGGAGAGAATTTCTAAATTGAAATTCAAAAAAATCAAAAATCAAACTTCTCACTTGTGCAAGCAACCAATCTCACATACACTTTATCGACAGTTTCCAAACTTGAACTCACTCATCAAAGTTTCCAATTTGATCACTTGGGCGACCATTTTGACAATCCCTATTTTTTAGGGATTTGTGGTAGTTGAGATTTGATTTCAAAATAAAATCTCAAGAATTGCCTTTAACTTGCAAAAATTCAAATTTTGAATTTTTGCATTTCCATTTCCTTTGCAACACCTGCTTTTTCAAGCATAATCATTCAACATGAAATGTTAATATAATTTAATTTCAAATTACATTATTCCAATAATTACAAATATTTGTGGCAGCCATTTATTGAAAACCAAACAAAATTAAATTTTTTATTTTTTTTGGTTGATGCAGGATTACACGAGCCCATGGATGCCCCTACATCAATACTTAATCATTTGTGAAGAGAATGTTGAATGCCATATTAGGGAGTTAAAGATTCCTAGCAGATCATATGCTGGTGACTTTGTTCAAGGCCATTCCTATGAGTGTGCTTGAAGAGACTTTTGGTGGTTATGTATGTTTATTGGCCATGAAGAGTTGTATCTGGGATGTACCCAATGTTGGATTTTGTTTTGAGCCAATTGTAATGTTCTTTCATTTAGGGTTTCTACTTTTCCATTGTGAAAGGTCACACAGGCATAAAGGGAATTGCCATGATATTTCTCTTTAATCTATCTCCCTTGCAAGATCCAGTTAAAGGCTTATTGAGATGAGTTGAAACTGATAGAAGTTTGGGTAGACATATTTTTTAATTTCCTTTGTCTATTACTATGTATGGCATGCCATAATATTGCTTTCTTTTCTTGGATACCATATTCATATACTAAGTAGCTGGTGGATCTATGTGTAGGACCTTTCCTTATAATGTCAAAATCCCTTTTGGGTAAGTCTATTAGTTGGTGTCAACAGATACACTAGTTGTGAGACTTATGAAATAGCATGTGAATAAATTGTTGTATGCCATATTGGTGAAGTCAAAGGTGCCCAACAGATTATGTATTGGTAACATTTTTCAAGGATCATTCCTATGAATGTGCTTCAAGAGACTTTTGAAGGTAGTGCTTATTTAACTGTGAACCAGGTGACATTGCAATTTCCTATGGGTGAGACAATATTCGCCTCAATAAACATTGCTAACTAGTGCTAAATGATACACACCAATCAGATACTTAGATTTGTTGTGAGAAAGTTATATAGCATACATCATTTCTGATAAACATCCACAAAAATAGCTAGAGCTAACATTGAAATGTCAATAAGGATAACCAACATAACCAAATTATGCATTGCAAGGGAAGGGAAAATTGGATCCCACACAAAAGGGCATCTCCAACAGTATTCCCCAAATTAAGTGGGACAAAACCAAGGGGTATGCGTTCCTTAATAATAATTTTGAACCCAAGCTAGATTAGCATCAAATCTATGACAGATATCATTGCCATTCAAGGGTTTGTATCACCTGAAACTGAAAACCTCAAATTTGTAGTTTCCCATTCAAGGGTTTAAATAGTTTACCAAATTTCAACTATTCAAGCCAAAAAATTTGCACTATCACTTGGTGGTGAGGGTTTCATATTGTAAAAAAAATATTAAAAATATCATGGCCATTCACAGGTTTATAGTTTTCCATTCAACTATTCAATCCAAAAATAGAATACACACTACCATTCACATATCATTGCCAAATACAAAACTTTCACACTACCTTTCAAACTTTAAAACATTTGCTTCACAAAAAATACAAACAATCATATGGCCACTATTGTGTGCCTATAATAAACTACCAACTGTCTTAAAAAAAACTTTTCGGCTCAAACAAAATCATGTAAACCCAAAACTACCATGCATAACCCGCCAAGACCACATAAGAAAAATGTCATAGAAGAGGAGAAGAGCAATGGAACATGGGGTATTTTCTTTGTATTTATCAATGCTCAAACCCTAGCTTGGTCGATGTGCTTTCCTCCACAACAATTCTACTTGAACAAGCAAAAACAGTCGAGCCCTCTTTTTTTATAACTCACTGTTTTGACAGATATTTATTCGATCGGATGGGTTTCGACTGAAACATGACCGACCGAAAACATGTCACCACGTCGGTGTCATGTCACACCAACAATCATATGGTCACTATTGTGTGCCTATAATAAACTACCAATTGTCTTAAAAAAAACTTTTCAGCTCAAACAAAATCACGTAAACCCCAAACTACCATGCATAACCTGCCAAGACCACATAAGAAAAATGTCATAGAAGAGGAGGAGAAGATCAATGGAACCTGAGGTGTTTTCTTTGTATTTATTAATGCTCAAACCCTAGCTCAGCCGATGTGCTTTCCTCCACAACAATTCTACCTAAACAAGAAAAAATAGTCGGTCCCTCTTTTTTTTTATAACTCATCATTTCAACGAATATTTACTCAATCATATGGGTTTCGACCGAAACACGACCGACCGAAAACATGTCACCATGTCGGTGTCATGTGACTGCCGCATGGTTTTTTTCGAAATTCACTCGACTAAATATCTTTCGGTTGGAAACGGTTCGATCTAAACTATTTAGTTGGTCAAAAGTGTGACACACTATTGTGCTTTTACCCCACTATTTAACTTGTACTTTGTTCTTGAATAGAGCTATTGGATTCAAAATTAAAAAATTCAGTTAAGGATATAAAACTAAATTTAACATTATAAGATAAAGAAAAGTAAAAATTTGTATTCATATCTACACTATTTTCCCATTGTTGTAAAATTTCCATAAGTAGTTGGATCTGGAAGGGTTGAAAGCTAAAATCCCCTAAAAGGTTTATTGTATGGATTACCACATTAAAAAGTGTAAAGTTGTATTTTTATTTTTTTGTTATAAAACCATTTTATCAAGAAGTTACACAATAAAATCATGAAAATTAACTTCCATTAGTGAAAAATCATAGAGTTAAAATTCTTTTAGGAATATTTGCATCATAGTTTACATAGTATGTAGTTGTATCCATCTATATTGCATCAAAAATATAAAAATATATATTATGTTAGATTTTATATTGAAAAAACAAACCTAGGAGCTAATGTCTATGAACTAGTCATATACCTATAAACTAGAATAAATTTTGTAGTAATTGAGAAAATATGGGCTTGCTTGAGCCAATTGGACCGTAATACAATGAGTAAAGTATAAACATATAGGCCTCTTGGATGCATAAGATAGGATGAAACATGTCAAAGAGGTCATGAGCTATCTATATAACTAGTATCAATTAGGAGATGATTTAACCAAATTAATTGAGATAGAGGTAGCCTTAATTAAGTAGAGGTGTCACCTACTTGCCATAAATTGAGGACTGATGAGGTGATAGTGGTAATTAATGACCTCAAATCAAGGGTTACATGTCATTATTAGCTACATATGTGAGGGAAATTAAATATCCAATTCCATTGAGTAAACTTAATAACTAGGTGTAATATTACATTTAGGATATTGTTCTATCCAAGTGAAGTATAAGATTGCACCAATAGATTGGTTGTATGTTGTTTTTCTATTATAGTTTACTTATTTATTTTCTACATTTCATTTTATTTTGTAGAAGAATTAGCAAAATCAAAACAACTACAAAACCAAAAACATTATAGAAATTATAAAACATTACTAAAACCTAGGTCCTCACACATCACATGCACCATAAGTCTATGCATAACCCATGTAACTTTCAAGCCATAAGATATCCCTAAATTATGTGGTCTCATTTGGACATTTCATGAGGGTTGTTGGAGTTGTATTTCACCTTGAATCTTATCCCCCTTTTGATTAAAATCTAGCTAAACACATTAGACAAAGAAAAAGGATCACAAGAGGTGAATGACCACCTAGATTTTATGGGGAATTGAGATGAAGGTGTATAATTTCACCTAATCCTTCTCTTGAACCTCAACACATTGATTTATTTTAAATGTCTGTCATAAACTTTTTTTGGTAGAATTTTTTTTTGTTTCCATTCCTCGGGAAGTTGCATGTTGTAATTTTCATATAACAACATTTAGTGTACCCAACATGACACTTTTTATATTTTTTTGTTGCTTTTCTTCATTTGATTTTTATTTTTCTCATCTTTCCTCTCACTCGCACTTTTCTATGGTTCTTCATACTCCACAAACATGGTCAACTTAGAGAGAAACAATCTAACATGACACCTCTCTCCTACAAGAGATCCTTTCAAAATGCACATTAAAAATTAATGGGGGAAGAATATTATAAGGACTATGAATTTATTAACAATTAAAAATATATATATTTTTAGAAGAGGTGAATAACATAATGATTGGTTGAATTATTTCATCATCCCTCATGTAGAGGAGAAAAATCCTAGAGGATAAATAATAAGCTAAATGGTATATTAAACAATATGCAACCTTAATAGAAAACTTAGCTAGAATCGAAATATTGTTGGCTAATAAGTAGATCAATAGGCTAAGAAATACCCTTAATAGAACCTCAATCATAGATCAATTTTTTACTAGGAAACTCTTCCTTGAGGAAATGGACAAGATAAAAAATCTCACACTGAGCCTATGAATGTTAATCCCTAGTAAGGGTATAGAATGGAAAATTCTTAACAACTCTTTAAGGGGAAAGTAGAGTGAGACATGTTGAGGTAGAAATTAAGAGATTTGAAGATGATCTCATCACTACTAGGAATACTAAGAATTATACCCATGATTAGTATCTTGACACTAACCAAAGACCTAGACAACCATAACATTCACATGTTTAATAGGGAAATAATGTTTACAAAATTTAAAACACTACCAATCTTGAACATTTAATAGCTATTGTGGATGATGGAAATATGAATCACAAATAGTAACAATACAATGAAAGTACAAATTCACACTTCATCAGTCACTCAATGAAACTCAAGATCTTGGGTCAAGAATGATTAACAAAAAAAATCATCATAGCAAAGATTTTGAATTGCTCCATTGTGGGTTGCTCTTCAAAGTAACAATAACTATGAAAGAACAATAATGATATGATACAATGATAATGATAAAATCTCAAAGATAAATGATACATAATGCTTGACAAGGATAATGACAACTTGATTTCTTAATAATGATAATGCTTGATAGTATGCTCTTGATAGTGATAGTTTGATAGTGCTCTTGATAAGGTGTACCATCAATGTAATACCAAGGTAACCTTCAACACAATCCACAACGACAAGGAGTACCAACAAAAAACTACCAAGGTACCCTTCAACAATATCTCCATCAACAAGGAGTACCAACAACAAACTACCAAGGTACCCTTCAACAAAATCCCCATCAACAAGGTGTACCATCAACACAATACTGTTCGAAAAAGTGCCTCAAACTTATTGACATGGAACTCCTGAAAGAGAAGAATCAGTGAGACCCTTGGAATGTCTTGCTGACAAGCAATTGTGTTCTAAAGTCTTGAAGGGATCAAATCGGTGTGACCTAGGACCTATCTTGCTGACGGAAGTCATCAGTATGACTTGAACTATCGGAGTGAGATTCCAAACTCATTCCAACAACAGAAGTCTGGCTGATGTTGGTGTGACCTATGAATGTCTTTCCGATAAGAACCGTCGATGTGACCAGAATTGTCAAAGTAATATTTCTAACTCGTTCTGATGGTATTTTTTTGGCCGAAGGAGATCATCGGGGAGACTCCTATCGATGAGGTGGTCGGAGAGACTTGAACTATTGATTTGAAATTTCAAACTATTACTGATAGTGTTGCTCTTACCGACGGGTCTAGACATCGGTGTGTTTCTTGCTGATGAGGTGGTCAGAGAGACTTGAACTATTGATGAGACTTTCTAATCTGACACCGATAGCATTGCTCATGTCGATGGTCCTATGGTTGGGGAGACTTCACCAAGTCTGAGTGATAGACCAGTAGAAGATTATGCAGTGTGCAATGGTCAATGGGAAGTTTGGCATCGGTGAGACATGGTTTGTTGTCTCACCAATGAGTGATGTAGTTGAAGTTTTTAACTGAGTGACTATCCTATGTGGTATGTTTTGAACCAATGAGAGAAGAAAAATGAAAATCGATTGGCAGTTGGACTGTTGTGACCGTTCTCTTGTGGGAAATGAATAGACCACTTGTGGAAGAATGAATAGTTTGAATTGTGGTAGAGTTGTTTGATTGAATAGGGGATTGTTTATTGTGTGAATTTCATTGTGTGTTTTTGGAGAGCATTGTAACAGTGATGATTTGTGCAAGGATGATCAAGGAAATGTTGTTGCTATAATATTGACATCTGAAAGGAGAGTTTGGAACTTGTATGTAATTTAATTATTGTAATACAGGTGATTTTTTCTTTGGTGTGGTGGGTTTTTCTCCCGTAAGGGTTTTCCCATGTAAATATGGTGTCCAATTGTGTATGTGTTTATTTCCCTATTCTATTATTCCTTCCGTGTGCATCTTAATGAACTGTAATTGCAAAGTTTAAAGACATGTCTACATTCTTCTCTGAGTTTTGACATTAGGAGAGTTTGTTCTGCACCTTAAGCTTTCCTTACAAGTGGTATCAAAGCCTGGCTAGTTGTGTTATCCTTGTGGGTAGGTTGGGTTTTTTGTGTCAATTCTGTTAAGTGGGAGTCTTGTAGAAGTTTGGTAATTTAAATTACAGATTAAGATGGTAAGCACATCAGGAAAGATTGAAATTGAGAAATTCAATGGCAACAATTTTGAGTTGTGGAAACTCAAAATGGAAGATCTGTTGGTTGATCGTGATCTTTGGCTTGCTATGTCTAGAGCGAAACCTTCAGGCATAAGGCAAGAGGATTGGGACCTCACAGATCGAAAAGAAAAAGGGTTGATAAGACTCTGTTTGGAAAACGGTGTTCTTCTAAATGTTCATGAAGAGAAAACATCTTCTTTATGGAAAATACTGGGAGACATTTATCAGGGAAAGTTCTTGGTGAATAAGTTATTCTTAAGGAAGAAGTTATACTCTTTTAAAATATAGGAAGGAGCATTTTTTGTTGATCATTTGAATGCTTTCAACATGTTGACTTCTCAGTTAGCATTTGTGGATGTGAATATTGGTGAAGAAGATCATTATATGCTATTTTTATGTTATTTACTGGATTCTTGGGATCACTTGGTGATGGCTATTGGGAGTATGACATCCACTTTTAAGATGGAAGACATTTTTGCTTCTTTGTTATCAAAATAAATGAGAAGGAAATATTCTGAGATGGTGAAGGAGGCTCTTGTTGTTCGAGGAAAATCGAAAGAAAAAGGCAAGAAGAAGGACAAGAAGTCCAAATTGAAATTAGAAGGGAGATCAAAGTCTCCTAGAAAGAAGTCTAAGGTGAAGTGTTGGAATTGTGGGAAGCCTGGTCATGTCTAAAAGAATTGCAAAGAGGAGAAAAAGAAGAAGAAGAAGAACTCTTCCTACAATGATTCTTCTCAGAGCGATGCAAATGCCTTCATTGCAACCTTGGCAACTCAGGCATCAGATGATGTTTGGTTGATTGATTCTGGAGCATCTTTCCACATGAGATCTCATAGAGACTGGTTCACTAAGTATGAAAAATACAATGGTGGAAGGGTGTATTTGGTAAGCGATTCATCTTGAAAATAGTTGGTCGTGGAAGATTCAGAATTCAATTCCCTGATGGAAGAGTGAAGGGAATCAATGATGTAATGCATATACCAAGTCTGGCTTGAAATTTACTTTTTTTTAGTAAGCTAAACGATGTTGGAGTGCAAGTCACATTCTTTGGCAATGGCTGCAAAATGACTAGAGGCTCAATGGTGCTAGCTAGGGGTGCTCGTATTGGTACTTTGTATAAGTTGGATGCACTTGTTGTTCAATGCAATAATGTATCTTTGCAAAGTCACAAAAGGTTGCTCGTGGAGAGGAGGAAAAAATTCCTGATAGTGAAAACTCTATAGAAGTTAAACTTCCAGTAGAAAATACTATGCTCTAGCATCATAGGCTTGGCCACATTGGAGAAAAAGGTTTAAAAACCTTGAAAAATAAAAACCTGGTTGAAGGCCTTGATGACTGTAACCTTGAATTTGAATTTTGTGAACATTGTATATATGGAAAACAACATCATGTTTCATTTTACTCTAGTCCTCATAAATCTTCTGGTATACTTGATTACATCCATTCTGATGTTTTTGGTCTAGTAAATGTTCCTTCTTTGTCTAAATCAAGATATTATGTATCGTTCATTGATGATTATTCAAGAAGGGAATTTGTTTTTTTTTTAAGAGTAAATTAAAAGTGTTCAGTCGTTTTAAGGAATTTAAAAATCTTGTGGAAAATCAGACTGGAAGAAAAATAAAATGTTTAAGGATTGACAATGGCAGTGAGTTTTGATTTAATGAGTTAGAAAGGTACTATAAAGATCATGGAATTAAAAGACATAAAACTACACCCTACACTCCGCAGCAAAACAAAGTTGCTAAAAGGTTCAACAAGAAAGTGATGGAAAGAGCACAAAGTATGTTGAGCAGTTTTGGCTTGGAGGAGAAGTTTTGGGCTGAGGAAGTTGCAACAACATGTTATTTATTAAATCGTTCTCCCAATTATGTTCTTGTTGAGAAAACACCTTTGGAAGCATGATCTGGAAAGAATCCCTCTTTGAGACACATTTGAGTCTTTGGTTGTGAGACATATGCATATGTGTCGAATGAAAAAAGATCTAAATTGGAGAACAAGGTTGTTAAATGTATTTTTATTGGCTATAGTACTGGCATAAAAGGATTCAAGCTTTGGAATCCTAATACTGAGAAAGTTTTATACAACATAAGTGTTATTTTTTGTGAGTTGAAGCCTTCTACTTTGGATTTTCCGTCAGAGACAATTAGAAAATAAAAGGATGTAGTTGAAATTCCTCTGACACTAGATAAAAAGGAATTGAAAATTCAAAATGTACCTGAAACTGAAGAGAGATCAAGTAGTTCTGAGAGTTATGAAGAAGAACAACAACCTCAACCTCAACTCGTGAGGAGGTCAACACGTGAAAGAAAGCAACCTGATAGGTATGGATTCTCTATGTTATATTCTACTTGTGCGTATGCTTTAATTTCTAGCACTGATGGGCGTAGGACTATTAAAGAGGCAATTAGAATGCCTGATTCAAACTCTTGGTTGGAAGCCATGAATGAAGAAATGGCATCATTAGAAAAGAATGACACTTGGAGTTTGATGCCCTTTCCTAAAGGTAGAAAGCATGTGGGCTGCAAATGGGTATTTAAAAAGAAAATAGCTTTGGATGGCAGTGTTGAAAATTATAAGGCGAGGTTGGTTGCGAAGGGTTATTCTCAAGTAGAGGGAATTGATTATGGACAATTTTTTTCTCCTGTAGCTAAGCTGACATCTATCAGATTTCTTTTGTCACTTGCAGCAGCTTCTGACTTGGAGATTGAATAGATGGATGTGAAGACAACATTTCTTCATGGTGATCTTGAAGAAGAAATTTATGTCCCAGCTTGAGCACTTTGTGGAAAAAGGTAAAGAAAATCTAGTTTGCAAGTTGAAAAAATCTCTGTATGGATTAAAACAGCCTCCTAGAATGTGGTACTAAAAGTTTGACACGTTTTTTTTGTCATTGGGATTGCAAGATCAAAATATGATCATTGTGTGTACTTCAAAGCTGAAAATGATTGTGTTCTTATTATTGCTCTCTATGTTGATGATATGTTGTTCATAGGCAATAGTAAGTTAATGATTTCTGATCTAAAATCTTAGTTTTCTACAAGGTTCGAAATGAAAGATCTTGGTGCAACTAGGTATATTCTAGGAATGGAAATAACCAGGGACAAAAAGAGTAGAAAACTTTGGCTCAGCCAGAGTAAGTATATTAATACTATTTTAGAGAGATTTTGTATGACTGATTGCAAGCAACTAGTTGTTCCAGTTTTGTAGGGAATGAAGCTATCTGTTGAAGATTGTCCAAAATCTCCTATTGAGATGGAGGACATGACCAAAGTGCTTTATGCTAGTGCAGTTGGAAGTTTAATGTATGTAGTGGTATGTACAAGGCTAGACATTACCCAAGCAGTGGGAGTACTTAGTCATTTTATGGAAAATCCTGGAAGGACACATTGGGATGCTGTGAAAAGAGTGTTTAGATATCTAAAGGGAACTTTGGAATATGCTTTGTGTTACCATGGATATTTGGTTGAATCACAAAGGAATCTCAACATCCATGGATATGTGGATTCTGATTGGGTAGGGGACATTAATAGCAGAAGATCCACCAGTGGATATATTTTCATGATGAATGGTGGTGCAGTTAGTTGGATGAGTAAGCGGCAGGCTATAGTCACTTTGTCCACTACAGAGGTAGAATACATGGTAGCTACACATGCCTATAAAGAAACAATCTGTTAAAACATTTGTGTTCTAACATTGGGTTTGATGTAGGGAAAATTACAATTTACTGTGACAGTCAAAGTGTTATTTGTTTGGAAAAAAATCCTACTTTCCATGCCAGGACGAAACATATTGATGTGCAGTATCACTTTGTACGAGATATGGTGGAGGATGGAAAGGTCTCTTTAGAAAAAGTGGATACTCTAGAAAATGTTGCAAATGCATTGACGAAACCAGTGAGCAAAAACAATAACAGGTGGTGTGCCAATTCAGTGGGCCTTGGTTCCCATGAATTTTAGTAGTTTTTTTGTGATCTGAAGGTATCAGTAAGATCTTCATCAAGTGGGAGATTTTTGCAAAAAGTGCCTCAAACTTACTGACATGGAACTCCCGAAAGATAAGAATCGATGAGACCCTTGGAATGTCTTCCCGACAAGCAGTTGTGTTCTAAAGTCTTGAAGGGCTTAGATCGGTGTGACCTAGGACCCGTCTTTCCGTTGGAAGTCATTGGTATGACTTGAACTATTAGAGTGAGATTCCAAACTCATTTCGACAGCAAAAGTCTGGCCAATGTCAGTGTGACCTGTGAATGTCTTGCCGATAAGAACCGTTAGTGTGACCAGAACTATTGGAGTGATATTTCTTACTCATTTCGATGGTATTTTTCTAGCCAGAGGAGATCATGGGGGAGACTCCTGCCGATGAGGTGGTCAAAGAGACTTGAACTATCGATTTGACATTTCAAATTGTTATTGATAGTGTTACTCTTGCCGATGGGTTTGGACATCAGTGTGCTTCCTACCAATGAGGTGGTTGGAGAGACTTGAACTATCGATGAGAATTTCTGATCTAACACTGATAGCATTGCTCATGTCGATGGTCCTGTGGTAAGGGAGATTTCACCAAGTCTAAATGATAGACCAATAGAAGATTGTGCAGTGTGCGATGGTCAATGGGAAGTTTGGCATTGGTGAGACACGGTCTGTTGTCTCACCGATTAGCGATACAGTTGAAGTTTTTGACTGAGCGACTATCCTACGTGGTAAATTTTGAACCAATGAGAGAAGTAGAATGCAAACCGATTGGCAGTTGGACTATTGTGATCATTCTCTTGTGGGATATGAACAAACTACTTGTGGAAGAATGAATAGTTTGGATTGTAGTAGAGTTGTTTGATCAAGTAGGGGATTTTTCAGTTTGTGAATTTCATTGTGTGTTGTTGGAGAGCATTGTAATAGTGATGATTTGTACAACGTTGATCAAGGAAATGTTGTTGTTGTAATATTGACATCTGAAAGGAGAGTTTGGAACTTGTATGTAATTTAATTACTATAATACAAGTGATTTTTTCTTTGGTGTGGTGGGTTTTTCTCCCGTAAGGGTTTTCCCACGTAAATCTAGTGTCCAATTGTGTATGTGTTTATTTCCCTATTATGTTATTCATTTCATGTGCATCTTAATGAACTATAATTGCAAAGTTTAAAGACATATCTGCATTCTTCTCCAAGTTTTGATGTTAGGAGAATTTGTTCTGCACCTTAATTTTTCCTTACAAATACCAAGGTAACCTTCAACACAATCCACAACAACAAGGTGTACCAACAACGAACTACCAAGGT
Organism: Sequoia sempervirens; assembly: GCA_007258455.2. Lineage (NCBI taxonomy): Eukaryota > Viridiplantae > Streptophyta > Pinopsida > Cupressales > Cupressaceae > Sequoia > Sequoia sempervirens. The sequence goes on from VDFB02058242.1 coordinate 29,830,695, forward strand.
ACCCTTCAACAAAATCACCATCAACAAAGTGTTCCATCAATGCAATACCAAGGTAACCTTCAATGCAATCCACAACAATAAGGTGTGCCACAAAGAAACTATCAAGGTACCCTTCAACAACATTCACAACAATAAGAAGGACTAGAGAATTAGTATCTAGGAACACCTCAAAGTCAATATCATGGTGCACAACAAGGACCCAACCTACCTTATGCACAACAAGGACCCAACATACCTTATACACAACATGGTCTGCAAGGTACCATGACTACACAATATCATGTTTATGGCCAAACAAACATTATGGGACAATAGACCTACAATAACCAAAATCCCCAAACAAGCACACCAAACAACGATATAAATGTGCAACTACAAACACTCAATCAAAGGATATCGAATATACAAATTGGAAAGCCTAAGTAGAGCTGCCCTCTACAAGATATTTGTCCATATATGTTTGATCAAAATTATCCACGGTACCTTTCTCCAAAGGCTTCAAACTACCAAAATTTGATAAGTATACGGGGAAAGGAGATCCAATTGATCATGTACATGAATTTTCAGTATCTTGCATGGAACTACAACGAAATGATACCTACTTGATGAGATTTTTTCACAGCATCTCAATGGGCCTGCTATAGACTGGCTCTCTCATTTACCACTAGGTATCAAAACATTTGATGAATTTCCAGATAAGTTTTTCAACCATTTCTCGTGTAACATAAAACAAGACATTGCAATCACCAACCTCTATAAAATCAAACAAAATCAAGGTGAATTATTTGCCTCATACCTACAAAGATTGAGGCACAAAGCGAGAAAAATTAAGTGGCCCGTTCTAGAGAAACAACTTGTCAATGTCTTTATCTCCAACGTACATGCAAATATCAATTACAACCTCATAGTATTATGCCCAAGCAATTTTGAGGAAACTATTGAAAAGGGAATACTTATCGAAGGAATCCTTATTGCAAGGGGTGTGATCAAACCTTACAACCCTAAGGATCAACCTTCCACTTCAAATGACAAACCCAAGATATGGGTGAAAAACAAGAATGTAACCAATGGTGGAGTAGTTGACACTAAGGTTGTACACAATGTGAAAACTCCCAATATGCCACAAAATTATGTTCAAACAATGCATGATTATGAACAGAACAACCAACTCAATTATCCACAGAACAATCAACCAAACAACCAACAACAAAATCAAGGATAGGATAATGAAAGGAGATCACCTCAGCAATATGACCAACCATGAAGAAAATTTACTCCTTTGGGAGAAACCCTTGAGGTCATTATGCACAAACTAGTCCAAAAGAACCTCATCACAATAAATGACAGAGAAAATTATGAGGAACCCAACTTCAAACCCCCTTGGTATAATGAGAATGATAAATGTGAATTTCACAAAATCAAGGGACATACCACCAATAATTGCATAAGACTTAAAAATATTGTGCAAGACTTAAATGAAAAGGGAGAAGTGGACATCAAACCTCGTCCCAAAAATAAAGATCTAAAGATATACAAGGATCTAATCCCTAACCATTCTAGGGGAAACAACAAAGGAAAAGAACAAGATTACCATAAGGTTTCCTTCTCTTATGGCGAGGATACCATTCTAGGAAATATCTCTTGTGACGATCATACCATGTGTGCGTTAACCATACTAGGCAGAGATCTTGAATGTAATGTGACTACTTGAAGGGGAAGAGTAAGAATCCAAGGAGAACCACCCCCAGTAAAAGCCACAAGTAATCCATCAAATTATTATAGCATTGTGGACAAGCTCAAGAAAACTCTTTCCTTAATCTCCATCCTTGAGCTCTTAAAACTGTCACCAGCACATAAGACAATATTGGAGAAAGCACTTGTCAAAATGTCAGTCCCAAACAAGCTTAATACTAATCAATTTCAAGCCATGGTTGGCAATATCACATCCACCTATCATTTAGTCTTTTCTAAGAAAGACCTTCTGCAAAAATCTTTCCACAATCAAGCTCTTTATTTAGAACTATGTGTCCACAAACACAAAGTCAAGAGAGTACTCATAGATAATGGTGCAGGTCTAAAAATTTGTACCTTAAAATTTGTGAAACAAATGGGATTCTCTAATGATGTCATAGATAAAAATAAGATCATCATCATCAAAGTTTATGATGAAATGGAGCACAATTCAAAAGGGACAATCAAGCTACCCATTCAGATAGGACCAACAATAATAGAAACTACATGTCAAGTATTGGATCTCGAGCTTCCATACAACCTTCTCTTGGTTAGACCATGGATGCATGCTTTGGAAGCAGTACCATCTACATTCCATCAATGTCTAAACTTTCCTTATGACAATAAGGAAGTTACCATATATGTCGACCCAGAACCTTTCCATTACTGTGCTAAATTGGAGGAAAAACATAGAAAGATCCAGCCAATACCCAACAATGATATATCTTTTCACTCCTTTTCCTACATTGACCCATCATCACTACCTTCATCCTCCACTACACCATCTTCAACTAAGCTACCTAAATCTGATACCAAGATCCAAGTACTTGACAATTTTTTGGGGAATACCACTTTAACCAATCATTTTGAATTAGAATGCTACCTCCAACACCTAAGACTTATGGAGGACCGAAAGAGATCACACATGTACAAAATGTCACAATGGTAGTTAAACCCGCCATCTTCACCAAGTGGGATGACATGCAAGATGAGGAAGTATGCGAAGAAGATATATCTTTGTGGATCTACAAAGAAGGATGGGAAAAACCACTACCTCCCCTTCCTATTGATGAAAAAACAAAGGGTATCAGCTAGTGAAAAAATGGGATTCACTAGACAAGGTGGCCTTGGTCTACATGACCAAGGTAGAAGAGAACCAATCATTATAGAAAGGCTCTTGAAGAATCTTGGGTTGGGTTTTGGTTCATCTAACATGATTACCCCAACTACCGAAAGCACCTATTATGAGGAAGGAGCTACTTCTACCTCTAATGAGACATTGGATAATTGCGAACATCTAGAAGACTATCCATATATACAAAACATGTTTGAAAACCTCAATGTAAATACTATCATTGTTGAACCTATATCTAAACCTACATCTGATGATGACCATATTGAGATGGATTCTAATGAATACAAATGGGATTCCTATGACTCAAGTGGATATAACCTAGATACCTATGGAGATTTGAAAAACCCAATGCCCCCAACCTAGCCACAACTTCCATAAGCTTTGCAGATACTCATGAAAAAATATCCTTGCATTATCCACAATTGATAGATTGGGACCAACAACATCATACTCCCTCTTTGGATATATTTCAGAATGATGAGGCTATTGCGGAGTTCATGGGACTTCAAACTAATATACCCCAAGGAGATCATAAAGCGGGTTTTGTAATGGAACTAGATCAAGGAGCATATTTTTTTTGGGGAGAGGGATATTACATCTTCCAGTCACAAAATTAAACTAAAAAATTTGAAAATAAAAAAGAGGTCCCATAAAGAACACCACAATGTGGCTTTATCAGATCAGGAAAAGAGAAAAACAAAGGACACATCTAAAGGTGAAAACCTCTCTAAGGTGCTCAAAGATGGAGGATTCAATATCCCCACCGTAGAATATCAAGAGAAATCAACACTCCTAGTTAAAGGCATCGAACCTATCAATGTTGGCACAATAGAAACACCCAAAATCACATATCATGCAACATCACTTGATCTTGAGGAAAATATAAACTTCTCAGCATTTATGAATGAAAGAAAAATCAACTTTGCATGGAAATATGTAGATATGTTAGGGCTAGATCCAAAATTGGTCGTACATCACCTAGTAGTATTCTCTAAAGTTAAAACTATCAAGCAAAATCTACATAAGATGCATCCATAGATAACACTTTTGGTAAAAGTAGAACTTCAAAAAATGTTAGATGTGGGATTCATCAAACCCATTGACTATCCTGAATGGGTATCTAATCTAGTACCAATATCAAATCCCACTAGGGGCATAAGGATCTGCACAAAATTTTGGGATCTAAATAAGGCTTGCCCAAACGATGACTTCCCTCTACCTAGCATCAACATTATTCTAGACCTAACTGCAGGGCATGAAATGCTATCACTAATGGATGGATTTTTCAGATACAATCAAATCAAAATATCCCTCAAGGACCAACATAAAACAACTTCCACTTGTGCATGGGGAACCTTTTGTTGGAACATCATGCCATTTGGTCTAAAGAATGTTGGGGAAACCTATCAACGCTCAATGACCACCATTTTTCATGAAATGTTGCATACCACTATGGAGGATTATATGGATGACATACTAGAAAAATCTATCAAGAGAGAATATCATTTGACCAACCTAGCAAAGGTACTTGACAAGCTAGAATAAAACTTGTGTCTTAACCCAAAGAAATACGTATTTGATGTGACTTATAGAAAATGGTTGGGTTACATAGTATCAAGAAGAGGTATTGAGGTAGATCCTGCTAAGGTAAAAGCTATATTAGAAATGCCTCCTCCAAAAACAATCCATTAGGTGGTTCATCACATAGTTGGCAGACAAGTTCCATCCTTTCACCCATTTGATACACAAGGACATCACATTCAAGTGGGATGGTAGATGTGATTAGGATTTCCAATAGGTCAAGGAGTACCTACTCACTAAACCAGTATTAATGCCTCCAATTCAAGATAAGGAAATTGTCTTATATGTATCTACAACACCAACAATGTTAGGAGATCTATTAGCACAACTAGATGACAACAAGCAGGAAAGAGTGGTCTATTATATCATTCAAGCATTGGTGGGCTATGAATTCAACTTTTTTCCCATAGAAAGAGTGTTTCTATCTATCATCTTTGTAGAACATAAATTGAGACACTATATCTTAAACAAGTAAAGTTGATATCAAAAGTAGATCCCCTAAAGTATCTATTGGAAAAAGCATCTCTAACAAGGAGGATCGCTAAGTGGGTAATGATACTTAGTGAGTTTGATATAGAGTACATAGACAAAAAAAATATCAAAGGACAAATCATAGCATATCAATTAGTAGAAGCACTAATGGATGACCACCAACCTTTAATAAAAAAATTCCAGATGAAAGCATACTGATAACAGAACAGTCGAGTTATTGGACCTCGTACTTTGACGGGTCCCACATGCAACACGACTCAAGAGTGAGCATCTTATTTCTCACACCACAAGGGGATAGTATACCTAAGGTTTACATGATTGCTTTTCCATGTACAAATAACATCTCTGAATATGAAGCGCTAATCACATGACTGAAGATGGCCATAGAATGGACGATAAAGGAACTACAGGTTTATGGAGACTCTAGACTAGTCATCAGGTAGGTAAACAATGAATATTAGAAAAAGGATGACAAGTTAATTCCATATAAAGGAATGGTGGATAGTTTCAAATAGTAATTTATCATTATCACCTTTGAATAGGTTCCCAGTATCAACAATAGAGCAGTCGATGCTATGGCGATAATAGGTTCACTTCTTGACATTCCACAAAACATTTCTACATACGAATTCCTTGTGGAGAAACTCCTTATCTTGACATTCGATATCTCAGAATCAAAAATGATTTTTGATGTTGTTGGTCCTAACTCACCATGGTACCAAGATACATTTGACTATATCCAGCATGGTATTATACCTCCTGACTTAACAATGAACCAAAAGAAAACCTTTGTTCGTGGAACATCCTAATTCACCATCTTATGAGATACCCTATACAAACGAAGTCTAGACAAAACATTACTTTGATGTCTCAATGTGGAAGAAGCGCAAACCACTTTACAAGAAGTGCATGAAGGTATTTGTGGGTCTCACTCTAGTGGACCTAATCTAGTACAAAAATTGTTGAGAATAGGGTACTATTGGCCCTCAATGGAACAAGAATGCATTCATTTATCAAGAAGATGCCACCAATGTAAACAACACAGTGATCTTGTTCACACACCGACACAAGAACTGAGACCTGTAACAACACCATGGACTTTCTTGCAATGGGTATTAGACTTGATAGGTAAGATATCTTCTACTTCATCCAATGGGAATAAGTTCGTTATCACTGCAACTGAATACTTCACAAAGTGGATAGAAGAAATTCCATTAGCATACATCACAAGGAAATAGATATCCAAGTTCATCTTGAATTATCTAATATGTTGATATGGAGCTCCCCAAACTATTATAACAAACAACAAAACCCCATTCAAAAACTAAGATGTTAGTGAACTTTGTTCAAAGTTTTCTATCCAGCACCAATTCTCCATGCCATACTATCCCCAAGGAAATGATCAGGCTTAAGCATCCAATAAAACCATTCTAAAAATACTAAAAAATACTATTAATCACATCAGTCATGATTAGCATTTACAACTAAACCCAACCCTATGGCTTACTGAACTAGCATTCATACACCTATAGGTGCCACACCTTTTTCCTTGGTATACGGATCCGAAGCAGTCTTAGGTCTATTGAAGTTGAAATCCCCTCACTGTGAGTATCCCTAAAAGGCATGGTTAGCAATGAGGAATATTAGGTGTCTAGATTGAATGAGTTGGAACTCCTAGATGAAAGGCGTTTGAGCTCAACAAACCATCTTCAGGCTTATCAAAATCAGCTCAAACAAAGCTACAAAAAAATATAAAAAATAGAGTATTTCAAGTTGGTGACCTAGTACTCTGTGAGAATCAAAAGATCCAACTGAATCAGGATGGGAAGGGGAAGTTTGAACCAAACTAGTTAGGTTCGTTCATCATCACAGCAAGCTATGGCTCTAGAGCTTATCAATTGGCTACTCTTGAAGGAGAACCTTTAGCCAAACCTCTGAATAGTAGCTAGCTCAAGAAGTTTTATACTTAAGCACATAAGAGTATCATCAGCAAAAAAATTCAAAAAGTAAGAAAAATAGTAAAGAGAAATAAAACATTCTTTAAGTTAAAACCACTTTGTGGTGCTTCTAGGACAGGTACCATAGTGAAAACTTGGCAAACAGGTGCTACATTTGAATACGACCTGCATCTTTATCTATCAACACTATCTAAAGCATCCACTCCATCCATCCCATAATAAAACGTGTATCCAACCATGGCTTGATAACTAATCAAGTGTTGAACCTTGTTGCACCATCAAAATATGTCTCCCCTAATAAAGGTAATCTTGTCTCGAACTGGGGGCAACTTCCTAAAACTGGTAGCAAATTGGATCCTTATAAAATCCTATCATGGTCAAAAACTTTAAAAATCAAAAACATCCAAAAAACAAGAAAAATCAAAACAAAGTAAAAAAATCAAAATACCAAAAACATGTTATGCTTTGAGTCAACACCAGTCAAACTACATGGTCTTTGTGTGTATAATGTAGGAAAGGATAATATTTGATCAGCCCCCAAGGCCTTAGGTCAGTCCCCTTAGGTCTCCATAATGGTCTTTAATATCTTATCAAAGTCCAAAACATTCATAAAATATAGGAAACTCCAAAAACAATGTCAATCAATAAAGTCAAACTACGATGTCTCTACATTCATCATATACACAAGTCTAATCTCTTATCATCCCTCGAGGCACTAGGTCAAGCCCTTTAGGTCCCCCTATTTGTTTCTAAATTTCCCAAAAACAACATCAAATACTCAAAAAATTACAAAAGTTCTTATCTCCATTATCACTTATTCGTAATAAATGTTTCATTCACAATAAACAACCATCACCCTCACCCTTTGACAATGAAATCAACAAACAATACAAACATCAAAATCAAAAATTCCAAAAGTGAAGATTGAAATGACTAGAAAAATATTAAGTTAAAACAATGCCTAAGTATAAACTACCATACCTATTTGAAATTATTATCAACAATCCTAAACATGAATCTTAATGGATACAATGTTCCTACAATAGACATCATCAATGGATTTCATCATGAAACATCAAAAAAACTATGGCAAGTGATACTGCAACATTGTTTATCTTTTATAGACTTATCTTTTTTATTTATCTTAATACCACATTCCCAGGATTTCTTGAGGATGTCCATAAGGATTTAGAGAAGAAGGATTGGTGGCATTAACTGACAATTTTTGTTTGTTCTATTTGTTAGATATTTTTGTGATACTACCATGGAAAATACTTGCTTTGTTTTGTGTATGAAAGTTGTTTTGAGACAATTCGTGTAGCAGTTGCATGTTAGGTATTTCATACCTCTCTATGTAACTGGTCCAAAAAGTTTTAACACAACTCAACCATATACTCTAACAAAGTTTATGTATGTCTGGTATGAGCAAGAATATTTTTTATGTTCCAAGTCAAAGTCCATGCAATGGATAAAAATCCACCTTGGTTATTAATAACCTGGTGCATCATATATGTTTGCTACATCAAAAAGGATTGCTAAAATATACAAAGCCTCTATGAAAGAAAAAGCAAAACTCATCAGCAACTAACAACATCAAGTTTCTATCCATCTCTAAATAATCAAACACTTTTTCTAACTAACAACCCCACCCTGTATCACAATATCATTAGTACCGCATACATCCTGCATCCACCAATTCATCAGTACATATCATGACCATAATAAAACAATAAATCATTATCCATCACATATCATTATCCATCGCATACATAATATATCATCATCATCAATCACATAGATATATAAATCATGCATCCATCCATATCATATGCATACATCAGAAAAGTAAAAAACATGAACATATATCCATCATTATCCATAATCATCTCATAACACATAATAAAGCCAAATCGAAATATGGTATATCTCATATATCATCAAAACTGAGAATGTCATATACATCATCAAGTACCATGTGTGATATCATTTACAAAAAAATACATAAATATGAGGCCTCAACTAGTCCAATGAATGTATATACAAAAATCATGTCTACACAAAGTCTCTGATATAATAAACATCGTACAAGATCAAAGAATAATCAGCCTTGTTGGCTGTCCTGAAGTGGGGATCTTGGTTGCTCCTGGATTTGATGGAGAGATGGTTGTGGCATGACTAGAGGTTGCTCAGGTTGCCTAACAAACTAACCACTAGACTCTACACCTGTCTAGGTACTCAGCTCTCCAAAATGAGGTCGTCTCTATGCTCTGGGAACAAAGGCCTCATAGAGCATCTGATAATATGTACATCTATATAATAATTGATCCCGCTCGGCCTAGTACTAAGCAAGGGGAATAAAGGAGGAAAATGAAATTTCTGCAATTAGTCTCTGTTGTCGCTCTATAGCGAGCTCCTACCTAAGTGCATCCCTCTCCTGTCAGAGTCCATCTCGCTCTATGGTGAGGTCAACAACCTGTGCCTTAGAAGCCTGCCTCCATGCAATCTCTACATCACTCTTCACTATCAACTTGGCAATCTATGTTGTTGTTGATGCATCCCCAGGTAGGGGAGGACCCTATGGCACTAGTTGATCCTATTGCATCAGATCAGGTTTTCATCCATCCTATTGATCATGTTGTCCATCATGTCCTACTCTAGCAACTTATCTACGACAATCCTAGGCCGCTGCCACTTGCCCCTACGACCAGTCACACCATCTCTCCCTATGGCTGGCCCAACGCTAGTAGGATCTATGAAATGAAGTCGAACACAATGAGCCCACCACTGATCTTAATTGTGTGTCATACCAGGGTTTTCCAAACCTATAAGCCATCCCCATCCAAATGGGGCAAATCATCTAAACTCAACAACAACATTTGTTGAGGAGACCTGTGGTCCCCACACCCTAACCTCTCAAGTGGTCCTCCTGAAACATGCATGATAATCATCTCTGAACCATGTCTTCTACTCTCCAAACTAACGAAGAACCTGATTAGGTAAGTAACGCTCAAGAAAAGAGTCCACACGGCCTATCAACCATCATGTTTGTCGACAATAAGGAAGTTGATCCTCATCATCATGCCAGACCTCACAACCTAACCATGTTCTCCAAATAAAAGCAAGCATATCATCAAAAATGCGATGCCAATAAGATAGCTAACCAAACTAGGTATAGTACATAAAATATGAATATTAGTAAGAATATGGATCCTTCATATCCGGATCCATAACACCATCTGGTCTAGTCATTGGGATGTGCTCCCAGGCCCATACATGCAACAATGCCACACCAGTGGAGATAGAACTACCTCCATAATAGGTAACCTCATGCATATCTCTATATAAGTGTGTCAGGATACATGGGCCCCAAGAATACCTCTTTCCATGCTCAAACATCTACTCAATGCAAATTCCCCAACCAACAAGAAGTTGTCTACCTCTATGATCAAGTACTATGAGCCCCAAGATCAAACCACATAGGACCAAAGATACAAGATTTACACTATCAACAAATGGAGATAAGTCTATCTCCAAGTCCACTACCTAAAGACGTCTAACGACATGAACTTGTCGTATATCACAGGTAACCTGTCTAACATCATAGGTAATGAGCTCCCCATGAATAGGAATTTGGAGAATCCTCCAAACATCCTCCAAAGTGATAGTGGCCTTGTCGGTTGGCAAATGAAAAGACAATGACTCATAGTGCCTTCTCTCAAAAAGGGCGGTCATCATCGCCCTATGAACTCAAATCTCTTGCATGTAGCATATATATCATAGGCCCATGGCATCTAGGAAATCCCACTCCACCTTGAAGAAACTAGTAAGCAAGTCAAACAACTGACACAATCATTGCTCTCTAGAATAAAGTGGTTTAAGAACCGCCTACAAACATTCAACCCACAACATTAAGAATTTTCTACAAAAGCACATCACAAATCGATAACTACAAACAAATTGGCTAAAACTTTCAAAATTGACAATAGTGGTCACTTTTTTTATAGTAGCGGTCAAAAAATTCAATAGCGGCCCTATTTTTAGCAATAGCAGTTATTTTTATTAATAGCGTTAAAAATGACAAAAGTGACCAAATTTTTCAATAGTGCACAAAATTAACAAAAGCGATCATTTCACAAGTCAAAAGACAATAGCGATCATTTTAAGCAATTGTAGTCATCAAAAGTGAACACTTTACATGATAGCAAATAAGAAACATAAAAGTGGTAGACAAAATCAAAAGTGGTACAAACAAAAACAACAATAGTGGTAAGAATGAGGAAAAAGCATTAATTTTACAAGATAACTATTATTGTTCAAAATGACTTCTAGCATTAATTACTCAAAAACGATAAGACAAAAATAGGAACGGAGGAGGTACCTACCATGACACATGCGCCAGCAAGCCTCCCAAACTCACAGACCACCTCTTCATAATGTGGGGCACCTGTAATCCTCAGCATCACGAATCGACAATCACCAAAGCAGGATCTCCAGAGACAAGAATTTGCTAAGGGCGAAGAGTGCAAATGAGGTAAAATGAACCCTAATTCCCTATTTTTACCCCCCAAACCCTAATTTTTTACCTAGGAAACCCTCTTAGGTTGAAATTATGAGCACCCGCGAACATTTGAACTATAAACAAGGGTCCTATAAGCTTATTTTTTTTCCCTCTATGCATCTAAGCTAAAATTAAACCTTGTCACAAGCTTGACCCAAAAATGATTTTTTCGGCCAACCTCTCAACAAGGCAGCCCAACTTTGTGCTATCTTTCTACTGACCACCAATGCACAATGGGGCATATAATTTTTTTCAAATCTTGATCTTAACATTAGATTCTTTGTAACAAAGCAACCAGTACTTTGGATCAAAGAGGGGAAAAATGTAGACATGTAAAAATTACCTAACACATATCACACATCGTGAATGACATTTTTTTTCATCATCGACATCATTACCATTAATATCATTTCATTTCACATAATTTTCATCAAAAACCCAAATTTCCTCTATTAATTAAATAATCTTTAAATTATTTAGTTAATTTACTATATTATCATTAATCTAATTTTTATTCCTCTTGATTAATTAATTAACGTAAGTTATTTAATTATGTCGCTAATAGACCCTATTCTCCTAAATCAATTAAATTATTATTGCTTAATATTTTAATTAAATCATTTCCCCCTTTCTAAACATGAATAATTAAATTAATTATTCAAGCATAGTCAACAAACAAATATAACTTTATTTGTTAAAGTCAAACATGACTTGCACGTTCAACTCAAAATACTAATTAATTAATTCTCTTCACCCCTTTTATGATTAAGAAAATCACGACCAATGATTTCTCACTCTGAACAATTGACTAACTCATCTATTCTTCAATCCCACTAAGCTCCCAATCTATTTCTTCAATCCCACTAACCACTCAATCTATTTTCTCAATTCCATTGAATACTCAACTTGATTTCATCAATCACATAGATTATGCAATCTAAAACCACTAATTCTTCCAATCTATTTCCTCTCAACAGTTTTGAACTATTGATCAGGATCTTTTTCAACTAAATCTTGATCATTCATCTCAAAATAGGAAATCTATAAAATAATCTTCTACCTTCTCACAAATCATCTAGAATCTTCATAGCGAAGCACTGCACAATTACCTCTTGAGCACATTCTAGTTCACCATTATCAACGCATTTTAAAACTTTTGCAACATCAACAATGGAGGATTTCTATTGAATCAAGCAATCTGATATCCAAACATCAATGCAAACACAACTCCAACATGGGTGTTGGCCTCTAATGATGATTTAACAACTAAGCCCTTACAGTTGTGATTCATAGATTGGACATCCAAACTAAATAGCCATTTCAATCATCATGAAGGTGCATTTAACTTGTCAACCTAGGGATGTAAACTTGAAATGGGTCAACACAGTATGTGCACTAAGAATCCAAAGTAGCCATTTTCATTCTACGGCTAAGAAAGACACAATGCTGAAAGTAAATTGCTTGGAAAGGAATACATAAATATTGAACATCAACCAACAACTATACTAATCTAAAATGAATGACAAAAATGAAAATCTGAGCAAATAAACAGGAAACTACTCTGTCTTCTTTGGCTGCAGGAACAGTCACAGAATGGAATTCTAGTGGTTGTAGGAATAGTCAGTGCCAGATTCTTAACTAATTATTGAACAAAGAGTAATAACTAAACTAAACTAAACTAAAGGATGGAATGCTCACCAAGTGGGCCCTCTTGGATGAGTATCCTTTAAAACTAATTTAAACTCAAATGCACAGACTTATGACTTCATTTTATTCATTGGAAAACATGAGTACAATAGAAAAGTGTAACTGTATTACTAAAAACTGAGAATGCAAGTACATCATCAGATCGTACAACCTTCTAAGAAGGAGAATCTGAGTCTTATTTATAGGAAAAGAAGCTACTAACTAATCACCTAGAAAGGCAATCAACTCCAACATATTAGGAGGACGCCACTTTAGGGAAAGCATGAAAATTGGAGAGGCGGTTACACATGTACGAAATTTGGTAAAGCATGCTACCTTAACACCTATATTCACTCAACAAAAATAAAGAACATTTACAAGACAATTACAACTTTGATTTAAATGAGAAATCTCCTATCGTCAATAGTCTTCCCTTCGTTGACCTTTGCATGATCACCTTGTTGATTGTTACGACGAATGACCAGCTGTCAAAGTCTTCCTCCATTTTGCAGGCCTCTAATCATATCTGCATGGCAATATTAGTATGCACAATAATCGCATATCTGTAACTATCTTAAAGAACATTCATTAATCCACATGTAGAATTAACATAGATAGTCCATATAACATGTCAATGCCATTAAAGATTTGCAGAAATAGAATTACGCCCAATGTCTATTGTTTTGAGGAAATATCAACATTCAAACATCAAGGTCCATGACAACTTCAGAAAATAGATCATAAATTCTACCAAAATTAAACCATAAACTAGACTCATCACTCCCCCCAACCTAAGGTTTTGTTGGTCCTCCGGTAGGGGAAGGTTTGTTCTTCTGCTTAGTCAATGCCCTAAAATTTGCAACCGCCAACTGTCCTACATCAGTGCTTTTTGTGTGTGAATCAGGATCCCAATAGAACCCTTGATGTCTATCCAATCAGTTTCATCTATGTCTCTCTGTAGTAATATCATAGTGGTAATACCTGAAATTTGGCACAGGCCACATTAGGATGGGTGGCTGAAAAGTCAGTGGAAGCCAAAATCATCCCTTTGTCCTTCCAATCTGTATGTATCTATCAATTCTTTTAAGTGTTGCAGCATAGTCTTGTATAGAGTGGGGCTCAACTTGTTTTAGCTCATCAGTTAGGTTGTTCCATCTTTGTGACAGGTATCTCTTCACAGTTTACCACCTCATATTCACTATAAATTGCTTCTATCCAAGGCATGATCCTATTACCATAGCTAGATCTGAAAAGAATTTTTTTTCCAATCCCTATAAATGTCTCTTGGGTTTCTTGATTCAGCCCTAATGGGCAGAGGGATGTTGGATTCCATTTGGCTATAAGCCCTATATTGTTGTCCCCAACTGATCTCATTTTGTACCCAGGACATAAATTCCCTTAATTGGACATCCCTAACATACAACAATGGATTTCAATCATGGTCTTGAGTCACAACATAATTTTGCAAATAGAATTCACACAACAAATTCTTCATCTCATGGGAAGCAATCTGATAAGCATTGAAAAATTCAATAGGATTCTCAATGGAAGGGTTCAAACCTAAGACAATCCTTTCCAACTTAAAAGAAAGATATTTCTCCTTCAAATGCAGAGCATAGAGCCTTGGAGGATTCTTGCATTCTACTATTTGGGGTACCAAGGTTGTCATATTGTCCACCTTCTTCTTTAAAGTAGCAATTTTTGTGTCCTTGTCTTCAATCTCCTCATCTCTCTTTTGAATTTCCTTCTTCAACCTGCATTTCTCCTCCTTCCATTATTCTTCCCTTCTTTGCATCTCTTTTCATAAATTTAGAATTGTTTTATGTACTATAAAATCAGGAGGGTTATGTATTCCTACCAACATTTTTCCTAGCACTGATGCTTGCTCTTCATATAGTACCAGTTGCAGGGATTCGGGTTGTTCAGTCAATTCTGGTTGTAGGGGTACTAATTGTTCTCTCAATTTTGGTTGTAGGGCCTCTTGTTCCTATTCTTGCTCATGCTACAGGAACTCTTACTGTAGGAACTCCTAATTTTCCTCATACCCTTGATTCTCAACTTGTTCTGCAATATCAACAAGATATGCCAGTGTTATGTTTGTTGCTTTCTCAAATATGTCATCTTCCTTGACATTCACCTGCCCCATTGGAGCTTCTATGTCCCCCTGTGATTTTTCTCTAGGCTTAGGGATTTCCTATGAAGGCATATCAAAGGTTGGCCTAGCTAGTCTTGATTTTTTTGGAGGGCTTTCACTTTTTTTTTTGGCTGCAAGATGAATAGTGTCAGCCTTGTGCTTCTTAGAGCTTGGTACTTCTTTTTCTGTCAAGTGCTTTTTATCTTTTCCTTTTCTTATTTCTACTTCTCTCTTCTATGCCCTAGTTCTCATTAGGATTTCAAGAGGAACATCATCATCAGAATCTGGAGAGGAACTTTCTTTGCCTGAGTTCTTTGTCTCAGAAGAACTAATCTCTATGGTTTGTTCTATTGCAGGAGGGTTTACACTAGGGCATGTGCAAGAGGTTGAAGCACCAGGAGTGGCTTCATCCATGCTCAATCTCCTACTAGACCTATGAGGTTGAGGTAAAACCCTAGGTCACAAATTCTCTAGTCTAATTTGATCAATATTTATGAATTCTTCCCAAGTCATCTCAGACACATTGTGCAGAGACTTCTCAACTAACAATTTGATTAAACAATGGTGGGAAACAAAATTATCCCTACCTTTTTGAGTCTCGACTGCCATGATTGAAAGATGGTGGTATAGCACATTCGGCACATTCATCCTCCTCTCATGCCTCATGTGATTCAAGAGTTTGAAGTGCATGGAATGTATATTTGACTGGCGACCTTCACAAGTGATATATTTTATAACATAAACAACTACTTTACCTCAGACAGAGAGGTTCTCTTTGTACCTTGTTTTTCCATGCTGAATGGAGGGTCACTAGGTTCTATAAATTCAGCCCTAGCTAACTTGGCATCTCTAGAAGTAGGGTAATTTTCACCGTCGACAAGAAACCCTATAACTTCTGCAATTATTTCTTCAGTAGCCAATACTTCCAACCCTTTTATCGTGGCTTTTCCTTCAGACAATGTCTGGGAAAATTCTAATGCAATGTCTTCATTAAAACCATTCAACTTCATGAAATAGTCTAACCAATTGCAGTTTCTGAATTCGACTTGTGAAAGTGCATCCTGCAGTAATACATCGTGAACCATGGGTTCATTTCGAATTAACCCACCTCCCATTGTTTAGTTGCCTGCAATCAAACAATCACTCTGCAAATTTTCCCTTCTTGTAACACTGCTAAATTTCCAACGCCAATGTCGTCTAAATTTTCCCTTTCTATTTTACCTTTTTCCTTTTTGTTTTACCTTTTGGAGACTTAAGATTATGATAGGATCAATAATGGTAGTAAAGGAGTAATAAAGGAAGGTTATGATGGAGAAAAATGGCAGTGGCGGTTGGTGTCACCTCACACATACAAGCCATCATCTCACTCAGATTTCAAATTGGCTCGATTTAAACTTTGTTGACGTAGACTAGCATGGACTAACACATGGGCAAAGTATTCACATCATCCCCCCCAACCTAACTTTGAGCATGTGTCCTCACATGCGAGGTGGTAATAATGATTTGATAGGGACAGGGAATAATGACATTCTATGGTGAACGTCCATATTAATTCATGGAAATTAAATGAATGCACTAAAGACAATTAAGATATAGCTATTAATGTGCACATACCTGGATTCGTGGAAGATTTTTTGCAAAGTTTGTGGAGAAAGGACTAGTTGCCTTTTAAGAAATAAGTTCCACAATTAATGAAAATGACGTGGAATGAGGTGAAGTGGAATGAATTGAAGTGATGGAAGAGAGAGAAAGGTGGAGATGGATGGGTCGATGGGTGGATGGTTGAAGAAGTGGACTCCCACAAAAGTGGAAGTCTTTATTATGCAAGGTACATACCTTAGTTAGCCAGAAGGAGGGACACTAGGTCCACTTCCCTCGACTACAAGAAGCTCGGGTGTTGCATGCTGAGTGAATTTTTGTAGGAACTCCTCTTTCGAAGTTGTCTTGTGATACAATATGAGGCGATGACCATTGACAAGCAGCTTAAATCTGACTAGGTCAATAGTAGTGAGTTGAACAACACTATTGGGGAATACTTCAGCAACCTCATATGGTCCTAGCCACCTTGTCTGCAATTTTCCTGCATTATCTTGATACCTTGAGTCATAGAGAAGGGTCCAATCTCCTAGTTGGAATTTATTGTCCTTGATGAATTTTTCATGCCACTTGATTCTCTGATTCTACACTACCTCTATGTGATGCAAGGCTACTCTCCTCATCTCATCCAAAGCATTCAGTTGCATGATTCTTTCTCTTTGTGCCTCAGAGATATCCATCCCCAAGTCTAATGCAATCCTAAGAGTCTTATGTTCAAATTCAATGGGAATCATAGTTTTCTTTCCATACAACAACTCAAAAGGAGTGAAGCTTGTAGTTATTTTCCGAGTTGTCCTATAGGCCCAGACAGCTTATGACAACCTTTTTGCCCAGTCCTTTTTGTGAATAGCCACTATTTTGGTCAGAATGGCTTCAATCTTTTGGTTGGTCGCCTCAACTTGGCCATTGGCCTGAGGGTGATAAGGAGTAGAATTTTTGTGTCTTATGTTGTACTCATTGACTAGTGCTACAACAAGGGTTGATGTGAATTGAGCCCCCTAATTAGTTACTCTCTTGGAACTCCATACCTTGTGAAAATATCTTCATAAATAAATTCAACAACCTTATTATCTCTTGCATGCTTCATGGCCTTAACTTCTACCCACTTAGTTACATAATCAGTGCAAACTAAGATATAAGAATTACCATTGGATGGAGGATCAATGGGTCCTACAAAATCTAGTCCCCATTTGTCAAATTGAGTGATTACTACCTAAGGGAAAAGTGGCATCTCATCAAATTTGGTTGGTCATCCCATTCTCTGGCATCTATCACATTTTCTTGTATATCTCCCTACATCCTTGTGGAGTGTTGGCTAGTAATATCCTGTATTTAGAATCTTCATCGTTGTCCTCTTGGCTGCAAATTTCCTCCACATGGTTCATTGTGGCATGCATGCAAGATATCATATGTATCATCTTCTCTCACACATCTCCTCATGACATGGTCTAGCCCAGTATAAAACAAACATCCTACAATCCATGAAAAAAGAAAATATTTTTCAATGAGCACCCTTCTCTCTTTTGGAGAGAAGTGGGGAGGAACTCTCCCTATGACTAGATAGTTAGCTATGTTAGCATACCAGGGTGTTTGCACACTGATGGAAAATAACTGCTCATCAGGGAAAGATTCATCTATGACCTAATTTTCTTTTGATGTAGTCAGCCTTGAAATAAAATCTACAATAGCATTGGCCTTCCCTAGTTTATCTACAATGGTTATGTCAAACTCTTGCATCAACAATAACCATCTTGCCAGCCTAACTATGATCAGGGTTTTATTCATGAGGTATCTAATGGTTGCATGTTCGATGTGCACAAAGATTTGATAGCCTATTATGTAGTTCCTAAATTTGTTAGGGCATAGATTACTCCCAACATTTCTTTTTCTATCATTATATAATTGAATTCAACTCCCTGCAAGTTTTTGCTGACAAAATAAATAACATTTTCAATAGATCCTTATTTCTACCCTAAGACTGCTCCTATGGCATAGTCTGATGCATCTATATGGATGTGAAAAGGAAGCTCCCAATTAGGTCCTTTGAGTACAGGAGTATGATTCAAAGTTTCCTTCAAATCAGAAAATGCTTTGTCACAGTCTTTTGTCCATTGAAATTTAGCATCTTTGGTGAGAAGGGCATACAATGGTATTGTTATTTTGCTAAAATCCTTGATGAACCACCTATAGTAGCCTATATGTCCCAAGAAACTCCTAACATCTTTTTTGTTTCGCAGGTGTGGGCAGATTTGTGATCACCTCAATCTTTGCATGATCTACTTGAATTCCTTTGTGAGAGATCAAGTGGCCAAGAACTACACCTTCTTGAATCATCATGAAGCAGTTTTCACTATTTAGAGATAGATTTTGGTCTTCACATCTCTGTAGGACTCTCCTGATATTCTCCAATGCTTCATTGAAATCGGCACCATAGGTGGTGAAATCATCCATATAACTTTCCATACAATCATGAGAAATATCTGAAAATATGCTAATGACTGCCCTCTAAAAAGTTGCAAGTGCATTGCATAAGCCAAATGGAAGTACTGTGAGTAGGAATAGGTCCCCCATGGATAGGTAAAAGTGGTCTTCTCCTGGTCCTCTGGTGCAATTTGGATCTAGTTATAGCCACTAAATCCATCTAGAAAAGAAAAGTATTTTTTCCTGCAAGTGAGTCCAAAACTTGATCTATAAAGAGTAAGGGAAAATGGTCCTTTTTGGTGGCAGCATTGAGTTCCCTGTAATCAACACAAACTCACCACTTCCCTCCCTTCTTGGGCACAATCACCAATGGAGACACCCATTGGCTATCTAAAATGGGGTAGATAAATCCCACATCTAGCAATTTTTGTAGTTCTCCTTTTACAATTTCTCTTAGTGCAGGGCTAATTCTTCTTTGTGGCTGTCTAACTGGGGTGCAATCATCTCTAATGTAAACTCTATGAGTGCAAAGCTTAGGGTCCAATCCCTTCATATCATGATAGTCCCATGAAAATGCATGTTGGTGGGTCTTCAATAAGGTTTTCAATGACAACTATTGTTCTTCACTCAATTTGTTGTTGATGTACAAATTTTTTCCTTCTTCCACTTGCACTTGTGTAGTTATCTCTATCATGGTTGCTTCACTAATTCTTGGTAGTTTGAGTTCATGCAGTAGCAATGTATGAGACATACCTATTGCTACAATAAGTCTGGTTGCAGGAAGAGTGTCTGCAGGAAGAGTTGTTGGAGGAAGAGAAGACAGAAGTGTCTTGACTAGAACAACAGAATGAGAAGATGATACTTCCTCCACTTCACAATGATTCTAAATGATGTTAGCCAATACTTCATCTTCATTTTGAAGTTTCATGAAAGAGCTTTTGTGTAACATCATAAGCTATGCCACAGAATTAACTTCCTTGGCCTCTTCACCAACATGTGGCCATATAGAATTATCCAGATCATGGGATGGCTGAGTACGAGGGTAGAGAACAAGCTTTTTGGTGCTCTTTCCATCAGAAATGGTCATGTCTCCTATCCAGCATCCAATATATGCATTTGTTGTTTCTAACCATGGTCTTCCTAGAATGATAGGGTACCCACCGAGTGTGGCTTTAGGAGAAAGAATAATGAAATCTGTTGGGTACTCCCATGAGTCCAAAGTTACCACAAGGTCCTCTACTACACCATCAGGTTTAATGGTTGAACTATCAACAAGCTACAAGATAGTAGGAGTAGGTCTCATTCTTGCAACATTTAGTTGCTACAGGATATCCTTGCATTACATTTATTGTTGATCTAGGTCAATCAGAGCATTCTTTATCTAGATCCCATTTATAACAACTCCTACCACAGGACTCCCTGGATCATTATATTTGGGAATAGTCACTTCCCAAGCATGATGTCAGCTAGTTATCCCACCACATGAACTGTAGTGGGGTCTTTCTTCTTCTTGCCTAGCTTCTTAAGGCATGCTTCCTTAATTTCCTTGTCATAGATTGGAACATCTTTTATGGCTTGAAATAGGGGTATCTGGACACATATATGCTTCAGTTGATATATAATGTCAAAATTTGTCCTCCTTTTCTTCCTTTTTTTGGAAACTTCCAATCTTTGAGGAAATGGCGGTTCTTGTTTAGTCTGCTTGACTGGAACTGGTTTAGGATTCTTAGGTGCACTTGGTTGAATGGGGATATTCAGAGGCTCCTCTTCTTTCATAGGAAGCTCAGTGATAATGGGTGTGGAAGGAGCTGACAAAGTAGTTTTTGAATGCAAGTGAATGTCACTTACACTCACAGCATATGCAGGCAATTGATTTGGATTGGCAGAGTATATTGGTTGTTGTTGTGGTTTGTTATTTGGATTGGGTGTGAGCTGAGCTAGTAGCTAAGTAGGTTTAGCTAGCAAGAGGAGGCATTATAGAAAGTTTTTGGGATTGAGAAGGTGGTTACATGTAACTATTTGGCTAGTTTGGCCATTGTTGTCCTCCCCTTTATTGATTTGTTTGCTGCCAATTTTTTGGGGGTGGCTGCCAATTTCCTTGAAACTGCTACCAATTCCTCTAAGGTTGTTTCCATTGGGGTGGAGAGTTTTGATGATTAAGCTAGGTATTTGGAGGGTTACTCCAAGGTTGTGGTGGATGTCCTCCATAGTTGGATGGATATGGGAGCTACCATTGGTTACCAGATGAATAGAAATTGAAATATGGCCTAGCAAAAGATAGTGGATTTGGTGGCATACCTTGTGTTGGAGCCAATGGCCTCCTTTGTGCAACATAGTAGACTTGATCTTCTTCAACTTGCATTGGCTTGAACTCCGGTGCAATCTACTTGTTATCAATATTAGCTATCATCTTTAATCTACAGTCCTTCTTTTGTCTACAATGGGGGCAATATTCTGCCAACATTGCCTCTGCCTCCTCTTGTTTCTTCTTGGCCTAAAGTGTATCCAGCTAAGAAGCTAGATTGTTTATAATGTCTTGCTTGAGGTCTTCCAGCAAATGAGTAATCTCCATTCTTGAAACTCCACTGGTAGATGACTTACGCATAGAATATTGGTAAGCTCTCCCTTTCTTTGAAGCTTCCCTAGAATAGTTCTGGCATATCTTCTTGATATCCTCCCAAGGAACTTGGGAGATATCTCCTCCTCCCATCAATTCTAAGGCATCAGTACAGCTATCATTAATTCTTCTCAGGAAAAGCGACTTTTATGATTCTTCATTGAGTATATGGTGTGGAGATTTTTGTAAGTAAAACAGAAACCTTGCAATGTAATCCTCCAAGCTCTCATCTTCCTTTTCTTGCATCCTAAAAATATCATCTCCTCTCAGGTCATTGCCCCTACAATACTCCTTATATTTATCAAGGAATTTTGTCTTCATGTCATCCCATGTCTCCATAGTATTTTTTCCTAGGCTCATGAACCATCTTAATGTAGCTTCTTTCAGAGTGGTAGGAAATAGCTTGAGCCTATGGGCATTGGTGGTATAGTCATAACTCCTGTAGAGTATGTCAAACTCAAACAAGGTATCAGGATCTTTTGTGACAAGTTCATAGAACTTAGGAAGGACTAAAGCAAGGATATTTTTGAGGTTTTCTACTTCATTCTGATGAGCAATGGGGAAAGGAAAATCTGGTTGGTTAGGTCTGTTTCTATTTGCATCACTTATACCTACCTGATGTAGTTCCAAAGCAAAGGGGTTCTCAATCAGATTTTGATTTTCAAAGGAAACTTTAGAGCTAGTTAGATCAGTAAATGCATCAATAAAGGGGTGTGGATCTTCTTCTTCTTCTTCTCTTGGTAGGTTCTGATATTCAACTAGCTGGACTAGATTAGGATTGTTAGGAGGGAATCTCCCATGAGCATCTCTCCTCCTTCCTCTATGCATGCAGTATCAACTCACTATCAGCTAGCTCACACAAAGAATTGACAAAAGAATAGTGGATCATTACTTTCCTAAATGAGGGGTATAGTAAGAACAAACTTTCAGAAATACTACAGCAAGAAAGCTATCAATGACTCCAAAGAACTCCCTAGTTTGACACCATCCCCAGCAACAGCGCCAAAAATGTTGGCCTCCAACGATGATTTAACAACTAAGCCCTTATAGTTGTGATTCAAATATTGGACATTCAAACTGAATAGCCATTTCAATAATCATGAAGGTGCATTTAACTTGTCAACCCAAGGACGTAAACTTGAAATGGGTCAGCACAGTATGTGCACTAAGGATCCAAAGTAGCCATTTTCATTCTATGGCTGAGAAAGACACAATGCTGAAAGTAAATTGCTTGGAAAGGAATAACATAAATATTGAACATCAACCAACAACTATACTAAGCTGAAATGCATAACAAAAATGAAAATTTGAGCAAACAAACAGGAAACTACTCTATCTACTTTGGTTGCAGGAATAGTCACATAATGGAATTCTAGTGGCTACAGGAACAGTCAGTGCCAGATTCTTAACTAATTACTGAAAAGAGAGTAATAACTAAACTAAACTAAAATAAAGGATGGAATGCTCACCAAGTGGGCCCCAATGGATGAGTATCCTTTAAAACTAATGTAAACTCATATGCACATACTTATGACTTCATTTTATTCATTGGAAAACATGAGTACAATAGAGCAGTGTAACTGTATTACTGAAAACTAAGAATGCAAGTACATCATCAGATCGTGCAACCTTCTGAGAAGGAGCATCTGAGTCTTCTTTATAGGAAAAGAATCTACTAACTGATCACCTAGCATGGAGATCAACTCCAACAGATTAGGAGGATGCCACTTTAGGGAAAGCATGAAAGTGGAAAGGCGGTTGCACATGCACGGAATCTGGTCAAGCATGCTTCCTTAATGCAAATTTAGCACAACAGAAACGCCTATATTAGCTCAACAACAATAAAGACCATTTACAAGGCAGTTAAAACTTTGATTTAAATGAGGAATCTCCCATCGTCAATAGTCTTCCCTTCATTGACCTTTGCATCACCACCTTGTTGATTGTTACGGTGAATGACCAGCTCTCAGAGTCTTCCTCCATTTTGCAGACCTCTAATCATATCTGCATGGCAATATTAGTACGCGCAATAATCACATATATGTAACTATCTTAAAGAACATTCATTAATCCACATGTAGAATTAACACAAATAGTCCATATAACATGTCAATGTCATTAAAGATTTGTAGAAATAGAATTAGGCCCAATGTCATAGTTTTGAGGAAATATCAACATTCAAACATCAAGGTCCATGACAACTTCAGCAAGTAGATCCTAAATTCTACCAAAATTAAACCATAAACTAGACTCATCAATGGGATGGTATATGTTTTAAATTTTTGCACTCAGTTTGTATTATCTTAGGATTTCATTGTTTGATTTCATAATTTTAGAGCTTCATTTCATGAGTAATGGATTTAGGGATCTTAATATTGTTTGAATTAGATTATTTTTTATTCACATTTTCTTTGCTTTTTGTATGCTTTATTCCCCCCTTATGATAGACTTAAGTCAACATCATCATTAAAGAAATTTAGTAGGTTTCATAACTCATTCATAGCTAAGTCATGGACAAGTCTATCATGCCCTTATTTATTAGAAGGATAGACCTCTCTAGTGTGTAGAGGATTTTCCCAAAGAACTATAGCAGTAGGTAAGTGGTGCCCAATTTGTTTGATGTGTCGCAAAAAATATAGGGTTGTGATAGGCAATCAAACTATTTAAATGTATTATTTTTCATTCTCCAAGATGTTGTATTAATATACTTATACCAAGCATACACTATAATAATAATCTGATTTAATATTCTTTGCTTGTATAAAAGTAGCGAGGTGAAGATTAAAAAATAATTCTCTAAAAACATTGCCAGCTTGAGAGGAATTAAATAAACTTAAGCAATATCGATCTTGTTGCAACTAGCATTGGAAGGCAATGGGTGTATGAATGAAAATGCCACTATATTTTTAGAAGAGATCGGAGATATTTTTGAATGTTGAATAACATACTAGAAAAGTGAACCCTTTAACATAAAAGAATATGGATTTATAACAACGCTAAGAACCTTATTTTTAGCATCTATAGCTAAAAGGAGGACATCCCTAAATGGATAGTATAACTCAATCAATGATTTGATATGTGTTCACCAAAATTTCTACCAATTCATGCATAGTCAAAAATCAATTTGAATAATAAGGATGAAAATGTTTGCTCATTCAAAATTTTGTTTCATGCAAGGAACCCACTCAAATAGTAGTATGCCCAAACAAGACCATATAATATACCACATTTGATGTTTACCATTCTAAACATACAATTAGTATTAACAATCACACTATCAATGGTTCCAATAAGTAATTGAACTTAGTACCATCCTTGGTCATATCTGCATGTTTATAATTACAATGATTGAATGCATTCACATAGATGGATAGATATAACACATGCCAACAACCTTGACATTTAGATTTTAACCTCGCATTTTTAATTTATTGGAATCCCTTGCCAATTCCTCTATTGTATAGATCATCACTAATTTGACAATAATCTATGACAATAATAAATTATCATAAAACTAATAGCATATACCTCACAAATATCACATTACATAGTAGTGTGTTAACATATAAAATCACTATGTTGAGTAAAGAGACATGATACCAATTTCGACTAGCACAAAAATATTTGAGGAAACTTGTATGATAGCTCTATCTAAGCTTGGACAAAGCATATGAATTACTTTTACAAAATTCTCTAAGAACTATAGGAGTAGGTAAGTGGTGCCCAATTTTGTTCAACATGTCACAAAAAAAAATGCAGGGCTATGTTATGCAATCAAACTATTTAAATATATTATGTTCCATTCTTCAAGATCCTATAATAATTTACTTATCTTTAAATATTCTTTGCTTGCATAAAAACAATGAGGTGAAGGTTAAAAAATAATTCTCTAACAGCATTCCCAACTTGAAAAAAATTAAATAAACTTAAACATTGTTACAACTAAGATTGAAAGGCAATGGATGTCTTAAATATTGAATAGCATATCACAAAAGTGAACCCTTTTAACATAAAAGAATGTAATTGTACAACAATGCTAAAAACCTTGTTCTTAATGTTTGTGGTTAAAAATAAAGCACCCCTCAATAAAGAGTATAACTCAGTCAGTGATTGCCACAAAAATTTAACGATTCATATTCCAAAACAAATTTGAATAATAAGAAAGAAAATGTTTGCTCATTCAAAATTCCCTTTTATACAAGGCACCTACTCAAATAGTAGTATGCCCAAGCAAGTCCATATAATATGCCATTTGATGTTTGCCATTCTAAACATAAAAGCAAAAAAACAAAGGTAATAATTCTTTCTTCAAGATCGGGGTACTTCCTTGCATGAGAAAGAGGAAGATTTGATGTTGCCATGTAGAATCATCTTCTAATAGAAATAGAACATTCCCATGGAAAGTTGACAGACACAATATTCCATATTCAGCCATAAAGAAAATTCGGAAAACCTTATCTGACCCAAATTACAAGGTCAGAATCCCACCTGGAACATATTCATAGAACATAGAATAGGGATTTGGAAGCATAGAATTTCCTTTCTTTTGGCCAGCCATCATTCTGCCTGCTATGGACACATGTCAACATGTTTGCCACAATTTTGAAGCACCTTTTGTTGATCCAGACATTTCTTTTGCCCATCAAATTCCTCTGGCTCTCCCTACTCAACTCACACTCACCCCCCTACTACTGTTTCACCATGTCCCACATTGAAATCATGCCCTACTCAAAGACAAAATTGCCCCCAAAGAAGGCCGCAAACTTCCTTTTCTCCTGTTCCTTTCTGAGCCTTTCCCAAAAATGGGTTGGGTCCCTCCCTTTAAGCTTTTTTTCCCTACCTGAATCGTGCATCCTTCATGTAGGTGCAATTAAATAGGGAGAGAGAGAACGCCATTCCCCTATCTGTAAAATGAGGGATGTGACCCACTCATCTACTCTGGAATAAGTTTGGATCAGCTTATTAAACAATTGCATTTTCTTTTTTTTTAATAGTTCTATGGAAATCATTTATTCTGTTTCTGTCATGTTTCAATGTTTTTGGGTTTCCAATTACTTGTATATGTGAATTTCCATGTTCTTTTAAATCTATTATCATTGTCTTTTAAGTGGTTTATTTTTTTTTCTAGTTCATCAATTTGGAACAATTTTAGAAGATTAAAAAAATGCTTATTAAAAAATGTTTTTGAATGTAGATTTTTCTCAATACAATTCTCTTTTTTTCAAAATTAATGTATTAATATGTCATCGGATACACACACTTACCTATTAATACTTACAATATACTAAATTACCATGCATCAAAGACCACTCTTCACAATCAAATACAACTCATATATTCAAATTACTTTCATCAGTTTCCACTAAATCGCATGGCCACAACCAAGTAACTCATTATGTGGGCTTACAACACATATCACTCGTATCCCATTAACTATCATTAGCGAAATTTCAATTCAAGAAAGTTTATTTAATATTCAAAGAACACAAACACAAGCCTCTAGTTTTTTGCAAGTTATTATTTGCATGGCTTCATATTGTGCCAATTACAATGCAATCTCATTTCCAAACTCATATCATGTCAGTTTACAAATGCCTAGCATGTGAATTGATTCATAAACATTTCAATCCACCTAGTGTTCCTTTTGTATGTATTTATATATATTTGGGTATTGGAATATAACGTACTTATAATATCATTAACAAGCATTTTATTCTTAATATAGATTTAACCTATATTGTAGAACTACACATCAAATAGCTCCTCAATCTTGTGGCTACATCATCAATTATTGAGCTGGTTATTGTAGTTAGCACCATTGTGCCTAAGAAACACCCATTAATTAAAATCAGTAAGTGATCATTAATTAATCATCAATTAATCCACTTAATCAAATTAAATTAATTAAATGATTCTTATTATTTATTTAATTTAAATAATTCCATTATCGATAAGTTCCCACAATTAATAATTAAAATTCATTTTTAACTCAAATATCTGCAAATCAATATAATAAATCATAAAATCAAATCAAATCAAAACAACCAATTTTTAGTAGGCTAAAATCTCTCCAAAGTCTTAACCTAACTCAAGAGAACCAACATATGATTGATATTAACAATCCATGTTATCAATGGTTCCAACAAGTAATTGACCTTAGAGCCATCTTTCGTCATATCTACATGTTTCAAACTACAATGACCAAATACATTCATATGACAGATAAATATGATTCATGCCAAGAACCTCATATAGATTTTAACCACATGTTTTCACTTGATTGGTTCAATCCCTTGTCCATTCCTCTATTGTATGGGTCATCGCTAATTTTACTATAATCTATGGAAATAATAAATTGTTATAATTCTAATAGCATACATATTGCAAATATCACATTACATAGTAGAGTGTTAACATATGGAATCACTATGTTGAGTAAAGAGACATGCTACCTATTTTGGCTAGCATGAAAATGTTTGAGGAAACTTTTATGATAGCACTATCTAAGCTTCGACAAAGCATGTGAATTACTTTGATTAAATTCTCTAAGAACTACAAGGGTGGGTAAGTGGTATCCAATTTGTTCAACATGTCACAAAAGAATATAGGGTTGTGCTAGGCACTTAAACTATTTAAAGATATTGTTTTCCTTTCTCCAAGATCTTGTAATAATTTACTTATATCAAACACACACTATAAGGGAAAAGGGCCCATAGTGAGTAGGGGTCCAATGATTGGTATAGAAGTAGTCCTAAGTGGGTCCCATAGTGGTAGGCTTAATATCCAATAAACGTACACTTAAAATTCAATTGCAAAACACTTTTATCCATAAAGTATACAAATTGACAAATCATGTGATGCCACATCAACGCACCAATAATACATGACTTAGTGACCCACTATTGGTCTCACCCTTTTTTGGGGTCTTTTTGGATACCTTGATAAAAAGCATGCTAATTTGGCATCATATTTGATGATGTGGCCTTGAAACCAATTTTTATAAGTAAGGGACTTGCCAAATAAGTTGTACAAATTTGGGCGTGATTTGAAATTTTCACATAAGACTTTGAGAAGCGCAAAGTTAGGGTGACCCACTATAGGCCCCTCTCCCTTAATGATAATTTGATATTCTTCACATGCATAAAAGCAATGAGGTGAAGATTAAAAATACTATTCTAACTAGATTCCCAACTTGAGAAGAATTAAATAAATTTAAACAATATCAACCTTATTACAACTAAGATTGAAAGGTAATGGATGTCTAAATAAAAATACCATTATATTTTTAGAAGAGATGAGAAATTGTTTTGATTGTTGACTAATATATCAAAAAATTGAACCCTTTATCATAAACAAATCTAGCTTTACAACAATACTAAACACCTTGTTTTTAATATATATGAGAAAAAAGAAACAATTCCTAAATGGATAATAGAACTAGAAATACATAGTCCAAAATCAATTTGAATAATAAGGAAAAAAATGCATGCTCATTCAAAATTCCCTTTTATGAAGGCACCTACTCAAATAGTAGTATGCCCAAGCAAGACCATATAATATGTCATTTGATGTTTTCCATTCTAAAAATGAAAGCAAAAAAACAAAGGTAATAATTCTTTCTTCAAGATCAGGGTGCTTCCTTGCATGAGAAAGAGCAAGATTTTATGTTACCATGTAGAATCTGCTAATAGAAATAGAACATTCCCATGGAAAGCTAACAGCCACAATATTCCATATTCAGCCATAAGTAAATACTTATCTGACCCAAATTCAATGTTCAATACAACGTCAAGATCTCACTTGGAATTTATTCATAGAACATAGAGTAGGGGTTTGGAAGCATAGAATTTCCTTGCTTTTGGTCAGTCAACATTCTGCCTGCTATGGAAACATGTCAACATGTTTAACACAATTTTTAAGCACCTTTTCTTGATCCAGACATTTATTTTTCCTATTGAACTCCTCTGGGTCTCTCTACTCAACTGGCATTCACCCCTCTATTAGTCTTTCACCATGTCCCACATTGAAATCATGCCCTACTCAAAGACAAAATTGGCCCCAGAGAAGGCAACAAACTTCCTTTTCTCATGTTCCTTTCATCCCTCCTTTCTGAGCCTTTCCCAAAAATGGGTTGGATAAGCTTTCTTTTCCTACCTGAATTGTGCATATTTCATGTAGGTGCAATTAAACAGGGAGAGAGAGAACGCCATTCCTCTATTTGTAAAATGAGGGATGTGACCCACTCATCTACTTTGGAAAAGTTTGGATCAGCTTACTAAACAATTGCATTTTCTCTTCCTTTTTAATAGTTCCATGGAAATTATTTATTATGTTTCTGTCATGTTTCAATGTTTTTGGGTTTCTAGTATATGTCAATTTCCTCAAAATTCATGCACTTTTAAATCTATTATCATTGTCTTTCAAGTAGTTTATTTTTTTTCTAGTTTATCAATTTGGATTTATCAATTTGGAAGGGTCTTAAATGGGGAATATCAATTTGGACGTGAGAGCTTATTTTTAGATTGAAATCTTGGAGGAGAAGCTAATCACATGGTTTTGTAAACCGTTGGTGGTTTCTTGGATAGCCAGAAGTCTATAAATTGAAGGCTTGAGGAGTAGTTCCTATGTTGAGTTTGCAGGTACTATTATGTTATCAAATTGTTGTCACAATTCTTCCATAATTGTTTACTAGTGATACTCTTGTAAAAGACTTATTCTGCAAGTGTATGTAATCTTGTTGGATTTGAAATACATTGAACAGGCTTTGGAGTGTGGGGTTTTTCACCTGAAAGGGTTTTCCCCACTTATATTTGGTGTTTGTGTAAATTGTTTATTTTCTTGTTATGAATGTGTTGTTGGAATTTATGTAACTGTTTGATCAACTTTTCAAAGTTTTGCATAATATCTCCTCTCAAGATTGGTGTAGGAAATTGTTTCCGCTACTCTAATTTCCTTATAAGTGGTATCAGAGCTTGATCACCTTTGGTTTCAGCTGTGGGTTGTTGGGTTTTTTGAGCTAATCAAGGTTTGAGTGGGAGCTTGTGCAGAAGATACTTTGTGATCTTGTTGCAAATATCTTTTTCAAATGGCGAACATATCTAGGAGGATTGAGGTAGAGAAGTTTTCTGATATGAACTTTGAAATATGGAAGCTGAAAATGGAAGATTTGTTGATTAATAGGGATCTATGGGATGCAGTGGATGAAAATTTCCAGAGGCCTACGAATCCAGCTTTGGCTGCAAAATATGATGTAATGGATAGAAAAGCTAAAGGTCTCATTAGACTATGTCTTGCAAATTCAATATAAATGTCCACGAAGAACCCACTTCAAAGAATCTTTGGAAGAAGTTGGGTGAGATATACCAAGCCAAATCTCTATTAAATAATATTTTCTTGAGGAAGAAGTTGTATTCCTTGAGAATGGAAGAAGGTGGACAAATTTCTAAGCATCTGGAAATATTCAATATGCTAGTGACCCAGTTGACCTCAGTTGGGGTTAAAATGGACGAAGAAGAAAGGTGTCAAACTTTGTTGTGTTCACTACCAGACTCATGGGATAGCCTAGTCATGGCCATTGGAAGCACTTTTGTCATCTTGAAGATGGAGGGTGTTGTTGGTTCTCTACTCTCCGAAGAGATGAGAAGGAAGGTCTCTCTAAACGCAAAAGAGGATTTGAGTGTTTGAGGAAGACAAAAAGAACAAGGCAAAGATGAGAAGCAGTGTGGCCGTTCCAAGTCCAAAAATAAGGAGAGATCGAAATCTCCTGGTAAGTCCAAGGTAATATGCTAGAACTATGGCAAACCCAGACACTTCCAAAAGGACTGTAAAAAAGAGAAGAAGAAGAAGAAGAAGAAGAAGAAGCAAGATTTTCATTTTGAGTTTGAAAAGGAAGATGGAGATGCCTTTATTGCAGCCTTGGCTACTTGTGGAGGTGATAATGTATGGTTGATTTACTTAGGTGCATCTTTCCACATGACTCCTGACAAAAACTGGTTTAGTAAGTATGAAAACTATGATGGTGGTAAGGTGTATTTGGGTGATGATTCTTTCATTAATATTGTTGGTCATGGTAGTATTCATGTGAATTTTACTGATGGTAGAGTTAGATGATTTGATGGCGTCTTTCATATCCCAAGACTAGCAAGAAATTTATTATCTATTATCAAGCTAATAGATTTAGGTGTGCATGTACAATTTTCTGAAGCAAGTGTGAAAATGGTGAGAGGTGCTATGGTGATAGCGAGAGGAAGCAGATTGGGTACATTGTACCAGCTCGATGCATGCACAGTTGAATGCAATAGCACTTCTGATAAAACTAAGCCAGAAACTACTTTGTTGAAAAAAGAGATGGTTTCCTCTTCTATGGATGGTCACCTCTTCTGTGGATGGTCATGGCTTCTAGGTACCCAAGGGTGCTCTATCTACCGAATCAAATTTGTCTACAAAGAAGACCTTGTTATGGCACCAAAGGCTTGGCCACATTGGAGAGAAGGGTTTAAAAGACCTAAAAAATAAGAACCTCGTTGAGGGGTTGAATGATTGCAATCTAGAGTTTGATTTATGTGAACATTGTATTTATGGAAAATAGAACCGCATTCAATTTTACTCGTCTTCTCATAAGTCTTCATGTATCTTGGATCTGATTCATTTTGATGTATTTGGTCCTGTTGATGTTGCTTCTATTAGTAAATCAGTTTATTATGTTACTTTCATTGATGATTTTAGTAGGAGAACATGGGTATATTTTTAAAAAAGTAAATATGAAGTTTTTAGTCATTTTAAGGGGTTCAAGGCTATGGTAGAACTCAGACTAGAAAGAAAAATAAATGTTTGAGGATTGACAATGGAAGTGAGTATTGTTCTACATATTTTGTACAAATTGCGAGATTAAAAGACAAAAGACAACTCCATATTCTCCGCAGCAGAATGGGGTTGCAGAAAGAATGAACAAAATGTTGATGGAGAAGGCTAAGAGCATGTTGAGTGGAGTTGGTCTAGAACAAAAATTTTGGGCTGAAGTTGTTGCCACTACTTGTTATTTGATAAATAGATCTCCTACATCAGCGCTTGTTGATAAAACACCAATGGAGGTGTGGTCGAGGAAAAAGTCTTCACTTAGACATCTGAGAGTTTTTGGTTGTGAGGCATATGCACATGTGCCTAAGGAGAAGAGAACAAAGTTAAATTATAAGGCTATCAAACGTATCTTCATTGGTTACAACTATGGTGTGAAAGGTACAAGCTTTGGGACCCTGTTGCACAAAAGGTAATTTATTCCAGAAGTGTTATTTTTAGAGAGACTAAATCTTCTCCTACTAATTTTCAGCCAGAACAGCATAAAGAAATTGAACAGAAAAAGGATGTGCTTCAAATTCCTTTTACGCCTGAGGAATTTGAATCGAGACCCCAAAATAGACAAGTTGAGGAGAGTTCATCAAGATTTGAATCTTCAAAAGAGGAAGAAGAGGAGGAAGAAGTGGAAGAACCTCCACCTCAACTTGTTTGAAGGTCTACAAGGCAAAGGCGACCACCTCAAAGGTGGGTATTCACCTGATGATTGGAAGTGTATATTTGCTTTGAGTACTAACGTTGATGTATCGAGATCTATACAAAAGTATTTGGTTATGAATGATGCAAATTCTTGGAAAATATCCATTGATGAAGAGATGGTAGTTCTTAAAAGGAATGATACATGGGACCTTGTACCATTGCCTGAAGGTCGCAAACCTGTTGGATGTAAATGGGTGTTTAAGAAAAAGATTGGTTCAGATGGAAATGTTCAAAGTATAAGGCATGGTTGGTTGCTAATGGATACTCTCAGGTTGAGGGTATTGATTATGGTGATATTTTTCCTCCTATTGCTAAAATAACATCCATTCAGTTTTTATTATCTATTGCAGCAGTTTATGATCTAGAGGTGGAACAAATGGATGTGAAAACTGTGTTCCTTCATGGTGATTTGGAGGAAGAAATTTATATGACACAGCCTAAGCACTATGTGGTAAAATTAAAATACATACTTGGGATGGAGATCAAAAGAGATCATGAGAACAAAAAGCTATGACTTGGCTAGAGTAAGTATGTTCGGTTTTGCGAAGGTTCAACATGCAGGATTGTAAACCACTTTGTGTTCCTGTTACATTGGGAATGAAGCTATCTATTTCACAATTTCCTACATCCCCATCAGAGATGGAAGGCATGAGCAGAATGGCCTACCAAAGTATAGTCAGAAGCCTAAATATACTATGGTTTGTACAAGACCAAACATTGCCCAAGTAGTGGGAGTTCTTTCTTGTTTTATGTCTAATCTTGGAAGAATGCATTGGGATGCAATTAAGAGGGTCTTTAGATATTTGTAGGGTACAATAGAGTACTCTATATGTTTTCATGGTATAGAAGATCAGCATTCCCTGAGTATTCATGGTTTTTGTGGATTTAGATTGGGCCAGTGATGTCAATAGCAGAAGGTCCACTAGTGCAATCAATTAGATGAGCAAGCGACGGGCTATGGTCGCTTTGTCCACTACTAAGGAAGAGTATATAGTAGTTACTCATGCTTGTAAAGAAGCCATTTGGCTGAAGCATTTATGTTCAAATATTGAATTGAAATAGGGTGCAGTTACACTTTATTACAACAGTCAAAGTGCAATATGCCTTGCGAGGAACCCGAATTTTCATGTCAAGACCAAACACATTGATGTTCAATATCACTTCATGAGATATATGGTCAAGGATGGCAGGGTGAAGCTAGAAAAGGTAGAGACAGTGGCAAATGTTGCAGATGCAATAACTAAGTCCGTGAGCACAACGAAATTTAGGTGGTGTTTCGAGTATATGGGCCTTTTAGCCCCTAGAAGTTGATCAATGATGGTATGTTTCCTTTGGCTCTTGCAAGGTATTCGACAATTGGTAGAATGTTGGGAAATGAGGTGTCTCAACCTTACAGATTTCTTGTAACATTTATTTTTGTAGTTAATATTTTTCTATAGCTATTACTCACTGTCAATGCATTGACAATTGGTTTATTAGATGTCAAAAGATTCCCACATAGTGGTAGGATATGGAAGGGTTGTTTTTAAGCACATTATGACATCTAGAAGGGTCTAAAATGGGGAATATCAATTTGGATGTGAGAGCTTATTTTTAGACTAAAATTCTGGTGGAGAAGCTAAGCACGTGGTTTTGTAAACCACTGGTGGTTTCTTGTATAGCCAAAAGTCTATAAATTGAAGGCTTGAGGAGTAGTTTGTGTGTTGAGTTTTTAGGTACTATTATGCTATTGAATTGTTGTCAGAATTCTTCTAGAATTGTTTACTGGTGATACTCTTGTAAAAGACTTTCTTTGCAAGTGTATGTAATCTTGTTGTTGGATTTAAAATACATTGAGTAGGCTTTGGAGTGTGGGGTTTTTCACGTGAAAGGGTTTTCCCCACGTATATCTAGTGTTTGTGTTACTTGTTTATTTTCTTGTTATGAATGTGTTGCTAGAATTTATGTAACTGTTTAATCAACTTTTAAAAGTTTTGCTTAAAATCTCCTCTCAAGATTGGCGTAGGAAATGATTTCCACTACTCTAATTTCCTTACACTCTTCACAATCAAATATAGCTCGTATATTCAAATTACTTTCATCAACTTCCACTAAATCGCATGGCCGCAATCAAGTAATTCATTATGTGGGTTTACAACACATATCACTTCTCTCGTTAACTATGATTAGCAAAATTTCAATTCAAGAAAGTTTATTTAATCATCAAAGAACACAAACACAAGCCTCTAGTTCTTTGTAAATTATTATTTACATGGTTCCATATTGTGACAATTACAATGCAAGCTCATTTCCAGACTCATAGCATGTTGGTTTACAAATGCCCAACATGTGAGTTGATGCATAACCATCTCCATCCACCTATTGTCCCTTCAATATATATATAGGTATTGGAATATAACGTACTTATAATATCACCAACAACAACAAAAATCTCAATGTAGATTTAACTTATATCATAGAATTACACATCAAATAGCTCCTCAATCTTGTGGCTACGTCATCAATTATTAAGGTGGTTAGTTAGTTAGTACCATCATGTCTAACAAATACTCATTAATTAAAATTAGTAAATAATCATGAATTAAATCATCAATTAATCCATTTAATCAAATTAAATTAATTAAATGGGGTTGACCCCGCAGTGCAATGGTTAAGTTGCAAGGGCAGCAATTGGGTTATCTAAGGTTTGAATCTCACGACTTGCTTCGATGGAGAGAAAGCTTAAAGGTTGTGGGTGATTTCAGGATGTTGCCCCTTAACAACGATTTACCAAACAAAAAAATTAATTAAATGATTCTTACTATTTAATTAATTTAAATAATTCTATTATCTATAAATTCCCAAAATTACTAATTAAAATTCATTTCTAACTCAAATATTGACAAATCAATTTAATAAATCATAAAATCAAACCAAATCAAAACAACTAATTAACTAATTGCTCAAAACAGAGAATAAATCTTAAAAAGAAAAATCAAAAATCAAAAATCAAACTAATCAAAAAATTCAAAAAAATTATTAATCACGATAACTAACTAATAACATCCGTCTTATCCTTATCTACTCCATTGATCATCGTTTGCATTCCCAAAAATCTATAAATTTATAAATAGTTAGACTTAATTTTGTGTTAATTATTATTTGTCTTATTTTAAGATTGCATGCTTACATTGGACACACCTGGTAGGACCCTATCCCAAGCTACTATTTTCCTTAGAGGATCAGTTTGCTTATTTGTTTTGCAAGAAAGAATACTTCATTCACCTGAAAGCAGGGAACTAACGTAGGCCAAATGTTTTACTTACCAGTGGATTTTCTTTGCTACCTTGTTTAGCAGTCAATCTAAATCTGATTAGTTATTTGTGTCTTGTTGATGCATTCATCTATTTGGGGATTCAATATTGTTCTATTTCCCTTACTGATGAATTCATTCTAGCATTTTGAATCAGATTCGGATTTTTCAAGGAAGTTATGACAAATGAATCAAACAGAAATATATTGTATATAAGTATAGCTGATAGTCATATCAATGCATCCCTGTTGAGGCCTAGCACTATGTGTTGTAGCTACATGCCTGGAATGGGGCCACAAAAGATCCATAACATGTGCTCCATGTTCCCTATTATTTCTATAGTTTATTTTTCATGTTCCTCTGATTTTTCTCATTTTATTTTTAATGGGTTCCTTGTAGCCTTTTGTTAACTATTGGTGCACAGTTTGGTAGACAACACCCACTTCTCCTCTACCATATATTGCCCACATTTTTTAATAACATCCTCCTGAATGACTAGAATATTTGAAATATTGAACCTGGCAACTTTTCAAATCTTCTTCCATGAACATATATTGAAGTAGTGGCTGCAAATTGTGTTGTGACTGTGCAATCAGATATATTCCCTGCAGAGAGTAATGAATGTTTTAATGTAAGAATTTTATTTGGAAGGTCTCAAGTTGTATTGAATGTTTTATGGAATAAATCTTATGATTTCAATTATTATAAATATGTTGCAATGTTTAGAATAAATTACATAGTCAATACTAAAATCTATAAAAAAAATAGCACATTATCATTTGAAGAGAAGTATGTTCAAATCCAACAAATATAATGCTACTTAAATATGCTCATAATGCAATGTGATGTGATGTTTGTGTTTATCATCTTTATATATAGTGTTTGATTTCTTGATTGTAAGGTTTTTTTAATATAAAACCACAAGACAATTAAAATCAAAACTAAAAGAAATTAAATTTTTGAAAATTAAAAAAATGTCATTTGAACTAATCATGTTTTGTAGGTTATTCTTTTTTTTTCTTTTTTACAAGGAAAAAAATATGAAGATCTAACTTTTTTAAAAATCTACTAACACTTTTTTTTAGTCATGACCATTGAAGAGTCAATCATTAAACATTCAAACAATTTGTTACACCTGTCAAGACTTACTTTTCAAGCAATTAACCATTTATGTTAGATAGTTTTTGTTAACTAAAATGAATCTAGTTTTCATTCTAATTATTTTTTGTGTATTCCAGAGCTTAGAATTTCATGTATGATTTTTCCCACCAATTGGCAATCTTTGAGGATTAAAAACAATTTCAAGTTTTGTTTTTGTATTTATTTTTTTAAATAAATACATGCTATCATATTCCGTAAATAATAACACATGTGTATATTCATACACATATATATATATATAATATATGTATACACTTTTCTAATAAGCATTAACGCTTACATATATTTATATATATACATATATATATTCTATAGCGATATGATAATCAAATTATCCATTCAATATTTGAATGATTATGACCATGTGACTATGTCCTCATATAACATCATATTTATGTCTATATACATATATGCATAATTATACATATGTTGACATACTAGTATGGACATCCCATTATATCCGACATACGTGTATATCGACATGTGCATATATATGCTTATATGCATATATCCCAAATATTCATTTGACCACACAATCAAGCACATATACAATTACTATCTTATTGATAGGAGATATACGTGTGATGTATATATACATATACACATACATGTCGTATTGTTCATTCAATAACACCACACTCATAAGCAATCCGTTCATAATTGTGCATAGGTACATTTAGCTATGTACTCTTATGTACATGCTCCTCCATGCATATGGTCTATCGACGACATGCATATGTATACATATACATGCATTTGATGTATGTTCACCTCATCAATCAAGCATAGTATTATAAGAACTCATAAGCCCAAACATATAAACATCATCCAAGAATGCACTCAACAGTAATCAAGACCCTTACTAATGAAAACACAACATACTTAAGGATGACTTACCAATTCCCAATTCTATGACTTGACTCAATCATTCTGTTGTGAGTGTGAGTGTGTGTGTGAGCTCAAATAGGTATCATTAAGGGTTATCTGACTAATCACTTCTCTTGAGTGATACTTCCCCTCCCTTTCAGAGGATTGAACCTATCCCTACAACCAACTTAGCACATTTGCAATGGTATAAATTAGATGTTCATAATGAATCCATATGCATCATAAAATTTAGCATATTCATATAGCAATCAATGTAAACATATTTACTCTTTTAAATCCATACTAAGCATTTATCAATACTTTCACATAATACCTATTTTAGTATTCCATTATTTTAGCAAGCATATCAAAATCATGATTGCATTTACCATCCTATTTACCTGTGAAGGTAAAAGTAAATCAATAACAACAAGATGGGGTGTGACACCAATCATCCCATTGATCCTTTGCAATCATTATCCAATCATCCATATCATACTATCATACCATCTCATCCATCTCCATCCCCATCCATTCATACCTATCTTTGTTTCCCATGTTTGACCTTGATAAAGAGGTGGAAAATATCTTGAAACATCTATTAGAAACCCTTCAATAAATCCAAGCATAGCAACATACTAAGGATAGGAGTATATCATTCCTATACTATGAAGCCCTTGGAAAATTTATCCTACATTTCCTCCCCTTTCTCATCTCCAATCTCATCTTTTCATCCATTATCACCATCAATAGTCCCATCCTTATATCCACCCAACACCTTCAACATTGTGCTAGAACCATTTTATCCTTAGCAGTCTAAATGTTGGCCAATTCTAAGCATACCACAAAGTACATTTGAGACGCACACAAGATCCACAATTCTGCATTCCAAATCAAACCTTAAACATTGGGACCCCCTACCTATTATCTAATCCATGAGGCTAATTGCCTCTAAATCCTATCCATATGTCCAACCCATCAAGCCAAAGCTCATAATTATCCACACACCACACAACTAGCATCATATAATGAATCTTGCTAAATCAAGCCATGTAGCCCAACACAGCCAAAAGGAATCCATAAGATTCATCCTTGTTTTGCTAAAACATAAGCCTTGTTAAACAAATAGTCATCATCATTGAGCTATATCATTCACAATCCTCATGTTAATCAAGATATATCATTCCCACATCAACAATATTATCATTGTCATCATGAAATCAAACAAATATTGGCTTTTAGCTTGAATAGGAGCAAAGTCTTATTTCTCAAATTTTTATATTTTATACATGTTTTCTTGCTTGTTTGTGTGTGTCTTATTTTTTTTCTTTATGGTAAAATTCAAAAAATGCACATTATGTTTGATTTAGTTCTCATGACATATATACCCAATGACACCATAGTTCTTTATACTATGTGGTATCCTGAGGTTGTGAGCACTAGGGTTTGCTTTTACCTATATTATTTATTTTCATGATCTCTATGAATCTTTATTTTCTTTTATCTTTTGATTTCTTGTTTTGAGTTAGTCCTCTATGCATATGGCCCATCATCATAATGGTTGATTATATCATGATGCATAATTTCTATGTAAAATCAAAATTATTGCTCAAACATATTGAAATCTCTTTGTAGATTATTAGTATCTACTTATGCTCAAAGTAATTCAAAAACATCGCATACTTCTCTATTTCCATTTCTAACATCATACAACATAATAAAACACCCTCATCTAATAACTCCATCATCCCAGCCCAATTTGCAACTTTTCAACCCATTACTAATGTTATGTTCATCCATTTTGAGAGCACACCCATGTTATTCAAATCTACTCATCCTCTCAGGGAGGCATACTATCATCCATTCAATCATTAATCCATCCAATCCCAAATATGAAGCTTCTCCAAGTGTCGAAGCATCCTTCAAACCCAATCTCAACCACTCATCAATTTATTCTCAAGATGTATTATTCCCACATCA
Source organism: Sequoia sempervirens (assembly GCA_007258455.2). Lineage (NCBI taxonomy): Eukaryota > Viridiplantae > Streptophyta > Pinopsida > Cupressales > Cupressaceae > Sequoia > Sequoia sempervirens. The sequence continues at coordinate 29,871,454 of VDFB02058242.1, forward strand.
ACAACGATGTCAAATCAATAATCTTTGATTCTTGAGGCATCTTCTATAGTCAAGTGCCTATATCAACTTTCTTTGAAATGGCATTGCTTCTTGCAGTCACAACGCCATTTTAAAGAGGGGGAAAATATAGACACTTAAATCTCACTAATTCCATCGTGCCTAACAAACATCAATCAATTAAAATCATTAATTAATCATCAATTAATCCACATAATTGAATTAAACTAATTAAATGATTCTTATTTTTAATTAATTTAAATAATTCCATTATCCATAAATTCCCAAAATTAATAATTAAAATCCATTTTTTATTGAAATAGCCACAAATTAATTTAATAAATCATAAAATCAAACCAAATCAAAATAATCAGTTAACTAATTGTTCAAAATGGAACCCAATTAACTAGTCAAGAAAAAAATCAAATAAATTATTAATCATAACAAATAACAAATAATATCCATCCTATCGTTATCCACTCCACTAATCCTCATCTTCATCTGCATCCTCAAAAATCTATAAATTGAGATCATTCCTCATCTTTCACATTTCACAATTCTAATTGAATAGGTAAATGATATAGAAATGAGCAACAAACATCACCATCAAAAGCTTATCTATTAAAATGCTTTATCAAGAGGTTTGTGTGCATGTTAGAGTAGTTGGTTTTATTTTGTTTTCATTCTTATTCTTGTTATTTTAACATTGCATGCTTATAGTTACAACCTACTTATTGATTGTATTGTCCACTCTATCTTTCACAAACTAACCCATTCAAACATACCTTCTCTATTTATCTAAATAATAAATTCATATCTAGTCATGCTTATAACATGAGGAGGATTCTTAATACTCTTAATTATATGATGAAAGTTATCATATGCAAGGTGTGAATTCAAATCCAACAATTAGGTTATGGGAAATAGTAATAATCATATACCACAACTTTATGTTGTGCACTCTAATTTTCCATTCAACCCATATACTCAAATTCCCTTTCATGCCCATTTAGATATTCTTTGTTAGGACTATGCAACCATTCTTATAAGCTTAAAATTATACTTAAGAAATTCAACAAGTTAACACATGCATACTAAGTGACCAACTTAGTTATAGTGAGCCATTAGTGCAAGATAACCTACTTTATTCAGAGTCTAGAAAGCTTTATAGGCCTAGTGTTTGAACCATACTTTGATATCAATGTAATAACAACTCCTCAATTACTACTATTTTTTCTTCAAAAAAGTACCAACTTAATTGACCATGCATCTTCCATCTAATTTATAAGTTTCAACTTCATAACCTTCCAACCACATTTGTGGCGACAACTCTACTTCATCACTCAAGTACTCACACTAGAATGCAATAAGATCCTAGTGTTAGGGTCATCCCTATACCCAAACCTAATCCTTGAGGGTTTATTAATGATGACAAAGAATCAAAGGATTCATATTTTGTACACCAATTATAGAGATAACTTGTATGATATATCTAATCTTTCTTTTAACACGCAACTATTCATTAATTATTTTTTTCAATTTAATCTAATTATAATGGAATGATAAAAAAACGTTCAAATCATTTTTTGGTTCTATAACACTCATTAGTGCATGAATACACACAAAACCACATAGGTATCATATCATTCCAATGTCCCATGTGCACACAACAATTGACTCAAGCATACATCATCTATACACAACATGGCTAGATATTAATTTTATCGCACATAAATAGGTGATTTATCTCTTATACACCTCACAAGTACCCATGGTGGTTAGCTCAAGCATATGTCACATATACACATGGTGAATTTCTCATACCCACATCACAAATACACATGATGACTAGCATAGGCATAAATTGCATATACACAGAGTGAATAATCCACACTTACAGATCACATATACATAATACAATAACTTGTGTATGAATCACATATACAATATGAATAATTTAACAACCTGGCCAATATACGTAGTAACAAGCTAACAAAAAGGAAGTAGTTGCAACCATATTGCAAGCATCTTTTCCTTCTACTAGTTCACTAGCACATAATCCTATGAGTACATTTCATCCAAAAATGAATGTTGATGCATCCCATACTACACCATTGGTCCCATCCTTTTTCCAATCCATGGCCACTCATGCTAGTTATTTCATCACTAGCAAGGGAATAAGTATAACAATGTGCATAATACTTGAGATTGTTTACACTAGTACACAATGTTTAACTCACACATTCATGGAACTTCCTATTACCTAGTTCACTTACACTTAACCCCTTTAAATTCATCCCAACCAATAAAAGGAATGTAGGTGCATCCCATATTGCACCATGAGTCCCATATTTTTCCCTAGTTATTTGTACTATTTATGACAAAGGGAAATCATCACATACTACTTTCAATCATCATTGAATAAAGTGTAAGTGTAACTACACACATCATATGAGGCCAACAATAAGATTTGCAAATCCACTAATCATTTATGTCATCATACTACCTTATAAGTTACATAGTCATGATGTTTTATGGTCTTACTACAAACTCAAAACTAGTGTCAATATCATTAGTCATTGGTACTAAATTAACCATCGAACCATGAAAAACATACCTTAGAAAAAAATAACATAGGAGGCATGCATATTTTTGTGGTACACCAATGGCAATACCAAACTCCTAAAATGAGTGGATACTAGAATACATTAGCTACATGCCCCTAGAAAAAGCTTATAAAAAAGAATCAAAGTGCATTCACTTAATTCAATTATTATTTGGATACACATTATTTAATAGAGAAGATTAAATCCACATATGTTATATTAGATAATATTCTACATTCGAGTACATGTTTTTTTGGTATATTATGATCATAAGGCTTATCACACATTTATCCACCATATATCATAAATATAAAACACCATACCATATTGGTAATACTTGCCACTAATTTCCCCTAGTCAACAAAGGCCATCCTAAGGACTCAATCCTAAACTTAACAAAGATCTAGTTATAAATTAGACCAAGCAGACCATCCATACATACTAAGAGTTTTTCACACCATCAAATCATAATGGCTTAAGTTGACATAATTAATGCAAGTTAGTAGGTTTCCATATCTCATCCATAGCCAAGTCATGGTTGAGTTTATCAAGCCCTTAGTTCTTGGAAGAATAGATCTCCCTAATGTGTAGTGGCTACCTATACCTTCTATACATATCACTAATTTGAGACGCAAAGTCATAGGGCTCAATAAACAAGCACCAATTGTTTTAATTTAAATAAGTTTAGAGACATTCTCCAACATTCACCTCAAGAAAATCTCAATGATAGTGACTCTAAGAGTTCATCCAAGGTTGGAGTAGATTTTGGAAAGACAAATGTACCCTAAGCCTCAAAATAGATAAGATTGATAATGATGGATCATATTCTATTAGCTCAAACCTATATAGTGGGGACATATTAATTGGAAGGTGAGATCACTGTCATCTAATACAAATTTAGCCTCAAATTGAAGCATACTGAAAAGGGAGAGATAGTCAAGTTTAAGAACAAATCCCAACTTAGAGCTATTCCTAGAACCATCATTTATGGCCTTGGGTCATAGGAGCATCCTTCACCTAAAAATAGCTTGCAAACCCACTTCCAAATGGGATCAAAGTCCCATGTAGTTTTCCTCACAATATCTCTCTCAAGGAACATACAAATAGGTTCTTATACCCAAGAATCTCACAATCACTCAAGTAACCCTACTCATGAGAGTGAAATAGAAGGAGTCCTATAAAAGAAAAACCATAGAAAATATTAAAATCCAACATTAGCAAACCACCATTTACCAATATCAATTCTAAAAAAAAGCCATGGCCCATAGAGTTTCATTGATCACTATTGCATATCCCAATAAGGTTCCATTTAATTATTCCCATCAATTAATAATGCCTAACAATAGACAAGGAAACTCGATTATGCTCACAATTTAACAAACTTATAGTAAAGAACTTCCAACAAGGGAACCAAGATCTCAATTTATACTTTCCAACATTATGATTCCTAATTTAGCATAAACATGCTAGAACCCTTGCAAGCTCATCTCAATGAGACAAAATCTAGTTGATTACCTACCAACAAGAAATCATATTTCTTTACACAATCATTATGTGACCATTACCATATAACAACTTTAGTCCAAAAGTAACAAAAATAGCTAATCAACACTCATAAGAGTTAGTAACTCAATTTCAACTATGAAATTCACTTACTATGACTAGACTCGTAATCAATAATAAAACTCATTGGTCAATAGCTACACAATAAACCTTCTTTTCTATCTGAGGTAGTGTTTTGATGAACATATATTAGTAAGGGAAGAAATAAGTAATAATCCTAACTAAACAACTAAATGGATTGGTGCTACATGATAAAAGTAGAACTTCTTGTCACAACATAATAAGTGGGTCTTACCTAACTATCAACTTGAATCAATAGAAGCGACATATTGATTGGTATTAACAATCCACACTATCAATGGTCCCAACAAGTAATTGACCTTAGAACTATCCTTGGTCATATCCACATGTTTCTAATTGCAATAACCAAATAGATTCATATAGATGTATACATCCTTAACATTTATATTTTAACCCCATGTTTTCACTTCATTGGAACCCCTTGTACATTCTTCTATTTCATAGGTCATTACTATTTTGGCTATAATCTATACTGAATAATCTATAGCATACATATCGTAAATATCATGTTGCATAATAGTGTGTTAACATACAAAATCACTATATAGAGTAAGGAGACATGCTACCTATTTTTTCTAGCACAAAAATGTTTGAGAAAATTTTTATGATAGCTTTATCTAAGCTTGCAAAATGTATGTGAAATACTTTGACAAAATTTCCCAAGAACTATAGGAGTAAGAAAGTCATGCCCAATTTGTTCAAAAACATGTCACAAAGAAATATAGGGTTGTCAAGCAATCAAACCATATAAATATATTGTTTTTGATATAGGGAAAAACAGATTTTGAAGGGATCTGGAACCCTTTAACAAAAAAGAGCAAGACTGCAGAAAAGACAGCAAGCACCCAACGAGAAAGACCAGCTCCAAAACAAGACCAATTAAGATTTACATTTAATATTTTTCTTGTGGGAGCGGAGAGTCATGTCGAAAGATGATCGAGAGGATTTATCTTTTTTGACCAAATATATTGTTTGTCATTCTCCAAGCTCTTAAAATAATTTACTTATACCAAACAAACATCATAACAATGGTTTGAATAAATATGCTTTGTTTGCATCAAAGCAATGAAGTGGATTGAAAAATCAATTCTCTAACAACGCTCCCAGCTAGAAAAGAATTAAATAAATTAAAGTAATATCAATCTTATTGCAACTAAGATTAGAATGCAATGGATGCCTCAGTAAAAATGCCACTATATTTTCAAAAGAAATGAGATTGATTTCACTATTGAATAACATACTAGAAAAGTGACCCCCTTAACATAAAAGAATGTGGCTTTACAACAATGCTAAAAAACAATTGTTCTTAATGTTTGTGGCTAAAAAGGGGACATCCCAAAATGGAGAGCATAACTCAATCAATACTTTGCCTAGTGTTAATCAAATTGTCTAACGCCTCATATAAACTCTCAAAATCAAAGAAAATGTTTGCTCCTTCAACATTCCCCTTTATGTAAGACACCTAATCAAATAGTAGTATGCCCAAGAAAGACCATATTATACACCATATTTGACGTTTACCATTTTAAACAAAAAAGCAAAAAACAAAGGTAATAATTCCTTCTTCTACACTACTACTAGTAGCAACCTCTATCAACTCGTACAATATAGTATCTTCCCCATATTATTCAAGAGGTGAGAAGTTCTTTGAACCAAAAACACATCCAAACAACTTTGTCTACTCCTAATCAAAGCTCAAGAAAGGAAAACAAAAATTGAACGTATTAAAACTACAACACTAGAATATTGAAAGCAAAAACTTCTACCAAAAATGTCTCAAACAATTTGCTCATTATCCAAGAAAAAAGCTAACCATAGGGGAAAAAAATCCTTCAAACCTCCTAGTGCATCATCCAACCCCTATTTTAACCCTTGACTCTATCAATCAAAAACACTTTCATAGACTTCAGTTGTGTAGGACGTTTCATGATCAAATGATATGTCAACATAACTAGAGTAATTAAAAGAAGCTCCACTAGAATGGGCAACTTAATGTGTTCTTTCCTTTTTATTTATGTCTAGAGGACCATTTTCTAGAAAGGCATACATCAACATAGTGTCATAGACCACCACAATTATAGTAGTTTTGCTTTCTAGTGTGACTACTAGAACTTGTAGATGAGGAAGAGTCACTTGAGTAATAACAAGGTCAAGAAGAATGCTTATGCTTATATCAATGTTTATAGTTGGAGGAATGTGAATACTACTTTGGAGAATGATTTGGAAAATACTTCTTTTTCTCATGTTTTTTCACTACTATGTGTTTTCCTACCATTGTAAACTTCTATAATTTTACCACTTTTCTTCTTTACAATTGACATTGATATTAAGTAAGTAATTCATAAATGGAATCAAAAGTGATTGATTTTATCACTAAGTTGTAATGTTTCTAAAAAAAAATGTTTTGAGTCAACCATTCAAAATAATAGAGATTAGCATATCATTATCAATTTTGTTACTTATGGTACTGTATTCATGTTTCAAGTTTTCCATCACAATATATTGAAAAACGTCTTCATCAACATTAAGTTCTATATTCAACAACTACACTAGGAGATCAATTTTCTTAAATGCCAGTTGTTCATCATATAAGTCTTTGAGTGTTTTCCAAACTTCTAATTTAATAGCTTCTATGTGAATGATGACTTGTGCAAACCAAAAATATTTGAATAATGCAAGTGCTCTCTTATTTCATTTTTGAAACTAGAGTAATCTAACATCATTAGGAGGTGTGGGTTGTCAACTAAATCCCAAAGATCATTGAAAACTAATGCATTTTCATGTTCGTACTTCATTCCTTGTAGTTCTTAAATGTTAAGTATCCCTACTTTTGTGGTGAAGCTCATTATTCTAATCATGATGACAAAGAGATACTACCAAAGTTTTGTCTTTACCCTCTAGCAGGTTCTTATACAATACTTGCTACTTTTAAAAAATTAAAGAATCTGATCTTTAAGTCCTATATACCTTAACATAACCTTAATTCACTGATGGACAAAAGTATTCATCCATATAATCTCCCATTGTTCCATTTTTTTTTAGTATTCATCCATATAATCTCCAATTGTTCCATTTCTTAAAAAAAAAAAAGAGAAGATTAAGAAAATTAAAACTTATAACCTTTTGAATGAGCTACATCCCAATAACCTCTAAACCCACAGTTTGTCCAATTAGTCTAAGGATATGCTTGACACTATCAATACATTATTTTGTTACAAGTTCAAATTAATGTTTGCAATGTGATATGAGAATGAATTTATGGCATGCAAAATTTAATATTTCCAGCATTTGCATATTCTTATGTGGAACCCTGTGGACTGCTGAAATATGAATTTATAGCAGGCTGAAATGTAACGTCATTGAGTATAGAAAGATTTATAACTTCAACTCCTTCGTGTGAAATTGTAACGCCCCCCTTTATTTAAATGCGGAAACAGTGAATGGTCAACTTCTAGGCATGAAATATTCAACAGAAAGAGACAGATATCAACATCAATTTTCAATTTTCAATGCAGCAGCAATCATCATCCAAAAACCAAATTCCTAGAGGGCGAAGATCTCCAGAACAAAGGAGGCTATTAATTTATTGTTGGATTGTGACAATATAAAGAAAAGAAAAATCTTTAAAAAGAAAAATTTGAATTTTCTTTTTTTTTATAGTTTGTCTGTCGATGTTATATGAAGATATTATATATATTTTTATAGTTTTTGAGGACAAATTAACTACATAAATATTGTATTTTTTCCTCTAACCAATAAGAATACTAATACTTTGCTCCATGGATGTTTCCTTGACATATTGTCAAGATTTTATCATCTTGTTGAATGTGATTTGGTTATTCTGTTTTTATCTTTTCTTTTTTCTTCGCAATTAATTTGTGTTGCAAATTTATATGATTTTTTGGGATCATGTTTTCTCAACGAGTGGTATCAAAGCTTTTATATTTTCAGCAACTATGTTAGGATTTGGTGTTTGTTCTGCAACATCAAATGGTGAACGTTTCGTATGCAAAGTCCAAGGTGGAAAAGTTCAATGGAAAGAATAACTTTGAGTTGTGGAAGCTCAAGATGCACAATTTGTTGGTGCAACAAGGACTGCATAAGGTATTGGTAGGCAAGTCAAAGAAACTTGTGAATATGACTCATGAGGGTTGGGAAAATCTAGATACAAGAGCTTTTAGCACAATTTGATTGTGTTTAGAAGATGATGTTTTCTTCAATATTGTTGGAGAGGAAACAACAGCAAACTTGTAGAGTAGAATAGTCTTTACATGACAAAATCCTTGACAAATCAAATATACTTGAAAAGGCAATTGTATAGTTTGTGAATTATGGAAGGTACCAAAATTGTTGATCATTTATATGTTTTCAATACTCTTATGTGTCAATTAACTAGTATGGGTGCAAAAATCGAAGGTGAGGACAAGGTAGTCACGTTATTATGTTCATTGTCTAATCGTGGAACCACTTAGTTGCTTCCATTAGCTTTAGCACAACAAACACTCTTGACTTTGATTTTGTTGTGGGAGTCTTGTTGTTTGAGGGGGTGTGAAAGAAATCCAATATGAAAATCTCCACACCAAAAGCAATGTGGCTAGGGGTCGGTCCACAAAAAAAGGGACGACTCAAGAGGTACATCTAAATCTAAGTTAGAAGGCAAAAAGGGTAAAGGAAAATGATATTGTAAAAAATTGAAGTATCTTAAGAAAGATTGTTGGAAGAGGTAAGAAGCCAAGGATGACTCCACAAAAGAAGCTAATCCAATTGAATCAAGTTAGGTATGGTTGGTGAAGTATTATCTATTTGTAATAGTTCACAATATCATGAGGAATGTTTTTTAGATTTTGGTGCTTTGAATCACATGTGTCAACATAGGAGTTGGTTTTCTTCTTACCATTCTATTGATGGCAGTGTTCTTATGGGAAATAATGTTTTTTGTAAGATTGTTGGAATTGGGAGCATTAAGATTAAAATGTTTGGTAGTATTATATGGACATTGATAGAGGTAAGACATGTACTAGAACTCAAAAAGAATAATTTTCTTAGGAGTCTTAAATTTTGGAGGTTACAAATTTACAAGTCAAGGTGGAGAACTAAAGGTGTCCAAGGGCATTTTAGCGGTCATGAAGGATACAAAGATTGGGAACATTTATAAGCTAGAAGGGAGTATTGAAATAATTGAAATAATAGTGGTATCTAAGAATATACTTGTTTATGGCATTAGCAACCAAGCCATATGAGCAAGAAAGGGATAAAGGTACTGATAAACCATATATTACTTTCAAATTTAAAATCTTTGAATTTGAATTTATGTAAGTATTGTGTCTTTGGAAGCAAAATAGACAGAGGTTTAAAACAAGTAATTGTACAGGAAAGGGTATTCTAGACTAATTCATTTCAATTTTTGGGGACCATCCCCTACAATTTCTTCAAGAGGATCACCATACCTTGTGACCTTTATAGATGATTACTCTAGAAAGGTGTGGGTCTATATTTTTAAAATGAAAGTTGATGTGTTTAGTACTTTTAAGTAGTTTAGAGTCTTGAATGAAAAGAGCACTAGTAGGTCAATCAAGTATTTAAGAACAGTTAATAGGGTTGAGTTCACATCTATGGAATTTGAAAACTATTGCAAAGATGGAATCAAAAATAAAACTATAGTTTACACCCCTTGACAAAATGGTGTTGTTGAACACATGAACAAGACTCTTCTAGAGAGAGCAAGGAGAATGCTAAATAATACCAAGTTGTAGCAAGATTTGTGGGAAAAAGCAATCACTATAGCTTGCTATTTGGTAAATTGGCCACCATTAGTTGCAATAGATTGTAAGATCCTTGAAGAGGTATGGACAGGTCATGCTTGTGATTACTCAATTTTGAAAAAATTTAGTTGTGATGCATATGCTCTTATTTCTAAAGATCGACATTTTAAGTTCGACCCTAGATCAAAATATATTTTTTGTCGGTTATGGTCAAGTTAAGGGATATAGACTATGTGATCCTACTTCCCACAAAATCATCATTAACAAAGATGTAGTATTTGATGAATCTCCTCTCATAAATCAAACATAATGGAAGTTGAAATGAACCAAGAACATGTACCACAATATCAACAAATTCAGTTGGAAATTCATCCATCTACAAAAAATATGGAGTAGGAAGAAGCTTTTGAAGATGAAGATGAAGATGCATAAAAGATACAGGAAAATGTGGAAATACAATCAACTCTAAGGAGATCTCCATGGGTTAGAAATCCTCCTATCATGTATGATGATTATAGTTTATCTATTTCTTTGCTTTCTAATGATGGGAACCTAGTTTTTATCAAAAAGTGATGGATGGTATTGAAAGTGTTAAATGGGAAATAGCAATGAAAGAAGAAATGAATGCCTTGGCGAAGAATAAAAAATGGGACCTAGTAGAACTCGCAAAGGGTAGGAAAGTTGTTGATTACAAATGGGTCTTCAAAGTGAAGAAGCGTGTTGATAATAAAGTTGAAAGGTACAAAGCAAGAATAATAGCAAAAAGCTATTCTCAAAAGCAAGGTATTGATTTACATTAAAAAAATATGGCATTTGATAAATTTGTTTCTATTCAAATAGTATTAGCATTAGTTACTTTACTTGATCTTGAGTTAGAGCATCTAGATGTTAAAACGATATTTTTACAAGGTGATTTGGATGGGAAGATATATATGGCACAATCCTAAGGGTTTGTTCAAGATCATAAGAGAAGATCTTTTGCAAACTCAAGAATTCATTGTATGTCTTAAGCAATCACCCAAGCAATGGTACAAGAAGTTTGATCCCTTCATGATGGGCTAAAATTTTACGAGTGAGTATGACCATTATGTTTACTTTTAAAGTTTGAAAAATAGTTACATTGTCTTGGTGTTATATGTTGACAATATGCTTGTAGCAAGCAAAAGCATGGTTAAGATCAACAATTTTAAAGCCTAGTTGGCTAGTACGTTTGATATGAAGGATCTATGAGTAGAAAAACAAATTTTAAGCATAAAAAACATAGAGATAGGACCAAGCATATTGCACTTAAATACATTTTGTAAGACAAGCTATTTATAGAGGTGGTATAGTAGCTCTTGACAAAGTTCATACGCAAGAAAATTATGCAAACATGTTTACAAAACCAATAATGTTAGAGAACTTGAGGTGGATTTTGGCTTCTCTTCGCTTGCAAAAAAGGTGATGAATGGGCATGGGCGAGGTATCAAGTAAATTGTTGTCAAGGTGAAGATTGTTGGATTGTGACAACAATATAAAGCAAAAACAATCTTATCTTAAAATAAAAAATAAATAAAAACCTTTAAAGAGAATCTATTGTTTCCTGTCTATTTATTTTCTAAGTTTGACACTAGTTGTTATGTGGAAGATATCATATATATCTTTATAGCCTTAAAAGGAAAATTAATTTTGTAACCACAGTGGCATGAAGATTGTAACTTTTTCTTTGAACAATAAGAATACTGATACTTTACCCTATGGATGTTTCCTTAACATATTGTCAAATTTTTACCACATAAATATGTCTTGTAGAATGTGATTCAATTATTTTGTTTTATCTCTTCTTTTTTCTTTGCAACTAATTTGTCTCGCAAATTTGTATGATCCTATAGGTTACAGGACATAATAACCTGGCCAAAATAACCTTGGACAAAATAACTCGGTCACAATAGCCCAAGGACAAAATAACCCAAGCCAAAATAACCCGTGGTCAGAAACCCATGGACAAAATATCCACGTAAGAATATAGAGAAAGGAAAAAAAAAATTATAAATTGCATGGGTTATTCAATCCATGGGTTATTTTGACCATGGGTTATTCTGTCCATGGGTTATTATGACCTTGGGTTATTTTGTCCTTGGATTATTATGACGGGGTTATTGTGTCTAGGGTTATTGTGGTTAGGTAATTATGTCCCGATACCAATTTTATAGGCTTATGTTTTCTCTTACATTTTTTAGGGCCTCTCATGCACATGGTTGAAAGATACAATATAGAGAATGTGTGGATTAATCTTCATGGTGTGGCATTTGATCGAAAAATTTTAAATCTCTCTTGTAAATAAACTCAAAAAACCTTGGACAATTGAGTGAAGTTAAATATTTTAAATGTTCATGATCAAAACATTTTTTTTATGAATAGGCAGTTATCTATATTAATTATAAAGATAATAATACATATTCACAAAAAAAGGATGGGTGGTAAGAAGGAACACCCTGAGAGTCAAATGGGTGAAGCCTAGAAAACTAGAGTCACTTGTGTTAGAAACCAAGATCACATGCATGCAATCAATCACCTGTCGCATGCAAAAGACATGCAGAACCAAAGAAGATGTTCTGTAAACCTCAAAGTAAAAATGCATTATTGAGAATCAATTATTACAAAGAGATCAATCCTTATGAAGGAGATCAAGAAACCCTAAAAGAGAAACCCTAAATGAAACCCTAGTGTGCACACTTAATAATTAATCAATTATTAATGTGCCTAAGTTTAGCTTAAGTAAATAAAGGAATAAGTGACTTAATTAATTAACCAATATGATATAATTAATTAAGTAGAATAACTTATTACTCTAACAACTTGGGCCTAGCCTAGAAAACCATAAACATTACAAACAAAAATAAAAAGGCCATTATGTGGCCAAAGCAGTGTTAGTAGAGCCAAAAGGGTCCCTATCATCCATCTTCTTTCCCCATACATCAATGGGTTACATGACATAATAACCCGACCAAAATAACCTTGGATAGAATAACCTGGTCACAATAACCCAAGGACAAAATAACCCAGCGTCATAATAACCCAAGCCAAAATAACCTGTGGTCAGAATAACCCATGGATAGAATATCCTCGTAAGAATATAGAGAAAGGAAAACAAAATTTATAAATTACATGGGTTATTTTGTCCATGGGTTATTATGACCTTGGGTTATTTTGTCCTTGGGTTATTATGACGGGGTTATTGTGTCCAGGGTTATTGTGGTCGGGCTATTATGTCCTGATACGACATCAACGGGGTCTAGAGTGACGTCAGGAGGGACCCAACCATCATCATCTTCTTTTTGTTTATCTTTTTCTTCATCCTCGTGTCAGGCGAGATTGCCAAAGCCAAATGCAAGAAACATTTTGCAGTGTCTGACAAACCAATTGAGTCGCTACTAGGAGTAGGATCAGAGGGCCACCTAGAGGTTCCACCGTCACTCCCCACCACCCCTCCAAAGGGCCACCCCAGGTCAGCCCACAAAGGAGGAGAACGCGACCATCAAGGAGGGCAGGAGCTACAACGAGGAGGAGCCTGAGAGTGGGGATGAGCAGAACCACTTCGTCGTCGACCCCATGAAGATGACCAGTCACGAGAGGAGGTGGGTGAAGAGGGCACCTGAGCCACAGTGCACAAGGCATTGCCCTAATGGTCTAGAAGCACCTAGAGGTGAGAGACCTCAAGTGTAACTTTGTTTTCTTCAACTTGAATCTGCAAAAGCACATTAGAACAAATAATAGCTTTAGAGTACAAAGATACATTTTAATCAATCTGGTTGTTAGCAAAAATGCAAGCATTTCTATCTTTCCAAATACTAAAGAGGATTTACACCCTGAAAGTGTGCCAAAGTTGGGTATACTTAGCGGGAAGCTTGGGCGAATTGCCTAGAAAAATCATATGCCAAGAGAACGGCTTCGGCCTAAACAGCCAAAAGAAGTTATGAATCCAATTTCAAAACTGTTGAGCTCTAGTATGAAACCAAAAAAGATGCTTAAAAGACTCAGCTTTCCCACAGAACGAGCAACAAGGGTCCTGAACCCCCAAATGAACAAGTTGAGACCCCACCGGTAAGCCTTGGAAAATAATGCACCAAGCAAAGTGGGCGAGTTTAGGCTCAACACTTGCAAACCAAGTGGCAGACCAAACAGACACAAAAGACTAAAGATGTTGTCGTCGGTTCAAACTATCAACCATAGGAAAATGTGGAAAAAGCCACAAATATTCAAGCCTAGTCTTGAAATTTCTGAAAGGGGTGTCTAGGTACCACTTATGGTCCTTCCACTAAGGCTTGGTGCCATGAATACCCACCTTATGAAGCATTTCTATTGGAATACCATTCACCAAACCATCATAAGTATCGTGGTCATGGTTTTGAAGTTTGTAATGAGCACAAAAATCTTCCCACAGCATAACACCCATCGTGGGTTTGTGAAACACGTGTTGCAAGGTCTGGATACCTTTCTTGTGAAATCTTAAAGCCTTGAGCCAGGGTGATTTAGCCAACGGCTGAGCATTACTGTCAAAAAGGGGCAACCACCACACATTCTATTGATTGAGGAAGATCCCATCACAGAAACCAAAGCTATCCCAACAGATCCATGGCTTAACAGCTTCCTAGGCTCTCCAAATGCTTTTGGCCACAAAAGTTCCCACAATTGGACTTGTTCCCTCATAAACAAAAGGGTTGGAAAGCCAGATTGAATGCAATGCTTGAGGAGTATTTTCTAGGCTTCATCACCATTAAGAGCTCTAATTATCCATTTCACACATAGGGAAATCCCTTGCCTTTGAGTGGAGAGCAGGGCAAGCCCTCCAGAGTCTCTAAGAAGGGAGTAAAACTCCCAGGCTACGCAATGAAACCTTCAATGAGTCTCAGAAGAGGCCCAAAGAAATTTGTGTAACTGCTTTTCAAGCTTAGCGTAAGCAGCCTTTGAAGGAGCCCAACAAGAAGAGTAATAAACATGCATAGCCGCTCAAACTTTAGAATAGATCTGGAATTTCCCAGCAAGAGAGAGAGGCTTGGTAATTCAGTAAGCCATCTTCTGCTCAATCCGAAAAAGAACCGCTTGCTACAACTTCGTAGGGGAAGCTTGGAAGGCAAAGGGAATGCCCAGACAATGAAAAATAGACTACCTGTAGCATAAGATTTTATGCCATTGAATGGAAGAGCTAGAGGCAAGACAGAAAGTATTGAGGCAATCCAAAGCAGCTTTGATGTTATTTTCCTCTTCCAGAAGAGTGAGAAAAGAGTCATCAGAAAAATGGCCATTAACAAGTTGATTTTTTGAATTGGGAAAAGAAATGCCTCTAACTCGCCGCTAGGAAATAACATTAGCTAGAAAATACCCAAACCCTTCAGCAGCAAGCACATAAAGTGAGGGGGCGAGTGGGAAACCCTAGCGGATGGAATGAAACAAGCTGAAGGAAAGGGACTGACGACCATTAATGATAATACAAGCAAAGGAATCTAAAAAAAGCATTTGGACAACCTGAATAAAATTAGATCCAAACCCCAAGGCAGCCAACATGGCGAGAATAAAAGGCCATTTGATGCGATCATATGCTTTAGCAAAGTCAATTTAAGAAAAAATGGCTTTCTACTTAGAGCATTGGGCCCATTCCATTCCTTCTCAAACTGCAATGATATTATCCAGAATAAATTTGGATTTAATGATCAAAACATTTTTACTTTGTACTCAACAAGTTTAACCATTATGGAATGGCAACAAGAGCAACATTAGATCTCCATATTATTTGAATCTGAGCAATGGTGTGGTGAGGTGGAGACCTAGGGCACAGGCCATAGCGGCCAACAAGGAGGTTTCAGGCTCCATGGCGAACGGGTTAGGGGTGACCTTATGGAAATCGATGGATGCAAGGTACAAACTAGGAACGGGAGGATCTACGAAATCATGGTGGAGCACAATGGCCGCTCTAGCAGAACAAAGTGAATCGGAGGTCTCCTAGGTGGGACTATAGTAAACTGTGGATGGGGCCGAAACATCAAGGAAATGAGACTTTGAAAAAAATTTGCAAACCAAAAGACACTGTCAAGAAACTAGTAGAGGAGACAGAGTGCATAAAGGGGAAGGATGACAGAGTCATTTCGTGTGTTGTAGGGGGGACTATGTGGGAAGATGCAGTAAGGGCTTGCAAAGCAAAGGCCTTCTATATGAAATGGGTTGGGAATCAAGTGGAGTATACCAGAGTGAGAAAGTGGTGTGACAAGGTATGGAGCCCATGCATAAATCTGAAACCCTTATCTAATGGTTTTTTCTTTGTTGAATGTGAGTTAGAACGAACTAAGGGTTGGATTTTGAATAATGGCCCATTTATTATGGATGGCATGGGTTTTTTCATTAAGGACTAGGTTCCCAATTTCAATCCTATGAAAGAAACAGTAGAAGAGATTCCAACTTGGATTCGGTTACAAAATCTACTTGTAGAGTACTGGGATCCAGAAACCTTGAGAACGATTGGGAGCCAATTGGGAACTTGTGTAAGTGTTGAGCAAGCTGTGGATAAGTAGGATTCAAGCATGTACATGAGAATATGTATAAACTAGAAACCTTTTTCCCCCTCTTCAGAAATAAATTGAACTCAGGACAAACGAACGCTTTTGGAGACAAAAGATAGTAGTGGAAGATTGCATTGCCAACTACGTTCATTGTAAGGGCATTAATCATGCAAGCCAAGATTGTATTTGAAACAAAAAAAGGGAAAGAAACCAAAGATGTTGCACTACTAATGCAGTTAGACAACCATGTCAAGTTGTTATCATCAGTGGAGAAGGCTCAAGCTGATGATGAGCAGAGAACCAGTAAACATGTAGTGCAGATGCATTCTATGCCAGCAGTCTGTGATGAAAACAAAGGAATGACAGTAGCAGAAACTAGCACTCCTCAATTTGAGAATTTAAAGAATGATGCTTCTATTGACAGCTTTACAATTAAGGGAATGAAATAGGATTTGACACAATGCAAATGCTACGCCCTTAATATTAGTGTACATCGGGTTATGAATAGTTAGCTTGTGGCTATCTTAACCCTTTATTAAGTCATATTATCATTAGTATATTGTTATTTAGTTGGTTGGGTTGGCCTAGGTATTATATAGGTGTGTCTAAGTCGGCCTAGGTGATATCCTAGGCATAAATAGGTATATATAGGAGGTTGTGAGTCTTATTTCATCATCATTTGTGAAGTGTATTCTCATTAGATATATTTGGAGGTTTTCCCCCTCGAAGTGGCTTGTTATTCTCAGTTACTTCCAAGTATTTTCAGCATATTTCATATCATTTTCTTCTATTGTGCAAGTTATTTCATAACAAGTGGTATTAGAGCATGATCTTGGCACCGTAGAGGCAAGGTTTTTTCTCAATTTTGGAGGCGATTTTGGGAAGAGCATATCTTTCATATTTTGGCGAATTTTTTTCTGATTTTTAAAGGGTTTTTGAAGAACATATTAAAGAAGCTACAGTCCATATTTCAAAAGAATTGGAGCAGAATTAGGGTTTCTACACAATGTTTTTGGAATCTGCATATCTCGTAAATCTTGTCGAATTGGAGTTTTATTTTTATTGGGTTTTTGAAGAAATACTAAACGAGATTAAAGTAAAAACTTTGGAGCAATTGGAGCAGAAATAAGCAAGTTATTGAAAAATTAAATTTTTCACAATTATCACTCTCCACACTGCAATTATGCTTATTTCTTGGAGATTTTTCTAAGTGAGTTATTTTGGCCCTAGTAAGTTACCGTAAAAATTTCAGAGAATTTAAGTTTCATTTGTGTGATTTATTTCAAAATTAGTGGTTCCCATCATGACAGGGCCTGCAACAAGGAGCAAAAAGAATGTTGTCACTCCGGGGAAGACTCCTAATAAGGATGGGGTAACAATAGAGGATATTACTCCTAATGAGGAAATCAATAAGGTCAAGGAAGACATTTCCTCAATTAATATGGATATGTGTGACCTAAGAGGAGATATATCGAACATACGAAACATGTTAAGCACCTACATGGCGGAACCAAGAAAGGAGTTCTCAAGCAACCAACGTGAAAATTCTAGGTCAACTACCATTGACACAAGCTTTAGTACTCCTATGGGATCTAGGAATTTATTTCCAAAGGTGGATATGCACAAGTTTGATGGCAAGGATCCTCTAACATGGATAAACCAAATGGAGTATTTTTTTGAAGTACACCAAATCCCATATGGACAAAAGGTCACAATGGCTTCCCTATATCTAGAACCAGATCAATTCATTTGGTATCATTGGCTTTACACTCATCAAAGGAAAAAGGGGCTCACCATCTCATGGTCAATTTTTACGGAGGAACTCCAAGCACAATATAGCAATAGCGTTACAGACAACTTCTTCAGCCAACTAGCTAAACTTCAACAAATAGGAGCATTTAAGGATTATGTTCAGCAATTCCAAAATCTATCCTTAAGAGTGGATACAATTACGGAGGAAAACTTGAATGATTTATTATTGGGGGGTCTCAAGGATCACATTCAACATGAGGTATGCATGTTTAGCCCTAGCTCCATAAATGAGTCTTTTAACTTTGCACATAGGGTAGAGGAGAAGTATTTGATTCCTAAGAAGCAAGGGGCTAATGTGACAAGAGAGAAAGGATATCAAACACAACCTACTAGGTTGACTCCATAGAAAATTGAGGAGAAAAGAGCAAAAGGGTTGTGTTTCAATTGTGATAGAAAATACAATCAATGACATAAATGCAGTGAAAAGAAATTGTTCTATATTGAAGGTCCAAGTGAGGAAGAAGAGGAGGAACCCATACTAGAGGATGAAAGGGATTCAAATGAGGAATCACATGATTCTCAACCAATAATTTCTTGTCATGCACTCTCAAGTTTCATTGCTCCACAAACTCTCAAGGTGGTGGGGTTCTTAAAGAAGCAAAAGGTAACAGTGTTGATCAACTCAGGTAGTACTCATAATTTCATCAACAAAAAGTTAGCTACTCGTCTAAATTGTTTTATGTATCCAACTCCAAAGTTTCAGGTTTTGATTGCAAATGGTGGTACAGTTAGTTGTTCAGGGAAGTGTCATAGCATTAAATTATCCATGGGATATTATCAACTTGATACCCCAATGTATGTGATATCCATGGGTGCAGCAGATATTGTTCTGGGAGTATAATGGCTTACTACATTGGGAACGATTGAGATGAACTTCCAAGAACTATTCGTGAGATTTCAATCAAAAGGAAGGGTATTAGAGCTAAGGGAGTTGAAGGAAAAGTCCCCACAAATGGTAAGCTCTCATCAAATGCAAAATTTTCTTAAGAAAGGAGTGGATGGATTTGTGGCCCAGCTATGTTCATTAGAAGTCTCTCAATCTAATGCTCTACTCATCCAGATTTGCAAGCTATAATTGATCGTCACTCAGTTGTTCTTGGAGATATGCCTAAAGGATTTCCTTCTAAGAGGGATCATGATCATGCCATACAGTTAGTTCCAAGGATCCAACCACTGAACATTAGGCTTTACAGGTAACCACACATACAAAAGAGTGAGATAGAAAAAATTGTTGAGGAGATGCTAGAGGAAGGAATTATCAGGCATAGCCAAAGTGCTTACTCCTCACCTATGGTGATGGTACGTAAGAAGGATGATACTTGGCGCATCTGTCCAGATTATAGAGTGCTCAACACGTACACCATTAAAGATAAGTTTCCCATTACAATCATTGATGATTTGCTAGATGAATTGAATGGAGCTATGTATTTTACCAAGTTGGATCTTAGATTTGGTTATCACCAAATTCAGATTAAGGAGGAAGATATTTGTAAGACAGAATTTTGGACTCATGAGAGTCATTATGAATTTTTGGTGATGCCATTTGGTCTTACCAATGCACCATCTAGATTCCAAAGTTTGATGAATTCCATTTTTAAGAAGTTCTTGAGAAATTTTGTGTTAGTATTCTTTGATGATATATTGATTTATAGCAAGACTTGGGAAGAACATTTGCAACATGTGGATCAAGCATTACAAATACTTGAAGATCATAAACTCTATGCTAAGCCATCCAAGTGTGCTTTTTTTCTTACGAAGGTGGAGTCTTTGGGACACATAATTTCACATGAAGGAGTAAAGGTGGACCCTAACAAAATTAAGGCTATCATGGAATGGCCTATTCCAAAAACCATTAAGAAACTGAGGGGTTTCTTGGGATTGACAAGGTACTATAGAATATTTTAAAAGAATTATGGTCGTATAGCAGCACCTCTCACCACTCTATTGAAGAAGGATTCTTTTCATTGGAACGAGTCTGCCAATACAGCATTTGAGAGATTGAAGGAGGCTATGTGTACAACTCCAGTGCTTGCCACTCCTAACTTCACCAAGGAATTCATTGTGGAATGTGATTCTTCTGGAAATGGGATAGGAGCAATGCTCATGCAAGAAGGTCGACCAATTGCTTTTGAGAGTCGTCAATTAAAGGGTAAGAATCAACTAAAGTCTATTTATGAGAAGGAAATGCTAGCAATCCTCCATGTAGTTAAACAATGGAGGCCTTATCTATTGGGTAGACACTTCAAGGTTAAGACAGATCATGATAGCCTAAAATATTTTTTGGAACAAAGACTATCTTCTGAAGAGCAACAAAAATGGGTCACTAAGATGTTAGGATATGACTTTGAGATTGTATATAAGAAAGGGAAAGAAAATATTGTAGCAGATGCACTTTCAAGGAAGGATGAGAAAGATGAAGCCTTATTGTGTGCCCTTTCAATATTACAAGCAAATTGGGTGGAGGGAGCCAAAGCAGAGTGGTGAAATGATGTTGCGACAAGTAATTTCATCGAACAATTAAAAAGTGATCATAGTAGTTCAGATAAGTTTTGTTGGAAGGGAGATACTCTTTGGTATAAAGAGTGTTTGTATCTTTGCAAGAATTCCACTCTTAAACACAAGATTCTTACAGAGTTGCATGAGTCTCCAATGGGTGGTCATTTAGGATTTTTGAAGACATATCATCGAGTCAAGCAAGATTTTTTTTGGGAAGGGCTAAAAGGTGATGTTCAAAAATTTGTGGTTGAATGTTTGGTTTGTCAAAGGAATAAAGGGGAGACAATTAAGACACCAGGTCTCTTGCAACCCTTATCTATTCCTAGCCAACGTTGGGAAGAGGTATCCATGGACTTCATCACAAGGCTTCCCAAATCTAAAGGTCATAATGTCATCATGGTACTAGTTGATCGCCTCACTAAATATGCACATTTCATTGCATTATCACATCCTTTTACAGCAAGTGCAATGGCAAAATATTTTTTGGAGAATATCCAAAAGCTACATGGTACACCTAAGGTTATTGTTAGTGATCGTGATCCTATCTTCACTAGTCACTTTTGGAAAGATTTATTCTCATGTTTGGGTACTCAATTGGCTCATAGCTCTTCATACCACCCTCAATCGATGGGAAAAGAGGTTGTTAATAAGTGTTTGGAAGGATATCTATGTTGTTTCACTTCGAGAAATAGTCTCAATGGGTAGATTGGCTACCACTTGCGAATGGTGGTATAACACTTCTTTTCATAGCTCATCAAAATGTCTCCATTTTTGGCACTTTATGGATCCATCACATCATCAATAAAGGTGTCACCAAGAGTTCAAGCAATAGAAGACCACTTGCTTCATCAACAACAAGTACTTTCAGGACTCAAGGAGAATTTAGCCATGGCACAAAATCGAATGAAACAACAAGCGCACCAACATCGTAGTGAAAGAAGTTTTGAAGTCGATTGGGTCTTCTTGATTGCACTTTATAAGAAAATCTCACTAAAGCAACAAAAAGAATAATAAGTTGTCTCCAAGGTATTATGGTCCATACCAAATCATGCAAAAGATCGATAGTGTTGCCTACAAGCTAGAGTTGCCACCAACAACAAAGATACATCCATTTTTTCATGTTTCCTGTTTGAAGAAGGTAATTGGGCATAATATTCCCACACAAACAACACTACCAGAGCTCGATGAAGAAGGAAGAATCATTTTGGAACCAAAGTGCATTTGTCAAACACGCACAAAGAAGTTGAGGAATAGAACTCTCACTGAGTATCTCATCCAATGGAAGAATTTACCAGTTGAAGATGCCACATGGGAGGACGAGGAGTTCATTCAAAAGAATCCAAACTTGATTAGCATGGAGGACAATGCTTCTTTGAAGAAGGGGGCCATGCTACGCCCTTAATATTAGTGTACATCGGGTTATGAATAGTCGGCTTGTGGCTATCTTAACTCTTTATTAAGTCATATTATCATTAGTATATTGTTATTTAGTTGGTTGGGTCGGCCTAGGTCTTATATAGGTGTGTCTAAGTCGGCCTAGGTGATATCCTAGGCATAAATAGGTATATATAGGAGGTTGTGAGTCTTATTTCATCATCATTTGTGAAGTGTGTTCTCATTAGAGATATTTGAAGGTTTTCCCCCTCGAAGTGGCTTGTTATTCTCAGTTATTATCAAGTATTTTCAGCATATTTCATATCATTTTCTTCTATTGTGCAAGTTATTTCATAACAGCAGAGGAAAAATGCAAGGGATGAGCCACATGCAATAGCAATAAGGGAAGGGACTACTCATGAAGCTACAACTATAGTGAACGCTTGCCAAGTGAATGATGTTGTATTGCCAAACATTGATGTGCAGGGGTACATAACATGCACAGAAAACATCATGGAAATCCCAATGGGTAAGGACAAAGACTGTGACGGTAGTGGCTTTTCATCTAATGAAGAAAATAGTGATGGGGAGATGGAGGAGGGTATACTGGAAAAGCACACAATAAAGCAGAGTCTATCAACTGATGGTAAGGTAAAGATTGGCAAGAAGCAAAACAGAGGGAGAAAGTCAAATAAATTCAAGCTAGAACTAGCTGGTAGCACAAAAGGACAAAGAAAACTTCATTTCGAGAAGGGCTTGACCATTCCCGAGGTGCCATGAAAGCCCTATACTAGAATGTCAAGGGTCGTATTGCCTCTGACAAGAGGTGCTTGATCAAGAGATGTCTTGATCAAGCGCAACCTGATTTTATTTTGCTTCAAGAGACTAAACTTAATAAAGAGAGTGCAGATAAGCTTTTATGCAAGTGGAAGACATGAAAGGGTTTTTTTGTTGAAGCAGATGGTGCTTCAGGAGGGTTAGCTCTTCTTTGGAACCCATTGAGATTGAATGTTGAGGAGGTGGTGCAGAATAGGCACTGGCAATTGGTAAGAATGCAAATGGAACTAATGAAGGATCATGTATTTATGTTTAATGTGTATGGACCAACGGGGACAAGTTTGAAAAGGATAGTATGGAATCAAATTTTGGAGGCACTGCAAACTGTAGGAGAGGCTCTAGTGGTTCTTGGAGGAGATTTTAATGCCACCTTATCATGTGATGAAAAGAGAGGTGGGTGAAATATGGTTCAGTTAGATTTTCAAAAATTTGTTACTGGAAGTGGGTTGCGGAAAGTATTCACAAAGAATGGAAATTTCACGTGGACAAACAGGCGGAAGGGTTTTACAAATATAGCAGAAAAATTAGTTTTTCTAGCTGGTAATTGGGGAGTAAAACCTTATGTGGTGGAATCTTTCATAACTCCATCTTCGGGATTAGACCATTATCCAATCTCCCTATCAATTGCTAAAGACTTAGCTCCAGCCAGAAATCCTTTTAAGTTTAAGAATATGTGGCTACGGGATGGTGGCTTAAAACAAATTTTGGTGGAGTGGTGGGAAAATGCTCCTCTTGTGGATGGAACAAAAGCTTTCATGTTTTTTAAGAAACTTCAATTTATTAAGAGAAACCTACAGGATTGGAACAAGCAACACTTCAAAAATATTTTTGAAGAAAAATATTTCATAGAAGAGGAGTTGGAGAAGCTTCATGACAAGGTTTTGAATCAAGGGATGGACGAGTCTGATTTTCAGCGAGAGATAGTTTTGAATGGTGAATATGCAGAATTATTGGCAAGGGAAGAGATGTTTTGGAAATAAAAATCAAGGGAAAATTGGCTTAAAGAAGGTGACCAAAACACAAAATTCTTTCATACCTCGGTTAGAGTTAGGAGCAGAAATAAAATCTCAGAGATTAAGAACAGCAATGGAGAGATCTTAACCGAGCAAGAGGCAATAGCTACAGAAGCGGTCACATACTTTCATAATCTCTTGAACTCATAATCGAATACAAGGGATGACCTAGTAGAGGAAATGCTAAATGTTATCCCAAAGTTGGTTAATGAGCAACAAAATCAGGAGCTTAATAGGAGTGTAACAATGGAGGAAGTAAAAGCGACAATGTTTCAACTGGGTCATGATAAAGCTTCGGGTCTCGATGGGTTCCCTGCGAACTTCTATCAACACTTTTGGGAAATTTTAAAGATAAGACTTTTTGGAAGTGGTGGAAGAGTCACAAGCAAACTCTTATATGCTAAGAGATTTGAACAACACTTTGATTGCCCTTATTCCAAAGAAACATGTAATACAGTCATTTGATGATTTCCGATCTATATCCCTGTGCAATACTATTTACAAGGTGATTTCCAAAGTGATAGCTAATAGGTTAAAGAGGATTCTACATGTTTTAATTTCAAAGGAGCGGAGTGGATTTGTTCCACGACATTCTATTGTAGAAGGTATTATCATTGCTCATGAAGCTATACATTCAATAAGAAAGGCAAAAACGGATAGAATGCTAGTAAAGCTAGATATTAGAAAGGCTTATGATCAAATGGATAGATCTTTCTTACTCAAAGTCTTAGACAGATTTGGGTTTAACACTTCATGGGTTGACTTGATAAAGAGTTGTATAGAAACCCCCAGGTATTCAGTCATGGTCAATGGTAGCCCACAGGGCTTCTTTTCAACAACTAAAGGACTTCGCCAACAAGACCCTTTATCTCCTCTTCTCTTCATTTTAATGGCTGAGGTGTTAGGAAAACTTATAAATAAAGAAATACATGAGGTAAAATGGAAGGGTGTGTGTATTGCACAAGGGATGGAGGTTGTAACTCATCAACAATTTGTTGATGATACACTATTAATGGGGGAATCTTCTCTTAGGGAGGCACGGGTGATCAAAGCAACACTAGAGAAGTATTGTGCAGCGTCGGGGCAGCAAGTAAATTGGCACAAATTGGAGGTGTTATTTTTTAATACAAGGCTGGTCAAGCAAAGGGAATTAGCTCGAATTCTGGGAATCAAAACTGGCAAGCTTCCTGGGAAATTTCTTGGTACCCCTTTGTTTGCAGGAGCGTGCAAATCAGAATTTCAGAATCAGCTAGTGGACAGATGTACTAGTAAAATGGAAGGTTGGAAGGGTTGATGGCTTTCATCAGCGGGGTGTATTTTAATGCTTAAGGCAGCCATTTCAGCTTTACTGGTGTATTCAATGATGTGTTTACTGCCAGCAAAGGTTTTATCAACAATAGAGCAGAAAATGGGGAATTTTTTTGGAATGGTAGTAAAGAACAAGAGAAAATTCCACTCTTAGCCTGGGATAAAGTATGCAAACCAAAATCAGTTGGAGGAGCTGGTATCCGAAAATGGAGTTTAAGGAATGAAGCAATGGGTGCAAAATTAATTTGGAACATGGTCAAGAGACCTAATCGGAAATGGGTTAAAATTTTACAAAGGAAATATTTGGATAACATGGAGAGCAAAAGGATCCTCATAATACAAAATCCACCCAGTGAATCAGCTTTCTGTAATTTTATGATTTTGTGTAGGAAAGTAGTGTTGGAGCACCTATCTTGGCAAGTGGGCTCAGGAGAGAAGGCAAATTTTTGGGAGGATTCTTGGGATGGGTATCCTGTCCTGAAGGAGGATGTAAGACTAAGAGACATTCTACTGGTAATGGAGGAGAAGTGGAGCATGAAAGTGAAAGACTATGTAACTAAACGGGTAGTGGAAGGCATTGAAGAATGGGTATGGAAGCCTATAGAAGATCTGCTTCTAACAACTAAACAACAATGATTACTTCTTAATATTTTTCAAGAGCGGAAAATTTTAATAACAAATGGCAGAGATGAAGTATCATGGTGTGGTGTTGCAAATAGGCAATATAATGTAAATCTTGGTTATCAATTTCTGGAGGAAGATTGGGCAGATGAGGGATGGCCAAATCAGCTTTGTTGGAATAAAAATTGTCTTCCTAAGGAGGGGTCCTTCACATGGTTGGCTCTTCGTGGAAGAATTTTAAAAAGCTAGGGTTTCAAGGTCCTAATCAATGCGTGATGTGCAAACAAAATGAAGAAACCATGGATCACTTATTGTTGCAATGTGATTTCGCTCAATATTGCTAGAAATACATATTAAGCAAAGTGCACTAGCAGATTGCATGCCCAGAATCTTTAAAAGCAATGTTTCAAAGTTGGAGATTGAAGGTCAAGAGATCCTCTTTCTCTTGCATTTGGCAAGTCAGCCCCTCTTTGATTATTTGGGAGGTGTGGAAGGAGCGTAATAGGGGGATCTTTCAAGGTAAAGAGTTAAATCCAAAAGCCTTGGGTGCAAGAATTGAAATGGCAATATCCGAAGTGGTAAATGCAACAGTGTGTAAACATAATATTGGAAAATTTCCTTTTAGCCTAGCTCATAGTATCCTACAACGAACCTGGCCTTATCTTAAAGCCCTCTCTTCTAATGGTAGCATGGGAGGATCTTCGGCAATAACAAAAAACATAGTGGTTCAATGGTTAAGGTCTGAAGCAGGCTGGATAAAAGCTAATTTTGATGGAGCATCCAAAGGGAATCCTAGCCCGTCTAGGGCTGGATGCGTATTAAGAGATGAGAAAGGAAATATTTTAGTGTTGGGGGCGCAAAAATTACAAGAGGGAACCAATAAATAATGAGGCTGAGGCTCAAGCAACTATGTTGGTTGTTAATTTAGCATCCAAGTTTTCTTTTTCAAAGATTCATTTGGAGGGGTACTCTCAACTAATTGTAAATGCCTTGGCGAAAGGTAGCTCTCAAATTTGGAGGATTAATAAGTATGTATAGTATATTAAAGAAAAGTTGGAGGAATTTGATGATTTCAAAGTTACGCATTCTTATCGGGAATGCAATGGGATTGCAGACACTTTAGCCAGCTGGGCAGTCTATAATGAAGCTGAAAAACATAGAGTTTTGTGTGAAGACTTTAGAGGGATTGATGTTTCAGATTTCGTTGAAGGTTGGTAGGATATATTTAATCAGGGGCTGCAACAAGTGGTTTCTAGTGAATCAACAAACAGTTAGGGAGGTGGGCAGAATTTTTGCTTTCATCGTTATACCCAAGGGTGGTTAGGGTTGAGTTGGGGAGGGATATGCATGTGCAGCAAGGCGAGAGCTATACTTTGAACTTTCCAAAATGGTTAAGGGTATGGATGGGCAGAAAATGTGTGGGAGCCCGTTTTTCTCAGCTAAGAAGACAAACGTATTCCTTTAGATTGTGTTGGTAGTAGCAGGGGCAAGGTGTATGCAGCTGGGTGATATTTAGGGGAGATTTTAGATAGATGCTTGATCAATTGTAATAAATGGATGTATCTTTTTCTTATAAGGAATAAATAAAACAACCGCAGGATTATCCTGCTTTCACCAATCAAAACAAAAATGATCAAAACATTTTTACTCTAATGAAATCTTGAAAATTTGAGTGAAGTTGAACATTTTGGATTTTTATAGTCAAATATAATATATGCAACATTTTTAATTCAAATAATTGTTGTTTTAGAGTGCCCTCATTGATCTTTAAATATACAAAGATAAAATAATGTTTTTTAATTTGATGAAGATCATCCATATAAATTATTTTTAGAATTATGTATTTATTTTCAAAAAAGATCTTTTATTTATTTTAAATGTTTATTATTCCTACAAGATTCAATGACTATTGTTAGTATTTTGATTATTAATTATTTTAAAATTTAAAAACAATACCAAAAAAAGTTGTTCAATTGATTGAGTGCAATTGTTGAGAATGATGGTATGTTCTTTGATTTCACCATTCACCTAGGATCAAATCCTCTAGAACTGCAATACAAAAAATGAGACAATATTGTATCCCAACTTTGGCAAAATGAATCCTCCTAAGTCCTTGGCTCTAAGCCTTATTGAGACTGATACCAACAAGTTGTCCTCTTGAAAATGTATATATTAGTTTTAATTATTATTTTTATTAAGAGAAGTCTTCAAAAGTTGCTTCTCCATATTTTTTTGTTACTTTTATTGTATGCTTGAGGCTTCAAATATTTGACACAAATTTTCATCCCCCAAGAATTATTAATAATTGAATGTCCAAGTTGTATAGAAGAAACCAACACTAGGTGCCCCTTTTTTCCTTGAACAACGCCAACTCTAATTATTCCTCCATCAAAATTAGCTTGACTCCATTTAGCAAGTTTCCATTTCACCATGGCCTCAAATAGGAAAATAAAGTTGCTCCCTAAAGTAGGTTTTGCATGATTTCACTCTAATTAAACATAATGAAAATTTGGAGAGAATAAAGAATGATGAAGATGCAAGATTGTTTTATATCATTAAGTTAAAAAACATCAAGTGTTTAAGAAACTATTTATAGTATTGCATTGTTTATTTCTAATTTTTTCAACTCACACTACTCAACAATGTGAAAGCAAGCAACAGTCTTGCAAGATCGAAAAGCAAGGATGAAGGAGAGGTTGATGGCAAGAACAAGGTACATTTCATCTCTAGCACTAAAGACAAGTGGGGTGGACTTTTCCTTGAAGAAAATGATGTTTGCATTTTAGACATCTGGCTAGACACTTGCAAAAGTGCAAACTTAAGCCCTAAATCTTGTGTCCAGTGTTCTGAGGGGCCTAATATTACTGTAGAGTCTTGTGTTCGCTAGGCAATGGCGAAAAGAGTGGCTCTACCCAAGGTTTGTGCAAGCACTTCTTGCTTTCTAAACCTAAGGGCTTTCTTGGGACAGTTGCTACAACTAGTTCTATTGATGTGACTTCAGTAGATGCCAAATGTGGGAAACTATTGGTTTCATCCAAAGATGTGTTGTCAAGTTTGGATAACTCTTCCCCTATTCCTTCACCTATGTTGGGGTCTACTTTAGGGGTTGAGGTCTACTATGAGACTCTTTGGTTTTTTGCAATCATTGCTTCATGGCTAGCCATTCCTCTCATGGGTGTAGGGTTGGAAATCATCATTGTCCAAAGAAGGGCAAGCTTGTTCCTTTGAAGATTGGCTTGAAAATCAAATTATGTTTATGTCATTCTTGGTTCCATTCCTCTATGCAAAGTTACGTGAAGTAGCATGGCAAGGGGTTGTTGCCTAGAGGGTATTGTCTCAACAATGCTAGCCTAGCTCTAAAGAAGCAACAATCTTTGGCTTCAAACAAGGAAAATAGGAAGATCATTCAATGTGAGGAGTGCTATAGGGCATTCCCTCAACCTCATATTCATGTCTTAGAAACTCTAATAGAGAGCATCTTGGTCTGTTTGAAGCAAAGGATAAGGTTGATGGCAAAGTATAGAGTTCCCTAATTGTGTTGACTTCAAGCCGTCTTGAGCATTGTACTCTATCGATGTTTTGGGGCTTTTACCTGATTCGATTTTAAATGCATTTATTCTTGGGCTGTTGTTAGTTTTTTGTTGTCTTGTTGAGTTTTTATTGTTAGCTCCTTCTAGTTGGTATATGGCTACCTTTTGACTTTCTATCTTGTCTCTTTTGTTCTCTATACAAGAGTGAGGCCCTTTCAAAATTCCTTGTTCAGGTTCATAACTCCAGTCAAAAGCCTTTACCTTAATAAAAAATGCTATGATGTCAAACAAAAGCAATTTCTTATTGTATGAACTAAATCCGAGATAATCATATGCTTAAAAAATGAATGTGTATGCACATCATATTAGTCTCTACCACAAACAAACCAGCTTGGATATTTATAAAGCACACTACTTTTTTCTATGGAGAGTGTTAAAACATCACTGAAGTAATTTTAATAAGTGAATTTGTAAAAAGTGCGCACCGTTTTGAAGCCTCAAACCATTACAAGATATTCCAACAAGGTGTTAGTCATCTCCTTAAATTTCCGAAGGGCATTGGAACCTCACAAAGCCTAAATTGCAAACCAATGAAAAAATGGAGAAAGTAAGGTGTGATTAAAACACATTAAGTTCCCAATTATTCGAAGGATTCCTCTAGAAAAGTCACAAGCTGACACTAATTTGTTAAATATCTGCAAAAACCAGATAAAGTAAATTACAAACATGTTTCTCCAATGCAGTTCTAGTGCTTCAAAAAATTCAACAATAATGCTAATGGCTACCAAATGATCTCACATAATAACTCAGTAAAATTTTCTTTATTATGAACTAAAAATTGATGGTAAAGGGTCGATCCAGATAGACCTTTATGAACTGGCAATCTACGTATTCAATTTCACATTAGTTATTACAACAATGCAGGCGCTAAGCCTCTGATTTTCAAATAAATAGGTGACTGAGATTGTCTACAAAATATGTAAGCCTCCATTGACATATTTTTGGCTCCTAGAAAAGATTTCTAAAAATGTTAATAAGTTTTTTGTTTTCCTTGGTGAGATCTTAGTATAAGTTTCAAGGAACCAGCAACCAAGAGTTATTAAGATTGATCAATAATCACTTTAGCATGTTCTGTACAATACACCCAAACAGTGATTTGTGAAAACTTATTCTGCCTCAACTTCCAACATATGTGAAAATAAAAATAATTGTCTGCATCACATAAACATTAGGTAGCAACCAGGAATTATTGGTCCCTAGTCAGCCTTCCTCACCAACCATGGAAACTTTGCTCTGCGGATTATTGTAGCTGATACCAAGTGCCATGTCTCTAAAATTGTGATCTACACTTCCTCATCTTCTACTTTGAAGAAAGTATATGATAAAATCATATTATTAATGCCATTCATTTTGGGATCTGATTCGAACTCCGGATCAACATAAAAGAAAACCTGCATTTGTTATATAGTAGTGTAAGGTCTAGCAACTCAAGCAAGAAGGAAACAAGGGGTCAAATCACAGAAAATAGTTTACTTACAGGCATGTCAATCTTCTCGCCGGGAAGTAGTCGCTGCTCTTCAAAACAGAAGCATTGAATTTTGTTGAAGTAAATAGCAGCCTGATACAATATCAAATATGCCCTAGATTAGAAACAACAGCAAGCCCCATCATCCACAAGGTACCTACTGAATTTAATGTTCCCCTCCTTGATATTGAGAAACTTATGCATGATGCAGATCACAGATATCTGACAACATAGAAATAATCTGTAAAAAAATATTGTGGCCAATGGATTCAAAAGTTATTTAAATGAAGCATGTTCTCTGGAATCTAGTGGTAGTTATAGAGGATTATATAACACGTCCTGCATACTCTGTTACACCTTTGCCAGTGGTAAATTTTCTTCAGCTATACACCAGTATGTTATCTTCGCATACTTCATATGCATATTTAATAGAACTATCTAAAAGGAAAAATGGCTGGAGTTGTGGGGGGGATGATTGGAGTGGTGTAAGTGACTTGAAAATTCTGAAACAAGCATTCTGAAGCTGGTTGACAATTAATTGCATCGTTGCTTTCCTATTTGGACCCCTGGAAAGCCAAAGTTGAAATGAGATAATTTGACCAGTGTTCCAGAGTTTCGGAACGGGGGATGCAAGGACACACTTTTTATCTCAAAATTTAGAGATGGCAGAGAGAACAGCGGCATATATAATATATAAAACTAGTGTAAAGGTTAAGAGGAGTGGCTGTGTAGGTGAGGACTGCGCACTTGAACAAATGAAATATCCTCATCTTTTTATTTATTTTCTTCTATTTTTGCTTCACCTACTTCCAGGTAAATAGTAATGAGGATTCAGAAACCCAGACATATGAAAAGAAATTTTACAGAGCTTAACTGTGATTTGAAAAAATGTGTTGTTTTTTATCTTTGGTCCACAAAGCCCCCTGCCATCTAGGGGAGGGCAGCACATCCCTGGATGCCCCCTGCAGTAAGAACCATACCCTGCAAGTGGTGACTGCAGGGGCAGCAAGAAGATGTTTTGTCCCCATCCCACCATTTCCAGGACATACCCATTCCAGAAACAAGTGAAAACTGTTGATGATAACATGCAGCGTCAGAAGTAACTTCCAGCGATCCTATTATTATGAATAAATTAAATGATAGCTCTAAAGCTATTTAATTTATTATGAGTCAAGGGGCACGATTTCTAAAGACACTTCGATTTGTTAAAGAAAATAATTATTAAATGAAGAGACACGTCTTTCATTTATACAAGGCCGACCTCCTTCCTCTTGGCGCGATTATCTATGAGGACGACTTACCTTTGATTGGATGCGTCTCTTTGGAAGAGATATATTGTGATTGTTAGCCGACTTGCATTATATAAGGTGGCATCCCTTCAAATTGTATATATAAGAGTTCGCCTTCTCATTTTTGCATCATCAAGTTCAAGTCAAGTTCGAGTATATTTCATTTCAGTCCAAGTGCGAATTCATTGCAAGACAGTGCTATATTCTTTGGAGGCCGAAGTTCTGCATCAGCGAATTGTATTCTATTATTGCAGTGCTACACCAACTATTGGTGCTTGTATTTGGGCCTGAATCTTAGCCCCTTGTAAAGAAGATCATTCTTGTGATAGTTCAATATAAGTGATATATTGTTGCTGGGTTTTTCTCCCTCAAGAGGAGGGTTTTCCCAGGGTATCTGCTGTGTTATTGTGTCTGATTTGAATTAATTTATGTGCATCAATCTGATCATTAAAATTTACAAAAACAACCCAGGGACGTGTCCCAGGGGAAAAATGAGATAGAATTCTGAATTTCCAGAACTCATACATGATGGCAAGGGAAGTTTTCTGTGGAGATTCAAGTGCTTGAACTTCCTGTGTAAAGAAGATCTTGGGACTTTAAAAAAAATTATTCACCTTTATTGTCAAGGACCAGAGGTCTAAGCAAGTTGATCTTTTCGGTATCACTGAGTAAATAGATTGTACTCTAGCATATCTACACATATACATGTAGCATATCTACATATATACATATATCTAAATACATGCAGATGCCAGGAGGATCACTGTAGCATAGGTTTAATACTGATGGCCAAGAGACTGTAAAAGGAAATTGTAGGAGAAAAATATTCTTTAGACACTTGGTTCAGTTCCTAATAGAGAAAAAGAAAGGAACAAACACAGCACTACACAAGTACTGACCTTTCTTTTACTTATCTTTTTAATTCATTACACTCAATGAATGACAGAAGAACCAGAGGGGATAGCAAAAAGGTTGGAAAATCAAGTGATTTAACTTTCTGCCCAAGGAAGATCTTGGCACACTACCAACCTGGTGTTAAGCAGGTTGATCTCTCTGATATCTCTAACAAGATTCTCGACCATTATTGAAATTCATTTCCGAATCTCCTGAGATAATGAAGGTTGAAATATACTCCCCTTGTTGGGAATCTGGATGGCTCAAATCCCATCAGTTTTTGTGGTAGTTTGTAAACACCCTTTTATCTTGCACCATCACAGGTCAAATGCTACCTTTGAACTTCATTTTGAACTGCCGGTTAAACGGACTTACTATTGTTGCCAGTTCATTGTTTTTCCCTTAGAACAATTGTTTGACACCTTCATCCAAGCCCTTTGTGTTTCCTGCACCATTCAAGTGTTTATTTTGGATTCATCTCTAAATACTTTCATTGTTTCCTCCTTGGCTCTTTGGCAATCCCTTTTTCAGATACTAAAAAAGTTTCCTTGGAGTGATGGTTAGTTTCTTCTTTGGTGTTTCTATTATGAATTATCACTTCAGAATATTTATGTGTTTATCCAGGATTTTTCCTTTATAGATCTTGCATTTTGAAATAAGGACTTGTGTATGCAGCATGGTATCCATACTTGGACTGAACTCAGACCGTAAAAGCAAAAATCACAAAAAATTGCGATTAATCGCAGAATGGCATGTTTGCCAATTTTTTCTGTGTTAAAGTCACAATTTCTAAATAAATCATTGACTGTGCTTTGGACTGATTTTAACCCGATTAGACGCAATTCTTTCCTGTGCAGCAATGATTTCAACATTTTTTTTATGGATTTCAATGGCTTTTTTTCTGGATTTCAGTGGGGCTTTTTTTGCAGTGAAGTAGGGTTTATGTTTCTACATCAAAAACGTGACGCCAGTCTCAATTCCAAATCCAAAACTAGTAGTAGAGTCTCCAGTTCCCTGGCCGTCTCATGTACATAAAGTCCCCATGCAACATCCCATTACAATTTCTTCCGTCCAAGAGATAAATTCCTTCAAGCATGCATTGCCATTGCCTATAAGCCATACATTTGCTGAACGAACTCTTTGAAATCATTGTTTATATTTGTATAGTATTAAAAATACATTAAAATATAAAATATTTATTGATGTCTATAAATTAAGATACATTATATTTTTAATTAATGAGTTATATATTTTTTAATTAAGTTATTTTATTTTACTTTGGAACATTATTCAATGGTTCTTTTGATTGGCTATTTTTATTATGAAGAATTATTTTATTTTATTTTATTTTATTTTATGGCATAAAAAAATATTAATATTTTAAAAATTAATTAATAACATTTTAATTGTAATTTTAAATAATTTTCATAATTAATTAATTTTGATATATTTAATATAGTGATAAATAGAAAAAAAATATATATTTTTGAAAAACATTTTTATAAAAAATTAAAAAAAGTGCCTATGTACCTAATTCCATCCTTAAGTGATAAAATTGTGAAAATGGTTGCCCCTCAACCCCATTGGGGGTGTTGCCCCCAAACCCCCACAAGGGGCGCTGCCCCTCCACTCTGCTGGTTGCATTGCCCCTAGACCCCCACAAGGGGCACTGCCCTTCAACCCCATTGGGGTCTCCACTCCCGGACCCCCACTAGTTATCAAGATCTCTAGTCAAGTAAGAAACTTGATTACATGAGGGGGTGACGAGGAATTGGAATCTAACTCTTGAGTGTGTTGACTTAGATGTTAGTGTGAAAGTTTTGAGAATGGTGGATGGGAGAAATCCCCCATGAGCTATTTGTATGAGGCCATGGATAACGCGAAGCAGGTGATTGTCATTGAAAATTTGTAAACTGCAGCATCTAGTTATTATTTATGCGCTATTAAGTGTATTTTGTGCAATGCAATGTAATCAGCCATATGAATATAAACAACAAAAATCTACATACTACAATTCATGGGCTAAACTCTCAATTTTATTCACTCTTTATGTCTCTATGCTATGTAAGTTTTTGTCCCTTCTACAATTTTTAATGTTATTTTTTTAAATTCATTTTTTTCCCATTTAAATCCCAATTTTTTCAAAAAATATTATACTATTGATTTGCCGATTTTTTGCCTAGAAGTTTTTTGCTGCTATGACTCAGACTAGACAGACCAAAAATTTCCAACTCAGCAACTTAAATAATACTTAAATTCCTAAAAAAACATAAAATTTATGCGAAGTATAGTTACATGTATCAAATGAATCTGTAAAACATTGAGGAAGTGTTTTCTATTAAATTTAAGTAGAAATAGAGTACAAAATCACATCATCATACTTATACAACAGCCAACTGATAACTATTATGAATTTATGATAATTGTCTTTAAAAACCATCATCATAAATTAGATACCCATGCAAGTTAATAGTTACAAATTACAATAATTTATAATTTCCTCTTCCTCATTCGAATGAGAATTGGAGAGAGGGTCTAGTCCATGCTGTCAACTATGGATCCTGATACGGCCTAGAAAGTTGCACCTATAGCTCCAACAGTCCAACCTAGTACTAGATGGCAACGATTCCTCCTCTACCTCATGTTCAATATCATCTACAATTATGCCATCCAATTCAATCTCTTATGCTTCAATTGTACCTACACTCTCCATAACTTGCCTCTTGAAATCAACAATATTTTCCTTTGTGAACAAGGGGGTCTCCTCATCCTAAAAAAATCTATAGGGATCAATATCATCCAAGTCTATAAACTCTCGTGTAATGTGTACACCTTTCTTGTGTGAGGCCAAAGGTTGAATTGCACAAAAGCTAGGTAACTAAGGCATTATTAAGTAAACTTATTGCACTTCTTCATGTGAATGGCCTCAAACAAACTCTAATTGCACTCACATCCAAAGCACTACAAGGTCGAGATAGAATTCAAAGAGCTAGCCTTTAAATATTTGGAGTATTTCCACACAAATCTTCCCATCAAGAATCTACAAATAACATATTCGAAATTTTGTAACCAAGCAATATTAATAATTGTAATTTGTAATTTTCTTACTCGGTGTCTAAGTGGAAATAACTAGTGTCAAAGGAAAAAGCCTCACCCTAGCTTATTTTCAATTTTGCAACTTCAAAATAATGAGGTTCCTCATCTTAACCTGAAAAAGGCCCACTCCTAACCTCCCCAATAACATCTATGAAGCTATGAAAGAAGAAAAACTTAGGGTTGAGGTAATATCTCATTTCATAAATGAATTGATATAGTTAATTGTTCCACCTCCAACAAATGACCTCTCAAATGGAACCAAATTTGTCTCTATCCCCCTATAATACTTTTGGATGGCTTCTTGGCTCTATCCATGGCCTCATAAATGTATCCCATTGGGTTTCACTCCCCATCCGCCAAGCGCAAAACCCTCACCAAAGGCTCCAACACTTGCAAACAAAATGAAGTTACAAAATTACAATTAAAGCAAATACTTTCAAAATTTGAAATAAAGGATTCAATTTCATTTTTAAATTGAAATTTGAAGTTATCTCATTGATCTCAGCAACTCTTTTGGCAAAGGCATTATCAAAAACTTTGCAGTCTTCTCTCCATCACCATTTTTTGAATACGTGACTCACAAACATTTGCTTTAATGGTGTCAACAAACTACAAATGCTTTGCAATGTTAGGAAGTTAGTTACAAACCTTGTGACACCCACTCACACAAGCCCTTGCCCCTTGCATAATCTCTCATCAAGATGAAAACCCAAGGGTGATTATAAATGTATTTTGTGATGTTCCTCGCATCTTCTACACCCAGTCTCACCCAATCAATTTTTCCCATGTCCTCCAAAAGAAGGTCAAGCTGATAGGCCAAATAGGGGTCCAAAAGAATGATGGATGTTTCTCTTGGAAAAATCTCTCGGTCACCATATATATTCTTGTATTGTCAATGACAACTTGCACCACATTCTCTATGCCCATGTCTAAAACAACCTCCTCCGACATCAAGCTCAAAGTTTCAAAATGTTAGTGTTTGGTAGCTTCAGGAGATATTTTCTCCTTAATTAAAGGCAAGCGGCCTACATATTGCAAATTATATTTTATATTTATATTTCTTGAATGAGGCCGACCCTTGTGAAGAGTTGCCTTGCTTGGAAAGAGGCACCTTACCTTGTATACAAAGAAGGTGATGCTCATTCTTACATCATCAATTATTATTCTGAAGTCATTCGCATGCCATCAAGGAGTTTGTACTTCTACAACAAAGTATAATATTGCTGAGTGCAGATCGATATCAAGGAGAGATTATTATCATTGTGTAGTTTGCATCTAAGATCAGTGCGACTTATTATTGCATCATATTGGCCTTGAGTTTGGCCTAAGGTGTAAAGTAGATTTCTGCTCTTTTATTCAATATATAAGTGATATATTTGTGGCTAGGTTTTTCTCCCTCAAGAAGGAGGGTTTTCCCAGGATAAATTTTGTGTTCTTTGTTCACTGTGTTGCATTTTCTGCTTATTCATTTCTGATCCTAAAACTAACACAAAATTCTTTACTTTGTTAAAGGCAACAATTGAATTCAAGAAAACTATCTTGCCATTGGAAGCCATCAAAAAATTGATAAAGGTGATCCTTCCATCTATCCACCCATCTAAGAGAATGGTCCATCCAAACTTTGACTACTTTTTTTGTTCTTCTAGAATTGAATTTGCATCTCAACATCTCACTTAAGTCTTTTGGAGAGGGAACCTTGTACCCTTTCCCTACAACTATCAATGTTGTCACAAAATTCTCCCAATATGAGCTCTTCACCACATTGAAAGGATGGCAATTGTAATACCAAAAGCTCACGCACACCTTATCTAGTTCCTAGTGCACTTCATTGTTCCACCTTGTACTTTGCAACAAAAGTTGTGCTTAAGTACATTTCTAGATACAAAAAAGCCTTGTGACTAAGCCATGTTGTAATGTCCCCTCCTTGTCTCTGATCAGTGGAGTTGTCCATTAGCCTATTCTAGAGTTCCTCTAGGCTAAGTGGAGTTTGGTAAGGAAACTCAGAGCTAGTTACTATGGAGGGTTTCAATTTTTCAAGCAGGACTTTCTATTTTTATCAAGGGCCCAATTCCATCACTTACTAATTAGAGTAAGTCACATTACTAATTAGTTTTTATGCCAGTTTGGTGTTTCGGAGTATTTACTATTTTTAGCAGTTGCTAAAAATAGTAAGTCTATTTCTAGTAATTGGTCTTGGCCAAGGCTACTTCAGCAGTGTCCTTTCCAGTTCAGGCGTTGGGTTTGTTAAGGTTTGATTTATTCATTTAACTCCCCTTATGTCTCCCTTGGGCGTCTCACTAAATAGGCATCTAGATTGCTTTTTGTTGCTTTAAAAACAACTTAAGTTATTGTACTAGGCACCAAGGTGCTTTTTATTGACCCTCCGACCCCTCAACTTAAGTTAAAGTAACTTTATAAGAACGACTTAAGTGAGGAATAACTTAAGTTGAGAGGTCGGCGGGTCATTAAAAAGCACCTTGGCGCCCAGTACAATAACTTAAGTTGTTTTTACAGCAACAAAAAGCAATCTAGATGCCTATTTATATTAAAAATATGGACAGAGAGAGATTAGGAGCATATTTAGCACACAATAATATTATCTCTTCATTTCTTCACACTCACATACATGGCTAATATATAGCCACATACATAGCCAAACAACCTCCTATTTAATAGGGAGGTGTTATAACAAATATCCTGGAATACCATTCACGAGTATAACACACTAACCATCCAAACCTATAATTCTAACAAACATGCGAACACTAACAATAGTTTTCCCAACATTCCCCCCCTTAGTGTGAACATGGTAATAACTCACACCCTTCGCCTGTAGTAAGCCCAACTCTTGTGGGTCATGATCCTGATTCAAAACAAAAGGCACCTCCCATCAACCTTTCATGGTTTTCACATAGGTTTACCACAAACCTGGACATGAACATGAACCCACTCATTCGTTCACCTCATGTGGTTTTTTGGATCCTCCCACAAACCCTTTCAAGATCCACGAACTGCATTATACTAGTGCTTTTGTTTATTACAATATTTTACACTAGGGGGTTAACATAAGAAAATAACCCACACATAGCAATTGTTGATGATCATGTCACTTGATCTCCAACAAAGGAAATTTTCACTACAACTGGAGATGAAATATTGATGTTATATCCCCCCTAGTGTGAAATTTCCAATTATTAAAAAGCATAGAAAACAAAAGCACACTTTACAATAGAAAATGAAATGCCACCGGAGCTAATAAGCGGCCCTATCGTTGGTGACTAACGAGAGGACATTGAGTGTCCTCCTTCCTCCGTTGCCTCTTGCCTTCAATCTTGAATTATTTAAAACACATATTCCTCATCACTAGGACATGACCACTCTTCATTACTGGCATATTCTTTCCAATCTATTTCTTCAGCCAAGGAAGCATGATGATCTAGTTTATCATCTAGTAGATCTTGTGCCCTCTTCTTGCAATTCAAAATTGCATGTCCTATTTCATTACAATAAAGCATTTGATTTTTCCTTTTGAAGAAATACTCTTGGATTTGTACTCTCCTTTTCTTGCTTTGTTATGTACAAACAAGACCTCTTCAGATTCAAAATCTTCATTATGATCAAGTAGAGTAGATATTACTCCTTCAAGACGTTACCTTGCTTAATGTGAACACCATTCCAGACATATATTTAGGCAAACTATTCAGAAGTATAGCTTCGGCATCATCATCTTTTACCTTCTCATTAATCCCAACTAGCTAATTTAGGACAGAGTGAAACTTACTGATATGATCTGCCATTTTTGTACCTTTTTCCATCTTCAATCCATACAATCTCTGCTTCAATGTTTTCTTGGCACTTTCTGCTTCAAATCCGAAGAGCTTGTTTAATGACTCCCAAATCTCTTTTGCTGACTTCGCAAAATCCACATGGTGTAAATATGCTTTTGATAAGCCGAGACCAATAGTTCCCAAAGCTTTCTGATTTTTGATATTCCACTTCGCAAGTTCATTTGCATCAGTTGGTATGACTGAGTTTGGTTTGACAACATCCTAAAGGTCCTTTTCTATCAAGTGTAGCTGCATTTTTACTTGCCAAGTATGAAAGTCTCTTCCTTCAAATTTCTCAATGAGAGTTATTTTTTCCATGATTACTCTTTTAATCAAAGGTGTCCAGCTCAACCGATAATGCACCTTGACTATAACACTTTGACACAAGGACAATTGATTTTCTAAAAAACAACAATACCACTATAATACTATTAAAACTTTATTTTAATTTCTAATATAGTTAGAAATCAAGTGTATTAAAACATAACTCTAAATATTGACTCTATAAAAGGAATAATTTTAACCGCTATGAAATTATCTAGGATGACAATAACCAAAACCCTAAATACGCCCACCTCTTAGCAAATTTGAGTCGTACATATCCTAAACATCTATGGATAAGCACCATTGCTTTTCTCACCCCTGTACAAGAATAACGGCTGCTAAAACAAACTCTGCTAATGCGAGCATCTTAAAACGCACATTCAAGCCAATGTGAGAAAGAGAACTGTAAATGAAGTCCGATCTGAATTAAGCAATGCCGATCAATGGAAATAAGAAGAGACACAGACTGATAGGGACTGTACGAGTGGATGAATGCAAATCACGATCCACAAGCATACAATATTTGGCAATGAATATAGTGAGCAATTACCGAGGGCAATGATAAATTGGCACACTGCTCAAAAAAACGTGAACACGGCTGCTCCATCAAGCCGATCCATGAAAAGACATCATGAAAGACTGCCAATCACTACGCAATGAACCATCCTTCGACTAACAAAAAAAAAACGCTGACTACAAACAATTCTCAATGCAGCAGCCAAGAAGATAGAATACAGGCCCGATCCAAACACAATCCCAGTGAATATGATGTGGCTGAGTAAACAAATCT
Organism: Sequoia sempervirens; assembly: GCA_007258455.2. Classification (NCBI taxonomy): domain Eukaryota; kingdom Viridiplantae; phylum Streptophyta; class Pinopsida; order Cupressales; family Cupressaceae; genus Sequoia; species Sequoia sempervirens. The sequence continues at coordinate 29,912,732 of VDFB02058242.1, forward strand.
AATCACAAAGCTTGCTCTGATACCATATTAAAAATATGGACAGAGAGAGATTAGGAGCATATTTAGCACACAATAATATTATCTCTTCATTTCTTCACACTCAATACACGGCTAATATATAGCCACATACATAGCCAAACAACCTCCTATTTAATAGGGAGGTGTTATAACAAATATCCTGGAATACCATTCACGGTACCTATAATTCTAACAAACATGCAAACACTAACAATAGTTTTCCCAACAATTTAGTGGGACGCCCAAGGGAGACATAAGGGGAGTTAAATATTTTATTAAAAATTAAGCTTATGAGGAGAAGGGTGTAGCTTTTGGAGGGAAAGTAATTTGAACTTGAGTTGCCCTAATTTCTCCTTGGCATTATATAACCTCATTTTGGGACTCATTTTGTTATCTCTCAGTTGGCTACATAACAGGATGCTGCTGGATTTTCTCCAAAGGTCTACTGCTGCGTGTCGAGGACGAAAACCCTCTTCATTGGGAGCTGGTTTCGGTGGTGAGAGACACATCCTAGCCGCATTTGGTGTGATTCCAACCAGCGGTCACCCTGTGCTTCACAGATTTCTGATTTCTCAGTGCTTGGCAAAGGAACGATGAAGATTTTTGAGTATTTTTGAGGTGATGATTTTGGGTTCTGGTGTGTTGAAGCGTGGTTTTCTTTGGGTTTGGTATGACATTGATTTTAAGGTGGTTTTCAGAGGTTTTAAAGCTGTTTTCAGAGTTTTCTGGAAATCATTTGGCCAGGGACAGAATTTAGAAAAAAGTTTGTAACTTCATTTTGGCACGTGATAGCGTTCTGGGTATTGTTTCTTTGGAAGCTCCTCTCCAAGGCGCCTCATCTCATGTATTCACTTGCATTTATTGAAGGAAGCCTGATTTTTCTAGGGCAGATCACCCAGCCTAGGGGGGCCACCCCTGTTGGTGATTTCTGGTGAATTTTCTGAGCATTCCGACCTGCTGTTGTATAGGTCTGTTTCTGCTCAAAACAGGGTTGGTTGAGCAGCATATTGTATTGAGTTTCAAGAGGTTTTGGTGGCTTTCAAGCTGGAGATTGAATGTTGCAAATCTGGAACTAATTGACTGCTGTTTGAAGACTTTCCAGGTCTGATCTGAACAATATCAAGTCTGATTTCTTGTATGAAAGTCTGATTTTCTGATATGTTATAAATGAAATATAATCTTGAAAGTTCAACCTAATTGCAAGCAAGTTCTTTCTGTATTTCTGTACTTTATGTTATCTATATCATGTATGCATGAAACAATGAATGGCATTGAAATCATCAAACAAACATCACCAAAAAACATTCCAATCAGCAAAACAGAAAAACAAAAAATCACGGGCAGTCATTACACATGCTTGAACTGGATAAAGTGGATGTGCATCTTATGCATGGACCATGACTAGAACCTGCAATTTGTCATATCTATCTCCATTTCCACTACCAAATCAAAATTTATGGTTGTTCCTATGGCTACTTGTACCCTCGCCCTCTCTAGTTTCTTCTCATCTAACAATGTAAGAGTTACCCACCTCTATTTGGCCTCTTCCATGGTTTTTTCACATGGCTTGGCATAGTGCCGAAGAATGTATGCAACATGGTACTTGAGGCAATTGATGCCTCCAATAAGCTTCCTCTTGCAGAAAAGACAAATCACACTCCCTTAGATCAGTTTGAGGGTGGTATATTTCCAAGCAGTGTCATAGGTTCCAACAAGACAACTTCCACTTGCTAATGTTGAGCTTGATGTAGAGGTTGACACCATTGTATGCTAACTTGTATGGTGTTTAAAAATTGCAATTTGAACACGAAAATTTAAATAAAATTCACATAAAATGTATTTCAAACATAATTAAATAGCAATGGCATTGATTGATTTAACCAAAATAATCATTTTTTTGACCCTCAACAGTAAACCCTGTGTAAAAGGGGAAAAAACAAGCAATTTTGCTTATAAAAATTATAGCATAAATCAAAAATAAAAATAAGAAATCAAATTCAATGCATGTAAAATTGTGAATCATGTTTATAAACCTCATATCAACATTTTAGAAAGAATCTATATGCTTGGAAAAAAGAGAAAAAACTAACTTGCAAACTTGAAATTCCTCAAATCCAACTATAAACTCACTCCAATTCACTCAAATGTTGTGTGACGAAGATGTGTGGCCATGTGGATTTAAAAAGAAGTAAATTTAGTGTTTTCTCAGCACAAAATCTACATACAAACTGCATCTGCCAAGTTTCAATGTCTAACTTGCCAATTACTTGTGAGTATTGACAATGTGTTCGGCTCTAAAACCTGTAAATACTTGCTCAACTAAGACTCGCAAGTTAAAAGTGTAAAAACTAACCTAGCAAAAATCCTATGAGCCACTTGTCAAGTAGTTGAACTGTGAACAAGTACGCAAAATTCCATAGCACAAGTTTATTATGTCTACACAGACATGATTCAGCTGCATCTTGGCCTCTCTAAGTCTAATGAACTAAGCCACCTGTTCTTGTGAAATATCTTCTATAAATGTAAAGATGCTATTTACTAGTACAAAGTGCTGTTCGTTCTTATAAGTGTGTGAGAATCATACTCACTCAAACCTCATAATATGCATTTGTTTGGCAAAAGTTCCTTACAGTTCAATTTTTCAGATTATTGAAAACAACACTTTCAAACTTCAGCTGCCAGAAGAGAAATACAAAGGCCACAAACTAATCACCTACACATATTCCAGACAAATCTGTATCCAAAACACAATTGATCTAGTAGCAAAGACCATCACCAACGTATGATCTTGGTCCCAAACATAACTTGAGGACTCAAATATGTTATGAATGGAACAGAAATAAAAGAATGATAAGGGCGCAAATAACAATTCTCAAGGTGCTTAACAAAGAAAGTACAAACAGAATAGTAGGCCAAGCTAGAACTATAATGCAAACTTGTATTCTGCAAAGTTTTAAGTTTATAGAGCAATTCAAGAGGTCGAATGTATATGCCTATCCTTCAGCATGAATAGAGGGATAGATGACTATGATGCACTAATATACAAGTGTGGGATGATAGTGTAAATATATATTACACATAGGATAGTGTTCATCCTAAGTGTAATATTGCACCTTATTAAGTTTATTTAGGATATTAGGAAATATTTAATTTCCCTCACCTAGGTAGCTAATAATGATGTGTACACCTTGACTTGAGGTACATAAGTGTCATCACTACCTTGTCAATCCTTGAACAATAATAGTTAGGTGCCACCTCTATTTAATCAAGGGCACCTCTATCTCAATTAGAATAAGTTAACTCAACTCCTAATTAGGAGTGATTGAGAGTCAACTCACGGCCTCTTAGATCGGTGACTTCCTTGAATCATGCATCCAAGAGGCCTATATATTTGTACTTTGATCTTTGTAATTTGCTCCACCATATTGAATACAAAATATATTTATTCTTCATCTGGATTTGTGATATTCATATAGTCATGGACATGATGTCTTAGGTATTTGTTGTGTATGGCAACATCTAACATGGCATCAAAGCCATGATGTCCTAGGATTAGTCTTTTCCTAGGTAATGTTAACATATCTAGAGAATGTTGGAGTTATTATGAGCTCACCTTTATCTCTAAAATTGTCAGATTGGCTAGGATCCACTATCAATTTTTCTAGTCTGGACAATGAAGAGCTTGCTAACATGTAGCTAGGGTTTTGTTTTGGTTTTTGCAAGACTCCTCTTAGTGAGAAATATACCTCACCATTGAGCCCAAAAGCATCAAAAATGCTAGAAATGACTATAAACTTGATATGGTTTCAGTTTGTCCTCTAAGTCCCCTAGTGGATTTGTTCTAGTCTGCACAAAGTTTGAGGAGATACAATTCATGCAATCTACATATAAGATTTAATATGAGGTCATTCTTTTGTTGGCTTTGATAGATTTAGGGTAGCTTTTCAAGTACCATCATCATCCTTTTTCAAGATTTTGGGCTCTCTAAAGGTTGAGAGGCTTTTTCATACTACAAATCTATGACACTTGTAACATTACTATACTATCTAACCTTACCACTACCATCCATCAAGGGTAATACATGGACAAATATGTCATCTTCAATACCTATCATTTGTTATCATCCAACGTACCAACTCTGACTGCATTCACACAATCAATAATCAAAGGCCCCTCTTCGGCCATTCATGATCCTTACCATGGTTGTATGCATCATAATGCCTAGGAATCTAGGATATTCCTTTGATCTACGACATTCACTATGGGAATCAATTTCCAAATGTGTAAGGAGTAGATCCGCTTGGTGCACAAGTAATTAGCATCATACAATATGTATTGGCAACAAATTTGAGCCACATTACACACCCTTTTCCTAACCCCTTTCCTAAACTAAAGGCATCTCTATAAAATCTAACATGGTATTTACCTTTATTAAAGCCATGTACGAGGCTTTCATAGTAAGTAATGCCTAAAGTTTAGGAAGATGTTTTGGTCTCTTTTAAGTGCCATTTTTATGTAACACTACCTAAACTTTACATTAAGTGTGTGCATTCCATAGAGTTTAAAGAAATCCCTTTGTTAAGTACATACTATACCTCTATGACATAGGTACAACTCTAAAATTTTGATTTTTCCTAAATACAATCAAAAGTTGAAATGAAATTTTAAAGTAGTGAGTGAGGCACTAGGATTGATTTTGTCATTTACTAATTATCTTGCCTTTAGTAATACATAGTACAATAGCAAGTACAAGCTTAGCAATTCCTAAAATATTATTTTTTCAATGTTGGAGTCTTCCTAGACAATATTCCTCGTCAAGGTTCTTTGGCTCTTTATAAGCACTTGACAAAAACAAGCATATCTTTGCCCCAAATGTCAACTTTTACGTATTATAAGCAGCAAAAAGCTCTCATTGTAAATGCACTAATATAAAGTGCCAACAATTCGGGCATGTTTGCAAACATGTTTTCAAGAATTTTATTTCACTCTTCTATTATCCTCTTCGACAAAGGGAACTATTGGTCCTAGAGAGAGGATAAAAAATCATTGTCTTGAGCAAGATCTACTACCCTATCTCCACAAATATGTCCTTGGGCCAAGTGACCATGAATAGAAATGTGTTTGGTTAAACTGAAACATGGTCTACAAACTAATGTTTTATAGTTTATGAGAATGTCTTATACCACATAAAGCACACTGAATGCCTCTTCGCTACTTAGACAGTCATCTAATAGTTGTATGGAGACAATTAACCTTTGCCTCAAAGTGATGTTCCCTTAAAATACCTTGCACATGTAGATGAAACTAAAATACCAAACAATCCTCCCCTTGGTGATCCACATTCATTCAAACTCACAGCACCAATGTGAGCAACTTGTGAGATAAGCAATGTAGTCACATGACATATGCTAAGATTCCACCTTCACATTTTGCTTCTACAAAATTCAATGTGCTTCACTAAGGGCTTCCAATGATTCTTTGCATCACAATATATCATGGGATGAGCAATGTAGTCATATGGCATGCATTGAGATTCCACCTCCACCAACTACTTCTTTGGCACTTGTTCTATATTAATTTCCAAATGGTTCTTGGCATTCATCTTCTTCAATTAGGTCTAGTACTCTTGATCTAATCTTGGCACCACTCAACACCAACATAGGGACTGAAACACAATTTCCAAAAACATGCATTTTGCGTTTTCCTTCCTCCTTCATGGATTGGGAAGATCTTCTAAATGCACCTATAGGTATATTTCTTCCCAAGGGAAGGAATGTTATCTGACAAGCATGGATCTTCATCAACTTGCAATATCATTCTTTCTTCACTAATGCAAGAGACAACACATCTAGGTTGGCTACCTAGTCTCTCTCTTCCTTTTCTCTCTTTGGAGCCAAGGGGGTTTTCTCTCTTTCTTTGGGAGCTTCTATCATTGTACACTGGTACCTAAAATTGCCTCATTGTAGGGACCTATTTCTCTTTCCTCATAAGTTACACTAAATGGGGATGTTTGGTGTACATATTATATTTCACCTAGGATAGTATTTATCCTAAGTGTAGTTATGCATCTAGTTAATTAAGTAAAATTAGGGTGTTCAAAATATTCTATTACCCTTACCTAGGTAACTAATAATAACATACACGGGTACCTAACATTGCCATATTGTAGGGACCCATTTCTATTTCCTCATAAGTTACACTAAATGGGGGTGTTGGTGTAAATATTCTATTTCACCTAGGATAGTGTTATCCTAAGTGTAATTATGCTTCCAGTTAATTAAGTAAAATTAGGGTGTTCAAAATATTTAATTACCCTTACCTATGAAACAGATTGATTTGAAAATCTTCGATATATTGAAAAGAAGCAAAATTGCTTCATATAAAGATTACAAGAGAGGATGTTTCTAAAACAGAGAGTTTCTAAAATAGAAACATCATCAAAGAAAGAATAGAAGGAAATCAAAGAAACAAATCTAAACAACTAGTTTACAATATTTACAAGATATTGACCATTAATTAATAACTAAACATTATTTTAATACCCTCCCTTAATGGTCAATCTATCAACTACACCAAGATGCCCCCTAAATTTGACAAACTTATCCAGGCTCGGACACTTGGTGAAAATATATGTAGTCTGATACTCTGTTAGAACATACTACAATACTATTGATCCATCTTCAACAAGCTGGCAGATGAAATGACAATGAAGTTCAACATGCTTTGTCCTTTCATGGAAGACTGGATTTTTGGCAAGTTTCAGCACCCCTTGATTGTCACAATACAAGGGAGAAGGCCTTGCTTGAGACATTTACATGTCCGAAAACACCCTTTAAAGCCAAACTGCCTCACAAGCTGCTTTAACAGTTCCCCGATATTCAACTTCAGTTGAGGAAAGAGCCACTGCCTGTTGCTTCTTGCTGGTCCATGTAACTGCACCTGTACCCAAACTGAATACATACCTTAAAATAGACTTTTATCATCAACAAAACCTGCCCAATCTAAGTCTGTCTAGCCAATGAGCTTAGGATCTTTGCACCTTCCATACAGAATGCCAAAGTCGGAAGTGCCTTTCACATATTGCAGCACACGCTTCGCTGCAACCCAATGTTCTGCTTTAGGGGGCTGTCATGAAGCAAGAAATGTAGCTCACTGCAAAACTGAGATCAAGTCTAGTAGCAGTGAGATAAATGAGGCTGCCTACTAGTTGCTTGAATGCGAATTCATTTTCCATAGGAAAATCTAATTTTGCTGATAGTTTGAGCCCTTTCTCCATAGCTATTGATGCAGGTTTGCAGTCACTCATTCTGAACTTATCAAGCAAACTGCAAGCATACTTGGACTGAGAAATGAAGATGTTGTCAACTGTCTGCCAAACCTCAACACCAAGACAATAATGAAGAAGTCCCAAATCTGTCACGTCAAATGATTGACTGAGATTGTGTTTTATCTCCTCAATCAAGTGTTTTGAACTGCCAACAATGATAAGGTCATCAACATAGACAACAAGCACAAGGATATCATCACCAAACCGTTTGACATACAAATTTGAATCAAAAGGGCTCCTCTGTAAACCATGATCAATAAGAAACTTATCAATTTTCATGCACCATGCTCATGGAGCCTGTTTGAGGCCATAGAGTGCTTTCACGAGCCTGCAAACTTGGTGTTCTTTACCAAGAAGCTTGAAACTAGAAAGTTGTGTCATATAGACTTCCTATAGATCCCCATTGGGAAACACACTCTTGACGTCCATTTGATGGACTTTCCAACCAAACTGAGTTGCAATAGCGAGGGCAAGCCGAATAGTACTCATCTTGGCTGTAGGAGCAAAAGTCTCCTCATAATCAATGCCCTATGTCTGTGAGAACCCTTTGGCTACTAACCGAGCCTTATACTTGTAAAGGGTTTCATCAGCCTTGTACTTAACTTTATACACCCATTTGCAGCCAATGGGCTTCTTCCCAGGTGGAAGATCATAAAGGACCCAAGTATTACTCTTCAGAAAGCTATGATGTTTAGCTTCCATAGCCTGTTCCCACTCAGGTATGCTTTTAGCCTCGGAATATGTTTGAGACTCAAAGACGCTGTGTAGATTGGCCATGAGAGCAAAATTAACAGTATTCTGCTACTTGCTCTTATTCCCAACAGTTCTACCCTCAATCAATTCATCATCATGAAGATCACTAATGGTTTTAGCATAACATTTAAGCCAGAGAGTAGAAATACCAATATCTAAAATGGGAGGAACAATATCACCAGGTGTGGCTGGTACAGAATCAGCTAGATCAAGATCCAGATTGTCCTGAGGAGGGGCAAGTGGTGGAACATTTTGTTGAGGTGGCTGCTCAAGTGCAGAATCCCTCCCATCAGGTGGACTCAGGGGAAGACAAACACCCAATTCAGAAGCAATCAGAGGTTGTTCTTCAAGATTCACAAAAGTAGTAGATAGAAAGAAAGGCCCAGTAGTTTCATCAACCACAACATCACAACTGAAGATTAGACAATCTGAATCTATATCAATCAGTCTATATGGTTTATGATTCTCATTGAAGCCAGTGAACATGAGTTTCTAGCTTTTGGAATCCAACTTAATGCGCTTGATAGTCGAAATCCAAACATGAGCAGTAGAGCCAAAATCTTTCAAGTGGCTGATTTTAGGCTTTCGTCCAAACCAGGCTTCTTCAAGAGTCATCTTCTTAGCCACATGAGTAGGAGACCAGTTCAAAAGATAGACTACAATATAAACTGCTTCAGCCCATAATTTCTTAGGAACATGTCTATGCTCCAACATAGAACAAGCCATTACAATAATGGTGCAATTTCTACATTCTACGACACCATTTTGCTAAGGGGTGTAAGGTGTGGTAAGTTGGCACTTAATGCCATGTGCAGCACAGAAATTGGAAAAATCAGTAGAACAAAATTCCCCCCCATTATCAGACCTAAGAGTAACTATTGGAGAACTAGACTCTTTTTCAACTAAGGCCTTATATTGCTGAAATATATCAAACACATCTAATTTGTTTTTCAAAAAATACACCCACATTTTTTTGCTGAAATCATCAACAAATAATAAAAAATACCTGCAATTAGTAACTGAAGGAGTATTCATTCGACCACATAAATTAGCGTGAACCAACTATAATACCTTGGAAGCTCGCCATGAGTCTCAATCTGAGAATGGAGTCCAGTGCTGCTTTCCAGCCTGACAAGCCTCACATACTCCTTGATTCTAAGTCTGAATTGCAGGTAGGCCACCAACCAAATCATCTCAAGATCGCCGAAAGAGATATTGCATATTCAGGTGCCCATAACATTAATGCCAAAGGCTGTTGATGGAAGTACTCCTGGCTGCCATAACGTGCTCTTGAGAATCACCAGAATCAACAAGTCTATATAGACCATGATCCTCAAGTCCCTGAACAACTATAGTACAAGTCTCTCTATCTACAATGTTGCATGTGTGTATGCTGAAAACAATATCACGTTGAGGAGAGTGAGTCATAATCTGACTAACAGAAAGTAAGTTCAGCTCCATGCCAGGTACGAAGTATACATCGAGAAAAATTAAATTTCTCCCTCCAGAATGAATCTGTACATTGCCCTTTCCGACAACAGTATACTCTTCGCCTCCTCCAAAGATAACAGAGTCTTTGAAGGGTGTGTACTCAATGAACCATTCCTCGCGATGAGTGAAATGTCGAGAAGCACCTTAATCAATATACCAGGCAAAAGATTTCACAGGATCTGCTGGACTCTTGGCCATAAAAGCATAGAACGCAAACTCCTTCTGCTCAATGTGTTCTGCAACATGGGCTTTGGGTTTAGACTCTCCTTGCTTGTTCTATTTAGAAGCCAAGCGTTTCCGGAAATCTTTCTTCATGTGACCATACTTATGACAATAGTCACACTGAACATTCTTCGTGGAAGAATCATGGGATTGCGCTTAACTGGTCTGCTAAGAAGGCTGATTTTTGCCTTTATTCTTCTAAACGGTCTTGGCAGGAAATCCCTGCTCTGTGGAGTTCTAACTAGCACCGCTACCGAACTGTTGTTTCCAACGATCCTGCTGCAGAGGTATGGTGCAAAGATCTAAAAACTTCAAATCAACATTAGCTGAAGTAATGTTGAATCTCAATAAAGTGCTCGTAAGATTTTGGTAGACCTTTCAAAGTGATGACTACCATATCTTCTTCCTCCATTTTCCAACCAATAGCGTCTAGCTGATCACGGATGTCCTTGATTTTTGTCAAGTGCACCTACAAAGTTGTCTTCTCATCCATCATGATGGAAAACAGCATGTTCTTCAGAAAGAACGCACGGCTCTTGTCGAATGTTTCATGAAGATCTTTCAGAAGATCCCAAATTTCTTTCGCTGATTTTCCAAACGGTACTTGAGGTAGCTAGTCATCAATGATAGGCAGTTTAATGAGCATCACAGCTTCACGATTTTGCTCACCAAACTTTTCTTGATCTTTATCTCCCAATGCAAGTAGGGTCTTTTTGCCCAGAATAATCTGGTCAAGGCAGTGAAATTCAAAAATTGTCACCATGCGTTGCTTCCAGGTGTTGTCGTTGTGGTCGTTAAACTTCTGACTGCCTTCCAACATAATGTGTGACAAAGAGGCCATTTTGCAAAGACAAAAACTAATAGAAAATAAAAAAAATAAAAAAAAAAGGTATCAAACGCCTCAACTCAGAAATCTAACACTATAAAAATGGCACAAAACCCAAGGTCGCCCCTGTTAGAGTAATAAGTTATTTCACTTAATTAATTTAATCATATTGGTTAATTAATTAAGTCACTTATCACTTTAGTTTTACTTAAGCTAAACTTAGGCACATTAATAATTAATTATTATTAATTATTAAGTGTGCACACTAGGGTTTCCTTTTAGGTTTTGATCTCCTTTCATAAGGATTGATCTCTTTGTAATTATTCAATTCTTGTTTTATGCATTTTTGCTTCACGGGCAAGCAAAGCACTATTCTTGTGTTTTTGGTATCTCTTCTATGTGACAACTTATTTGCTTGTAGGTGTTCACTGAGTTCTATAAGGTTGTATTTCTCAACTTCAACATGGTATCAGAGCTTCAAATCTGCCGCTTCCTGTTCATTTTTTTAGGGATCATGTCTTGAAAGTGACATTTTTGTGCATCTTGAGTCAAATTGGACCTCACCACTGCATCTGGAACACTCAAATCAGTCAAGATTGACCTTTGTTTCGTCAAATTTGGATTCACAGCGTTAGATCTGCGAGGGTTTCAAGTTTATAAAGGTTTCCAAATCCAGAGCGTACCTGCAATTTTGGAGCGTTTTGAGCCCAAACGGACCTCACCATCGTGTTCAAAGCGCCCAAAAACCCCAAAATCGACTGTCAAATCATCGAAATCAGACACAGTGACTTTGAGAGGCAATTTTTTTCCATTTTTGGGTCGTAAGGCCTAGTATGGCACGCAATCTGAGAAAATAATTAAATAAACTAGTGATAGAAGGCACCACCGTTAGTTAACCGCTAGCAGTTAATGCTAGCGGCTAGCCAAACCACCAGGCTTAACCCCCAAACCCTTTTGGAGCAGTTTTGGTATTTTGGCCATAACTTTCGCATACGAACTCAGATTTTTGAAAACAAGAAATCGTCAGAAAGTTGGTTCCGGGAACTATCCAATGGTGCAGATTTGATTTTTTGGTTTTTCCTTTTTGATGCTTTTTTCGGCCTCTGAAGTCAGAAGTAGCTGTTTTTAGTCCGAGAGGCATAACTTTTGACTCCGGACTCCGTTTTTTGCCATTCTCGCGGCATCGGAAAGTTGACTTCGCCCTCTACACAAATCTCAGACTTGATTTTTCCAGAATTTTTACCAACTATCTGATTTTTTGTCAGATCTCAGCTTTTGCTTTCTTGGCTATTTTCTTGGGAAACGTGCAATTCAAGTTTTTTTTGGAGATCAAAGAAAAAAAAAAATTGTATTGAGAATATATACTGTTGTTTTCATCATGGATTCACATAATATGGTATCCCTTACTCCATTCAACTACTTTGGTTGGAAAAAACAAATGGAGATTAATTTGATGCACAAAGGGTTGTACAGGGTGACCATGGGTACAGAAGTTGAACCTACAGGTGCTACTGAAAAGAGAAAGTGGTTTAATAGGTGTGATGAGGCTTTTGGTACTTTATGCTTTGTCTATTTCTCTTGATCTTCTTTTCCATATTGAATCTTGCACTACATCCCATCAAATCTGGACTACTTTGGAGTCTTTGTTTGGGAAGTAAGATACTATGAGAGGGTTTCAGTTGGAGAATGAGCTTATTGGCTTAAATCCTAGGGATTTTGATAGCATCCAGGAGTTCTTCACAAAGCTTAAGTCTCTCAGATTATAGCTTTCACAGTGTGGTAATCAGAAGTAAGACTCTCAGTTGATATTGTCCATTCTTTCTAAGCTTGGACCAGATTATTCAGTTTTTGTATCTACCTTTTATTCCACTAGGGATGCTTTTGGTACTTGGTTTACTATGCCTTCCTTCGATGATTTTTCTTCTTCTCTCACTCAGGAGCAGGCCAAGTTGGCTAGCATGGGCAAGTTGAAACCTTCTACATCACAGGCACTTATTGCGTCACATGAGCCCAAAGATCAGAAGGCTTCTACAGGAAAAGGCAAGAAATAGAAACATAAGGATTCCAAATCTCATGAGCAGCAAAAGGAGTCCTCAGATTCATCCTCCTCTTTTAAGGGGAAATCATCTAAGAAGGAGAAGGTAACATGTGCATATTGCAAGAGGGAAGGACATGCAGAACATAGTTGCTATAAGAAGGACATTGATGAGCTGAAGCATCTTCTTCAGAAACATCAGATTGATTTGCCTTCTAGGATGTCTGCATCATCTCCTTCCCCTCATCCTTCTTCTTCAGAGCAGCATGACAGGGGCACAATTGGTTTACATACTTCATCAGATATGAAGGGACATGCTCTTTGTGCTTATTCAGGTCTTGGATCAGGGAGATGGCTTCTAGATTCAAGAGCATCTCATCATATGGCATCTTCACAGTCTATGTTCACTTCCTTTGAGCCTTGCACTATGTCTCCTATTTTGATGGGAAACAATAGATACATGAGTGTTACAGGGAAGGGGTCTATTAGTTTTGGGGACAACACTTTTCAAGATGTCTTGTGTGTTCCTCATATGACGAACAACCTTCTTTCTGTTAATGTTATGGCAGCTTCGGGTTCATCCTTCCAGCCCCGAATGAAGACATAAATTAATATAGCCTATCGGCTATTTATTTATATGTGATATTTAATGTGAAGGGGCGCTTCACTTGGCAACAATATAATTTCTAAAAGGGCCGACCTTCCTTGTAATTCGCATCTTTTATTTTGTAATTATATTTTTGTATTATGGCCGACCTTGCTCTTGAAGAGGTGCGACCTCTTTCATACAATGTATAAATACAAGTTCATTTCCATCCATTATTATCAAGCAAGTTCGAGACATTACTTCATTCAAGAGCGAATTTCTTCAAGAGCAGGTTGCGAATTTATTCAAGGGCAGAATTAGATTTCAAGGAAGCACAGATTATTATCTGTCATTGCATCTAGTATAGGTGCTGAATATTGGCCTTGTGATTGGCCTCATTGTAGAGAGAATTGTTGCCACTATTTATATATATAAGAGAGATCTTTGTTGCTGGGTTTTTCTCCCTCAAAAGGAGGGTTTTCCCAGGGTATCTGCTGTGTTATTGTCTGATTTTGAATTAATTTTCTGTGCATTAAATCTGATCGTGAAAATTTACATGGTATCAGAGCGGGTTTAAGCAAAGATCAGATCAGATTTGGTTATGCATTCTGAAAGGGGGAAGACAAACATAGGTCTGAATAATAAATAGTCTACGCACCATAATTGGAATCATGTCATATACTGTCAAGGTGTTTACAGTTATAAGTATAGTTGGAGACCTGTGAAGGATCGAGCATGAGTGGTGCAGAGAAGTTCAATGTAGGGGTTGCATTATTCACGTTGGCAATGATGCAAGCTTCCATTCAAAATGTGTCTGTTGTTATAGTCGGTTTCCGCTCTATCCTTCATCAGTACAGAAATGTCAAGGACGCATTCTCCCAGGCGGCACTTAACAGATCATATCTCGAGTCTGGTTTCTCGATGGGTCTAGAAGTTGACACCATTTCTGAAGGCTTGCTCGAGGTTATTTGAAGGCTCAAACCGGCTCGGCTTCCCCCCCGATTATTCTCTATAGGCATGTTCGTGTATGCATGAGTCTCACATTGAGATCTTCCATTGTGACAACATCCTTAGTCACAATCAATGCTGGGCGCATTCTATTTTTTGTGCTAAATTGAATCTTTCGTCACTCGATCCAAGCCACAGCCGAGACCCTTGGTACAGCGAGAGGTCGGGTGTAGTGAATGTCGTCATCTTCAAGCACCTCTGTGGTCCAAGTCAATATAATAATTGTCAGTGGTCTGGCATACCGTGTCCTATTGTGCATGAGTATAGTGCGCTGGATTAAATATCGGATTGGAAATTATCGGGCCTCATCATATATTTAGAAATCGCCCAGTATTATTAATGGATCTGAAATTTGGGCAATGCTATGATTAGAAATATAAAGTGGAACAAGGGCACTATGTGATACAGGCAAAATTTCCATCATTGTTCCTGTCGAGTAAATGAAATCAAAAATTTTACTTGATGTCGTCAGGTGGCCTGTGAATTTATTTCCTTGGAAAACAGATGAAATGTAAGAGATAATATGATTTCGAGACACTCTGCACGAGGAGGAGAAGAAGATCTCGAATCCTTGAAGGATTTCCGTCATTCTACGCAAAGCCGTGATGGCTTCAGATGGCCTTCCCACTCTCGCTCCTTCCAATGTTTGTCGGACCAAAGCCTTGTGTGGAAGGCAGTTGATTGTGATTCAGTAGGAAACCACTGCCAAAGTGGAAAACAAAGATTAAGCACTGTACAGGTTCAAGATATTGGAAGGTTCCAAGAGCATCATCATATCTGCTCATGTATGGTTGTTGTTCTTTCAATAATATGAACTGCAGTGCGGTAAAGAAAGATATCAGTGTGCTTGGAGAGACCTGAAAAATGTTTTATTGCAGCAATTAAGGAAATTCCAATTTCAATGAGATAAGTACTTCCTTCTTTGAATTCTAGGGTAAAATTCAGTCTGTTGTAGTTGTGCAGATCTGATAACGTTTGTTTGATCATGTTTTCTCTTGAATTGTGATCCAGTGGATAAGATCATTTGGTGTCACCTTCATTCATCGTGTGTTGCTAGTAAGTGTGTTGCATCTGTTTCATAATATGGTGGGTTGCAGCAGGAAACAAAGTGCATCGTAAATTTGAACGGTCAAAGACCATGTTCAAATTTAACCTTGCCAGGGGCCTGTGTTCAAGCCGTGAAGGTTGTGAACTAATCTGAGCGCAAGAGCAGCGTATCTTACTGTGTCCTGTAATTGTATCCATTAGAATATTTAAAGAAAGATGAAAAGAGAACGACAATCTCGATTGTGAAAGGTTGATCACATCGATATCACTCTCTGTGTACATGATGATGCCTTGAGAGGCCTGATCCTATATGCTGGCTGCATAAAGCATCTAAGAAATCTGAGTTGAGCAGATTATCTTTTGGTTGTACTGAGATTAGCATTCTCGAGAGGAGTAAAAGATGGAAGAAAGATATATCAGAATTCAATAAAGATAAGTTTCTTTATCCCTTTATTCTGATCCTCTAATTTTTGCTACTTATAGGTTTATTTCTTTAGTCATGATTTTAATACTCTTATGTGTTCATGCTATAACTTGTCATAGTAAACCTTGTATGATTCTAGCCTTGATATTTCTTTGGATAGTTATAAACTGTTAGTAATCTCTCCTTAAATCGCTTCCAGGACGGATCGAGGAGCAAGAAAGTAATGAGAGATTGCACAAGGAGGAAGAGCTTCAAGCATCTTGTTAGGAAGTGATGCCGACCAAAGAAATGATCAAGCATGAAGTCACAACTTGCAGCCATAAGTCTGAGTTGGTGGCTAGAGGGAGTTCACTTCTAGAAGTATTCTTTGCAATCTCTGAAGCAGGGATCAAGAGGGAGTTTTGTAACTCACTGAGAAGAAGTGAAGATTACTGTATTGCAAGGCTAGGTGCTAAATCCTCAAAGGGTCTCTTCAGTTACTGAGATCAGAATTGCTCAAAGACTATCATCTGGATTTGATATTGGTAGCTCCACAAACCTATTCAGAATAGAGTGATCTGCTATGAGGTCGAGGAGGTCTACCTTGAACTCTCTACAATAGCAGAGGTGTGCACTGGAAAACATTTATCTAAGGCAAGTGTTGCAGACAATCTTGGGCGAAGAGGTCAACAGGTTGATGCAAGTGCTTAAAGATTCAGAGGGAGCTTGCTGAGCCTAAAGAAGATGGTAATCTTGTTGCAGCAAAGCATATCTTGAGATACTTGCGTGGCACAGTTGGATATGGATTGAGATATTCTTTAGGTTGGATCTGCTATGATATCCTTGTGCAGCAGGAAGTAATCATCTGTAGCATTGAGTACAGCAGAGGCCAAGCTTATTACAGCTTGTGTGGCAGCTCAAGAAGCAGTGTGGCTTTGTAAGCTCCTTGCAGGATTGTTTGGACAATCAATGGAGCCTACTATCATTCATTGTGATAATCAGAGTTGTGTGAAGCTTTCTGTCAATCCTGCATTCCATGACAGAACCAAGCACGTTGAGATCAAGTACCACTACATGAGAGATATGGTACTGCGGAAGGCTGTACAGTTGAGGTACATCAGCACTGATGAGCAGACGGCAGATATTCTCACCAAGCCTCTCGCCAGGATAAAGGTTGTGTACTTTCGAGACAAGCTTGGTATGGTGGAGAATCCAGCCTTGACTAAGAAAGAGTCTCAATATCGTGAGCCTGTTTAATGAGTTCTTCTCTGTGAGAGAAGTTCGAGGTGAAATCCCTTGTTAATGCATTTTCCTCTGAGACGGAGGAATTTGAGGTGCAAGCCCTTGTTAATGCATTTTCCTCTAAGACGGAGGAATTTGAGGTGAAAGCCCTTGTTTCCACCCTCTGAGCTAAGTCATGGTGGATGTCATGTGTGTGACTCCATGACATTTTTTGTACTTGTGTTTCACCCTCTGAGAGAATCATGGTGAAAGTCACGTTGAGGTGACAACATCACGCAAGTGATGAACACTTGTACTTACCATAGTATGGTTGTAGCCATTATGGTTGATATCGTGTTGAGGCGATATCTAATATCACGCTGAGGTGATATTCTTCTTTTCACATTTGGTTGTAGCCAATGTGATGGGCATCATGTTGAGGTGATTTGTCTTGAGCAGCTGGAAGTTCTCTCCCTAGCTGAGAGGGAGTGTTAATGTTATGGCAACTTCGGGTTCATCCTTCCAGCCACGAATGAAGACATAAATTAATATAGCCTATCGGCTATTTATTTATTTGTGATATTTAATGTGAATATACGTGATATTTAATGTGAAGGGGCGCTTCACTTGGCAACAATATAATTTCTAAAAGGGCCAACCTTCCTTGTAATTCGCATCTTTTATTTTGTAATTATATTTTTGTATTATGGCCGACCTTGCTCTTGAAGAGGTGCGACCTCTTTCATACAATGTATAAATACAAGTTCATTTCCATCCATTATTATCAAGCAAGTTCGAGTCATTACTTCATTCAAGAGCGAATTTCTTCAAGAGCAGGTTGTGAATTTATTCAAGGGCAGAATTAGATTTCAAGGAAGCACAGATTATTATCTGTCATTGCATCTAGTATAGGTGTTGAATATTGGCCTTGTGATTGGCCTCATTGTAAAGAGAATTGTTGCCACTATTTATATATATAAGAGAGATCTTTGTTGCTGGGTTTTTCTCCCTCAAAAGGAGGGTTTTCCCAGGGTATCTGCTGTGTTATTGTCTGATTTTGAATTAATTTTCTGTGCATTAAATCTGATCATGAAAATTTACACTTTCCATTTATCAGATCACACATGGAGGCAATGGGAGATTTGTGGAGTTCACACCTGATTCTGTTATCATCAGAGACTTGGAGGGTAGAGAGGTTATTGCTACTGGGGTGGTGGATCACTCATCTCGGTTGTATTCTTTTGCAGATTTTGCTTCTGATGGTGCTTATGTTCCTACAGCTGTTCATCACACTTCTAGTGTGAATCATCATTCAGAGGAGACATTTGGCTTCTTGAATATTGGTGTCCTCACTTTGGATCCAGTTCTTGATCCATCCATTCCATCTCCTCCACCTACTATTGCAGTTGTTGATACCTCTATGGCTACTGATGTGGTTTCTTCTGTTTTAGTGCAACAGGACCTAGTTGATCATTCATCTTTGGAGGTTTCTCTTCAGTCTTCACCTACTTTGACTTCTTCATTGGTTGAGGTCACACCTGCTTCTGTGGAGACATCTTGGGCTACACCTGATTCACCTTCAGAGATTGCATTCATGAGGCTTCTTCCCTCTCACTTCTTTCAGGAGATGTGGTTTCTTCAGTCTTTTTGGAGCTACTTCATTATGGGGGGGCTATGTGGTCTCTTTCTTCCTCTCTTCTGGGGGGGTTCTTTCATGTATCTTTGTGATGGATGGTGTCCTTGGGGGGTCTTATGGAGTCCTCCATCTTTCATCACTTAGTTGTGTTTTGCATCCTATTTTGGGGAGGAGTTTTGTTCCCACGTGGTTTTCTCCTTTACCCCGTTTGGTTTAGTTTGCATTTTATTTGCTCATGGGTACCTAATCAAGCCTTGTTGCCGGGACCCATCTTTGCTTTCATGCATCTTTTCCTTAGTGTTTTAGCTACTTCCTAAATTCATCTTAAGGGGGGATGTTAGAGTAATAAGTTATTTCACTTAATTAATTTAATCATATTGGTTAATTAATTAAGTCACTTATCACTTTAGTTTTACTTAAGCTAAACTTAGGCACATTAATAATTAATTATTTATTAATTATTAAGTGTGCACACTAGGGTTTCCTTTTAGGTTTTGATCTCCTTTCATAAGGTTTGATCTCTTTGTAATTATTCAATTCTTGTTTTATGCATTTTTGCTTCACGAGCATGTAGAACACTATTCTTGTGTTTTTGGTATCTCTTCTATGTGACAAGTTATTTGCTTGCAGATGTTCATTGGGTTCTGTGAGGTTGTATTTCTCAACTTCAACAGCACCAAAGGTAGACACATGCACAAAAACCCCACAAGTTACAAGCAGGAAAAACACGTGTAGGTGAAAGACTGAATTTGACACCTAATAAAAGTTCGCACAGCCAAGAGAGTTTGAATAGTGCTCAAAATAAAGAAACCCAAGCAGTAACAAAAAATCAAATTCCCAAAAAATGCAGAAACCACGAGTAAAGAAGAAGGTAGGGTTTTGCTAGATAGCAACCAAACTTCAGAAATTGTGCATAAATTTTCTAGTCGCGGCTCAGGACAAACCAGAAAATAAAAACGTCACAGATCTCCAGTTCAAAAAACAAGCGCTAAAAATTCTTGAAACGTGATTTTTAGAACCCTCGCGTACACGCCAAAGCAATCAAAATGATCAAAAAATCGTGCTCCAGAATCACATGATTTTTACCAAAAAGAAATCACGGGATTTTTTGCTTAAAAACAGAACCTGCGTTTTCTAAAAAAACAGCGCGATTTGTAGACAAAAGATTGCGTTTTTCATAGACAGAAAACGCACGCCAGAGAGGGAAAAAATCGCCAATGATGATGCCTTCACACGATTTCTAGAAGAGTGCACCCAGAGAAACGAAAACCTAACAGGTTGCACAATTTCTAGAAGAGAAAAAGATAACGAATAGCCCCAAGAAAATATTCCCACTCTGATACCATGAAACAAATTGATTTGAAAATCTTCAATATATTGAAAATAAGCAAACTTGCTTCATATAAAGATTACAAGAGCGGATGTTTCTAAAATAGAAACATCATCGAAGAAAGAATAGAAGGAAATCAAAGAAACAAATCTAAGCAACTAGTTTACAATATTTACAAGATATTGACCATTTAATTAATAACTAAATATTATTTTAATAACCTAGGTAACTAATAATAACATATGTACATGCTAACTTGAGGTACACAAGTGCCATCGCTGCCTTATCAATCCTTGAATGATGATATTTAGGTGCCACCTTTGTCTCAATCAAATTAAGTTAATTCACCCTCCCCCACTGAGAGTGATTGAGATTCAACTCATGACCACATTTTATTACAAAAATAGCACACAAAAAGTTAACCAAGATTGCATAAAAATCTATAAAGAAATAAGGAGCAAAAGCATCCTTATATAGGATTACAAATATCTTATCCATAGAGGATAAGGATGGCAAATATCTTATCCACAAAGGATAAGGATAACAACGCATAGAATAAGATTGACAACTCATAAAGCAAAAAGGTAAATCTTAACCATAGAGGATAAGGATGACAAATATCTTATCCGCAAAGGATAAGGATGACAACTCATAGGAAAAATAACTAAAGTCAACACGACTTTATTAAAGAAGATTTCTAAAGTCTATCCTAAAAGCTAATTGACCATTACAATATAAAACATTACTTTAATACATTTCACTTCCTCGATTCATGCATCCAAGAGGCCTATATATTTGTACTTTACTCTTTGTAATTTGATTCATTATATCAAATACAAAACATCTTTATTCTTCATTTGGATTTGTGATTAATTCATAGAAATTAAGTCCTAAGTAAATTTGTTGTCTATAGGAAAATCTAACATGGGAGACAAAAGGGTATTATAGCATTTACAAGAAAAGCAATGCTTGCCTTCTAATGGTTTGTATGCTCTTTTGTCATTTTTTAGGAAATTTTGTTGAATAAGAAGAGTTGGTACTTTGAAGTTTGAAGTATGACCATGTTGCTTGTGAAGGTCCCAAAGCTCATGGTGAAGACATGTAGCATGGAGCAACACCTTTGTACCACAAAATGATCCAACTACCAAATCCTCATGGATCACTCACCTCTCCTTAAGAAGCAATGGTCACCATCGTGGTAAGTGTAGAAGATATGGAAAGTTGTTGGCAATTTGAGCTTCTATGAACCCCTTCCCTAAAGGAGGAGCTTGACCTTCTCTAATAATCTAGTAGATAGGAATCTCTTGGTTACTTGTGAATTTTGACTCTAATGTCAATGAATTGATTTGCTTTTGCATCATGCTGTAGTCAAAATTTCTCTTGGCTAGTCGAAGCTTTTATGCAACCTTTGGTGTATCCATCAAAGGTAGAAAGTAATGGTGAAAGAAATATGCATTGAACATGGGTATTACAATTAAACTAAGTTACCGATTCGTCAATATAAGCCTCCGGATACGATACGATACGATTCGGATTCGGTACGCCCCAAATTCGGCCAGGATTCGAAAATTTCTCTGTGGATACGTTTCAGATTCGTGGCTTCACTACGGATTCTTCTAGGATACGGCGCGACGAATCCGAGCAAAATCTGTGACGTTTTTTCACGTCAAAACGCCCAGTCTGCAAAAAACGTGTTTTTTTTATCATTTTTTATTATTTTTTTGACCGGATGTTGACTTCTAAACATTTTAATATTCATTGCAACCCTAATTTCGACCTCCAAACACACTAAATAGGTAAAAACAATTTCATTTAACAATTTGTGAATGAAAAACGAGTTTTTTTGCCTCCATTGCTGAACTTGCTCTCTTGCTTGCACAAGCTCGAATAGAGTTGAAGGCTGATCGTTGGTTGTTCAAGGTTGATTGTTGTGCTATTCCTAAGCACTTGCAAGTGTTTGCCAAGATTCAAGAAGACTGTAGAGCAAGATTTGTTCAAAAGAGGTAGGTTTCTTTGAAGTTTTTTGATTTTTTTCTTACATTTTTTTTAAGTTTAACAAATGAACTATTTTGTTTTGTTTTTATTGTTTTACTTTTGTTGATTGTTCTCATTCTTTTAAGTTTTTTAGTTTCAAATTTCAATACCAAAATTATTTCAATCTGTTGTGCCTTGGCCCTTAGGTATTACAATGGCATCTGCTTCTAATTCAGGCCAATCTCGTTTCAAAATAAGTGCAACCTCTCCCCTTTGGAAATATGTAGAAATGGTTCAACAATGTCCAGGTGGTGGAGTATTTGTTTGGATTTGTGGTCATTGCAAAATTCAATACACGAGCTCATACAGTCGAGTGAAAGCCCACTTGTGTAGTATCCCTGATATTGGCATCAAACCTTGTCCGGGACCTCCAGAAGGTGATGGCAAAGGCCTTGCAGATGACATAGTGTTGAAATATATTGCTGAGCAAGAAAAAGCAGATCAAAAAGCTGCTAGTCTTAAAAAAAGCCATCCTTTGAGGAAAGGATCTCAATCCATGAAACCCCCTACACCACCTACTTATATTCCACCTACAGAAAGCCATCCATTTATGAACATCCCTCAAGAGCAAACCGTGCCCTCATCAAATAAAAGATCTAAGGGACCGTTGGAAGTTTCATTTCAGAATGAGGCAAGAGAGATTGCTGATCAAGACATAGCAAGATGTGTCTATGCCAATGGATTGGCATTCAACGTTGTTCGTTCACCATATTGGCAAAAAATGGTGAAATCTATTAATGAGGCTCCAAAGGGGTATAAGGGCCCAGTTTTGAGAAGGTGCGTTGCACCTTATTGGAGAAAGAGGTGAAACATGTAGCAGACTCTTTGAAGCCCATAAGGGATTCATGGATTGAAACAGGGGTGACCATCGTTTCTGATGGATGGAAAGATGCAAAAAATCGCCCATTGATCAATGTTATTGCCGTGTCCCCTAAAGGGGCAATGTTTTTGAGAGCAGTGGATTGTGAGGGACAGGTGAAAGATGGTCCATTTATTGCTAACATCCTTTGCCAAGCCATTGAAGAAGTGGGCCATCAAAATGTTGTGCAAGTTATAACCGACAATGCCAAAAATTGTAGGGCTGCTGGGTTATTGATTGAGGAGAAGTATCCACACATTTTTTGGACACCTTGTGCTGTCCACTCCCTCAATCTAATGCTACAAAAAATTGGATCCAAAATTGAGTGGATCAAACAGGTGTATGCTGAGGGCGAAGACATCCAGATGTTTGTCACCAACCACCATATGACACAAGGAATATTTAGACAATTCTCAAAATTGGAATTGTTGAAGGTAAGTTAATTCTCAATATTCTTAAATTTTTAGTTTTCTTTTAATGTTAAATTTTGATTTTGTAAATTTAAATTACATTTTAATTTTAATTTTGATTTCCAAACAGGTTGCAGAGACCCGTTTTGCCTCCAACACAATTGTGTTGAGACGACTTATAAAGGTTCATGAGGCACTCTGTGCCATGGTAATCAGCCCTAATTGGGCCATATGGAGGCAATCTAGCAGTGAAAGGGCAAATAGGATCAGGCAAAGGATCCTAGATGATTGTTGGTGGGATCATGTTGAGTACCTGGTCAGTTTCACTGAGCCTATACTGAGCATGATCCGTTACACAGACATGGATAGACCTTGTTTGGGAGAAGTATATGATGGTATCAACTCAATGATTGAGAAGATGAAAACCATCATCAATGCAAAAGAGGAAGATCCTGATGAAAAGTTCTTCAAAGAGCTACAGGAAATCATGGTTGATAGATGGAACAAAATGACCACTCCATTGCATCTTCTTGCTTTTGCATTGAGTCCCAAATATTATAGTCCTAAGCTTCTTTCTATTACATCAAGAGTTGCTCCATATAGGGATGTTGATGTGGCTCAAGGGTACAAGGCAGCAATTCGGAGACTCTTCACTGGTCGTGACCGACGTGATCGAGTGAGAGCTGAGTTCATGGCTTTTGCATGCTCCGGTAGTGTTGCTCAGAATCTTGATGCTCTTCGAGACAAGTACAGGGTGGATGGTCATAGTTGGTGGTACTTCCATGGGCAAGAATACATGCACCTCCAACCAATTGCAATAAAAATCTTATCCCAAGTAAGTTTTATATTTTGTAATTTTAATTTTAATTTATAATTTTATATTAATTAATAATTTTGTTTAGTTAAATTTTGTAACTCTTAAGTTCTTAACTATTTAATTTGGTCTTGACTCTTAATAGGTTGCTAGTTCATCTTCTTCAAAGAGGAATTGGAGCACATACTCCTTCATCCACTCAATAAAACGCAATAGGTTGCATTCAAAAAAGGCAGAGGACTTGGTGTATGTGCATTCAAACTTGCGCCTCCTTACACACAAGCAAAGTTCCTACAAAGAAGGAGACACAAGGAGGTGGGATATTGAGCCAGAGCAGCTTGACTTGGATGCTTCCACAAGTCACTTAGCTGCACTTGATATTGATGATGAGTATGAGCCTGGAGCAGCTACTGATCGTGAGAGTGGTAGTGTCAGTGCTACTGCTACTGCTAGTGGCAGTGCTTGTGCGAGTGCCACGAATGCTATTTGTGGTTCTACGCAAAATGTAGCATCTAATAATGCTAGTTTGTTTGATAATGATGACCCATATGATTCAGATTGATCAATGATCAATAATGGCTGATTGTAAACATTTGACATTTTATGTTTGAACTTTAATTTATAATTTTATATCATGACATTCGAGTAATCACTAATATTTTACTATTTGACTTAGTGACTATGAAAGTGGTGATGTATTTTTGCTATGTTATTAGACTATTAATATGGTGGTGTATTCTGAACTTAATTACTGCTGCAAATATGTATATATTTCTGATTTTTATATGTTTTTTGTATTGCCGTACCCAACCCCAAAAAAAAAAATTTGCCGAATCCCGTACCGGATTCTCATACCCGTACCCGAATCCAAAAACGAATCGGTAACTTAGCAATTAAAATTGCAGGTGGACCAAGATACGATCCATACCAAAGAGGGTAGATATTGTTGTAAGATCCAGTGATCCCTTCCTTATGTAAATAAAGACATTTTCTATCACCAACATTGAAAGTGTGTGACACTTAACATTGATCATGGCACTACTTAGCATTGAACTTCTCTGCAAAATCATTTGCATTTGCTGCTAGAAATGCTCAGCAAATTTGTAAGCATTTGCAACTCTCTTTTGATCAAAAGGACTTATTGTTTTCAACTATGGCACAAGATTTGCTACATTGATGAGTGTTAATGCTCAAAAACCCAAGAAAACCTAAAAAAGGATGTGTTGAATAGAGTAGTGCAAAGATCTATTGTAAGCTAAGTCACAAGGTACGAATTTGAGTTTGAATTCGGCAACAATAAAATTTGGATGAAATTCAGCAAGGGTAAAAAGTCTGGAAAAAAAATCGGCATTAAATTCGCCTTATATAAATTTGAATTTTTTAAAAAATCTAAATAATAAATTCATTAAATTGTCAAAATAACTTACATTGCTAAATAGATTTGAAATAAAATGATCAAATTTATTGTTTATTAAAATAAAATAATATTATATTAAATTCAAAAATTAATATAAATATTTTATATGTATTAAATTAAAATTATTAAAAATAAAATAATATTATGTTAGATTTTGAATACATTATAGTAAATTTATAAAAAGATTATAATATAAATGTGTTCAAAATTTTAAATTTAATTTATTAATATAGAAATATTAAATATGTTAAATTTTATATATTAAATAATAATAAATTATAATTTAAATACTAATTTATTAAATATTAACCTATTTGTGTTTAATCCCTCTGCATAGACATTAAAGAATCAAAGCGTTGGCTTTATATTTGTTGTACCCAAAATAAATTTTTGACATTTTGCTTAAATTGAGCTAAATCATGTAAAATTGTTAGTATGTTTTAGGTCAAACCAAACATAGGGTTTTTGTGGGTTTGTGTCAAGGAAGATGCTTGCAAATTTCTAAAAATTTGAAAATTAGGGTTTCAAACCCCTGTTTTTAGGAAAACCCCTAAAAATAGGACCATTCCAAAATTAGTTGAAAATGATTTTGATAGGATAAATTGGCTTCACGATCACACTGGTCAAGTCAAAATCACCAAAAAGTTTGTTTTACTCTGGTGGGTCTATTTTCATTTTTTAGGAAGAAAGTTGAGACCTCCACAGCCATTAATGGTAGAATGGCCAGTACCAGGTGGCGAAATCTAAGCCTCGAAAGCTCCAATGAAGAAACCATGGCAAAAATGCTCGAAAAGATGCTCTGCGACGGAGGGGATTTTCAAAAGTGAAAAATGTTGAAAATTGACTAAGTTTGGAGAATGCATGCCTTGTTACCAAAAGGAGGTTGTGCAGTCAAATGCCTTAATCATTTTTCCAACACCCGTACATGCAACATGATGAAGGTGGTTGCTAAGATGCACGGGTCTACGTCATCAACGGCAATGCTCAAATCAGTCACAATGCACAGTGAACACCAAGTGCAAAGAGATGAAGTTTTTCAAAGGAAATGATGAAGTTGCGGTCAAAAGAGCCCCTGCTGACCGGGGGCGCCCATGAGTTCAAGAGGTCAAAGGCAGTCATCAAGTCTTGCCTAGACAGTCATCTCCTTTGTGATTTTGCCAATTTTACGATGGATAGTCAAGCAAATCCAATAGATCCATCAACCGTCATCAAACGAACGCAGAGGCAAAAGGTGTTGAAAGCAAAAGTCATCAAAAATGGTAGTCAAAACATGAAAAAAGAGCCCCTGCTAACCAGAGGTGCCCAAGCATAAGACCATCCAAATGTCAGTTTTTGAGCAAACTTTCTTTAGGTGATCTCTTTGACGTCAGCTTAGCTTTGCAACGAACCTATTCACTAGTCTATGAGACACATCAAACAACGGCAGTTGTTGATCATCTGAGCATGTGAAACGGAGGGTAAATCAATGAACATCAAAGCAAAAGAGCCCCTGTTGGCCAAGGGCGCCCCTCATTTGGAGCCACCTATTGAAGTTTTCAACAACTGCTTTCTTCAAAGCATCTGTCCAACATCTTCTCAACTTCACGTTCAATCCAATTGCACGATCACAAGGCCTGTCAAGCATCCATAGACGAAGATCAAGCAGAAAGCACCTGAAAGCAAAGGAAGAAAAAAAAACATGAAGAAATGGCTAAGTGTCAAGGAAAAGAGCCCCTGTTGGAAATAGACGCCAATCTTTCTAGGCAATCAGATGTTGTCTGAAAGCTTAGTGACGTCCAACATGACCTTCGTTTCGATTCAATCTCAACAACGACACTGTCAACGAAGACAATAGATAAATCAGACACCTGACAACAGAGATCAAACTGGGATCAATCTTGAAGGTTTGCAACATTAAAAATCACAAGTCAAAAAGCCAAAGGCGCCCCTGCTAGCCAAGGGCACCCAAGCTTTTGAAGGACTCAAAACAGACTTTCAGGAGTTGTGAAACCAGTCATCCTTTCCAGGACTGAGCTAGTTATCCATCCCACATTTCAACAAGGTCATCAAACTTATCAGTCAGCAATGATCTCAAATCAGACCACAAAGGGTCTAAATGGTGAAATTGAAGAACAGTTAAGAAATTGACTAAGTCTGAGGCTAAAAGCGCCCCTACTGGGAAAAGGTGCCCTTGAAATTAAGGCCTCGGATTCAGGTTTTTGGCTTTGCAACTCCCAAGCATACCTCTTCAGAATTGTTCCATCTCGGCAACAAATCTATCAAAAATAGCTCAGGATCAACTGAACAACCGGGAGCGAAGATCAAACAGAGGCACTTCAACATGAAAAAAGAGTGAAAATATCTTCAACTCTCAAAAAGGACGCCTAGAAAGTCAAAGCAAGATCTGTTGACTTCAGTTAGAGATTTTGAAGGCTTTCATGTCTAAAGCGTCCCATAATCAGTGGAAATCAGTTTTTAGAACTCTAGATCAAGCCAAATCACTCCTCAATCATGAGTTGGTGCCCAAACTTGATACATTCAAACTTGAATCATTATACATCAAGCTTAAGCATCATATTTCATTATCTTTCTTTGCAGGTTGAAGCCAAAAACAGCATTTTCTTCTCCAAGACGTCTTTTCAAGATCTGACAGAGGGGTTTTCATCGTTCTTCATATTTTTGAAGATCAGTTGCATAGAAGGACAATTTATCAAAGGTTGCATCAAAAGCATAATTTTTCCAAAAAGACAGTTGATAACTTCCAATCTTCTTCTTGTCTTTTTCCTCTTTTCTTGTCTTGGATCTTCTTGCATGTCCAAGAAAACGGTAGATATTCACAGATTTGGTCTTCTGGGTATGATCTGCACAGCATATTCAACAAAACCCACGTGCTAGATTTTACCAAAAAAAGTTGCCCTGCTGCCCCTATTTTTTAGGGTTTCCAAAAAAAGTCACAATTTCAAAAATTAGACAAATTGGGTTTGTTCAGCTTTGAAGCGCCAAAAATACCCATGTGTCAGATTTTTCCGGGAAAAATAAGCCTTTGCTGCCTCTGAAACCTCTACCCCGAAGGGCTCTTGCATGTACGAGGAAAAGTGATTTTTTGGGATTTTTAACGTTCTGGGTCCATTTAGAAAATTATTCTAAGTAAAACCCACATCTCAAATTTTTTCATAAAAATTACCCCTTGGCAGGGTATTTTTAGCAGTTGTAGAAAAAGTTGTCTGAACATATCCGTGTTTACAATCAACAGTCAAGTTTTTCATAATACAGTACTCTCAAGTTGAAATTAAGATCAAAATGGTCTTACTTCACGACTTTCTGAAAACACTCGACACGGACATGCATCAAGTGAAGCCAGTAGTCAAGTTGGATGTCTTGGAAGGCATAAATGACATCACCATTCAATGGATAGCCAAATGCGAAAAGTAGTCATTGCAAAAACAGAGCCACCACCGATTACTACCACACTACCTTCCACATTCCATGTCAACAAAGTTGGATGACGCAATTGCAAAGAAGATCAAATAACAAAAGCAGATTATGGGAGGCAGAAAAAGTCAACAACTGGATAGAAGAACTGTTGACTGGAGGTGGTGAGGTGTAAAGCACCCACCTAGGACATCCTACCCTCCAGAATAGCATTAATGGTGACTAAAGTTAACTTGATGCCCCTTTCCAAGTTAACTCCATGTCCCACAAATCATGCATGTCAAATCCCACTAATTGAGGATGTTTGTTTTGACTTCCATGAATTGTGGATCTCAGATCTCCACTAAATGTGGATGTCTATTTTGGAGGCACATTTTGTAATTAAGTTCACTTTTAGTTTAGTTTCAATCAACCGAAGTAGACTTCCGGTTGACTCTTTGTTTAATTTCAATTAACTGAAGTAGATTTCCAGTTAATTGTTTGCTCACCTACTTTTAGACATAGGAATAAATCTTGCTGATTGGCAAGAATTGATTGTTAACTCAAGGAGATTTTAGGGTTGCCTACTCCTTTGAGTTCTATAAATAAGAGCCTCGGGCTCATTATTTGTTAACCTTTATTTACAACACAAAATTACTATGCCATTGTTGCCAACAAATTTGAAAGTGCTTATTTGTTCACTCTTGGATGAGAGTTAAAATTGGTTTGATGAGCAATTGTGTATGATTTCGTACCTTTGCATGTCCCAATTCTTTGTAATTCGTTGTGAAAGCTTGAAGAAGGAAATCAAAAAGCATATGCAGTTTGATCTAAAGATTTGAGTTGTTTCAATGTCTTGTGTTTATAACTTGTTGTTTCAATCTCCTCCTTGGACAGGGGTTCCTCCTCCTTGGATATTTTGTTGTTAACAGCTATCGTTTGATGTTGTTTAATGAATTGTCTTTCAGCCTACACTTTGGACAGGTGTCGTCACCTCCTCAGGAATCATGTTGGCCAAGGCATCGTACTTTGTTGTTTCTAGTGAGTCGCTTCCCAACCTATACCTTGGACAGGGGTTCCTCCTCCTTGGCAAGTCTGAGATCCATCTTACCGTAAAAGAGTGTTTGCTTGCATAAAGCCTTATTCCAACATAGATCAAAGAGTTCAAAGCCTTGGACTCATTCTGGCGAGACGGTCGGACCAAGTAATCCAACCATCCATTCCCGCTCCTATGCCCTCATGCTCTGTTTATCTTGGGGAGATATGATAGATTAAAAGCTAGTTTAGTTGTAGTTAAGATCTGCAGAAACCAGAGAAAACCTTGGCTACGGCGCATTGTGTTTATGCACCCTTGTGTCCTGCCGTTGAGTAAAAAAGATAGGAACCTTAGTTTACTATACTTTTTTACGCATAACATCAGCAAAGAGGGATCTTCCTCTCTATAATCCGAAGGAGCGGTTACTAAAACACTTGCAATAGTTGTTTGTTTCCAATAAGCACTCCAGAGGTGCTAATTGGAATGCCAACAATATTCTCAACGGTAAAGAAGACGATGAGTCCCGATTAAAAGTCGTTTGTCTTCCTCTAAATTTAAAAGATTTCTTGACAATTTACGAGGGCATTTTGAGTCCCGATTGAGGCTATTTTTGAGCGATGCAGTGCAAGGGCGCACGTTGTAGCGGAAGAGATTTTCCTATTGAAGAGTGGTCTTCCATTTCAATCCACGATTTTTGTATGCACAACTTGAGACTACACCTGCCAATACGAGAGAGGAGAATGAAGGATATTGAGGACCTCATCTATCAGGAGTTTTCATTGTTAGTTTAGGTTTATTCATCTATGCACAAGATTCTCACCTTTATTTATGCTAGGGATTCTCACCTCTCCTATTATGTTATATCAAACAGTCGAAATTGTTTTAATTTACAAAACCCTAGCCTTGTTCCGTACAAACTTTATGACGAATTACTGTTAAATTTGTGTGAACAGATTAAATGCACAGAGAATTAAATCAAAATCAGACAAAATAACACAGCATATACCCTGGGAAAACCCTCCTCTTGAGGGAGAAAAACCCAGCAACAAAAGATCTCTCTTATATATGAATGTAACAACAACAGATCACTTATACAGTGCGGTCTAATTCAAGACCAATGTTCATAAACTCTTGACAGATGCAGTAGCACATATGGATCTGTCATTAATCTACAATCTGATATTGAGATACATAGATGACCTTATTCTAGACAAAGTGAAGACTTACAGGAGATTCGCACCTGGTAGAGACAGTGTATGTATTTACAGAAGTTCGCACCTTATCACCTTATGTATGCTCACACCTTGACATCAGTTCTGATCATGCGCTCTTGATGATGTGATGATACAAAGCTTGTTTGATAATGTCAAACTGATGATCAACTTGCACTGTGTGAGGTCGGCACTTGTAATATATTCACACTTGTATATCTCATGTATTCGCACTGAAGTATCAGTTGTATTCGCACTTTTACATCAACAACTTATGTATTCGCTCTTGTATATTGACTGGATTCGCACTGTAACAACAGCTGTATTCGCACTTTTAGTCTCTGATCTGTGCGCACTTGAGTGAGTGATAAGACTGAACAAGTATCTTTAGCATGGACGAATCACACTGAATATATACAAGTGGAGAGACGCATCCCTTCATAACTCTTATGTCGGCCCTTTAAAAGATCGCTTCTATTCTTTATTGAAGTCGACCTTGATAAGTGTTCACCCCTCTTCACAAGAGGTCGGCTACCTTGAGATAAATCATTAATATCCTCTAATGATAGTCGGCTTTACTTAAATATGATCTAATAAAAAAGACAACTTGATTTCTTTTATGTCGGCCATGAGATGAGCATAAAGACAATGAACATAAATTGAATAGCCAACGGCTATCTTCAATTTATGTCTTCCAAGAGAATTCTGAGCTGGAAGGAGCTACCGAAGCTGCTGATACACTAACAATTACAACAAATATTTTAGATTTTATTGGAATTCGCTGAATTTCGAACTTAATACATCAAATTCACCGAATCCTATGTAAGAAGCCTACCTTATCTCAACAAATATTTTTCTCCTTGTTGGCTTAATATTTTGATGTAGATAGAAAGATTCAAATATAACATGAAACAAAATACCAAATGATGAAGCTATAACCAAATCAATCAAATCATGAGAATGACATACCCAGAAAATGATGATGGCTTCTTATTGAATGATCAATCTGATTACAAATAGAGAATTGATTGAAGCTTACAATCAGATAGTCTGATTTAGAAAATCAGATCACATATTACATGCAAAATAGCCAAAATATATACCATACCCTAGCCAAGTGATTGAAGAATGAAAACCTAGATAGTCTTGATGAACTACCCTTCAATCCTTGATTGAAATTAAATTGTTGCAGCATTGTTGGTGGTCTGATATGACTGGTAAAAAACTCTGTAACAGCAGGTATGCAATCTGTACTTGACTGTAGATGACCCAGAAATGCTGAAACTCACCAAATATTGCAAAAATAGCTCAAAACTTGGAATCGCCTAGCTCAAAAAGGTAGTGAATTAGCCTAGCTTGCCTCCTATGCTTGAAAAGGGCTGAAATATGGTTGAAGTCAAGTCTGAAACTTGATTTCCAGCAACTTGTGATAATCTGATATGGATTTCCAGCCAACCCACAATGCAAAACTCCTCAAAAATGAAGACCCAATACACAAAAAATGGAGCAACTTGTTCCTACACACCAAACGCAATCCAAACCACCTTATTCTTCCTTGGACCTGCAATAAACAAGTCTTCAAACCCTAGCTTTAAAGTCCTAACTCCTCAAAAACTTGTCAATTAAGCTCTATGATGAACTCCATGCAAATTCACCTCTCATGGCGGAAATATTTCAAGGGAACACCACCTTAAATCAACTGAAATTCACTTTCAGCCAAGAGAAGACACTCTTCACAATGTTTTTTCAAAATATCAATCCAACATAATGCTCTCACAGCCCTCAATGCCTTCTTAAATAAGGCTCCTAGTCCAAACCGCCATAGAAGGAGAATCTGATTTGTTTTTATTAAAATATTCAATGACTTCATCATTAAGGCATCTAAGCCACCCTTATCCAAAGGATCTGATTTTATCTTATTAAAATATTAAAATATTCAATGCCTTCTCCATTAAGGCACTAGACCGCCCTTGACCAAGCTGACTTAGAAAAGAATCTGATTTGATCTTAAATATTAAAATATTTGATGCCTTCTTAAACTGCCCTAAGAGAGAGAATTTGATTCTGAAGCAAATCAAATCTGATTTCAAGTGCGCCAACCAACTAAGGAAGATAATAATATTTTATCTGTTTTAAAACTCTCCTCCTTGTTTGTTTTGACTTTGCAAGTGGAACATGGAATAGCAATAGTATATAATCAACATTATATTTTATTTTCTATTAAGGATAATTCCCCTTTTAAAACTCCAAAAGCAACTCCTCAAAATATTAATCTTTTGGCCAAAATCACTCTTAGGATCAAATCGGTTACCTTGGCAAACTTCTCCAATGACCAAAGATTTCAAATGAAGCTCAAAAATGAAAATCATTACTTAGCTCAGAATTGGGGACATTACATCCTGCCACATAGATTATAAGTGTGTTAAATAAAAGTAAGACTTTCATCCCAAGTGTGATGCTCCATAGAATTGCACACAAGATGCACAATGTCCTGCTTACTGGTTTTGTTTATCCATCAGTCAGTGAATAGATTTCAATGGATTTGGTCAATTACTTTTGTCCTTTCCAAAAAATTCTCTAGAATCTTGTCCATTAGATATGATGGTGAATGGTAACCCATAGTTATCCCATTCACTACCCATAGTTATCCCATTCACTCTAACAAGGCAACTAAGTTGTTTCAACTGCTAAGATATTATTTTTAGTTTTACATGACACGAAAATTGTCGTCTTTGTGAATCTATAAACTACTACAGACACAACATACCTATAAGTGGGTAAAAATGAAAGGAAACCAATAGAAATTGATTCCTAAAGCTTGTTCAATATTGGCAAAGGAGTATACATTTCATGCTTCTTGTTCGTTAGTTTGCCTGAAATTTGTCCAAAAGAAATGTTTCTTAAGATCATTAGTGTGTTTTCAACTTTTTTTATAGAAAAAAAATATATAATTTTTAAAATATAGATTTGCAACATAAATATCTAGTGCGTGGATATTTTTTCATAATTTTTTGTTGCATATTTTTTTAATTAATTTTTGAAGTTAGAGTAATTATAATTTGGACATATGTGTATGTCGTAACACAACTTGTTTTGTATGTATCAAAATCAATTTTATATTTTTTTGAAACAAGGACATCAATACCTAAGGCACAAATTTTTTTTTAGAATTTTTTTCTCTATTTTTTTGCATGTGAAACAAATACCTTGATATTTGGTGAAAACCTACATTCACAAAAAATAAAAAATAAATACAATAATAAAATTAAAAATATTCAAAATTATACTTTTTGGAAAGCTTATAATAAGGGCTACATACTTACAAAACATAATTTCTAAATTACTTTAGTTGATCCTCCAAAAGGTAAAGAAAAAGTGGTTTTTTGTTAGCATTTTGATAGGTACGAAGGAGACTCCATTATGGATATGATTTAAGACTAGAGGGGTTCTATTCAAAGGCTACATACTTACAAAACATAATTTCTAAATTACTTTATTTGATCCTTCAAAAGGTAAAGAAAAAGTGGTTTTTTGTTAGCATTTTGATAGGTGCGAAGGAGACTCCATTATGGATATGATTTAAGATTAGAGGGGTTCTATTCAAGGGGGTTTGCTCTCAGAGGATATTATCTAACCCTCTTTAATTAAAACCATTTAGATGGAACCCCTCAAGGCTTAAATCATTAAATTTTCTAAACAAGATGTGATTTCAAGCAAAAATCAGGATGTCCTAGACGTGAGACTCATTATTGTGGGATCACCCATTCACAAACTAAATCCGCAAACCTAAACTAGAATTTGAACCAAAACCAACAACATAGATTGTAGTATGCGATGTTTTCTACAAACGTCCAAAAGGTCAAACGTATGCACAAGAATTATATGCCTATGCATGTCTACATGCTGCACTTCTACCAATGCCCATTCTAGGAATGGCTATAATATATTAATATAAATATGTAGGAAATTAAGGTACATCATGGTAACTTGCAATAAATGCAACCATTTCCCTTAGAACACTTTGTATCCTCTATTTTGTTATTTTCAAGAAACTCTGCAAAAAAGCTTTCCAAAATAGTGTTGACATGGTCAATGTTATGAAAAAAGTTAAGACAAGTTAGGATTTCGCAAGTTGACTGCATGTGCTTGAAAATGCCTTGAAGCTTATGCCAAGGACAGCATGTTGGCTGGAGATCCACCTTTCTACTGCATGATGATCAAAATGTCATATCCTCCTAGATCACTAGGAGATATCACTAATTTGGAATCCAGCCAACTCCATCTTCTTCAATTAGCCACAAACAAGACTGTAATGGAAGTGATTCAAATGCATTCCATGGTTTATTTCATCCATTTTAAACTGATATAGCACTCAGTACTTGCTGCTATTCCTTGGTGGACTTTTAATTCATCCTACTACCATTTCTCGTGGGCTGCTAGCTCATACACAATTAGGGCATCATCTATGTGACTGAAGGCTCATATATCAATTATGCCACCATTCAAGTACTTCTAACTCATATTTAATGATGTCCCCATCCACATGATGGCTAGCTCATATAGCAATCATCCTTGCCACAATCCCTCTCGAGTGTGTTGGCCAAATATTCTGAAATGACCATTGTCCTTCTCAGGTTTGTTTGCCAAATTTTCTCATAGTAACTAAGTGGTATTGAATCTGAGGAAAAGTGGTGTTTTTGAAGGTGTTTGTCTCCAAGAAGATGAAAAAACCATGACCAAATGCTCACTAGCTGTGAAGAAATCAGGATGCTCTGGCAACAAAATAGCTGAGAACATGTATAATGAAGAAAAAGAATCCTTGAAATTTAATGATTTTAGGGATTTTTCCAAAGTGGTTTCACTTTGAGTTGCTCAGTAGGTGTTCTCACAGTGATGCACAACAGTGAAAGCACCAGGTCCAAAACTGTGCACAACAGAGAGATCAGCTTCAAGAGAACATAGTAATATAGGAGAATAAGTCCCAGCTATAAAGGGACTCTTCTTTAAGATTAGGGCCCAGTTAACTACTTGAGACTAAGTGATTTGTGGATATAACTTAGTCTCAACTACTTTGATTAGGAGTTATTTGTTCTTAGACTAGTTTGATTGATTAATCAGACTAGTTGATTGTTCAGTCAAACTTAGTGTTGCTTCAATGAATTGTAAACTTAAGTTGGAGCTTTACTTAACACCTCATCTAGTTTCTCTTAGATTCATGGTGCAACTGTCTATTTAAAGGGCACATGTTCTAAGTTT
The DNA here is from genome assembly GCA_007258455.2 of Sequoia sempervirens. NCBI lineage: Eukaryota > Viridiplantae > Streptophyta > Pinopsida > Cupressales > Cupressaceae > Sequoia > Sequoia sempervirens. Next base: position 29,949,062 of record VDFB02058242.1, read on the forward strand.
AATCATAGTGCATATAGGATCTCTTTTTTAAAATTTCATTACAGTGCAGTGTATTTCATTTCAGCTTCAATGAGAAGACAGTTGCAGACCAGAGAGTTTGATACTGTGTATCTACTGTTCATATTTTCAGTAGTATGTGTTGTAGATTATTGTTTTGATAAAGTTCTTGTGTTTTAAGCTACCTAGTTTTAGGACAGAATTTTCTGAGTGCAGAATCTGTTTGCCATGGTCTGAAAACTAGCATGGATGACATCTGCAATCATGATTGGATAAAAAAAAATTAATGAGAGCCCTTTAAATATGTTAACTGTGCTAAGAAAATTTAACAAGCTAGAAAAAAATGGCATTCCAACATATACCATTAAGCCACATCAATCTTCAGGTGGAGGTTTAAATTTAAAATTCAAAATTTATAAAGAATTTTTTTTAAATGAATTAAAGCATCTCCATTCTAATCGGGATTTATCAGCAAAGCTTTGAGCTGAGACTAAAATTTGTTAGCCAATAGTTTCCAACAAATTTCGCATGATAAATTGCATTCTGACTCAAACATAAATATAGAAGATTTTAATTCGCTGGGTTTCAATGGTGCTTTCACAGAAATTCTGGCCCTGTACATGCAAGAGGAATTTTATATGGTAGTAATGTTGAAGTCAAGTGTTTCCAACTCGGAATGGGAGCCAACACCGCCATAAACAATACCATAGGAACACTGTACACAAACAGAGATATGAAGTGTCTAAAGATATGCGGGGAATTTGTTTCTGTCATTAATTTCATCAAATGGCATTGCAAGCACACAAAATTATAAATGATATCAAATGTTTAATGAGCTACATCACTTCAACAGAGATAAGTTATGCACAACAAATATAAATAAAATTGCAGACTCCTTGGTCAGCAAGGTGGTGATAGGCCTAAATCCTAGACACACTTTACTTGGAAAAATAATTTGATTGGGGCTCTGTCGGTTATAGGACATAATAACCCGGCCAAAATAACCCTTGACAGAATAACCCGGTCACAATAACCCAAGGACAAAATAACCCAGGGTCTTAATAACCCAAGCCAAAATAACCCACGGTCAGAATAACCCATGGACAGAATATCCCCGTAAAAATATAGAGAAAGAAAAACAAAATTTATAAATTACATGGGTTATTCTGTCCATGGGTTATTTTGACCATGGGTTATTATGACCCTAGGTTATTTTGTCCTTGGGTTACTATGACGGGGTTATTGTGTCCAGGGTTATTGTGGCCGGGTTATTATGTCCTGATACCTGTGGTTACACTTGGCATGATTACCTGGCAATCCTCATTCGCCATCTCAAGTGGTGCCAACTTGGTCGGACGGTGTGGGGCTGGCGAAGTTGTTGTGGCAAGCATCGGCAGTTACTAAATCCATCCATAATATCTCTGCAATAATGATAGTGTCAAGCGATTTACAAAGCACGCATTTGGGTTTTTGGGATGTCATGTTTTAGCCACTTTGGGATTTGCTGATTCTCTCCATACATGCTATCTAGCGCTTCGATGGTGGTGACAGGCTAGCACCATGCATGGCATGGTTAAAACTTGCCATTGCCATTATGGTGTGAAATGATGGCAATCATCTTCGCATTATTTATGGTTTGTAAAGGTTCTCATTTCTTTCATCGCGGTGAATATTACTGTATTTGTGCATGGTGAAGGTTTGGTGTTGAGAAAATCTGGTTTTGTTGTTCAACCTTGGAAGAGAGGTTGAAGTTCGTAGTCAAGATGTCTTCTGAAACTCTCGCGAGCATTGGAGGGACTACTCCAATTCGTTTGAGGAGATTTGGTAGGTAGATGGCGTTTTGTGGGATGATTACGAACCAATGCCTCAAAAGAATGCTCAAGAAATACGACACCCTTATTCTGGTCGCAGTAAAGATGATTCTGGGGAAGAGTTATTTGGAGGACGATGAGTCTCACAGGTTCAATACTGATATAACCTCTTGGTTCCTAGTGTCGGTCTTAGAAATAAGGCTAGGTAAAAGAGAGGCCGAGGCACTGTTAAAAAAACTCTTCTACGTGGATCTACTGGTGGGGTTGGCGGCTACACTATATCCGGCTTCTCCTGGTATGGGAATTCCCAAGCCACAAGATATGTGTTTGCTCTATGTGCCAGAAGAGGTGATAAAATACTACCCTTTCCTATTGGATTTGAAAGGCATGGCACTGGTCGCTCACAGGGAATTGGTGGCGGTTGGTTTGTGTTGATGTTCATAGCAGCGTCAGGTGTATCCTTCCAGCCGATCTCCTTACATGATAAATTAAATTATAGCCGATGACTATTTAATTTATGAAGATAACGATTGGATGAAGAGGCGCGTCCATTTCTAAATAATGTTTTATTTACTAATTGAGAAGGTCGACATCTTCCTTGGACGCGATTTTCAAGGGACATACTCCTTCATTGGGACGCGATTTAATGAAGGGATGTATTCTTCTATGGTGGCCGATTTGTTTTGAAGGGTCATGTCCTCTCCCCATCACATTGTATATATGCTCGATGATCATTCATTGTTCATTCATTCAGTTTCACTGATATCCATTATAGTTTGATTATTCTCAAGTGCGAATTAAGAAGAGGAAGAGCAGATCGATATTCTGTAGAAGAGCAGATTGAAGGCTGAGTTTATACTCTGCAAGTTACATCTGTTTGTATCTGTGTTGCATCAGATTGTGGTGCTTATATTTGGCCTTCATATCGGCCTCTTATAAAGGAGACAATTATTGTTGTAATTCAATATATAAGTGATATATTGTTGCTAGGTTTTTCTCCCTCAAGTGGAGGGTTTTCCCAGGGTATCTGCTGTGTTATTGTGTTGATTTTAAATTAAATTTTTGTGCTCTAATCTGATCATAAACACTAACATGGTATTAGAGCGGGTTTGAAGAAGATTTTGATCAGATTTAGTATTGCAGCGATACTCTTTATTCTCTTTCTCATCGTTGATTACTTCTATCTCTTCGTCAAGATGGTGAATGGTCTCAAGATTGAGGATAGACTTGAGGGAGCATCAAATTTCACATCTTGGAGATTTAGAATTATGCTCACCTTGGAGGAAAATGAATTGGCAGAGTTCGTGGAGAGCAAAGTCCCCGAGCATACGGATGAGGAAGAGAAGGTTCAATGGAAGAAGAAAGACATTAAGGCGAAGAAGATGTTAGTTGATTCCATGAAGGATCATATTGTTCCTATTGTCTCCAAGTTGAAGATGGCAAGAGAGATGTTTAAAACTTTGGAGGAGATGTACGAAATCAACAACACAAGTCGGGCACTTGCACTGAAGCAACAACTCCATCATGTTAAGATGGCGAAAGGAGAATTTGTTATTGCTTACTTCATGAAGATTTCCAAATTGAGAGATCAGCTCTCTACTATTGGTCATGTGGTTGATGACAAGGATTTGACCATGCTTGCTCTTAATGGTCTTCCTTCATCTTGGGAGTCTTACATTCAAGGAATCAGCGCGAGATCGAAACTTCCCAAGTTTGATATGTTGAGGGTGGATTGCATTCAAGAAGAGTCGAGGTTGGCTGCAAGAAGTATTGGTCAAAGCTCCACTAATGAAGACATTCATATTCTCGCCTCTCAATCCTCGAAGAAGAAAGGGAAAGATGGAAAGAAAGGTTATTTCAAGAGGAATAGAGATAAAGGCACTGATGGTGCTCCCGCATTCGAGAAGAAGAGGGACCTCTCCAAAGTCTAATGTTTTAGATGTGATAAGTATGGTCACTATGCAAAGGATTATCCAACCAGGCCTAAGCAATAGGCTACCATTGCAGATGTTGATGAAGTCTCCCCGCAGAAGGATTCATGCGAATACTTATTCTATTCGGCATTGTCAAGCAATGTACCTACCGATACCAACACTTGGTTGATTGATAGTGGTGCCTCTCACCACATCACCAGATTTAGGGAGCATCTAACAAATTTGGTAGAGAAAGATTCTAGTGAACAAGTCATTATTGGAGATGATGCTAGTTACTCTGTGAAAGGAATTGGGACCTCCACTCTGCACTTGGATTCCAGCATTTCCCTACAATTGAGTGATGTTCTATTTGTTCCAGGCATCAAGCGAAACCTTGTTTCCATTTCAGCCCTGGAAGACAAGGGGTACCAAGTTGCATTCTCAAAAGGCAAAGTTCTTGTGTGGACAAAGAACTCAAATTTCAAGACTGCTCGGGTAATTGGAGTTAGACATGAGAGCCTCTACAGGCTATGCACTCGTCCACTTCAGGCTCTAGTGCATGATTCTTCAAGTTTGTGTGAACTTTGGCATTGAAGATTGGCTCACCTTCACTTTCGAGCTCTACCTATCATGGAGAAGATGGTCACGGGCCTTCCAAAGTTCAACCAGGAGAACGAAGGTACTTTCAGAGGCTGCGCTTTGGGTAAGAATACAAAAGGTCCGTTTCATAGTAGAGAAAGTAGATCCAAATGTATTCTAGATCTTATTCATTCTGATTTATGTGGTCCAATGTTTGTTGCTTCTTCGAGTGGTTTCTTGTATTATATTATTTTTATTGATGACTACTCTAGAAAGACTTGGATTTATTTCTTGAAATCTAAAGAATCTGAGGAGGTATTAGAAAGGTTCAAGGAATTCAAAGCTCAGGTAGAGAACCTATCCAGGAAGAAAATAAAACTCCTAAGATCCGATAACAAAGGAGAGTACACTTCCGGCAGCTTCTGTAACTTTTGCATTGAAGCTAGGATTAAGAGGGAGTTCAGTGTCCCTTATAATCCTCAACAGAATGGTGTTGCTGAAAAGAAGAACACATCTGTTGTGGAAGCAGCCAAAGCCATGATTCATGACCAAGATCTGCAAACCTTCCTTTGGGCTGAAGCATCCAGGACAGCTGTCTATGTTCAGAATAGAAGCCCTCACCGAATCTTGGAGAATATGATTCCGAAGAAGCATTCACAGGAGTAAAACCAAAAGTAAGTCATTTGAGGATTTTTGGATGCCCAGTGTATGTTCATGTACCAAAGGACAAGAGAACAAAGTTGGAGCCTTCTGGAAAGAAGGGGATATTTGTAGGTTACAGTGAGACATCAAAAGCCTACAGAATCTACATTCCAGGCCAGAAGTTGATCGAGATCAATAGAGATGTCACATTTGAGGAAGATGTTGCATTTAGAAGATCCAGGGGCACTCATATGGATATTGATAATGAAGAGTCTCCTCAAGATATGGAAGATGACCATGCTCTTGAGATTCAGAGGGAGGCTCCAGAACCAAAAGAAGATGATGATCCAGTTGAGCCCTTGGAACCTACTGATGGGCCTACAAATACTGTGATTGGTCGTAAGAGACCTCTTTGGGCTAGGCAAACAATGCAGGAGGCAGAAAGGTTTGCAGCACTGAGAGGAACCTTCAAAGAAAGTAAGAGACCTCACAAGTTTTCCAGATATGTAGACTTAATGAGTCTGATTATTGAGTCTGAGCCTTCTAGTGTTGAGGAAGCTTCTAGTCAACAGGTTTGGAGGGATGCTATGTTAGAAGAGTATCGGTCCATTCTCAAGAATGATGTTTGGGACATCATTCCTAGACCCAAAGGCAAATCTGTGGTATCTTCTAAATGGCTCTTCAAGATCAAGCATGCGACTGATGGGAGCATTGAGAAGTACAAGGCTAGATTTGTGGCTAGAGGGTTCTCACAAAAAGAGGGAGTTGACTATGAAGAAACATTCGCTCCAATTGCTCGTTATACTTTTGTCAGGACAATCATTGCTATTGTTGCATCTAGAGGATGGAAGATTCATCAAATGGATGTGAAGATAGCTTTTCTGAATGGTGTAATCGAGTAAGAAGTATATATTGAGCAACCTGATGGATTTAAGGTACATGGGAAGGAGTCTCATGTTTGCAGGCTGAAGAAGGCCTTGTATGGTCTTAAGCAGGCTCCTCGTGCTTGGTACGAAAGAATTGATCGTTACCTGTCAAGCTTGGGCTTCTCCAAGAACGATGCTGATTCTAACCTGTATTTCAAGGTAATTGATGGTGAAGCATTGATTTTGGTGCTGTATGTTGATGATTTGACTCTGACTGGAGAAGATCACCTCATTATCAAATGCAAGGAGTTAGCTTCTAAATTTGAAATGAAGGATTTGGGTCTCATGCATTACTTCCTTGGCTTAGAAGTTTGGCAAAAGCCAGATAAGATGATTCTAAGTCAAGGGAAGTATACTATTGATATTCTGAAGAGATTTGGTTAGATGGATTGCAAATCCATGTCTACGCCTATGGAGACCAACTTGCATAAGTTGAAAGAGGTTGCAGCTAGTTCAGATCTGGTGGATCCCACGTTGTACAGGCAGTTGATTGGATCGTTGATGTATCTAGTCAATACTAGACTAGATATTTGCTATGCAGTGAGTGCACTTAGTCAATTCATGTGTGAACCAAGGCAAATACATCTAGTTGCAGCGAAGCACGTCTTGAGATACTTGCGTGGCATAGTTGGATACGGCTTGAGGTATTCTTCTGATGTGGATTTGGAGCTGCATGGATATATTGATTTTGATTGGGTAGGGTGTGTCACTGATCGGAAGAGCACCTCTAGATGTTGTTTCAGTTTGGGGTCTGCAATGATCTCCTGGTGTAGCAGGAAGCAGTCTTCAGTGGCATTGAGTACAACAAAGGCCGAGTATATTGCAGCTTATGTGGCAGCTCAAGAAGCAGTGTGGCTTCGGAAGCTCCTTGCAAGATTGTTTGGGAAATCAATGGAGCCTACTATCATTCATTGTGATAACCAGAGTTGTGTGAAGCTTTCTGTCAATCCTATGTTTCATGACAGAACCAAACATGTTGAGATCAAATACCATTATATTAGAGATATGGTATTGAGGAAAGCAATTCAGTTGAGGTATATCAACACTGATGAGTAGATGGCAAACATTCTCACCAAGCCTCTCTCCAGGATAAAGTTTGTGTACTTTCGAGACAAGCATGGTATGGTGGAGAATCAAGCCCTAGCTGAGAAGGAGTCTCATATCAGTGATCCTCTTTAATGCATTTCTCTTTGAGAGAGATTTGAGGTGCAAGCCCTTGTTAATGCATTTCTCTTTGAGATTTGAGGTGAAAGCCCTTGTTTCCACCCTCTGGGAGAGCCATGGTGGATGTCATGTGTGTGACTCCATGACAACATCACGTGAGAGAGTCTGTGATGATTTTCTTGTACTTGTGTTTCACCCTCTGGGAGAGCCATGGTGAACGTCACAGTGAGGTGACAACATCACGCTGAGTGATGGGCACTTGTACATACCATACATGGGAGTAGCCATGATGGTTGATATCACGATGAAGTGATATCTTTCCTTTCCACATATGGGAGTAGCCATTGTGGTTGACATCACGATGAGGTGATATGTCTTGTGCAGCTGGTAGTATCCTCCCTAGCTGAGAGGGAGTGTTGATGTTCATAGCAGCGTCAGGTGTATCCTTCTAGCCGATCTCCTTACATGATAAATTAAATTATAGCCGATGGCTATTTAATTTATGAAGATAACGATTGGATGAAGAGGCACGTCCATTTCTAAATAATGTTTTATTTACTAATTGAGAAGGTCGACATCTTCCTTGGACGCGATTTTCAAGGGAAATACTCCTTCATTGGGACACGATTTAATGAAGGGATGTATTCTTCTATGGTGGCCGACTTGTTTTGAAGGGTCATGTCCTCTCCCCATCACATTGTATATATGCTCGATGATCATTCATTGTTCATTCATTCAGTTTCATTGATATCCATTATAGTTTGATTATTCTCAAGTGCGAATTAAGAAGAGGAAGAGCAGATAGATATTCTGTAGAAGAGCAGATTGAAGGCTGAGTTTATACTCTGCAAGTTACATCTGTTTGTATCTGTGTTGCATCAGATTGTGGTGCTTATATTTGGCCTTCATATCGGCCTCTTGTAAAGGAGACAATTATTGTTGTGATTCAATATATAAGTGATATATTGTTGCTGGGTTTTTCTCCCTCAAGTGGAGGGTTTTCCCAGGGTATCTGCTGTGTTATTGTGTTGATTTTAAATTAAATTTCTGTGCTCTAATCTGATCATAAAAACTAACAGTTTGGATTACCTACTACGGGCGCTTAAGCTTCCTCCTTCGCCTCATGGCCGTTCATAAATCTTTTTGGTATGTAAGGTGTTAAGTCTTTCTCTAGGAACGGCTGTTATAGTTTCTTTTTAGTAACTGCCATAGCAATGGTTGGCTGTCTCCAGTTCATAGAAGGAAACGTGTGTCCCTGCACGGACATTTTGATTTGTCTATTCATGGGTGGTTTTCTGTTAGTATGGGTAGTGTGGTAGGGCCCATTACTGGTATTCATGCGCATCTCAGTAAATCTCGACCAAAGGGCATACTATGTAAAAACTTTCTTTTTCGAATTAATATAAAATCCTTGCTTACGTATCAAAAAAAGAAAGAGAGAACATTAGAGAATTCTTCCCCTATGCTGTTGCATAACTTGAAGACCTCACAAATAATCAATTACCAGTTTATGTTTTACAAGCAGACAAGTGATCACTTACCTTGTCACCAGTCCATGGGCTGATGTTTACATTTCATTTTTAACTATAAGAATTGCATTCCTATTAGCAGACATCTGTAAATAATAGAATGAATAGTGTGACTTAGAAAATGTTTGAAAATGTTTACCTTCATTGGAGTGATATTGTATGTTGAGACTCCTGTTATGGCTTTTTGACTAAAATTCTCGGCGGTATAAAAGGCAAGAGCGCTCTCTCCAGGTTTCACCCTCACCTACGAAAACAACAAGCCAATTGTGGAAGCATCAAACACTGATTATTTTTCCAAATGGTTCTTCATGTACTAAGAGGTGCTTAGTTCTAACAAATTTAGAAATATGAAGGTATTCTTCAGTACATTTTCTTTGAATAAACCTAAACAGAAAAATGTTTACCTCTCTCTGAGAAGGTATAAACTTCCATGGCATACCATCAGCAACATCAGCATTGAATTGAATCACCAGTTCCCTAATTCATTGAAGAATGAATTAAGAGTTTGTTGGAAATAAATTATTATCCTACTAAGTTAAGTTTCTCAAAATGGTTAGTACTTAGGCATTCACTTTACTTGGCAACAAACTAAAAAAAAAACATAATCTAAAATAATAAAACTTGATCAATTTAGAAACTTATAATTACCATACAAAACATTGAATAACAATGTCAATAATAGAATGGGGACATACTAATTGAACAATTTAGTAGGTCGCCTAACTTCTACAAGAAAGAGCAGAATTACAAGTCAATTTAATGACAATATGTTTTGGAAGAAACATATGAGGAACTTCCTTGTGAGCAAGCCTCTTGTTGACTTTTACTATTGATGTCATCACAATGTCTTCTGAAGAGTTGAGATATCATTAATTAAAGATTTTAATGCCAGTATCCATTTTGAATTAGAAGCAACTATTAGTGACAAAAGATAAATCCAAAAAGAAAATATGTTTGACTATTGAAACACACACAATATGGGATTCTTCAAACTAACAAAAAAAATCAATCCATTGTGTAATGCAATAGAATCTAAGGTAGGAAAACAAGAAAGACTCTATTGACTATTAGTATTAAGTGATCATTTTTTAATAGCAGTCCATTTAGAAAGACTACTTTGAATTATTTCTAAAGCTACCTGCAGTATTTAAAAATCCAAGAAAAACACCTTTAAAAATTTTCAGACTGAGCATTCGCAATGATTATGACAACGGAGTATTTGTTAATGATAAAAAATGACAATTATATTAAAATCAGAACTGAATAAGATAATTGCATTTGTTACAATATCAAAAACTAAGGTACCTTAATACTGGGGGTTATTTAGAATAAGTTAGCTTTTTATTTTTGTATGTTGGTTACGTGGATTAAATAAAGTCAAACAGCTTTTTTTAGCTATAAAACAAAAGAAACTTTTAAGTTACTGTAGATGCACAAAGTGAAAAAGTCTACAAGAGTGAAAGTCATTATAAAAAAGGCCCTTTGATGTAGTGGATGCCTTTTGTTTTTAGAAGAAATTATCTATGCACATATTGAAGGCTGTGTTTTGGCCAAGCCAGCAACCATATTGTCCTGAATTCAACTTGAGTTAGCATCCATACTGCAGGAAAGATTTCCTCTTGCATCCACTAGTTAGATGTACTTTCAACAATACAACTCCTCTAAATCCTTCCAGGTTCTTTTGGCATTAATTCCTCTATTATCCAACAGTTGGTATCTCTCAGTTTTCAAATTATAGCAAAGGAAAAGTTCAAATACAAGCTTTCAGGCTTTCAGCATTCTATATTTATGTTTGGTGGTTATTTATCTACATAATTTTTCAAATTCTTTCAGAATTCAAGTGTTTTCCTCTTTTCAGAATCCAGCATTGATTTGAAGTTTCTAACAAAGGCCTTATTACAGAAAAAATTGTTAAAACTTCGGTAGTCTATTTTCAGACCTATGATTGGCAGCAGTGCAACCAGCTATAGATGGGTTTACAACAATAGGATACAAGCCACTTTCTTAGCCTTGTGAGATGTCATGTCCCCGAAACTGTAACACTAGGATATAAGCATTGAAAAGCAAGTAAATAAATAAAATACCTATTAGACATTTAATATTATCATAATTTTAATTATAAAGATAATATTATAATTATGACTATCACATTATAAATATTAGAATATAAATGCTAGCAATTTAGATATTATTATGATTATGATCCATAATAAATAAATATAAATATAAAATCTGATATTATTATTATAATATAATAATAACTAAATATAGTTATACAATATATTAATCATACAAACATATCAGAGACAGTGATTACCTTAGAAAGCCACAATCCATGTTGGCAGCGATTAAGAATAAGAGAGGGCAGCGATTAAAGGTTATTATGGGAGACTATTAAAAGCAGCGATAAAGACTTTAGACAGGAATTAAGATTGTTTAAAGACAACAATGGGATGACCATGAGTTAGTGATCTCCTCATCAAGGGTGGTGACTTCTCAAAGAGTTATCTCCTTTTAAGGAGATGCCACCTCTTAGGAGGGCTTAAGGATATAAGAGACATAGGAGCATGTATGAATGAAATATAATAGGAAGAGGAAAGAGGCAGGTCTAAGGGAAAGATAGAGGCATATCGATTAGCATGACATTAAAGTTCAATCTGCAATAATATTCTGGTATTGTTTAGGGATTACGAATTAAAATAATGAGGTAAAATTTAGGAATTATGAATTGAAATAATGCCGGTAATTTCTAGGAATACAAGTGTTGTCAAAGGACCCTAATAATTTATGCATATTATGACTTATACCTATTGGTAACATACTCAGAAATCTTTATACACTTCTGATAGAATTATTTGTAATTAGGCATTTGATTATGTTATTATGCTTATATTTTCACCATTGTGGGAGGAGGATTGCAAAGGGAATAGCAATGAGGCCCTCTCCTAATACCACCTCTATAATGGAGAACCTATGTGTTCTATAACGGAGGACCGAGAGTCCTACAATGGAGAACCAATATGTTCTATAATAGGGGACCAAGCAGCCCCAATGGGTCATGAAGGGATGAGGCGGGGCTGCAACAGGGAGAACTGCTAAAGGGCACCCTGTGATAGGGAGAACTACTAGAAGGGCACCCTATCGTGCAGCCTCCCAACTATCCCCGAGTGAATCAATTGTTGAAGGAAAAGAAGAGGGTCCTCAATCATAAGGGGAGGATACTTAGGGCACCTCACCATGTCCTCCTCATTATGGTTGAGCTACTTGCCTACGTGCTTGAGCTACTTGCCTACGTGCTTGAGCTGGTTGCTTACTTGCTTGAACTACTTGTTTGCCTGCTTGAGCTACTTGCTTACGTGCTTGAGCTACTTGCATGCGTGCTTGAGCTGGTTGCTTGCTTGCTTCAGCTACTTGTTGAGCTACTTGTTTGCTTGGTTGAGCTACCTAGTTGTCTGCTTTAATTTTTGATTCATGTGGTTTTAAGTTATAAAGTTTTGTGATTGAATTAATGATGGGTAAATAGTTTGTTAATAGCTAGTTATGGCAAACTACTAACTATTATTGTTGTGATAGATGATTCTACTAATTGATTTGATTATGGTAAATGTTGTTAATCTATGTGTAGGACTTCAATCAAGGCTTCAATCAGGTGAAAAGACATCCTCTAACCTAATTGTTCATTTAAAAATTAAGGATTTGGGGCATTCCCAATTAGGGGACATTACATGAGAATACCAATTATAGCTTCAATCCTAGCCACATAAGAAGGTCAAAATTGGAGATGTTAAGTGGCATTGTCTGTGGAGAAAGCCATCACTAGTTCAATGGGTAAATTAAGGGAACCATAAACCAGACTAATAGTGGTATCATGGAGTGACATGTAATAGCAGGTTTTAGAGAGAAATTGCCGGAGATGATTAAAAATGTGGAGCTCTGTGATGGCTTATTGGTTCTGATGGTACTGGATGGGATGGAAGTTAAGGAAGATTTATACAAGCCAGATTGGGGATGACATGAGCCACACATGAATATGGAGAAGCAAAGCATGGATGGTATAGAGGAAGGGTGTTAGTGTTGTAGTGGCGGGAGATATTTTCTCCTAATTATATCTTGCTCAAGGCAGGTCGGCCTTCATCTTTTATAAATAAAATATATTTGTTCTAGGTTGGCGCTAGAGAGGAAGCTGCCCAGCTTTGTATATAAAGAGGATGATGTCCTCTCATTTGATCAAGCAATTCAATCACTCCAATTCGCACCTCTAGCAGCAGTTCGCCTCCTTGCAGCAGCAGATCAGATTTTTGTAAGAAGTGTTATCATTCAAGATTTAGTGCTTTCAAGATTCGATACAAGGAGAAGTTACATATCTTATTGTATGTGGCTTGGCCTATTCTAGGGCCTGATGTTGTATGCAGTTTCTGCACTTATTATTCTGATATATAAGAGAATATTCTTTGCTAGGTTTTCCTCCCTCGAGTAGGAGGGTTTTCCTAGGGTAATCACTGTGTTCATTGTTCATTGTGTTGTATTTTCTGCTTGTTGACATTTCTGATCTAAAAACTAACATGGTATCAGAGGGCGTTTAGAAAAGATCTGATCAGATTTGTCTAAGCATTCTTCATTAAATATCATTCCATCGATAGCGGATTTGGAGCATAACTTAGAAATAGATCTAAGGTGTTTTTAAGAGCAGTCTTGAAGGCGAATTTTTGAAGACCTAAAGGGCAATTTCTAGCAGATTTAAGAGCAGACCTTGAGGTGAATTTGTTTTGCAGACCTAAAAGGTGAATTGTGGTAGACTTAAGTGCAGATCTTCAAGGGTGAGTTGTTGCAGATTTAAAGACTATCTATTGCAGAATTGAAGGACATTTTATGCAGGCCTTAATGAGAAAATATCCGAGCTTGAGGAATCCTGTGTTGATTTCCAAAATCAGGTCAAGGCTTCTGAAGATAAGATCAGTGCTTTGGAAGCTTCATTTGATCAACCTTCAACAAGGAATGTAGAGATGGAGCAAAAGTTAAAGTCCCTCGAAGAAGTCCTTTCAGAACATGAAGCACATGCAAGTAACTCCAAGCAAAGAGGTGTTGAGCTCGAAGATTTAATTGTTGTTTTTTGTGATAAGGCAGAGGATAAAGCAAATAAGGTGACAGAATTGGAGTCGTTATTGAAGCAAAACAGTTTTTTGAGTAGGTATCTGAATTGAGGGTGAAGATGGAGGATTCATTGAAAAGGATTAAGGAGCTTGAAGTTATACAAATGAATTCAAGGGAGAAGGAACAAGAACTAGAGGAAAGCATAAGTTTCGCAAACCAAGAAGTTGACAGCAGGGAAGATGTAGTAAATCAATTAACTGGAAAGCTATTGGAGGCTGAGAACAAAATTGAGGTCTTGCAACTTAACTACAAGGATGCACAAGACAAATTGGAAACATTTGAAATAGATCTGAAGAGTGCTATTAAAGAGATAAGTATTTTATGTTTGTACCTTTGAATAATGATCATGGATTTAAATAATCATGTAGTTAATAATAATTCATGCAATAACATTGGGAATAGAGAATCATGTATGCTACTAGCATTGGTCTGTATATTCCTCTTCGGGGTAGTTTGATTTTATGAACTATTATTAATCTCTCTAAAATGCAGGATGGATTGAGGAGCAAAAGGATGATGAGAAATTGCATAAGGAATTCAAAGGGAGGAAGAGTTTGAGGCATTCTATGAGGAAGTCATGACGGTTGGAGAAATGAACAAAGATGGAGACATAGCTTGCAGCCATGGGACTGAGTTGGTGGCACATAACTCTCTTGATTCTTCACTGGAGACATCTCTCGAGGGCACAAGGTTGGGTCAGCCTTGGATGGAGAGTTTACATCAACAAAGAAGATTGAGAAAGAAGAAGACACTAAACAACGGAGAACCTATACAGATTGTCATTGCGATCAGTTTCTTCAAAGAGGAGGAAATGACATTCAAAGGGAGTTAAATTCCAAGAATTTAAGACACGAGTTGAGATCATGTCCCGGAAGAGGACTAAGGTTCTGAGATCCATCAATGGAGGGGAGTTCACTTCTAAAGGATTTTTGTAATCTCTGTGTTGAGGCAGGGATCAAGAGGGAGTTTTGTGACTCACTGAGAAGAAGTGAAGGTGTCAGCTAAGTGGGTTACAGTGTTGCAAAGCCAGGTGCTAAAATCCTTGGAAGACCTCTTCAGCTGCAGAGAACAGAATTGCACATGACAGTCAATCTGGATTTGACATTGGTAACTCCGCAAACCTATTCAAAACAGGGTGATCTGGGATGAGGTCGAGAAGGACAGTCCTGAACTCTCACAAGTCAGTAGTGCCGAAAGTGTACATTGGAAACCATTCCTCTAAGGCAAGCATTGCAGGCAATCTTGGACGAGGAGGTCAGGAGGTTGATGCAAGTACTTGAAGCTTCAGAAGGAGTCACATCATCTGAAGATTTGTTGTAATGTATATTTCTCTGAGACAGAGAAATATGAGGTGAAAGCCCTTGTAATGTATATTTCTCTGAGACGAAGAAATATGAGGTGAAATCCCTTGTAATGTATATTTCTCTGAGACGGAGAAATATGAGGTGTAAGCCCTTGTTCATCTTTGAGACTAAGATGGGTTTCTTTCCACACATGGGAGTAGCCATTGTGGACGTCATGTTGAGAGACTCCGTGATGAACCCTTATACATCTCTGAGACTGAGATGTGTTTCTTTCCACACATGGGAGTAGCCATTGTGGACGTCATGTTGAGAGACTCCATGACAACATCACGTTGAGAGACTCCGTGATGAACCCTTGTACATCTTTGAGACTGAGATGTGTTTCTTTCCACACATGGGAGTAGCCATTGTGGACGTCATGTTGAGAGACTCCATGACGACATCACGTTGAGAGACTCCGTGATGAACTTGAGATGTGTTTTCCACAAATGGGTGTAGCCATTGTGGACATCATGTTGAGACACTCCATGATGAACTCTTGTACATCTCTGAGACTGAGATGTGGTTTTTCCACAAATGGTTGTAGCCATTGTGGACATCATGTTGAGAGACTCCATGATGAACTCTTGTACATCTCTGAGACTGAGATGTGGTTTTTCCACAAATGGGTGTAGCCATTGTGGGCGTCATGTTGAGAGACTCCATGACAAGAATATCTGGAAAAATACCTCCCTAGCTAAGAGGGAGTGTTAGTGTTGTAGCAACGGGAGATATTTTCTCCTAATTATATCTTGCTCAAGGCAGGTTGGCCTTCATCTTTTATAAATAAAATATATTTGTTCTAAGTCGGCCCTAGAGAGGAAGCCACCCAACTTTGTATATAAAGAGGATGATGTCCTCTCATTTGATCAAGCAATTCAATCACTCCAATTTGCACCTCTAGCAGCAGTTTGCCTCCTTGCAGCAGCAGATCAGATTTTTGTAAGAAGTGTTATCATTCAAGATTTAGTGCTTTCAAGATTCAATACAAGGAGAAGTTACATATCTTATTGTATGTGGCTCGGCCTATTCTAGGGCCTGATGTTGTATGCAGTTTCTGCACTTATTATTCTGATACATAAGAGAATATTCTTTGTTGGGTTTTTCTCCCTCGAGTAGGAGGGTTTTCCCAGGGTAATCACTGTGTTCATTGTTCATTGTGTTGTATTTTCTACTTGTTGACATTTCTGATCTAAAAACTAACAAAGGGTACTGGATAAAGAGATTGAGGATAGACATGAAAGAATGGGAAATTCGGGTGGACATTCTGGAATGCTACGTGCAAAATATGAATATGGTAATGTGAAATATGGTTGTATTAGTGCATAAAGCGAACTCCATGACTAAGCATGATCTAGTTATCCTAAGAATGCATGACAATAAACTACAACTTTCAATTGCCACATTATCTAGGATAAGAATTAGATCACAAATCATCAAGTCTCAGAATTGAGTTATTCTAAGCTCTCTCAACTTTCACATGACTTTGTTGTAGCTAAACATTACCCAATGGGTGTATTTAAACTAGAGGATAAGTACATGAGTTGACCATGAGGCAACAACAAATCTCCTATGCAATGTGATATTTTAGTTTGGCGGTTCAAGATCTTCATATTTTTAGGACTCAGATTTTAGGTTTTGCAATAGTTATTTCAGATTCCAAAATTCTTTCATTAACACCAATGTTTTTCCACTTTTCAACAGTCAAGTTTAGATTTGAAGTTTCAGACCTAAGGCTTACAAAAGAAATTTTCCAAAATTATTCTAAGTTGCCAGATTGGATTTGGGTTCAATCAAACAAAATTTACACAGTTTTTTTCCAAAACATTTCAATCATCATTGTGTAAAGTCACAAAAAGTTGGAAAAGGATTTGGCAAGCAACATAGATTATTCCTAAGATCCTGTAAAAAAAGCCACAATGAGGTGGGTGACACACAAATCAGGCATATGCAGCACACGGTAATGACATGGTGACGAAACTGTCATTCAAAGCAATGGAAATGAAGACTATTGAACAAAAATGGGAGTTGGAGCGAAGAACAAAAACTCCAGCGAACAAAAACAAAACTTAGAGAAAATTAAAAATCTTGATAAAAAGTCTTTGTTGTGGTACTTGTGATGTGCTTCAACAAGTTCATGATGCCCCTTACAATGATCAAAGAACATAGAAGGTCAAGACTGAAAGAATTGTTCATTAATGTGCTGGACATGATTTACTTGGGTGAAATTCCTTTCTGAGCATCATCAACATGAGCAATGGACTTTGCTAGAGGTTGATTCAGTTCCAGACAAAATGGATTCTTGGCCTAATGGATTATAGTCGGTGCTGTGTACTGCTCACCCCTGTAGCAGGGCAGTTTATAAGATTTTATGAGTGTGCTGGTTATTCTGACTGTGTTTAAATTGGTGTCAGTACTGGTGCTCACTGCTCAAATCGCTTTGGCAATATTTATCTTAAAATTGGGTGGCATTGACCTTTCTGAACTTCAGAATCAATTAAATCTAATAAGAAATTAATTCCAGTTTTACTCCAATTTTTTTACTAGTATTCTGTAGTGCAATTGCTAAAAACAAATGACAGCATTAGATTTTAAACTGAACTTGCAAATTTCACAAAGCAAAAGCATCTTCATGCTGAAAGTGAGGAAAACACACAGGAATTACATATAACTTTTTAATTAATAGAAGCCTCTAACATCAAAGCTTTCTAATGACTAAAAAACTGAAATCCAAACAACTCTCCACATACCGTGATGTTTTGGTGCCTCCTTCTGCATGTCGAGCAATTTTTTCCTCAACAGTCTGCAGAGACTCAGACCTTGTCACAACAAATGAACATACTTCAGGAAGACAAGAAATCCATTCAACAAGAATCCCTCCCCAGATCATTTTGTGAAAGCTGCAACTAGTAAAATTAAAACATCCAACTTTCCATGTACAACATTCATGCAGTGCAGAAATTACAAATGCATTGAACCTAGATACTGGTATATATGCTAAATCTTACCTCGCGTCTCTGAATGGTGCCACCGTATCCTGTAGCTTGGCAAAACTTCCGATACAGAGGAACTGCAGCATAAGTGGAACCCACCATCGCCACAACCAGTGCAAGAAGATACAGGAGCATAGCTTGTGATTTCTTACCCCCAGCTTGGCCTGCTGATAACTTCTGCGACCCTTTAATAGTATCTGACCTTTGAGTACTAAATGCAGCTACTTTATATGAATTCCAAGGTTGTGTCATCCTGAATGAAGTTTTATGATTGGAATTTTCATACAGAGACTTTTTGAATTTCAAAACTGATCCAAGCATTAAAGGATAATGACAAGTTCCTTCAGGAACACGAGTGAGAGTGATCAGAGCAAACTTTCCTGCCTGATGATATGTGTATAGTTTCATTGTCTGTAATCTCATCAAATAATGTTCATTCCTGCAAGAAGGATCATAATTATGAGTTTCATTTACTTTGTATGCAATGCTACAAGGAACACTCAGTTCAACTTTGCTTCAAGAGCAATTTTTGAATTCTTCCAGATAATTCCATTGTCTTTAGATTAGCCATAATACGCTCAAAATATTCGATACTTTGTTACAAAAACAACAAAATGTCAACAGGAGGGGTAATGGAAATCAGTAAGAGAAGTATAAGAAATGGATTCCTCATCAAATAAAGCATTTCAAACAAAAAAAATCAGGCCAGGATCTTAGACAACCCAAGTTATTTTACGCATCCACAATGGCAAAGATAGCTATAATTGGCTCATTTGTGTCTTGTTCAAAGACTGGTGAGGAATTTGGAAGGAATTTGCTAGCTCTAGGAAAGTGAACCTTAATGTTTTGTGCTAGTGCTCACATTATTTGATACTATAACAGTATAACTAACCCTCGACTACTTGATTTCTTTTAAATATTGAATCCCTCTTTTTGTAGCCATTCAAAATTTGCAAATCAAGTTAAGTTTCATTCTTCTCTTCAATGTTGATTTGTAATTTCAATTTGATTATTTGAATGCTCTTAATTTGATAATTGTTGCAGGTTGTATGTTGTTTCCTTCCAATCTATTGCGGATCTATTGATTTTAGATTGTTGACTACTACCAAGGTTTTCCAAATTTATAATTACATCGCAAGTTGAAATATATTTTGTACACACACACAAAAGTTTACAATTAATCCTTACTGCAGATTACAGAGATAGTTCAGACTGCATATAATATTTTAAACTTGTTATATGCCAAAAATTGGCATTGACCGTTTAAATGTTTCAATATTTATTTATTTTTATTTAACTTTGTGCTTTATATATTGGGGTGAAGCTCCTCCGGAGGCCATCCCCATGGAGTTGCAACCTTCATGGGCTGTGGCCCCATGGGCAGCTCGCACAAACCGAATTTTTTTTTAGTTTATATTTTATTTTTTTAACTTAATTACTATTAACTTTTAAATATTAATATGATTATTTATATTTCAGTAAATACAATTACATATAACATGGAGAGGGTGTTAGAGTGATGCACAAAGATATAACACTATAAATGGTAATAAGTGCCTTCATCAATGCCAAACTTTTTGATCAAGATCCACAGTAAACAACCCGACATCAAAAAAAGTTTCAAAACTGCTTAACGCTTCTGCGGGCTCTTTGTTTTCCTGGGTTGACTCTGAGTGCTGTTTCTTGGTTGCTGCCCTCAGTCCCTTGAACCATTTGGTCTTATGGACATCATTAAAATGTTTCATTCATTCATTAATTCATATGATAGACCATAGTTTCATTTCATACTGGCCTTCAGTGAGAAATAAAACATACCACTTGAAGCTATAAGATTTTCAATTTTGTGAAACATGTTAAAATTTGTATTGTTTGATCAAAAATATGGAACCAAGGGAATATTATCAAGGATGAGTTTTCAGGAGCTTCTTCAGCAAATGGATTCCCTTCTTTCTGTTACTGTGCTGTTGTTTCTTATCAACTGCTGAAGTTCACCCTCAGAAATCATTTTGGGCATTTAAAGTTCCATATAACTAGCAGTCACTTACAACTGAGTGAAATTAAAAGAATAACTTTAGTTGATATAGAGATTTATCTGAGTTAGAAGAGTTTTCTGGTTTTGGGCAATGGATAGAAAAATGCCTATCTCCCAATTCATCTACCATTTAAATCAACTAGAGACGACAAAATCTTAGGGAATAATCCTCAGAGAAAAAAAATGATAAAGTTTCTTTGAAAATTATATACGCATACAAAACACCATTCTGTCATAGAATAATCAATAAACTAATAATAAACACAAAATTTATTATTGCCACATATTCTTCATCAATCTACATTTTTCTTCCAGCATTTCTAAAGTGGTCGTTGGGAAGCTGCATAGTTATTCAACGCATCAATTGAAAAAAGTAGTTATCTAAACATAACTTCTGGGCTTTTTACTAGTAGATAAAGACATGATGCGGGGACTCTAAAGATCCTTAGAAAATAGTTAAATGAAAATGGGGAATGTCAGACCAGTTTTTAAACTTGAAGATTAACGAGAGGGCAATTTACAAATTCATTCATTTTTTTACAATATCAGAATTCAACAAGTGATGGCATTCGAAATCAATTATTCAAGTGGTTATGGAAACACAAAGAATGTAAACAAAAATGTGTTACCCCGGTTGCAATTCATGTAGATTCCTCAACATCCCAGCCACCCCCTGTACAAGAGATGTCGCATTACATTGACGTCCCTTTAACCCAAACATTTTTCAATTCTCCCCGGCAGGAAAACTGCAAATAATTTCAATACTGTCGGATCTTATTAAGCCAAAGGGTCACAAACTGGTTTTCTACTACGGGAATTACAATAAACCCTAGCACTGTCGAAAAAAATATTGTTTATATATATTTGATTTTTTATTCCATTAAAAAAGTTCTCAAATTTCGTTTCTTTACATTAGCGTAACTATCACAGCTGTCGAGATATATTCTTTTGGAGGTTATATCTCATCTATATTTTATATAGATTTATCTAAGACAAATATGGTAGTATTTAAGAATTGTTTTGATATTAAATGATATTATTGTTAGTATGTGTTGCAATGGTTGCATTTGCTTTTTAATTAGTTGTTTGGTCAATGAGATTGTATTGTTTAAAAAAAAATTGTTTTTTTTCTTATAGTCGAGATTTATGTTCATATTTTTTTAGCTTGAAAATTACGGTTTATCTCTTTTTCTATTGGTTTGAGTAGGTCGATTTTTCATTTTCCTTTAAGTAAATTAGAAAAAAATTGAGACATTATAAACATTATATATTGTGGCAAATATTTAATCGAGGGATGCATATAGTGTGAGTTTTAGCGATGGGTTGGTGTGTATTGAAGCAGTGAATGTATGTTTAATGCATTAAATGCAAACTTTGTGATATGTGTTAGACAGTCGGTGCATACGCAAGCAGACAATGCATAGTTAATCCATGAAATTTGAGGAAAGTGCTTTTTTTTGCTTATTGTTTGTTGAGAAGCTTGTGTGTTTTTGGTTGTGAGTTGTCGTTTCCAACACTTGTGATTTTGTGCAGTGCTTCAACAAGGGAGGAGCTGAAGGAATGGTGTGCAACTGGTGAGTGGGTTGTCTATTTGTTTTTTATACTTGATAAGTAGAAGTGTTACAGAGGAAACTAAATGGTTTGAGCAAGGTCTTTTGGACCATGGGTGCAAGATGTGTTGGAGGGCTGGTGGCTACATATACAATGAATGCATAGTTAATTCGTGAAATCTTAGGCAAGTTTTGGGTTTTGTTTGTGCTTATTATCATTTGATTATCGTTCATTCAAAAGCTTGTGGGTTTTTTAGCTATTGGTTGTAGTTTTGCATGTTCATTATTTTGTAAAAGTGCAGTGGTCATCAATGGCTTTGTTGTCTATTTATGATACTTGATAACTAGAAGTATTGTTTGTTGTTAAAAGGACGAACAGGGCAAGTGGGTATATTAAATTACATGTGCTTTGAGCAAGGTCTTGTGGACTGTGGGGGCAGTGAATGCGTTAATTATGTGTTTATTGCTTTAGTGGCTAGTATGCTATCAACAAAGCTCAGAAAGCAAATTGTATGAGATGTGTTGGAGGGCTGGTGGGTACGGAAGCAGTGAATGCATAGTTAATTCGTGAAATGTGAGGCAAGAGCTAGGTTTTATTTGTGCTTATTATTGTTTGTTTGTTGTTTATTAAAAATCTTGTGCGTTTTTAGCTTTTAGTTATGTTCTTCGACGTTTGTTATTTTGTGGCAATGCAATATTGGTGAGTGGCTTGTTTATGTGTTTATGATGCTTGGTTGCTATTACAAGGGCTAACAGGGAATGCTTGGAAAAATTTATCATGTTGGTCTATTTTTTTGCAATATTTATTATCGTCCATTGAAAAGCTTGTCGGGTTTTTAGCTGTTGGTTGCAATTTTGCATGTTCGTTATTCTGTAAAAGTGTAATGGTCGTTAATGGCTTTGTCATGTGTTTATGATACTTGATAACTAAAAGGTTTGTTTGTTGTTAGAAGGGCTAACGAGGCAAGTGGGTACATTAAATTACATGTGCTTTGAACAAGGTTTTCTAGACTGTGGGGGCAGTGAATGTGTTAATTATGTGTTTATTGAACTTGAGTGACTAGTACACTATTAGCAAAACTCAGAAAGCAAATTGTGTGAGATGTGTTGGAGGGCTAGTGAGTACAGAAGCAGTGAATGCATAGTTAATTCATGAAATGTGAGGCGAGAGTTGGGTTTTATTTGTGCTTATTCTTGTTTGTTTGTTGTTTGTTAAAAAGTTTGTGTGTTTTTAGCTTTTAGTTTTGTTCTTCAATGCTTGTTATTTTGTGGCAGTGCACTATTAGTGAGTGGCTTGTTCCTTTGTTTATGATGTTTGGTTGTTACAAGGGCTAACAGGGAATGCTTGGAAAAATTTATCATGTTGGTCTATTTTTTGCAATAATATTATTGTTTCTATGGTTGAGGTTTATGAATAGTGTATTATTTGTCATGGACTGTGGTCACTTGTTTAATTTGTCCTTGTAACAGGAATGATTACTTGCAATTAGAGTTGGAGGCAGACTTGTACATGAGAGAAAATATACTTGGTTGTTGAACGAGGGACTAGAAGGTCAGATTCTTGTATCATTCTTCCCCTTTGTTTTCAATGAATTTTAAGTCTTCCAATGTGCATAAAATTTATGCTTTGGAAGAGTTGTGAACAATAAAGGAGAGGCTTGGTTCGGTAATCTAACTTAGTGAATAGAAAAATGAGCATAGTGAATGGCATGTCATGTAATTCATAAACATGACTTTTTTTCGTTGAAAAGTAGGTCACAATTGCAATTATTAGTTTGTGTCGATAGGAAGTTTTACAACTGCATTTGTTGAATTTGCTCTTCAAATAGTTGCTTGTTGTTCTTAAATTTCTTTCTTGTTTGTTTATTGTTTGTTGAAGAGCTTGTGTGTTTTTAGCTTTTTATGTTCTTAATGTTAGAAGGGTTGTAGGGACAAATGGGTACATATAGTTGGTTGTTGAACGAGGAACTAGAAGGTCAAATTCTTGTATCATTCTGACAAATGAGCATAGTGAATGAAATGCCATGTAATTCATAAACATGAAGCTATCTTTATACAGGGAAGCAAGCCGCTATTACAATTGTTGAATTTGCTTTTGAATTAGTTGTATTTCCAATCAAATTGCATTGTTTAAAATATTGTTGTCTTTTTCCTATAGTTGGGATTTAAGGACATATGTTTGTTTAAGTAAATTAGGAAAATAGGAGGATATTATATATCCTGAAAAATATTTAATCAGTGCATGCAAATTGTGGGTGCTTTGGCAATGGGGTAATGGGTTATGAAGCAGTGAATGCATGTTCAATCCATTAAATGTAAATTGTGCGAGGTTTGTTGGAGAGCTAGTGAGTATGAAAGCAGTGAATGCATAGTTAATTCATTAAATCTTAGGCAAGTGTTGGGTTTTGTTTGTGCTCATTATCATTTGTTTAGCGTTTGTTGAAAAGCTTGTGGGTTTTTTAACTCTTGATTATGCTTTTGCATGTTTGTTATTCTATAAAAGTGTAGTGGTTGTGAATGGCTTGGCTATCTATTTATGATACTTGAAAACTAGAAGTATTACTTGTTGTTAGAAGGGCTAATGGGGCAAGTGGGTACATTAAATTACATGTGCTTTGAGCAAGGTCTTGTGGGTTGTGGGGGCAGTGAATGCTTTAATTATGTGTTTATTGCTTGAGTGGCTATTACCCTATCAACAAAGCTCAGAAAGAAAATTGTGCGAGATGTGTTGGAGGGTTGGTGGGTACAAAAGCAATGAATGGATAGTTAATTCATGAAATGTGAGGCGAGTACTGGGTTTTGTTTGTGCTTATTCTTGTTTGTTTGTTGTTTGTTAAAAATTTTGTGTGTTTTTAGCATGATGCTTGGTTGCTGTTAGAAGCGATAACAGGGAATACTTGCAAAAATTTATAATGTTTGTCTATTGTTTTGCAAATTTTATTATTGTTTTTGTGGTTCAAGTTTATGAATAGGTATTATTTGTCATGAACTGTGCTCATTTGTTTAGTTATGTCATGTGCCTCTAGTATTCATTTGCTTGTAAGCAAAGTAGCAAAGTAGCAAAATAGAAGTAGATGACAAATTTTGGAAATAACTGTAATGAATTGTAGAGCAGTGAATGCATAGTCAATGCATTAAATACTATGTCAATAGTGGCACAATTGTTATGTTTTCTAAGCCTAGGGTTACATTGCATAGTTTTTATGTTATGTGGGCTATGATTTGCAAATACTGTAAAGAACATTTTGTAAATTAATTGTTATGGCTCACTAGAGTTTGTTAGCTATTAAATATTTGCGAAAATACATAGAGTTCTATAATGCTAATTTACTTAAACAAAAATGAGTAGTAGACTTGCTGGCATTTAATGCATTAGTTGTAGATTGGTTGACAAACCTGCCATTTCCAATGTACATTATACAATTGCAATAGTGAACTACTTTGATTGCAGTAGTGACTTGCCTTTGAGCAAAATATCATGCACATGAAGTGCATGATGGCAGTAAAGCTGACACAATTTGCATTTAATTATTAATTTTAGCATTTTCATTTGTAATACTTGCTTGGCCAATTAACTTTGATTGTCTTGCAATAGGTTTACTATTGATTTTAGTTTCAGTAAATTAGAAAAATATGGGAACATTATATACTTGGCATTTATGAACATATTTTTTATGTTTGGAGAGCATTATTTATCTATTTTGCTAGTGGTATGGAGCAATCCTAATACCTTGTAGTATGTGAATTGTGAACAACTATAAATAGCAATGCTTGTGTATGCTTTTCTATTCTTCACATGTTGTGAATGTCAAATGAGTGCACGGATGGTGAGAATGGCAAGAGTGTTACATGTTCAAACATGTGAGAATATAGACTTGGAACAAATTTGTCTGTTGATTGATGCATTAGAATAGTAGTATGTTGTTGCTATATAGAGCAATATTGTTTTAGATCTACTCCACTGTAGAGACTTACAATGCATTAACTATGGCTTGAGTGCTTGGATAGGCACTAGCCTAATAGCAAAGCCTATAAAATTTGGATTTAATGATTAGATGTTTGTAAAAATCCATTGTGTTATTCTGTTTCGCTTCAGTATGTATCATTTTGCTGGCAAAGTTGGCACAAGTTGCATTTAGACATCAAATATTTGCATCAATTTGGTCCTCTTTTTGTTATGCTTTTGTTGTTGGCTCTTTCGTCTATATAACTATATCTCATGTTTTGTGACTTAAAACTTGTTTTTGTTTTGCAGTTGACATCTTTTCCCTTTATATGCTAGATAATACTTTACTTTCTTATGTTTCAATTTAAATGGATTAAATTCTGGTGTTGCAGCTTTTTAGTATGCAATATATTAGCAATACAAAACATGCATGTTTTTAAAGGGCAAGTTGTTATTGCATATATTGCATTTCAATTTGTCATACTTAGTTGGCCAATGAAATTTATTTGACAAATTTTATAATGTGTTTCTATTTTGCTTATTTGCTTATACAACGAGGAATGGCGGACCTACTGTATGC
The DNA here is from genome assembly GCA_007258455.2 of Sequoia sempervirens. Lineage (NCBI taxonomy): Eukaryota > Viridiplantae > Streptophyta > Pinopsida > Cupressales > Cupressaceae > Sequoia > Sequoia sempervirens. Next base: position 29,975,218 of record VDFB02058242.1, read on the forward strand.
AATAGAGAAAGATAGATGATATATTTGAGACATGAAAGATTAAGTTGATACTTGATTGAGTTCTGTTTGAGCTGCTCTACCAGTTACTTAGTTTGTGTGGATAAATCAGTGAGAAATAGCATCCACTTTATAAAAAAACATAGTGAATGTAGATGACATATTTACTATTGTATTTGCTGAATTTGCTTTTGAAATAGTTACTTGATCAATGAAATTGAACTGTTTAAAATATTTTGGTCTTTTTTCCTACAGTTGGGATTTAAGGACATATTTTTTGTGTTTGAAAATTATAATTTATCTCTTTTTCTATTGGTTGGAGTAGGCCTATTATTCATTTTCATTTAAGTAAACTAGGACAATACGAAGACATTATATATTGTGTCAAATATTTAATCAGTGCATGCAATATGTGCAAGACAACAAGACTGAAAAGTTTGTTGAAAAACATGATATGTTGGTCTTGATCAAAGGAACCATTCCTAAACGGGAATTCTTGTGTATGCTTTAACATCATACTAATCTCAGGAAAAGGGCAGTTACTTAAGTGACTTTGTATAATTAATACAGTTGAAACAAGTTACTATTGCAATTGTTCAATTCATTTTTGAAAGAGTCGCTTGTCTAGTGAAATTGTATTGTTTAAAATACTTTGCTAGCAAGGTAATGTCTATCCAAGCAATGAATTCATAGTAAATGCATTGTATGCTTGTACAAGGAAGAATACCTAGCTCAAAGATCTAAAAGAGTATTGCTTTATTTGGAAACAACAGACTATGAGATATTAGGATTGGTCCCTATCACTAGTGCTACAATGAAGCCTTTGATGCAATGTTCAGATTATAGAATTTGATTACAAAATTTGATTATAGAAATGTTTAGTTTATGGAATTTGATTCATTGGAAAGGCTTGTATATGAGTAGCATGTCATATGTCATGTATTGCACGCATTTGTTTCCTTAGCCCTTGTAACATCAAGCAATAGTTTTGGTTAAAAAGTTTCACATACGAACAGATAACATGGAGAGATAAAAACATACAACCTTTTGAACAAGCAATAAATAAACAAGAATTAACTATGCATTTGTTGCTTGCATAATTGTTAGCTTTAAAGACACCTTGGACATTTTGCATTCAATGGAAATAAAACCAGAAGTGTCTAGATTATAGAATTTGATTCATTTACAAGTGTTATGTATCAATTGCATCAACTGGATTTTGTGTGACAAAGCTCATACTTATTGGAATTAATTTTAAAATATTTGTCAAAATTTATTGTGTGCTTTTGTGTTTCATGCTTATGGATAGCATATTATATGTTAGGGACTATGCTCATTCGTCTATTTTGTAGCTGCAACAAGGACCGTTGGTTGTAACCAAAGTGGGTGACAAAGATTTATATCACTACAAATAGACTTGGTTCTTGAACAACAAGTTGCAAGGTCAAATTCTTGTATCATTGTCTCACTTTCTTTGTAATGAAATTTAATTCTCTCAAGAATCTGGTTTTCTATATAGACAGATGAGCATAGTAAATGACATGCCATGTAATTCATAAACATGAAACTATTTTTTCCTAATGAGTATGTTGTTTTTGCAGATAGAAATTTGTATAATTGTAATCATGGGATATGTAGTTCATTGGTTAAATATTTGTGAAACACGTAATGCTTCTAAGATTGCAAGGAAAAAGAAACAGAGGAGCTATTTTGGTCTGTAGAGAATGTAGGGAAATGGTATAAAATTTGTGGCATTTTTCATGACTTTAACATTCATGACATTTGTCAAGAAATTACAAGTCATGGTGTTTGCCATGAATTTTATAGCATTTCTGACTACATGCACTAAAGGGCAAGAGTGTTTTGATGTGTGTGCCTGAGATTTTTGACATGATGATTATGTGCATAACATGTTGCGTATACATCTACTTCAGCATGGGTGCTTCAAAAAATATGTTCATCACTCCCAACAATATAATGCCACTACTGAATTTGACTCCATTTTCCAACAAACGTTTGTCGGTCTTTCGACAAACATTTGTCGGACAATCGACAAATTGACGAAAAAAAATTTGTTGCCATTTTTTCGTCAACATTCCGATGATGAATTAAATGTCGAAATAATGGCGTAGATTCATCGATCATTGGCATCATAAAATGACTCATATGTTCGTCAGAATATCGACGAAAACTTTGTGTATCCACCAACAAATTATAACCAAAATGCAATTGTAATGGCTCTTCTGAAGCGTCAAAACAACACTAGAAGTTCGTTGCCATTTCGATGAAATGGGCAAGGAGTTACGACGAAGCCTTCGTCGCAACTATAGCAACTTCGTCGGACCTTTTCAGTGATTCGTCGGTGGCCTTCGTCGAAATTGCGATGAAATAATGCAATTTTTTTAAAAAAATATTCTTTGAAATGTACCATCGCAAAGACTCTTGGCAATGACCACCGAAGCCAACCCATTGGTGAGAGATCAATCATCGGCACATGATAGAAAAATCACTCTGATAGTCCATGTCTTGCCGATGACTTCTGTCGGCAAGACAAATCCAATGTCACACCAATCTGACCTCTTCAGGAGTTTTGAACACTACTAGTTATCAACAAAACATTCTAAGGGTCTCGTTGATTAAACAAGTGTCTAAGAGCAAGTAAACATGAGATGGAACCTATTAATTTTCTTATTTTGGGGTTCTTTAAATCATAGAATAGATACCATCTTCTTGTGTATAATGTACTTATATTCATATTTGAATTTGAGACCAATTGTCATTGCACATTCCATTTTACTTGCACAGAGTATTCTATAAGCAATATATTGATAATGTAAAATGATTTATGGTGTTGTACAACTCTACCTATCATCACAGTTCTGTTGTTTTCCCCTAGAGAATCTTGTAAAGACAAGTTTACAATACCAAGTCAAATAATATGAAAAAGACTTAGTTCCATACAAATTAAATGATTATTCTCACAATGGCAATTGTCTAATCACAACAACAATTCCATGAAAGGTTATCCATGTTTCATAATAGATGATTGATCATACATATAGACTGCAAGATGCATAGAAAAATCATTACACTTGAGAACAACCAACGGCTAACAAGGGAAGGAGTTAAGAAACATTTGGATTGAAGAGAAAATGTGTAGGGAAAATGTTGAGCAGTGTCAAGAGAATAGAGCTTGTAGAACATATTCTTGACCTAATCAAGCTCTTGAACAACTTAAACAAAATTAAAATACTAACACATACATGAGACATGTAATGAACTTCCAGTATCTACTATCTTTTTCATTAATGAAAAGGTAGGTAAAGGAGAAATAATTATAATTGTAACACTATTCATAGTCCATTAAATTATGTTTTCGTAATTGTGTTCAATGGACCTCAGTTTTATCATTATACTGCCCATCTAATACCATATTTTAATCTAGGGTTCAAATATCTCAGATCTAAAGAAGCACCTTCAATTAACCATTTAAAGTATTATAAAATAAGGTAAGACTTTTACTTGAGAAAGATTGGGTACACTTGTAGGATTAAAGTTCTCGCAATCATCAGGATTTATTGGCAGACAAACACAACCTACAACATATGAAGTAATGGATGACGACAAGTTAGTGAAATGGTCCTTAATATGTGACTGGTTTGCAAATTGATTGGTAGAAAATAAGGTTACAAACAAATCTACATAAAAAATTATGAGGACAATCTACTATAATCATCAAAATAGATGAAAAGTGCAAAGGAAAGAGTCGAGCTACATCTCTAGAGCCTAAAAAAAACACATGCAAGAAACATAAAAAAAAAAGAACAAACCAATTTTTGGATGAATACAAAATGGTGCCTTCAGCAAGTGATTCATATGCTTTCACACTTAACAGGACATTAAGAAGATTTTAGTCTTCCTCTGTGAAATTAACTACTTACAAAAAAACCCAGAAACCAATATTATATACCTCCATGTCTAGCCGAGGGTAGGTATAAGAGAAAAAAAATCTTCATTGAAAAATATCAATGTGTGTGTAGGTTTGTATTACTAAAAATATCATTTCACTGCCTAAGGAAAAATACCAAAGTGATGTTTTAAATTTCAATTTTCACATAGGCTCCCTTATTGCTACACATGCATATACAAGCATTATTCAAGCTCTAAACTATTCAAATATTAAGGATTTAATTAGCTTTAAGATGGAAAGTTGTTGTTTAGACATAATCCATCATCTTTTACATATCTTTATTCACTCCTAACGCTTCAGATAAATTTATGTAAATGAGACAAAAATGTGAATCTTTTATGACAAATAAAATTCTTAAAAGGAGGGGGGAGAGAGAAAAGGGTAGGGGGAAAGAGAATGCTTGAATATATAGCAAAGTATAACATTTTGATCATTATAACATTGAAACGAATCTTAATTTTGAAGCATTAATATCATTTAGAACATTTATGATCAAGAATGAATGTAAGTCGATAAACTTTTGCATGCCTGCAGATGGTACAAAATTTCATGGTTAAGTGGAAGCCTCCTATCAACAACAAGATCCAAATATCCATGTATCTATTTCAATCGAGCCTCTAAACCCTTCAGAGTTGTCAATTTTTCCACTAACCTGTTATGCACAAAAGTCAAATTTTAGAGTTATGTCACCACTAAAAACAAAAGAAACAGAGCTTTGAAACCGAATCCACACACAACACAATGTGGTATTCATACAAATCCATACAAACAAACTAAACTTAAAACATTGGAATGGAAACAACTTCAAATTATGATGTAGAGCATGGATTCAGTGTATAAAGAATCATTTTTCTGCCACCATAGTGAAAAGTTAGCACTTTCTTTCATCTTTGCATATTGGTTTGATGCTTCAAACGATGCATTTCTTATATTGAAAAGTGCATTACCTTATTGAGCTTCTCTTTGTTTCGAGAATAGTCTCTACTTAATAGGGCCAACCACGTGACAGTGGAAGCTCATTTGGCCCTTCCTCCCCACCCCCCCTCACATCACTCTCAATTCCCCATACCCAATCATATAGCATTAATCATTCATTCATCCATTAATAACATATAACATTCCTTCATTAACATATAACATTCATTAATTAACATATTCACATTCATTAATTAACATATAATATTCATTCTTTCAGTTTTTACATATTATCAAAAATATGGTTGTCATGATATGATTACAATCACTTTTTTTTGGTTGCTTTTTTAAAGCTAAAAAAATATGAAGTGGAGTATCGTTTTCTAAATCATTTGTCCCCCCTTCAATTGTTCTGCCCTCTGCTCGTAATCTTAATGTACGCCTAGTCGTCTGCTCACGACGTGGACGCCGCTACAAGGGGGGTTTGCTGCAATAACAAAGAAATGTTAAATTGATATGTTTTATTATTATTGTTACAAGTATTTCATTAATTAAAAGAACATTAGAGTGGTTCTCTTTACCTGATGGGTCTACATCATGTTCCTGAACTTCTGTTATAGACTCATGCTCAACATGTTGAACACCCTCTAAATCCTGATATGCAGTTGAAACACGAAAGGTTACATTAATTAATACACCAATTGAAATTAAATATGTTTAAAAGAACATTAGAGTGGTCCTCTTTACCTAATGGGGCCACATCATATTCCTGATCTTCTCTAGTCTGATCATGCTCAACACATTGATCACGCTCTACATGCTTTAAAGTTGAAACACGAAAGGTTACATTAATTAATACACCAATTGCAATTAAATATGTTTAAAAGAACTTTAGAGTGGTCCTCTTTACCTAATGGAGCCACATCATGTTCCTGATCTTCTCTAGCCTGATCATGTTCAACATGTTGATCACGCTCTACATGCTCTAAAGTACCAAGATGCACACCATGACCTTCATCTGCAGGTTGTGCTCCACCCTCACCAAGTTGCATTCCAATGTCATGTGCAGTATTATCATTGCTTGAATGTTTAAAACAAATAGTCATGTAATTACTTTATGGTGGAAATTAATATTGAATAGATTGCATAAGTATTCAATTTTAAATAAACTTTATTGAGTTTATTTACCTGCATGTCAGATGCAATGGAATATTGTGTCTGCCCAGTCAAGACTCTTAGGCATTCAACCATGGCTCCATAGCCTTGTTGGAAGGCAATCTTTAGGTCTCTTCTATGGGAACTTTGTTGAATTCAGAGCCCTACATTTTTGCATAAGATCATGAATTTTGCTTCTATGGTGTAATAAAACCAAAATTGTTTCAATTTATTATTTGGATACAATATTTCATTTATTGATACTTACAATTCGTGTGGCTAATTTCATATAAACACTAGAGCCAAGTTTGTGCTGCTCGTGTTTTTCTAGTCTTTCCTTTGTTTCCTTCGATGTGTCGGGAAGCCTATGAAAAGTTTGAAATATCGCTAGATTATGCAGAGGAATCTATATAATTACATTGTTGATAGTATCACATACCTTCCTTTGGTCCGATGGTACCTTTTCTTTTTTCTTTTTAGCTCTTCCTTTCCATCCGACACTGTGTCCTTCCACTCTCTCCACACGGACGGTGATTCTTTTGTTCTTCTAATGTGACCATATATTGGTCCCTCACATACTTTAGATAGGTACCAACTTCTTAAGGACCTTGTCTCTATGGAATGTTTTATCATTGAAGAGCACAACTAACCGGTTAATGAGCTCATCTTTTAAATCTTGATTTTGGGCATTCCACCATGTATGTATGGTGGGCCCGAAGAGCTCCAATGTGATATCACTTAGATGTTTATAAAAAAAATCATTTCTTGCAAAATGATCATGTGATCAATAGTCTAAAAAGAGCGATCAATAAGTAAATTTCAATTGGATTATATATAATAATAATTAAAACATTTTAAAGTACCTAAGACCTTCTCTATTTTTATGGGAACGAAATCCTCGGTCACCACAAGTGTGACTGGCAATGTTCCCGTACTAGTAATACAAGAAGATCCAGGAAATGTTGCTAAAACATCACCAATACTAGTGGCCTTTATCCCTGTGTAC
>VDFB02058242.1:29982360-29999784 GCA_007258455.2 Sequoia sempervirens
CACCAACAAATTATAACCAAAATGCAATTGTAATGGCTCTTCTGAAGCGTCAAAACAACACTAGAAGTTCGTTGCCATTTCGATGAAATGGGCAAGGAGTTACGACGAAGCCTTCGTCGCAACTATAGCAACTTCGTCGGACCTTTTCAGTGATTCGTCGGTGGCCTTCGTCGAAATTGCGATGAAATAATGCAATTTTTTTAAAAAAATATTCTTTGAAATGTACCATCGCAAAGACTCTTGGCAATGACCACCGAAGCCAACCCATTGGTGAGAGATCAATCATCGGCACATGATAGAAAAATCACTCTGATAGTCCATGTCTTGCCGATGACTTCTGTCGGCAAGACAAATCCAATGTCACACCAATCTGACCTCTTCAGGAGTTTTGAACACTACTAGTTATCAACAAAACATTCTAAGGGTCTCGTTGATTAAACAAGTGTCTAAGAGCAAGTAAACATGAGATGGAACCTATTAATTTTCTTATTTTGGGGTTCTTTAAATCATAGAATAGATACCATCTTCTTGTGTATAATGTACTTATATTCATATTTGAATTTGAGACCAATTGTCATTGCACATTCCATTTTACTTGCACAGAGTATTCTATAAGCAATATATTGATAATGTAAAATGATTTATGGTGTTGTACAACTCTACCTATCATCACAGTTCTGTTGTTTTCCCCTAGAGAATCTTGTAAAGACAAGTTTACAATACCAAGTCAAATAATATGAAAAAGACTTAGTTCCATACAAATTAAATGATTATTCTCACAATGGCAATTGTCTAATCACAACAACAATTCCATGAAAGGTTATCCATGTTTCATAATAGATGATTGATCATACATATAGACTGCAAGATGCATAGAAAAATCATTACACTTGAGAACAACCAACGGCTAACAAGGGAAGGAGTTAAGAAACATTTGGATTGAAGAGAAAATGTGTAGGGAAAATGTTGAGCAGTGTCAAGAGAATAGAGCTTGTAGAACATATTCTTGACCTAATCAAGCTCTTGAACAACTTAAACAAAATTAAAATACTAACACATACATGAGACATGTAATGAACTTCCAGTATCTACTATCTTTTTCATTAATGAAAAGGTAGGTAAAGGAGAAATAATTATAATTGTAACACTATTCATAGTCCATTAAATTATGTTTTCGTAATTGTGTTCAATGGACCTCAGTTTTATCATTATACTGCCCATCTAATACCATATTTTAATCTAGGGTTCAAATATCTCAGATCTAAAGAAGCACCTTCAATTAACCATTTAAAGTATTATAAAATAAGGTAAGACTTTTACTTGAGAAAGATTGGGTACACTTGTAGGATTAAAGTTCTCGCAATCATCAGGATTTATTGGCACATAGACACAACCTGCAACATATGAAGTAATGGATGACTACAAGTTAGTAAAATGGTCCTTAATATGTGAGTGGTTTGCAAATTGATTGGTAGAAAATAAGGTTACAAACAGATCTACATGAAAAATTATGAGGACAATCTACTATAATCATCAAAATAGATGAAAAGTGCAAAGGAAAGAGCTGAGCTACATCTCTAGAGCCTAAAAAACACATGCAAGAAACATAAAAAAAGACAAACCAATTTTTGGATGAATACAAGGAAAATGGTGCCTTCAGCAAGTGATTCATATGCTTTCACACCTGACAGGACATTAAGAAGATTTAGTCTTCCTCTGTGAAATTAACAACTTACAGAAAAAACCCAGAAACCAATATTATATACCTCCATGTCTAGCCGAGGGTAGGTATAAGAGAAAAAAAATTCTTCATTGAAAAATATCAATGTGTGTGTAGGTTTGTATTACTAAAAATATCATTTCACTGCCTAAGGAAAAATACCAAAGTGATGTTTTAAATTTCAATTTTCACATAGGCTCCCTTATTGCTACACATGCATATACAAGCATTATTCAAGCTCTAAACTATTCAAATATTAAGGATTTAATTAGCTTTAAGATGGAAAGTTGTTGTTTAGACATAATCCATCATCTTTTACATATCTTTATTCACTCCTAACGCTTCAGATAAATTTATGTAAATGAGACAAAAATGTGAATCTTTTATGACAAATAAAATTCTTAAAAGGAGGGGGGAGAGAGAAAAGGGTAGGGGGAAAGAGAATGCTTGAATATATAGCAAAGTATAACATTTTGATCATTATAACATTGAAACGAATCTTAATTTTGAAGCATTAATATCATTTAGAACATTTATGATCAAGAATGAATGTAAGTCGATAAACTTTTGCATGCCTGCAGATGGTACAAAATTTCATGGTTAAGTGGAAGCCTCCTATCAACAACAAGATCCAAATATCCATGTATCTATTTCAATCGAGCCTCTAAACCCTTCAGAGTTGTCAATTTTTCCACTAACCTGTTATGCACAAAAGTCAAATTTTAGAGTTATGTCACCACTAAAAACAAAAGAAACAGAGCTTTGAAACCGAATCCACACACAACACAATGTGGTATTCATACAAATCCATACAAACAAACTAAACTTAAAACATTGGAATGGAAACAACTTCAAATTATGATGTAGAGCATGGATTCAGTGTATAAAGAATCATTTTTCTGCCACCATAGTGAAAAGTTAGCACTTTCTTTCATCTTTGCATATTGGTTTGATGCTTCAAACGATGCATTTCTTATATTGAAAAGTGCATTACCTTATTGAGCTTCTCTTTGTTTCGAGAATAGTCTCTACTTAATAGGGCCAACCACGTGACAGTGGAAGCTCATTTGGCCCTTCCTCCCCACCCCCCCTCACATCACTCTCAATTCCCCATACCCAATCATATAGCATTAATCATTCATTCATCCATTAATAACATATAACATTCCTTCATTAACATATAACATTCATTAATTAACATATTCACATTCATTCATTAACATATAATATTCATTCTTTCAGTTTTTACATATTATCAAAAATATGGTTGTCATGATATGATTACAATCACTTTTTTTGGTTGCTTTTTTAAAGCTAAAAAATATGAAGTGAGTATCGTTTTCTAAATCATTTGTCCCCTTGATTGTGCATACCGTATCTTATTAATGCTTCTAATTAGATGCGCTCCTTGACGTGGGTGTAAGCTACAAGGGGTTTCTTTGCAATAACAAAGAAATGTTAGAATTGATGTGTTTTATTATTATTGTTACAAGTATTTCATTAATTAAAGAACATTAAATTGGTTCTCTTTACTGATGGGTCTACATCGTGTTCTGAACCATTTATAGACTCATGCTCAACATGTTGAACACCCTCTAAATCTGATATGCTGATTCAAAACAGAAAGGTTACATTAATTAATACACCAATTGAAATTAAATGTTTAAAGAACATTAAGTGGTCCTCTTCTTGCCTAATGGGGCCACATGCTGTCCCGATCTTCTCTAGTGATCATGCTCAACACGTTGATTACGCTCTACATGCTCTAAAGTTGAAACACGAAAGGTTACATTAATTAATACACCAATTGCAATTAAATATGTTTAAAGAACTTTAGAGTGGTCCTCTTTACCTAATGGGGCCACATCATGTTCCTGATCTTCTCTAGCCTGATCATGCTCAACATGTTGATCACGCTCTACATGCTCTAAAGTACCGGGATGCACACCATGACCTTCATCTGCAAGTTGTGCTCCACCCTCACTAGGTTGCATTCCAATGCCATGTGCAGTATTATCATTGCTTGAATGTTTAAAACAAATAGTCATGTAATTACTTTATGGTGAAAATTTATATTGAATAGATTGCACAAGTATTCAATTTTAAATAAACTTTATTGAGTTTATTTACCTGTCAGTCTGTGGAATATTATTATGCCTTGAGTCAAGACTCTTAGTCCTTCAACCATGGCTCCATAGCCTTGCTGGAAGGAAATCTTCAAGTCATCTTCTGTGGGAACTCTGTTGAATTAAGAGCCCTACATTTTTGCATAAGATCATAAATTTTACTTCTATGGTGTAATAAAACCAAAATTATTTTCAATTTTTTATTTGGATACAATATTTCATTTATTAATACTTACAATTCGTGCGGCTAATTTCATATAACCACGAGCCAAGTTTGTGCTACCTGTGTTTTTCTAGTCTTTCCTTTGTTTCCTTTGATGTGTTAGGCAGCCTATGAAAAGTTTGAAATACATTAGATTATGTAAAAAGAAAGAGTAATCATTATTTAATTACATTGTTGATAGTAGTCACGCCACCTTCCTTGGCAGATGGTGTCTTTCCTTTTTTTTCTTTTTAGCCTTCTCCTTTCCATCCGACACCGAGTCCTTCCACTCCTCTCTGAATAATGGGGGCGGCTGGTACTTTTGTTCTTCTCCTAAATGTGACCTATATTGGTCCCTCATACTTTGGGGTACCAACTTTCTTAAGGACCTTGGATTTAGGTTGAATGTTTTATCATTGAAGAGCACAACTAACCGGTTAATGAGCTCATCTTTTAAATCTTGATTTTGGGCATTCCACCATGTATGTATGGTGGGCCCGAAGAGCTCCAATGTGATATCACTTAGATGTTTATAAAAAAAATCATTTCTTGCAAAATGATCATGTGATCAATAGTCTAAAAAGAGCGATCAATAGTAAATTTCAATTGGATTATATATAATAATTATTAAAATATTTTAAAGTACACAGGACCTCTCTATCTTTATGGGAGCGAAATCCTCGATCACCGTCTGTTGAAAATGTTCTCATTACTAGTAATACAAAGAAGATCCGATATTTGCTAAAATATCACCAATACTAGTGTACATCCCGGTGCATGTCCTAACACATTTTTACATGTGATGGCTGGCGAGGTGCACTAACGGATACTGCATGGTATGTGTTGCCGACATTTCAAACTAAAAATAGGCACAGAGATGATGAGTCGGATAATGTGATGTATGTGGGAAGATGGGATGGACACTTGTACCAACCCTTACTCCTAGGGAAGCACTTGCAGTACCTTGATCATGGCCAGGAGCATCATGAGGAGGCAAATAACCCTATAAAAACAACACATATTTTAATTCATGACATAAAAGAGTACAAAATATAAAACCATGAATGAAATTATGTTATAATTAAAGACCTCATGACAGATTACTTGCAAGTTTTGTGATCTCTCGGTCAATATTTTAACCCTCTCTCTTATCTCATATGTTTGAGGCACTATGAATAACAACAGGATTTCTTCATTGCATTTTTGGGTCTTCCTTATCATATTGAGAGGGTTTGTTGAATAATAGATGCCATCATCACATAATATTGACTACACCTCCCTATGGATGCTCTCATCTATTGCTGGTGCCTTTCCCCGATCAGTCAACTGTAACAAGAATATTAAAAACATTATCAAAATTAACCCAATAAACTTATGAAAACAACATAATAATAAAATATTTTGCTCATTATCTAATTTGGCTACCGAATTACAATGAGAATCAAACTTATTAGAATTAGAAGCTTGCACGAAAATACATCGCGATGTGTGCTCTAAAATTAGAAGCCTTCTGCAATACGATCAATGTCTCTTTGTGACAAAATTAAATATAAAAAAATATTATCAAATGAAACAAAATGAAACAATAGACTTAGAAAAAACATAAGAATAAAATGGTATATTGGAGTCATTAATTGGAGGTTGGGTAAAATGGTACATAGTACGTACCACCCCCATAGTAACTGTGTTTGTAACTAAGCAATTCAAATTGTAATCGATTAACAACTCTTCCCCTGCAGTTATTGATTTTATCGCACATACAAATACATGGTTTCCCTCGCGCCCCTCGAATATGCAATTGGGTTGCTTATTTGTTGACCCAGGTCATGTACTGTTTATAAACCCTGCAATATTCCTAGATGCTTTTGGCCTTCCGTCAATGTACATAGTCACTCCTTTATTTTGATCCTTATCTTTTAGCTGTATATAATTTGCTGACAGTGCATACCTACGCATACTTCGTGTATATCGAACCAGTTGCATCCAATCTTTGTAACTGTAACAGGGTCTGACATACTCCATCAATTTAGTAACTTTTTCGTAACAAACCTTTATGTCGTCCATGCAAACTAAGCCCAAACCATGTAATGATGATGGTGCTATGCGATATATCCTCTCATTGACACAAAAATCAATGTTTATTGGAGGAAGTTCCTTGGGTACCCATTGTTTCTATAGATGTATGTACCTCAAGGGCACCTCGACATTGCCTATGCTCTCATCATCATAAGAACATGACCCCCCTTCAGCAAGAAAAAATTCCATGCATTTACAAAAAATTCTTCTAATCTTTTGACCTCTAGTTGATCTCCCTCTTTTAGACATACATGTCTCGCTTTCCTCTTCTCTTCTTGAATTTCCCTCACTCGAGGAAGACAGATCTAACAAATACCTATTTGGTGGTACCTGCACTCATAAGGATGTTGGATGAATTTCTTTCATGGTGATGTGATCCTAAGGTGACATTATGATTAATCTATCATTTCATCATTTAGAAATTTCACAAGTTATAAGGTAATCAAGTCTTGATAGATTGCAAGTTATTGTTACTACGTCCAAATGTGTCCATCACAAATCAAATTTACTTAACGTTTTAACTCCCAAACTTTGTAACAAGTGTTAAATGTGACTATGGTCCACCAGTTCACAACCAAGGCCTCAAATGTATTCTCTAATTGTAATCAAAGGACTTTTTCTCTTCATTCAAGTAAATAAACTTGAAGGGAAACACCACCAAGTGGTTTATTGGACACCTACATGACTAAAAATAGAAGCAAATTAACATTTAATTTCCATATGTCTAAGTGGTTAACGGGGAGGGAGTGTGTACTAGGCTGGTTAAGTCATCATAAGTTTATGCTTTGGCAATAAATTTTTTTTAAGTCATCTTAAATCTTCCTATGTCTAATTCCTAGGAGACTTTTGGTATGTTTTAAGGTAGGATGATTGATGAAAGAGCCCAAAGAGCCTTTCTCCATGGTATCCAGGTACACATAGCAGCGGTCTTCTCTTATACGGTTGGACATGATTTAAAGAACTTAGCTAGGAATTATTCATTTAACCTAAGGTTTTCTCATAATGCCATCATTGGAAAAGTATGATCAAATTCTTCTATTATGAAGAATTGGTCTATGTGCCTCTAGTAATCACTATAAATGTTTGTAAGGATAAAATAACTAATTGCATAAGGTAGGAGAGAATCAACTTTGAGTTCTTCAAAGATTATATTCCTCTATTCATAATTTTTAAGGGTTGTGTGGAGGAGGTTATCACTACCAAGAAGGGAGGAGACCTTTCCTTGTGATATAACTTCAAAATTTTCCTCTTTGTGTTCCATTTTTATCTTGCCTTATGTCTCTGGTCATCTATGGTGTTTGGCAAAAGCCTAAGGTTGGGTTTTACCTTTGTCTTCATGTAAAACCCTAGTGTTTATCTTACGCCTTGGGTGGGATCTTTTGGGCCGTTACTTTTTGGGGAGGGTTTTAAAACAACTTAAGCCCCATCGCTTCATCTAGGCTAGGCCCCTTTTGATTTATCATTTTATTTCCTTCGTCTGACTTTATTATTTCTTAAGTCTTGGATGGTCCTATGCTCCCTCGTTTAAAAAACAACTTATGACATTGTTTATCATCGACCTAGTGATGTCCCCTCATTCTTTTAATAAATGTTTTATATTTTGCAGAGGGACATGTTTGTGTGACCATAGATCAATTATCATTTGATCTCAGTCATTCCCCGCCATCCCGTGATGACCCCACCACACTGTTTTGGTTGATCGCGATATCACGGGCAAGCACCATGTGTCTCATTTAATGAAGCCGAAGAGATGATAGAAATACTTTGATACATCTATTTGGTTTTAATACATTATGTAGTGGGTTACTAAAGAATTTATGAGATGCACGTGTTTCAAATCAACAGAGATGTTATAATCTCAGTAGGAAAGGTGCTCGATGGTTAATGAAAAAGTTGGTGACTTTGTTGAACAAACAAGATTACCGATGGTTGAGATCCATGGTTTCCCGCCATAGCGTGATCAGAAGTTGTGAGGTCTTTATCAATCGCGATATCGCGGGCGAGCGCCACGTGGATTTCCTTGGCAATGCATAGTATGGTGGGCCCTTATTGCCATGATGGAGATCGTGTCAATTTGTTTTGAAAGTAGTTGTTCGATCATCTAACCAAAGTGAAGGATCAACGACTAGTATTTGAATCTGCATCAAATGCGATTACAAGGTTCTATTCTATAATTTCATATTTCTATTTAGCCCTCCTAGAGAACTAAAAAATCAAGATTACAGCTTCCCTCCTAGAGAACTAAGTGTTGAAGAGAGCCAAGATACAAACACCAGATAGATGGAATATAGGTCATTTGTAGCAGACAATGAATTTTGATATACAGAGACTCAAATGCATGTATTTTGATGGAGTAAATGAAGATATCTAAGTTGCGGATTAAGATTTTGGTATCAGTTGTTTGTTAAATTTATGCAGTTATTTGATTGTCTCCATTCTGATGCTTCTCTATTGTTTAAATTGATATAACAAGTTTATACTCAGTTTATAATTGTACATTTGCTATATATGTGTGATCTGGTTATTTCGTTCTCTAAAGTAGGGATTAAAATCTTTTAATCAATCACAACAATTCGGAAGTGTTACTAGGATTAATGAGAAGAATCACATAACTAGAATTGTCATTCTATCTCAAGAAGAGTTTGTCAATTATTCACTTGCACGTTTACACAAGTTGTAAACAATTTATGTGCCTGACAGTTTGAATTATTGCCATTATTGAAATCCACATTTGCAGATATTCATTAGGCTCCATATACCCAATAAGGCACTGGTCTCCCCTTGTATTCTTTTATAATTTTTATTATTCTTATTTATTTTACACTTACATTTACAAATACACATACATATGCATTTACTGTTTTCATTTATTTCTCATGTAGTTTAGTAGTTTGATCAATTTCATATTATATGTGTTCAAAACTTTAGAATTTCAATTACATTAATTTATGGATATGTTGTATCTATAACACTACAAAACCATATGCTCTTTGCATTTACACTTACATTTAGAAATACACATTTATATACATAGATATAGATTTCTTTAATGATATGTTGCATTTATTGTTCTAGGAGAGCATCCAGTAATTGCATTTACATTTACATTTAAAAATACATATACATACATACATACATACATACATACATACATATATACATACATATATATGTGTGTGTGTGTATCATTATATTCAGTATTCAGAAACAACCCATTAGGTCTACACATGGATAAAAATTCATAAAATCAGATCTCTCATACATATTTTGTTGAAACCTAGGTTTGAACCTCTCATTTCACATGCTTTTCTTCACAAAACTCTTGAGGACAACAGCTATACCTTCTTTATTTCTCATCTTACGCCCCATTCATGCATCCTACAATTACAACAGTATTCATGGGGCCTCTTACACAAGCTACAGTAATCATAAAAAGTGTAAGAGCCCCTTTATATCATGTTTGGACTACAAAACCCTCAAAAATAGGGTAACTCAAATTATGATTTGTTGGTGAGCTATATGGACAAAATCATTAGCACTAGCTCATTCTTGGAGTCTTTTGAAAGAGAAGCGAATCAAGTGGCAGTTAAGTACAAACCTTATAGTGTCAAAGTGAATGAGGTGATCAATTTGATTACCAACCGATGAAGAGTACTAGAAATGGGTAAATGTATATTTAACTGAGGAAGAGTGAAAATGAGTAGGCTACTAATGGTTGAAAAATCAGCTATTGCAGTTACAACATATTCCAAATTTTTTTTTTGGTGACAGTCTAGGCGTGAAATTCTTGAAGTTTTTTGTTGCTGCATCAACCATTCTCAACGGGCACGATGAACAAGAAGATTCTCTGGGGAGATTGTTGTTGTAACAAATTTTTGGAATATCACAAGGCGGTCCAATTGGTTGGTGACACATGTGCTTTCTAGCCCGATGCTTGTTTGCTCCTCCTTTTTCTATAAGAAGGATTTCAAGGCTAGAAGTACGGATTAGAAAGTTAGATATTTTTGAGTGAGTCTAAATGAAGTTGCCAAAGCAAATTGTAAAGTCCCGATGGTTTTTGAGAAAATGCAATTTAGGTTTTTAGTCATTTTGTAGTAGATTTTGAATTCATGGGGATTTGATGTTTTATGGCAGTACTGGCATTTGAATTGATATGATTAATTCAAACTCATGTCTCTCCATTGTACAAGCATATCTGAATTTTGAATAAAATGATCAAGGTTTGTTTCGTTCATCTCATTGTTGTGGTGTGTATGATTCTTGTTTTAGCTTTAATTCAGGGAATTAATTAAAATGCTTGAATAGGATTGTAGGTGGATATGTTATGTATAAGGATTTGATAAGTAGTATTGGGTTAGAATACATATTGATGAGATTGTAAAACAATGTTATCAAGGATCTTATATGTTATGTGTTAAATCTGTCATAAACCCTTAGATGCTTATAAATTTGACTCCTCCAATGGATATATGGCACTGATCTAAGTTGTACTTATTTGTATGGTTCAGTATTTGTTTGCCTTTACGGGCTTGCTAAAAATTGAAAATCAATGACTATCTTATCTTGTGAAATGTTGTTGTAATTATCTCATGCTCCAAATAGTTGATATTATTGATAAAAGCCAATTCTATTCGATATTATCCTATTATGTTGAGCTATTAAATGAGATTATTTGTTGTTGTTAATGTTGTTTTATGATGATCTTGAGGTTGTGGCATTAAGGGATCCTCCCTCATGTAGGCCTCAAGAAGTGTAGGAAGTCTTTAAAAATCCTTGTGGGTTAGGGTCCGGAGTCCTTGAGCCCTTTACATTGGAATTGGAAATTCCATAGGTAGATTAGAAGATCAACCTGCTTACCATAAAAACAACCAGCACCTTGCATATGTTTGTGGTGGAGGTATTAAAGAAAAATTGTATGCCTCTATTTCCATTCATTATATCTACCTTAGCCTAGCATATACTTGGGCTAAGTCTATAATTACTTTAGACTCATGCGATGAAGGCTATGTGTGATGAGATCCTAGACCTCAACCAAGATGTGGGTAGATTATGGGGTTTGCCAAGACACGAGAATTGATAAAAATGTGAAAAGACTAAGCTATTTTATTTTTTTCCATCTTATGTATACCATTTTATGAGATGGGGGTGCAATGTCTGAGAAGATCTTTTGGAAATAGGCATGAAAGCTATGAGGTTAAAGAGAATGGGGGTGCCAAGCTTACAATACTCATTGCCCCTTGGTTTGTCGATTTTTCCTTGAGTGCCCTCTACCTCATCCTCAACCTTTAGTATTGACCTTGTTTTTCCTCCAAACTCTTTGTCAGTGTTGGTATTGACCTTATTTTAGCTCCAAACTCTTCCTTAGCACTGGCATTGACCTTGTTTTCACTACTCCAAACTCTTCCCTTGACGCTGGCATTGACCTTGTTTTCACTACTCCAAAATCTTCCTCAGTGCTGGTATTGACCTTTCACTTCTCCAATTTGACGAGCTACAACCTTGTTTCGTTAGGTTTTACAGTATGTTAATTAAATTAAAAAAAATTGGCACCATTTAGCTAGGTTTTAATATTCTACAATATAGTTAAGTATATATTAGCTATGTTTTACATAATAAATAATATAATTATTCAACTTATTATAATTATATATTATATTCTTTAACAAAATTATCAAATACGTATAAAATTATTATAATTAATAATTAATAATAAGTATATTTTTATATAATACAAAATATAATTAATATAATAGTAACATATATTAATATGAGAGAGAGAAACTAAATTTTGATTGTTGTTTCATTTCAACAATCCAAGGATGGCATGTGTCCTTCGTGAGTTATGCTCAAGGTAGCATGCCATTTGATTAAAGATATGATAATTCTCCTTTAAGACCTCTTCAATGTACCCATAGCACACTTAAGGAGACAGATAAATATAGGGAAGAAAATATAGAGAGAGGGAGATAATGGCAAACATACAAATAGAAAGGGAGACAAAGAGATATAGAGAGGGTGATTGATATATCTCTCCATGTCGCTCTCTATTGTTGATGTGTTTTTTATGCACTTCTCAACACAGATAGTGCGTAGGTGCACTACCTCTTTTGAAAGACAATCCTCCACAATTAGATTGCAGAACACTATCCCAAGGTCTCTAATGTCAGGTCTTGACAGTGCTTGGAATATCTCAGTTGTTTGATGTGATTTGCTGGAATCACAAGGTGGACTTACAGATGAGTTACAAAGCATGGAAGTTGGGTTTGCAAATGCAATTTCAAAGTGCTGGAAGTGAATGAACAGTGGCTGTCCACTCAAAACAGCAAGCTGAAACTCATCAAGTTCATCTGATTTAGCTTCATGGTGATGCTTTGGGTCCTACCCTAACCAAGGATTGAAAGAAACAACAAAAGGAGAAGGGTTAAGAAAGTTATTCTAATCCTAAGCTACGAATAAACAGTAACAATGGTGGCTGTTAAAGTAAACAGGCTTCCTAAACTGGGTTTTGCTTGGCCAAGAGAAACCTACAGTTGCACAAAACCCGTGCAATCTTCTAAGGACTGCAAATTTTCACATTACATACACACATCATGTACATGCAATCGAACTAAGTTGCAGCAATAAATGAAAGAGGCTCAGACTAGCTTTGCAAAGTGATTCATCATCAATGAACCACAAAAACCATGAGTTGGAAGTTCATCAAATACTGAAACAACAAACACCATCTTCACTCCCATTCAAGAAACTAACACTAAAATTAACATGGAAGGTGAACCATGCATACATAAAGAGCAAACTCAAAAGGAACACCCATAAATCATGCAATGCTGCTTTCTATTGCTGTAGAATGTCTTTACATCAATTCTCCAACCCTTGCAAATGAGGGGCAAGCCCCTATTTATAGTTTTCCAAAGTCCAAATGAATGGCTA
Source organism: Sequoia sempervirens (assembly GCA_007258455.2). Classification (NCBI taxonomy): domain Eukaryota; kingdom Viridiplantae; phylum Streptophyta; class Pinopsida; order Cupressales; family Cupressaceae; genus Sequoia; species Sequoia sempervirens. The sequence goes on from VDFB02058242.1 coordinate 29,995,415, forward strand.
GGATCAATTTCCAACGAATGGCTCAGATTCATTACAAGTTAGGGCTTCACCTACTCCCAATATCCAACAATTTAAAATACATCTTTTGTCTTTTCCTAATTTTGTCCTGTAGTGCCCAGGTGTTGTAGCTGATTTGTCTTGTAGTTGATTTCCCTTTTTACTGTACTAGAGACTGTTTGAAGGATGCCCTCCATCTGGTGGACTTGCAACATTTTTGATTGGATCAAACAGGTCGGTTGATGACTTGCATTAATGGATTGGTGGCCCCTGATTCAGGCGGAAAGCTCCTTAGAAATCATCATCTGGAAAAAGGTAGGACAACTCCCTCATTGGGCCTTTCCGATAGACCTACGGAAGGCTTTTTGACTCCTGCAAACACGAAGTGTCGTAAGTGCATTTATACATGAGTTAAGGAAAATGTTAGTCAAACCTACAAATTCCCTGCTAGATCTATCCATGCATCATCAAAAGATCTTGATATTCATATTTGGAGCTCATTTGGGCCATAAATATTAATGCGTGCTTCAAGGGTGCGAGCGCCAGAGGGCGGAAAGACGACGAAAGAAAGCCAGAAGGCAGACAACAGACGGAAGCCAAAACAGCTGGGAAGGAGGAAGGTTCCTAGATGTTTCCAAAACAGCCAGGAAGGAGGAAGGGAATTCTAGAGGGAAAGTTCTGAAACCATCGAAACTTAACGAAACGTTGACGAAACCTTGGCAGTTCATTTACGCACTTCAAACACATCCCGGATCCAAAAAAGGTTGCCGCCAAAGTCAAAATTGTGGAAACGGGAGTGACGGGGGTCCACGGATGTTTCCAAACAGCCAAGGAGGAAGGGAATTCCGGAGGGAAAGTTCTGAAACCATTGAAACTTAACGGAACATTGACGAAACCTTAGCAGTTCATTTACGCACTTCAAACACATCCTAGATCCAAAAGATTGCCCCAAAGTCAAAATTGTGGAAACAGGAGTGACGGGGGTCCATGGATGTTTCCAAACGCCAAGGAGGAAGGGAATTCCAAAGGGAAAGTTTTGAAACCATCGAAACTTAACGGAATGTTGACGAAACCTTGGTAGTTCATTTACGCACTTCAAACACATCCCGGATCAAAAAAAGGTTGCCCCCAAAGTCAAAATTGGGAAATCGGAGCGACGAGGGTCCACGGATGTTTCCAAATAGCCAAGGAGGAAGGAAATTCTGGAGGGAAAGTTCTGAAACTATCGAAACTTAACAGAATGTTGACGAAACCTTGGCAGTTCATTTACGCACTTCAAACACATCCCAAATCCAAAAAAGATTGCCCCCGAAGTCAAAATTGTGGAAATGGGAGCGACGGGGGTCCACGAATGTTTCCAAACAGCCAAGGAGGAAGGGAATTCCAGAGGGAAAGTTCAAAAACCATCAAAACTTAATGGAATGTTGACGAAACCTTGGCAATTCATTTACGCACTTCAAACATATCCCAGATCCAAAAAAGAGTTGCCCCCAAAGTCAAAATTGTGGAAACGGGAGTGACAGGGGTCCACGAATGTTTCCAAAATAGCAGGAACAAGACAAAAGGTAGAAAGGGGACGGGGAACTTTATTTCTCCGCAGATTTGAATACCCCAAGTAGGTGAATTTGGGTAGGGGATTTGATCATTTGAAGGCACATGACCAATTTGGGCTTGGAAAATGGGGCATGCAAAACAAGACAGGAGCAAAGCAGCCTGTCGGGAGCGAAAAAAAAGGGGGTCCTTGCCTACAGCGGGGTGTGTGTGCAAAACATGCACAACATCTATATCTCTATATCTCCCACTATCTATGTAACTCCCTCTTCCCCTCTATCTGGGCTATCTCTCCCTCTCCCCCTTTCTCTCTCGTTGCTTCATCTCTCCCTCCATCTCTCCTGTATCTCTATCTCTATATCTCTTTATCTCCTTTCCTCCTCTCTCTATCTCTTTCTATCTATATCCCTTTCTCTCCCTCCCTCTCTATCTCCCCTCTCTATCTCTCACCATCTCTCCTCCACATCCCCTATCCAAGTAGCTGGCTATCTCCACCTCTCTTCCTTTCTCTTCGAGATATCTCCATCTCTTTCTCCTTCCCGCCATGTCTCTATCTCTCTTTCTCTCCCCATCTATCTCTCTCTTTCTCTCCCCATCTATCTCTATCTCCCCTATATTAACTAAGAAGCCATGCAAGCATACAATAGTATATGTTAGTAAAACTATAATAGTGTTTTATTAAACTATAAGTAACACTTATCTTTCTAATATCAAGCCTTCTTATAAAAATAGTGTTTTATTAAACTATAAGTAGATTATTGTCACCACTCTTCATTCAACATGAAATGCCAAATGTATCAATTGTTTTGTTGCTTTTGTCAAGTTTCATTAACCAAGCTATTTATTGGGTTGAATAAATGATAGGGAGGCTACAGGAAGCAATCACAGATTCCTGGAAGCTGCAGGAATCAGTTACACTGTTTTCAGATGCTGCAGGAAACAGTCACAGTTTCCTGTGCTAGGCCTTGACATAGACCTCCTTGGTGAAATTTATGTTCCACCCTAACCTATAGGAACTCTATCTTTTCTAAGTTCCCCTGGTTCTCCTGCCAACATCACTATCTTGTCAAGTTTGCAACTACCAAGCCAAATCTTGGTGCTATGACTCCTTTCCTTCTTAGCCTTTTATCCATCCAAAAGACTAATCCTCCCTCAATACATGAATGAATCTTGCAGGGGTGAGGGAATGTTTTCCAAAACTCCAAAACACCCTCCTAGGGTTTCTGGAACTTCACTTAGACTCCATCTTACCAACACTTGCATGAAGCCTATTCCAAAGGTTTTGCTCTTGAGCCACTATTTGGTCTCTGAACAGGGGTAAATTGCTTTTCCCTCCTAAACCCACCAAAGAAACGTGGTTCTTGGCTTAGGAAATTTGTTGCCCTTGCCTACAGCTTCAATATTTCTAGGGTCTTGGCTCTATCCAAGCCGTTCTTTGCCCTCATGCAAACACTACCCAGAAAACTAGGGTTTCTAATTGTCCAGAACCAATTTTAGGACTGGTGAAAAGTTCTCCTCCTAAACGGATTGCTGGGCTCTCCTCCTTGGTACCACACATGGCCAAGACCTTCCCCTAAATTCTCCAAAAAGAATTTTTCAAAAATATTTTCTCCCCTGCAAGTTATCAACGCTGTTCTGCAGCCTTTCCTAGCCGGGCTCTTCACTGGCTCGCCTAGGGCAAGACTTTTCTCATAACTCCTGCAACCAAAGAAAACCTAGCACCTACCACTAAAATATGTAAAGATATGGAGCCTGACCACATTCCCAACAATTCCATACTTCCAGGTACAGAGGGAATGCAGCCTAGAACTCCATTTTTACACAGTTCCAGTCAAAACAGCAAATAAGGGAAAAACACAGAATTTACAAGAATGTGTGAAAATGATGAAACAGCTATCAAATGTGCCTTAACAGAACTTCCAGAGGCTTCTCTACATGCTAAAAAAACTTACAAAATGCCTCTTTTAATTCATTTAACTGCTGTCTTGCAAACAAGAACAGAAAAACACAGAAAATAAGACAAGAAAGTTGTTTTCTTTAATTTCTGGAAAAAAAGTCCGTACAAAGAACTTCTAACCCACCAAAAAGGTCGTGGAATACCTTAAATATGCCTTCCCAACAATTTAGGCTCTTGGGTCGAGGCTTAAATGACCTAAAAATATCTTTTTGTAAAACCCGCTGTGTTTTCAGACATTTAACAATTTTTCACTATTTAGCAAAGTGAGCCTCTAAACTCATTGGAAACTTGACACCCTCTTTTCCAAAGACCAAAAACAACCCTAAGCACCTAAAATAATGGTCAACAAGACCTTATGATAGCACCACAAAATTAAAGAACTCAAAAACAAAATAATCCTTTGCCTGGTGCTCCTGCACCAATAAAGTTAAATGTTATGACCCTTCATCTCTTTAAAATAATTAGACAATATTAGGCGGATGGAAGGGGAGAAAAGCTAAACTCCTTCAAAATAGGGGTAGTTATTGGGTTTGTTGGTTTTCTTTGTATACTATATACTTAGTTCCTCTAGGATAAATACGTAACTTTAGATCATTTTCTTAGTTGTGTATCCTAACTAATATAGAGTAAGCTTTTTCATTTTAATTGGCTACTACATAATAGTTTATGTGTTGAAAGAATTGTTTCCATTCTTTGTAGTTTTTACATTGGAATACAAATCATATTTAATTTCATGCCAATATACTTCTTTCATAAAGATATTTGTTTGAAATAAGTGCTTCATAACCCATCTAATCAAATCATAATTAACCTATCAAAAGGAAATAGGAATTTTCTAAAGAAAAGAACACTTGACCCAATCACA
>VDFB02058242.1:29999884-30151353 GCA_007258455.2 Sequoia sempervirens
AACCATCAACAAACTTTACAATGAGCACTTTATGCCTTTTAAATTCCTTTACACCTCAACCACTGAACAACCACCTCTACAACTAACTTTTTAATCCTTTATGATCACATGAATCATAAAACACATTTATTTCAAGTTGTTAACAACACTATTGAAATGTTTTAATTTTTGAGCGTTCAAACATTAAAAAGTACATCGGTAAATTAATTATGTAATGGCATAAAAATTAAAAACATCATGAATTAATTATGTAACCACATAAGTCAAATATAATTCTATCAAGAAATTAATATCAAATAGATAATATAATCATAACTCATACATTTTCAATGTCATTGATCTTCTTCTTCATCCAACTCTTTGTTTTGTATCATCCGATCCAGATTCGACATTGTAAGGATTGGTCATATCATCATCATTGTCATCAATATTAGTTTCAATAATGTCATCATCCACACGGATATCATCTTCATGAACATTAACTCTTACATCATCATGATCTAGTTCCTCCTCTTCGACATCTTTGTCAGGGACAACATCAACTAACTGTTGATCCTGATCATCATCTACATCATCTTCTAGTTCTTCGGTATCTTCTTCTTCCACCACATTATACTTTACTGGCGTTCCTCTTGGATCATGTCTAACAAAAAATGACCAACCCAGTTTACTTGGAACCTCTAAGTAAAATACCTGCTCACATTGGCTTGGAAGAACATAGGGCTTATTTCTAGCTCGCTCGATTGACCTTGTATTAACCATGGTAAATCCATTATCATGTTCAATAACAATTATCTTAGGATCATTTTCATTCAATCGTAGTCTTTACCATAGGATGACGAACAAAATTAATCTGAAAGACTTAAAGTCACACTCAAGTATATCATCCAAAATCCTATAGTATTGATTTTCTAAGACTTCTAGATGTATGTCGCTTCTAGATGAAACATTAGTCACCTGAAAGACTGTAGTTATACCAGAATCACAAGTTTTTTTCATGTCATCCAACATTTTGAATCGAAATTTATGACCATTGCACCACATAGCCTTGTGGTGTTTCACTTGCAATATGTCAAGCATGTAAAAATTATTGCAATATCGTCAGTTGATAAACATATTTATTCTTGGCCGAATGTATGCAAAGAAAACAATTTCAACATATATATACATCAATATAATTGAAAATAATTAAATAATATGGGTGATTAATATATTTATACATACCTGTTTATCTCTTAAACCATATGCTAAATCAATTTCCCTTTGTGTAACATTGGAATCTCTATTACGATGAGCTTCTTTAACCAATGAAGTCACACCTTCCCATGTTAATGTGCGACCAGATTGTTGACTTCGTTCAATCCATACCGTCATCCAATCAAGATTATTTGCGATGTTAAAATATAGTGCATCCCACTCTTGACCAACTGTATCAAAAAAATTTAAAATTCACAAACGACGTATAATTAGTTAAATACCATAGTATACGACCTTAATTTATAATTGATGTTTATTGAAGATTAAAAAATAAATAAGTACAATATACATAAAAACCATATGTAAAATGTATTCCAATTAATCTCCATGACCATTTTATAATTACCTCTCACTTTCCTCAATCTACCTTTCCCCATCAGGTACTCCCCTTCGAATTTGTTAATGGAGTTGGAATCCTAAATGCGATCTACATGGATCTTTGCTGCAAACTTAGGAAAATATTCACTAATGTACACCATGGTTTGGTATACCATATATCCCTCCACCATAGAACCCTCAGAATGTGCTCTTTGTCTAACCAAATCCTTCAAAAATTTCAAGTGCCTCTCAACCATCCACATTGACCTTGTGTGTACAGGTCTACACAATTCAATCTCCTCAACTTGGTGTATAAGGTAGTGTTCTTGTGCATTGAAAAATGTCAAAGGTAGACACTTTTTCATTTCACACATTAGACGAAAAATTTTTCTCTTCCAATAATTTATATCTTCTTTATGGATTTTTTTAGATGATAGCCATCTACAAGTGATTCAAGGCGCAAATATATTAACGAGATTTAACAAAATATCACGATTATGCACTACATAACAAATTAAAACAAATGGCAGTTATAAAGAATGTATACAGCGAATTGAACAAATATAAACTACTTACCTCATGTATTTTCTAAGATCATATATAACTTGCTTGACATTGTGTCAAAGTTATGCGGGAGAGATAAGAATTAGAGCGTCTTTGCCAACAATTATAAAATGATCTTTTCATTATTTTTCAAAAGTAGTAAACATAATACGAAAGTACATGCATTATACTGGTGTATATAATATACCAGAATAATTACCTTAATGAAGGTATGCCAATCATGTATTTTCATCCCTGACCCAAATTCACCTTTCTTTGTTATTATATTGTTTATGTTCACAACAAATCTTGTGGGAAATCAATTTTTTCGTATGACTTCTTTTATAGCATTGCCTTGTTGCTCCGTTAATAACCAAGGAAGGGTACTTATATTAATTTGGTCTCCATCGCTATTTAATTGAATGGCATTTTTCATTGCATGATTGGCTTCCTGAATGTCACTACAAATTTTGACAGTTTTTTCTTTGTCATGCCTTCCATCTAATATTTTCCATAACATTTCTGTTATATTGTTTCTGATATGCATTGTATCAAACAAATGCACAATTTATAGTTGCTCATAGTAGGGCAACCTACTAAATTGTCTAGGATAACTTTTCAATCCCTGTGGAAGCCAACCATTAATGCCTTAACAACCTTCATGAATCATATAAGTTAAACAAATTAACAACAACAATCATTGTCAATTACAACATGAGTAAACACAACACAATATAAAAATATAAATTCAAAACATATCATATATGATAGATAAACAATTTGATCCGATGTATAACCTTGACGATTAATTATATTATATTCCAACTTCCATAGGCGAGGTGTCATTCTTCATGGTTTTGATGTAGTATCTTCTTTCCCATTCAAAAGATGTTTTTCAGTAGTTCGATACTTATGATTTCTATGGAGGAAGTGCCTATATTCATCAAACACCTGCTTTCCTAAACTTGTTGAACGACGAGATTTCATCTTTGGACCACAAATTGGACATGCAAATTTTCCCTTTGTTTGAAGACCTGCAAGATCATATATAATTGGATTAAATATGTCAATTTTTTATAATTATATATAATGAATAGATTATTTTAAAACATGCATGATATCTACTTCATCAAATTAAATATTGTTAAAGTACAGTCGAACGTTATAACATACCACAAAAATGTGTTAGCCCTGGGGCATCATGGATTGTCCATACAAGCATTGCATGGAATTGAAATTGTCTTTGTCCTATTGGTCTGGAGACGTCATACATAGTGGCGCCATTCCATAACTTTAGTAACTCGTCGATAAGAGGCTCGATATATACATTCATATCTTTCACCTGGTACTTACCTAGTTGAATGAACATAAACATTACATAATTATTATAACCATTTTACTGCAATATATATAAATTAATGTACAAGACTATTGAATGAAAAAAATATAAGTCATTATACAACAAATAGGACAAATGAGATGCTACTACGTTAAAGAAAAATTGATGTAAACAAATACCTAGAACAATCATTGACAACATTATGTGCTCCCTCTTTATTGACATCCATGGAGGAATGTTATTGTTGATAACAAAAACAGGCCACACCGAGTAAATAGATCTCAGCTCTCCAAATGGATTCACACCATCCACTCCCAATGAAAGCTTGCGATTACGAGGTTCTTCTTTAGAGTGTGGCCATTTTTCCTCCATGTCCCTAAATGCAGAACCATCCGTAGGAATTCAAAGAATGTCATCTCCACTTCTATTCTGTGCATGGTAATCCATAAATTGTGCTAAGCTTTCACACCTAAATAATCGTTGCATACGTGGAATAATGGGAATATAACGAAGATCTTTGCAAGACACCTTTTTTGTTAGTTGATCTGTTCTTTTGCAAATTCCTGTTGTTTATGATATATAATATGATCATTGGGACATGCATCTATTGCTTGATACTCCATTCCGATGTCTTTCATAATGGCACATAAATCTCAGTATGAGCGAGGTAAAATATTTGATGGTGGTAACAAAAATTCACCAATCAATCTAGAACAAAAAATAATTTGTTCATATAAAGAATATTAATGATACATATTTCATCCTTTATTTACTAGTAATGAACTAACAACAATTAAAATAGATGAAAAAAGATGACATATATGACATACCTTAACATTTGTGAGATTTCTATGTTTGATAAACCATTCATAACCTTCAAGTTCAACAATAACAACAATACAGTAGAGAGAAGAGTTGTTTGGGAGCCTTCATAAAGGGGCTCGTATGCCTTCTCAAGTACAGGTAAATCATGAACATCATGAAAGTCATTTCGATCATCATGATTAGCTCTGCCACTAAATGTGTCATGGATCAATGTATCTGTACCATCATCTTCAACTGTGTTTTATGGTGCATGATCATCTTCTTCCATAGGATCATTACCTTCATCTTCGATATTCACAGCTCCATGTTTGTCCGCTTGCAAAACCACATTTTCTGAGCCATGATAATCCATATCATGTGCCCTAGGGCGCCCCACCTTTATAATAATAATAGACACAAATAAACCATGATCATGATCAAGTGATTTTATATATATCTATAAAATGTTAAAATAATATAAAAATTTATAAATTTAATCAATATAAACACATATAATGAACAACTTACCAATGGATGATAATCATGCCCCCCTTCAACGTGACCATGTTGCTTACAATGTTTCTCAGCTGTTGTGATTAAAAGTCATTTCGTCTTTAAGCTCTTGCAATTATTGCAAGGACAATAATATTTTCCATCACCCTTTATTTTCAATCTAGCCCACAATCTATCAAGTGTCTCTTAATTTTGTTTTTGACTCATATTATCTGACATGATTTTTCTTTACCAAAGCTGACTATTTTAAATCTTCAAAAAATATCAAACTCACACTCCAATAATTTTTATTCATGAGCAGGGTAACAAAATCTAATAATTCTGATATTTACACAATTTTTTGGCATGCAACCACCTCGCAAAGAGAAGATAGTCGAAGTTAATGACCCCAAAAAATGCTACAAAATGATGAATTTAAAACATTAAATTCTGATTTTACTATGATTCCAACTGTTAAGACTCCTAAAATCATAATATTGAACTTGATTGCAAACTTCCTACAACAATGGAGGTAGTGAGCTAGTAAGAGAAAGTGACTCATTCCTAAGGAGCAACAAGTCGAAATCATCATTGCTAATATCCAATACAAAATTTATCCCTTTTGAATTCAAAGATGCAATATGCCACTGAACAGAGCTTATCCCTAGGGCCCTCAACATTGAGATCCCTAATGTCCTTTAGGAAGCACACTAGTAGAGAATTTGGAAAATAAATGACTAGGTGACTAAAAATTTAGTCACACACAACTAAAAAAATGACTAAATTTGCTCATTTTTTTGCCTTCGACTATAAATGAGTAAATAAATTACTAGTTTAGTGGAATTGATTAAACATTGTTTAGTCACACAAATAAAAATGACTAAATAGTTAGTCATTTATTTAGTCACAATCCATTTGAATAAATCATTTAAGGAATCAAGAATATAACCCGCCAAAATACTCTAAAACTTTAATAAACATACCCTAAAACTTTTGTCAAAATCTTATTTTCAGGCGTAGCCCACCAGAATGGATTTTTCATTTTAATAAGCATACTCTAAAACCTTAGTCAAACATTATTTTCAAGCACCGAGCCACAAAATGGAGAAGTGTTTTAGTAAAGAATGACAGAGAACGGTGAGGAGATGTGCGTGAAAGGAGGCATAGGATTCATTGTTGCTTATCTCATTCCTGCTCTGCTCAACAAATCTTACATTGTTCCCGCTACTATTTGTAGTCTAGGTATTTACTTGACATATATTTGCATAATTTTAAATTCCTTCAGAGGCTTTTGAAGTATCAATGTATCCTATATAGGGTTTAGAATGATTTCTTTTAATTAAAAAAATAAATAAATGATGTATTTCCCTATAATTAGATAATGTGGAGATCTCCTAAATCTTCTCCAGCACACTATCCTCTTTGGCACTGTATTCATTACTCCAGCTACTAGGGTTTTGCATGTGACATCTTTAATATCTTAATGACCGTGTCTTTTAAATAGATCTCAGTCTTTGCTTTAATCATTTTCATGGTAACCCTTGAGTTCCATAATCCACCTTCAATCTCTCCTAAGAACGTTGTCTTAAGCTAGATTGCATAGTATGCATATAAAGCAAGTCCTTCATACCTTCCATTGTTCCAAACCACCACTCACTGCCTTGCTTAAAATGTTGCCTCCATAAGCACAATAGCATGTTTTAAAATCATGGTTTATCGATTGATTGACCATTAAGGTCACCACTTTCATCAAAGATACAATGAGTTTTGTCTTCAAACTCAGAGCATTATGGAAGATAACATTGTGAATTGTTTGTTGTGTACGGTTCGATTTTCTTGCACATTCATTGCTTTTGCAAACTTCCTTTAAGACTGGGTATTGTACCCTCAGCTGCAATCTCAAACAGCTCACTCACTATCACTTGAAGATTCCTTTCATGATCATCCATCTATAAAATCAAACTATGCCCTATAGGCGCCTACTTACTACAAAGGACTCATTGTTTCATGGTATTGTAGATCTTAAGATCCTTCAACCTTATTGACACTACTTCACAGTCCACAGAGTATTATTCACTATTCTCCCATCTTTGATGAGTCTCAAACCTCTTTCAAACATGCAATCCACTACCTCCATTATACATTAATGGCTAAGAAGAAACGTGAACCTATGATTACCCACATTGTTACTTCATTTGAATGATCATTTCTGATTACATTTTCCTTGTCTAACACTACCAAAAGAATTTGAAAAACCCTTAAGGTCGGCAGGGGTAAGGAAACTCACTATTAAAATCTCCACTTTACTATGCAAGGTTTGAGCTTTATTATCTTGTCACTGTCAACCTCTTTTTACTTATCACATCTCAAGTGATTATCATTCTTCTTATATAGATTGCATTTACAAATGTCACTAAGCTACATGTGCTTGTTATTGGCTACAATATTTAGATTGCAAGATTTTTTATTATTACTACAATGTCTCAATCTTTTTGGTATTGCAACCTCACTAATCCGCTAGAGTTATTGTTTATGTTTCTATGGAGGCATAGGGTTTGTACCCTAATCATGCTCTTACCAATGCTTCTATTGGTATTAAAAAACAACCTTAAATCTTGAGTCAGAAAATTAGTTGTCTTAACAAAGTTGTGGTATGATCTTTGATTGTATCCTAGAGTGTGTGGGAAGCTTGTGTTTGATCATTAAGGTACGTAAACCTGATTAGGGAAATGTATCCTATATAGCATGGGTCTTGCTTTAATACTTTCCATAATGGTTATTAGCAGATCACATTATTATAGTTTGCGATAACCCAAGATTGCATTCAAGTATGTAACAAACTTGGTTTGTAGTTTAAGCTATACACTTTTAAGTAACATTCATAAGGTTTAGAAAATCTTGATCACTCTCTAGAATAGCCCATTAAACATGGGTTGTGCTTGAATGAACTACATAATTGATATAACACAACCACTCCACATATCAACTAGAGTTATAGGCTCTTTATTGCAGCAAGAGGTAATCACTCTTGGATCATGCTATAATTACATCGTAACCTGTTAAACTTGAGACAACCTGAATGCACCCAATGATGATTGACACCTACATTATACAACCTGAATTAACTACATTAATTATGAGTGCCTCCATTTCTATCACAATATAGCCACATTAAACTTGGGTCACACATGAATGCATCTTGTATTTGTTATAGCACAACTGTGCCACATGACCAATAGAGTTATGGATCACATAGTTATAGTCACAATAATTTGTTCCTTGGTTGTGATCTTATGGTGATTCCATACAACAAAATCTGGAAATGAAATTCTCAAAACCCTAAACCTCTAAAAATGAAATCTGATGAGATGTTTCTTTAAAATATGATTTTCAAACTTGGAACTACAAATCTGACTTCACAATTGAATTATGCAAAAAGACAATGACTACCCTCAACCTGGAGATATCTTCTTGATTTTTTTCTGATTTTTCCTAAGAAAATTGTCCTTAGTTCTCAACAAACTGTCTCAAGTAGAGCAAAACACTGTCGCAATAAATTAGCGAACCCACTTTTCTTTATGTCGGCCACAATTTGATTTTTTCTTATTTTTCATGTTTGTCAAAATTTCGACGAAACCCAGGTTCGTCGAAATTTCGACGAATGTCGGGGATAAACTTTTAAAAAATTGAAAATTACATATCAAATTTTACAAGCACACGATGATACATCAAATTATACATATTTCATCAAAAATTTTCATCGGATTTTGCAGTCAAATGAGTTAGTGTGTTCACGTGTTTTGCTAATTTTTGTAAGCTAAAATGAATAGTAAACCTACTACAAAATAAAATAAAATTGATTGGCCAAGTAAATATTTGAAATACAAATGAGAAAATTAAGAATTGAAGTACTGTTTATAGAAATAAAACCATGAGTATCTAGATTATAGAATTTAATTTGTTTGCAAGTGTTATGTATCAATTGCATTGACCACATTCTATGTGTGAAAGCTCATGCAAATTCGATTTAATTCTTAAATATTTTCAAAATTTTATTGTGTGTTTCTCTATTTCATGTTTATGGATAGCATGGTATATGTCATGGACTACACTCATTTGTATAAATTGTAGTTGTAACAAGGACCATTGGTTGCAATCGAATTGGGGACCAAAGATTCATATTGTTGCGAGCGGACTTGGTTCTTGAAAAACAGGCTCTAAGGTCAGATTATTGTATCATTCTCCCACTCTCTTTACAATTAAATTTAAATCTTGCAATGCATCTAAGTATTATGTATTGGAAGAGTTGCAAACAATAAAGGAGAATGCTTGTTCAAGAATCTGACTTTTGAAATAGACAAATGAGCATACCTAGCAACATGTTATGTAATTGATAAACATGGAACTATTTTCCCTTGACAAGCATGTTGCTTTTGAAAACAAAGATATGCATAATTGTAATCATGGGATATGGAGTCCATTGGTTAAATATTTGCAAAAAACTATGATGTGTTCCTAATGTCCTAATTTTTCTAAACGAAAATCAATAATAAACCTAGTGTACTAATGATGCATTAACTGTTATAGTACCAAGGAGTCCATTGGCAAAGTTTATACAATTTGCATTAGTGATTAAACATTTGTTAACATATATAATGCTCTACTTTTCTAATTTACTTAATAAAAAATGAATAGTATATGTGCTACAACCAATAGCAAAAGAGATAAATCATGGTTTTCAAACATGAAAAATATGTCCATGAACCCCAAGTACACAATGTTTCCATATTTTACTAATTTTCTAACTGTAAAACAATCAAATTTGATTAGCCATGTGAATATTACAAATGAAAATGAGTAAATTAAACTGCACTGAGCCCATTTTCAATGGTGAAGCTCATATAGTTTGGATTTAATTCTTTAGTATTTGGTGAAATTTATTGTGTGCTTTTATGTTACATGTTTATCAATAGCATGTTCTATGTCATGGAGTGTGCTCATCTCTTTGAATTGTACCTATCACAAGAACCATCAGTTGCAATTGAAGTGTAGGACAAAGATCCATATTATTGCTATTAGACTTGGTTCTTCAATAACAATCTGCAAGGTCAGATTCTTGTATCATACTCCTACTTTGTTTGCAATGAAATTTAATTCTTCCAATGTGTGTGACAATTATGAATTGGAAGAGTTGTGAAAAATAAAGGAGAATGTTGGTTCAAGAATCTAACTTTCCAAAGAAACAAATGGTCATAGTATATGACATGCCATGTAATTCATAAACATGAAACTATTTTTTCCTTTAAAGCACGTTACTTTTGCAATCAGAAATGTGCATAGTTGCAATTATGGGATATTCAATTTGTTTGTTAAATATTTTCCAAAATTTATGGTGTCTTGATAATTTCCTATTTTTCTTAAACGGATATCAATAATAGACCTATTGCATTAATCGTGCATTTACTGTTGTAGTGTCAAGCAACACACTAGCAAATCTTATGCAATTTGCATTCAGTGATTAAATGTTTGCCAAAATATATAGTATCCTATTCTCCCAAATTACTTAAACAAAAATATATAGTAAAGCTAGTGCAAGACAATTAAATTTGATTGGGCAAGCAAATATTACAATTGCAAATGACAAAATTAAGAATTGAATGCATATTGTGTCAGCTTTACTGTTATCATGCATATAATATGTTATTCGAAAACATGAAACATATGCTTGCTAACAAGCTCTCACAAAAAAATGGAAGCTACAGGCTCCTAAAAAACATTTTAAACAATATATTTTGAATCAACAAGCAACTATTTGAGAAGCAAATTCAACAATTGCAATAGTTACTTGTTGCAATTGTATTCATTATACAAAGTGACTTGAGTGACAACCCTTGTCCTGGTATCAGTACTTCTGTTCTATTGTAACTATAGGCATTGTTCATTGTTATTAAGCCTAATTGTACACATGGATACACTAGATGACATATGAGATGAAGCAATTGAAACCAAGCAACAATTTTCTATTGCAATGGCTTCATTTGCAATTAAGAGATAATAAACAATTTATGTCTTTTTCCTATTCGTTGGAGTAGGCCTATTATTGATATTTGTGAAAGTAAATCAGGGTATTAGGAGCGCATTATATTTTTGGAAAATATTCAATCATTGCGTGCAAATTATGCCAGCTTTTGCGAGAGGGAAATAGCCACTAAACCAATCAATGCATGTTTAACATGCGCTAAATGGTATAATTATCAGATCATAAATAATAGTGTTTTAAATGCAAATTGTACAAGATAAATTTTCACAGACATTTAGACATTAAATACAAATCTTGCAAGCTTTGCTAGTAGGCAGAGAGCTACTCAAGCAACAAATAAATAGGTGATGCATTCAATTTCTGCATAGTCAACAAGACCTTGGTCAAAGTTTTTAGTTTTTTCGTGTCTTCATTGTCATTTGTTACAATTATTCTATTAGTTGGAGTAGGCCTATTATTCATTTTTGTTAAAATAAATTACCAAAATAAAAGGACACTATATATTTTGCAAATATTTGACCGTTAAATGCAAATTGTGCCACCTTTGACAACATGATAATAGATATTGAAGCAATCAATGCATGTTAAATACATTGAATGGCATGACAAACATATAAGAAACAATAGTCTATTAAATTGAAATAACATAGGAAATGCATTCAAGTTTTTAAGCATACAAACAACATCAACAAACTTGTTAAGAAACATGATATGCTAGCATTAGTGATAGGCACCAATCCCAATTTCTTCTAGCCTGTTGTTACTAGATAAAGCAATATTTTTTTAGATCTTTGAGCAAGGTCTTTTTCCTCGTACAAGCATACAATGCATTAACTCTGAATTCATTACATGGATAGACAATAGGTCATTGTCAAAGTATTTTAAACAATACAATTTCATTGAACAACCAACTATTTGAAAAGTCAATTAAACAATTGTAATAGTAATTCATTGCAACTGTATTCATTGTAGAAATTTACTTAGGTGACTGCACTTATCCTAGTTCTAGTACTTCTGTTCTAGTGCGACTAAATTTTTTATTTCCTGTTATAAGGCCTACTTGTACAAATAGGTACAATAGATAACAAACGACATGAATGGGTTGCTATATTGTGCATTGCTAGAGCCAATGATTAGGTTACAATTGCAATGGTCTCATTTGCAATTGAGTGATAATAGACAGTTATTCTGCTTCTCTATTGCTTACACTAGGTCTAATATTCACTTTTGTAAAGAAAATTGTAAAAATAGAAGCAAATTATATATTTTGCAAGCAGTTAATGTGTAAATGCAATTTGTGCAACCTTCAGGAGCAAGATAGTAGATGTTGAAACAAACAATGCATGCTTAATGCATTAGATAGTATGGCTCACACATCATAAACAATAGTCTTTTAAATGCAAATTGTGCAAGATACTATGTCATTCATAAACATGAAACAAAGAAGCACATGTTAAAATATGCACAAAAGAAAAAAAAAAGAGCAATGCAATAATTTTTTGCAAACATGCAGACATTAAATGCAAATTTCCTGAGTCTTTCTACTAAGCTCATGGCTATTCAGGTAATGAATAGATAGCGAATGCATTTAATGCCTCCACAGTAGATAAGACTTTGCTTATAACATTCACGTCTTCCTTTGATAATTGTTGTTTGTTACAATACTCAGCTACTCCTTGGCTTCAACTACTGCATGTTCATGGGTTACATAGCATATTCCATGTACTGTACCCATTTGTTTCCCTGGCCTTTGTAACAACAACCGACATACTTGAAAATTATGGTTTATCTCTTTTTCTATTAGTTTGAGTAGGTCAAATTTTCATTTTCCTTTAAGCAAATTAGGAAGATAGGGGGACATTATATATTGTGGCAAATATTTAATCGAGGGATGCATATTGTGTGAGTTTTGGCAGTGGCTGGTAAGTACTGAAACAGAGAATGCATGTTTAATGCACTAAATGCAAACTTCACGATATGTGTTGAATAGCTAGCACAAACATAAGCAAACAATGCATAGTTAATTCATGGAATATGAGACAAGTGTTGGTTTTTGGGTATGCGTAGGATCATGAAGGGCCAAAAAGTGGTGATATGATGGGTATGTGTAGGGTATGTGGATGACAAATTTTTTTTACCAATATAAATTATGCTTTACTTTGAATTTAATAAATAATTGTTATTCATTTTCTATTTGAATTACGACTAAAGTCCTAATTGATAGGCTGATTGAAAAACATCTATAGCTTTCAAATGGTATTGATCACATTTTTTGAATTTGAAACATGCATCACATTCTATACTTCACATACTATAGGATTAAAAAAAAAATTCATGAAGTTTTGACCAAGTTAAGGTGGTTAGACATATGAGTTTTTATATTTTAAAAATTTGTAATAAAAATTCATAATTAATTATTTACTTGGAAATAAATTACAAAAAAATATGCATCACATCGGGATATGAGTCATCTACTTATATCTAAAATATTATAAAAAATAATTATCATTTTATTGTGGTTAGGGTGGCCAGACAGACACCTACTTCTTATTTTTTCCCTGAAATTTAAGTACTACTGCATTGAAATTTCAAATTTTCACCAAATAGATTTTTTCTTTTTTAAATAAACGCAGTAGTTTAGAAACTACAATCAATTTGCTATAGATTCTATTCTTACATATTTTTGAAATAATATAGATAACTTATTCAAATTTTTACGTCAAGTTACCTAACTCTGATTTTTCTAAAATTTTCGCCACTTAAGGGCCTATTTTTTCCATGATGATCTTGCACATATCATTTTGCTTATTGTTTGTTGAAAATCCTATGTGTTTTGGGTAGTGGGTTGCTGTCTTCGATGTTTTTCATTTTGTACAATTCTTGAACAAGGTAGGAGCCGTACAAATGGTGTGCAACTGTTGAGTGGCTCGTCTATTTGTTTTGAATACTTGATAGCTAGAAGCGTTAGAGGGAAAACTGTACAATTTGAACAAGGTCTCTTGGATCGTGGGTGCTAGATGTGTTGGAGGGCTGGTCAGTGTGTATGCAGAGAATGCATAGTTAATTCATGAAATCTCGTATGAGTGTTGGGTTTTGTTTTTGCTTATTCTTGTTTTTCTATTGTTTGTTCAAAAGCTTGTAGGTTTTTAAGCTCTTCGTTGTGCTTTTGTGAGTTCGTTCTTATGCAAAAGTGTACTGTTGATGAATCACTTGAAGTATCATAAACATACGCACAAACTGCTTACCAACAGTCTACTGTTCCTAGGATAAAGCTTTTCAAGAAACAATGAACAAACAAGAATTGACACAAATTAAAGGCAATAGTCGCCTAATATTTCATGAATTAACTTTGCATTTAATGCTTTCGTACTTACCGCCTCTTGAACACATCTCGAATAAATTGCATTGAATGGATTAAACATGTATTCACTAGTTCACAATTAAATATTTTCCAAAATATATAATGTATCGTTAGTTTGCTAATTTATCTAAATGAAAATGAATAATAGACCTATTCCAACCAGCACAATAAGCAACTATTTCAAAAGCAAATTCAACAAATGCAAATGTAAGCTTGCCTATTGACAAAAACTAAAATTACAATAGTGAACCATGAACCACAAAAACAATGATAAAATTTGCAAAAAATGGACCAATTTCATAAATTTCTGCAAAGATTCAGAAATGAAATAAATTTTTTCCATGCTTTGCTGATAGGCTATTGGCCACCCAAGCAGTAAAAACATAATTAATGCATTGAATGCCTCCACTGTCAACAAGACCTTGCTCAAAGCATATGTCATTTACTGTACCCACTTGCCTTATTAGCTTTTGTAATAAGAAGCAACATTACTAGTTATCAAGTATCACAAACACATAGACAATCCAATCACTAGCAAAGCTAAAGAGTAAGTTGCTATTGCAATAGTCTCAATTGTAATTTGGAAATAATAAATAACTTTTTTTACTATTGGTTGGAGCAGGTCTATTATTCATTTTTGTTAAAGTAAATTATGAAAATAGGAGAACATTATATATTTTGCAAATATTTAATCACTAAATGCAAATTGTCTCACCTTTGTTGGTCGATTGGTGCATACTGAAGAAGTCAATACATGTTTAATGTATTAAACAATATGACTAGCGATTCAAAAATAATAGTTTGTTAAATGCACACCGATCAGTTTTATTTGTGTTAATTTTCATGTGTTTATTTTGTGTTTAGAAACTTGTGTGTTTTTAGCTTTACATTCCCCTATTCCATGTTTGATAAGTCTGTTATGCCCTCCAATCATGGAAAAGCTATACAGTTTTCTTTGAGCAATTTTCCCAAGTAACATAGTTTTTCGTAGCTAAATCAATAAGCATCAAAACTAAATACATTGACCAACGTGATTTAAATTGTGCAAGCATTTGATGCATTGACTATGTATTCAACACTCCAGTGGCTATCGGCCTATCAACAAAGCTTTCAAAAATTGTATTTAATGTCTTAGTGTTTAGGAAAAAATATTGTGTTGGTCTATTTTTTTGCAAATTTTATCATTTGTTTCTATGTTTGATGCTTATGGACAACACATAATGCATTAAACATGTATTGACTACATCAATAATATTTCCTTCCTATTCTACCAATTTACTTCAACAAAAATGAATAAAAGGCGTACTCCAACCAATAGAAAAAGAGATAAATTCTTTATTGTCTTTTAGTTGCAAATGAAACCATTGCAATATGACATTCAATTTGTCCATTTTATGATTAGTTATTGGATTAATAAATTGTTCACATTTGTCCTAAAGCAATCTTTCTTCTACAAATGTTCCCTGTCTTGCAAACAATAGAACATTTATGTCTGCCTCAACGTTCTTTATAGAATTTGTAGATCATATTCTTGTGCATTAATCAAAGGAAAAAAAATTGTCCACTCTATAGTCTCACACGTTCACATGTAACACTCTTTCCATTCTCACTATTTATGCACTTAGTCGAGCAAGACATGGAGAAGCATTCCCATATACAACTGTTCACCATTAACAAATTACAAGGTATTGAGATTGATGCATACCACTAGGCTCAGCTTATTGTTTTTGTTGGTACTTTTCAATGATGTAAGTAAATTAATATTTTGGTCATTTTGTTACACAAAGAAGAGTAGCACACCTACTTTATGCAATAGAAAAAGAAATCAATAATAGAATTCACCCATGAAAGATTCAATTCATACTTGATTAAGTTTTCTTTGATTTTGTAAATCCTGTAAACAAGATTTTCCAAATCAATTGTTAAAACTTACAAAGACTTTGTTATCTGTTATTAAATACATTGTTGACTTTTACAATAAAGTCCTTATTAATTACATAAGATGTCATCAACTATGCTCATTTGCCTCATTTTCCCCTCTAATAGGATTTGTTGGTTACAATTTGAGTGTGAGACAAAAATCTACATTGTTGGAAATATAGTCGATTGTCAAATAAGAAAATGCAAGGTTAGATTCTTAGATCACAGTTTTTTTTAAGAGCATAGGCATTAAGCTCATATATTATATATATAGTAAAAATAAGTTTATACATAGAAGGTGGATTTTTTGACTCCATGATTTCCCAGATAGTTCAAACATCACATTACAATGCGCAGGGAATGTAATTTTTTTGAAGCATTCTACCTATTACTACTTAGAAATACATATCATTCTGACCCTCTAAAGATTGGCATTACATTAAACCCAAATTCAAACCAAAATTTGCAAAAAATTACATGACCCATCACTGGCTATTCCTCCATTGAAGTCATTTGAACAAAATTTTCCCTTGTGCCTCAGAACTTCCCTCGGCTTGGCTATCACGAGCCACAAGAACATTATCTGCAACTGCATGACCCACAAGAGCATCGTCTGCAACTGGTTCTTGCTGGACAGGCCACCCACGTACACTAGATCCTTGACCATCAAATAGGGCATTTACTGCAACTGATGCATGATGAACATGCCACCCACAAACATTGAAACCTTGTTCTGCACTTGGAGCATTTGATATTTGAGGGCCCCAATTTTGCCAAGGGCGAACTGTCATCCCCAATCCACCACGAACAACATTTCCATACAAACCCACAACCTCTGTTTCCATATGACCCACCAATGGATTTGGTGAAGGTCCTTGAATTTCCACTTGACCCGCATTTGGAGCTAATGAATTTTCATGACCTACCACCCGACCCACGTTTGGGATTGGTAAGAAACCTCGACCTTCTCCTCCAACATAATTAATCGGGGAATGGGGATCATGAGCCCTGAGAAAAGATATAGCATAATATTTGTCCTTTATTGCCCTATCCATGTTCACACAGACCCTCCTACAGTTCTTCCTTAAAGCATTTAACAACCTGCTATCACTCTTATATTGCAGGGCTAATCTAATGGACTAAAAAATCTCATCACCCTGGCGGTAAAAGATAAACTCTTGGGAATAAACCACCTATATCCCCTTCCCTAGCAAACACATTATATTTTTGAGTAGCAAGTAACAGGGCATTATGCTGAAGAAAATGGGGCTTGACAAATTGTTCAACAATAAACACTAATTCCCTATAGGGCTGTAGAAAATCCATTATGTTAGACAGGAAAACAAAAAGCACCTATGAAGGAAATATGATCCTTCTAGCACGTGGGCTTGTGACCTCCATTCCAAGGATGGTGCGAATAGTTTCCTCCACTCTAGGGCAAGACAAATTAAACACTACCTTTAGACAGTCATGTGAGAGATACTCCTTGAAAGGAAGCTCCCATTGCTAAACCTCCATGCACACCCTTAAATTCCAAGTCTTGAAAGCCATGTTGCAAATTCTCCACACCCAGACAAAAATATTGAAAGACTAATTAAACAACGTTGCAGGATGATGCCACTTATCGCCCACCTTCCTTTATAGCCAGTAAACAACATGTGCATATCTTTGGTGCATTTATTGGAGAATATTATGTTATAATGTGGCTGAAAATTTTGATATCGACACATGAATTCCTTGAGATGAGGCGTGTGGAACTTATTTCACTAATTTTGATTTCAAAAGTACCAACACCTATTCAAAGAAGGATGCGACTGTCGTAATCAAGACTTAAGGTGAGCCTTTCAAATTTTCCAACAACCTGATGATGAAGGGCAACAATCATTAATACATACAACAAGCATTAAGGAAGATTTATTCAACCAACACCTATTTGAGGAAGGATGCAACTGATGTAACCAAAACATAAGGTGAGCTTTTCAAATCCATTGGCATCCTGATGACAAAGGGAAGTAATCATTAATCATACATCATCAAACTGATAACCAACTACTCTATTTAAACGAGACTTGCCACCTCGTACAAAGCAATCCCACATCCCTTATCCTTGTTGGCAAGCCAGCAAAACCAAATCTGCCTTCACATCTCACATCCTAGTTGTCACACCAACTAAGCAAGTATTGATAATCACCACTTCAATCCCTGACATTGCACACTAATGAATAAACTTTAACAACTGTTATGAATTCCATCCTCATTAGCAAGGGCTAACAATTGAGGAAAATTATTTGTAATCTCCCAATTCCCAATGATCTCAAAAATTTTCCCATCACATCCCATATTTGCTACTCTGTCAGCTAGTTTTTTACCTTCTTTGTATGAGTGTGATATATGAACTTCCTCAAAAGAATCTAGGATATGCCAAACTTTAGACAAAATATATCTAAGCTTCCAATTGTGTATGAATCTCTCCTTGCAAGCATTTATTGTAATCAGAGAATCCCCCTCAATGTGTAGATTATGAATATCCATAGACTTTGCAACTTGCAGACCATAAAGCAGAGCTAGACTTTTTGCAATGTTATTAGTGTAATTGGACAAATGGACTGCCTTAACTGCTAGGAGAGAACCTTTCCAAATTTTGATGACTATACTAGCATTTGACAACCTTGGGCTTCCCCTTGAAGATCCATCAAAATTGAGCTTAAGAAACTCTTTTGAAGGAGGCTACCATTTGACTTTACTTCTATCAATTTTAAGTTGTGGAACAATCTTTTGAGATCCTTTAAAAGGAAGAGATATTGATTCCCAATTTCGTTGTATCTAGTTATCCCAATTTGAAAATACTGAAGAAACATTCTTATGCCTTTGAACGTAAGCATTGACTACCTCAGAGATTGTTTGCATGCCAGCTCCACCATTATTTTTGTTTGTGCACAAATTTTCCAAGGAGATCAAAGGGATCTTTCTTTTATCATCCATGTTTCCTCTCCATAGGAAGTTCTTGATGAGCTTCTCAATCTACTACATAATACCTTTTGGAGCTTTCAGTACAACCATAAAATAGTTAGGAATTGCTGCTAGGACTGATTTTATCAAAAGGATTCGGCCAGAAAAAGACAACCACCTTGCCTTCCAAGATAAGATACTAGATTTTATCTTGTCTATAACCTTCTGCTAGTGATGAAGCTTATCTGCCCCTGAAAAGAAAGGAATTCCTAGATATGCACTTGGAAGCTCTGCTTCTTGGAATCCCAACAAATTTACTAGTCTTCTTGAAAGAGATGGGGAAGTATTGAAAATGTAAATTTTTGATTTAGAGGCATTTATTTTTTGTCCCGAAGCAGAAGTGTATTTATCAAGCACCTATTTAACTTGTTTTTCCTCCAATAAAGAAGATTTAGCAAATAGTAAGGTATCATCTGCAAATAAAGAATGTGTGGCCTGTATTGTAGTATTTGGGATGATGACTCCCTGCTAGAGCCCCTGTTCATGATCTTTTGTGATTGTTCTACTCAATGCTTCTACCATGATGATAAAAATATATGGGGAGAGTGGGTCTCCCTTCCTCACTCCCTGAGTAGAACTAAATAATCCAACTAGAGTTCCATTAATCTAAAAAATTAGCTCCTGACAAGCATGAGTGAACCCACTTACACCATTTAAAAAAAAACCAAACCTTTGTAGGACTTGCATTAAAAAGTCCCAATCAACCTTGTCGTATGCCTTCATCATATCAAGTTTGATAATGAAAGAGGAAAAATCATTGTCTTTGATTGTATGCAACACTTCATGGGCTATGAGTTCCCCTTCAGGTATCTTCCTTCCAGGAACAAAACCCCCTTGTTCATGAGATATTATTTTTGGTGTGAGAGGCTGTAACCTAAGATAAATGGCTTTGGTGAAGATTTTGTATATAGTGTTGCACAAGGAGATTGGCCTAAAGTCTATAGATTTTTTTGGCTCTTTGACTTTAGGAATAACAACAATGTGAGTTGTGTTAAATTGTTTCAGCATTGACCCTGACTTCCTAGATTCTTCTAGTGCTATCAAGACATAAAATCCAACAAAATCCTAGCATTTATGAAAGAATAAACCAGTGAAATCATTTGGACCTGGTGCTTTGTCAGGTGGAAAGGAAAAAACAACCTTCTTAATCTCCTCAAGAGTAAAAGGTTTTAGTAATTGATCATTATCCTCTTGATGAAGGAGCTTAGGAATATTTCCAAGTAGCTCCTCAGCATCCTTAGGGGCATAATCTGGCTTATTCATAGGCACTGACAATAGATTAGAGAAAAATCTTAACCCTTCCCCCTAAATATCTTCTTCTTTTGTCAAAACTTCACTTGTTAATGAAGATTGAATGGATAATACATAATTCAAAGACTTCTTTACTTGATGCATGATTTTTTTTGTGTGTTTTTATCCCCTTCTCTTATCCACAACTCTCTCGACTTTTCCTGCCAATATATTTCCTCCCTTGCTAACAACTCTACCCATTCCACTTGCAAGCTTTTCTGAAGTTCATAGGTATTTTCATCTAACCCATTCTAAATTATTAAATCATTGATATTAGACAACTGCTTATACACCCACTCTTTTTCTTGAAAGATGTTTTTAAACACATGTTTATTCCACTATATAATTTGTTTCCTAATGTAGCATAATTTTTTATTTAACTGAAACTTCCGAGAACCCTTGACAAAAGGAGCACTTGACCACCACTGGTTTAATAATTCCAAGAATTGTGGGTGTCTAAACCACATCCCCTGAAATTTAAAAGAAGAATTGCTTTTACCCTTTTGCCCCTCTCCTTCAATGCATAAATCAATAGCAAAATGATCTGAACTTGCCAAGGGAAGAATTTGGGAAGTCAAAGACTACCTAACCATAAACCAATTTGATGATGCTAGGAACCTATCAAATCTTTCCTCAATCTACAAAAAACCTTTCCTTTTATTTGTCCATGTGAAGCTACCATTTCTTGGAATGATGTCAATTAGCACATTATCTTTAATGAATGAAGCAAAGTCATCCATCACCCTTTGAGGGGGGAGAATGCCACCTTTCTTCTCTACTAAATTGGTGATTGCATTAAAATCCCCAGAAAGTGGTACTTTCTTATCTGAAAGTTCATCCAACATGTCTGTCAAAATTTCCCACAATTGTTTTTTTTTATCTCTTGTAGCAATTGGAGCATAAATATTAACTAGCCAGAACTGAAGTTCAAAATGCTTGACTTTGACCAGTTGCCAGTTCTTCTCATTTTGAATCGACTCAACAACTACTAATTTTGGATTCCACTGAATTAAGAGGCCTCTCGAAGCACCCTACGTTGGAGAATGCATAGATTGCCAATCTTTCCATTTTTGAATTGATGATACATAAACTAACTCTGAAGTTTTTGTTTCTTGCAACACAATTATATCTACTCCACACGCATCCAATTGCTGCTTGATTTGAGATTTTTTGTCAAGGGCATTGACACCCCTTACATTCCATGAAAGTATCTTCATTATGGCTAGGGAGAGCAACATGCTCTCCTCAGATGCTTATTTGTGGATGCAACCAGGATAGAATCTAGAGTAGTTTGCACACCAACGACAATTTTTTCCTTCATTTTAGTAACATGATACTTTCTTCCACATTTACCTGGAGTCAACCAGGATAGAATCTAGAGTAGTTTTCACACCAATGACAATTTTTTCCTTCATTTTAATAACATGATACTTTCTTCCACATTTGCTGCTTGATTTGAGATTTTTTGTCAAGGGCATTGACACCCCTGACATTCCATGAAAGTATCTTCATTATGGCTAGGGAGAGCAACATGCTCTCCTCAGATGCTTATTTGTGGATGCAACCAGGATAGAATCTAGAGTAGTTTGCACACCAACGACAATTTTTTCCTTCATTTTAGTAACATGATACTTTCTTCCACATTTACCTGGAGTTTTGATCAACACAGGCTTTAGACTTGTTGTCTACACTATAGAAAGGGGCTAGGAGTAATCAAAATCCCCAACAGGGCTCTTGTCTTCTATTTTGTCTATGTCCATACCCTCAACTTTCAAATGCAGATTCCCATCCTCCAACTGCCCCTTCACTTGATCTTTTTGTAATGAGTCATTTACCTTGGCCACATCACTATTCAAGCAGGACATCTTTCCAAATAGTTGACTGTTACCCGCTAATTGAAAAGCTTCTTCTTTATTGTCATTAGGAGTATCCTTCTCATTTAGCACTTCAACAATTTTTTCTATCAGTTCACAACCAACTGAGTATAGAATATTAACAATGAAGTCTTCTAATTCATCACGAATGGTTAAAGGACCCTTACTCTGAACAAAGTCCCCTACTTGGTTCCCATATTCATTACAGTGGTTGTCTTCTTGATTGTTGGTTGATGATACGTCCTTATACATCAGATGATTTACTATATCATCCACTTGAAAAGATGAGACAGGTTTGACTTCAGGTGTGTAAAGATTCAAACCACTTACAATACTGTTGTTTAGGGATATCCATGGGCTTCGCTGGAATGCCTTATTTAATGAGATTGAATACCCACCCTGAGGAATCTTAGAGAACAAAATAACCTCAGAATCAGAAGAAAAAGAATCATGCTGCGAAACCAACTTGGAAGTACCATTCATGCTATTCCCCTTTTTAGAGCACGTTTGTTTGCAGGTTACCAAATCAATTATGACATGAGCATGTAGAATCCCTTGATCTTTATTTTTCTGATTATGATTGCATATTTCATCCAACTTTGATAAGTCATTTCCATCAATAACTGAGGAGCATGCCTAATTAAGATCTCCATTTTCTCTACCTTCAGCCAATGGGGACATCATGGACTCATCCATTACTTTACAAACACAACTTGAATGTGTAGTGTGGTAACATTTAGAACATACATTCTCAGGTGTTTTAACTAAAATCTTCTGATCCCAGTCCCCATATTTGGATTTTAGAATAAGATGTTTAGGAGTCACTTTTGTGACATCCAACAAGACACATACTCTAACTGGATTTAAAGGGTTTTAAAAAAAGGATTGATCATGTTTAAGAAAGATCCCTAACTTATTTGCTATAACTTCAATTAAATCTAGCTCTCTGTATTCTAGGGCAAGATCTTACAATTGAATCCACGAAGGAACAAACTTAACTTCAAATTGCTCAGGTTTGCAATTAGGAACCCAAGGTTGTAGGAATAAACCTGAACCCTGATAAATCCATGATTTAACCTTATATATACTATCTCTCTGAGCTTTATTTTGGAAAATAACTATAAATATTCCTCTTACTTTATCACTTTGCTAACCCCTTCCCAATCACCAAAAATTGGATCTTGTAGCTTATCAATTTCAAGAGAAAGGTGCCAAAACTTACAAATCAAGGCCCGATTTCACATATCTTGAATTTGTGGGAACAACATTTCCTAAGAAAAAGTAAGACACCAAATTATTAATCTATTCTTTTGTTTGTCTACCTCCTTCCAGAAATGTATTCTACAAAGCCTCTTGCTTCTCTTTGCACTTCCACTGTAGGACTAGTTTCTTCCTCTGATCTTTCTTTACTCTCTTCCTTGCTTTCCTTCTACGTTTGGAGATACGCAGAGTGCTTCTTTGCTGATCTTCATTGGAGTTTTCATTATTCCTTTGGGAAATATATTTTCTCCTTTGTTGATGGTTTTGGAGCCCCACATTCTAAGGATTAATCATTCCAGATAGCTACATGCTCTACCTTTTTAGAACCGTCCTTTTGAACAATCCCATGATGAGTATTTCCCACAAGATTTTGAAAATTTGAATCACCTTGAGAATCCATTTTTGGATGATTTATTTTTCCATGATTAATTTTTCCAACATAACTTTGGAATCCCAAATCAACCTGAGAATCCATTTTTGGATGATTTCTTTATCCATGCTTAGTGTTTCCCGCATTATTTTGGAAAACTTTATCAATCCGCGAGTCTCTTTTTGGAAAATTTTCATGACCTTGAAGATCAAAAACCCTACCTCTACCTTTCTCTTTCTCTTTTGGATTGAAGGGACCTCTCTTGTTGATAACATTATTCAAATTTTGTACTTCTCTAGACTGATGCCCTTGTGGATTTTTCCCACCAGAATAATATTGATGCACTACATGTTTAGATGTCCTGAAGTCAACCTCTGCATC
This sequence comes from Sequoia sempervirens, assembly GCA_007258455.2. Lineage (NCBI taxonomy): Eukaryota > Viridiplantae > Streptophyta > Pinopsida > Cupressales > Cupressaceae > Sequoia > Sequoia sempervirens. The sequence goes on from VDFB02058242.1 coordinate 30,024,143, forward strand.
TTTGTAATGTCTATCCATAAAATGCAAGTTGTCCCCAATAGAGAATTGAACAAAGCCTCGTCAATCAGTTCTTGGCACATTATATTGAGTATCTACTTCACATATGTCTAGACTTGGTTGCTTCTTTCAAAGAAAATGTCTCTGAGAGTGGAGCGAAACCCAATTAGGTTTAGAAAACCTATGCCCGACAAAACCTGAATGGGTTTTTTTATCATATCCATATTGCACATGCCTATTCAGTGTCGACGACTGCCTTCCATAGCCAAGAGGCCTACAGGATTGCCAGTCAGTGTTAGGAAAGTAGCCGTTGGAACGCCATGATTCTTAGATCACTGTTGCTTTTTTGTTTGTAGTGCAAAAATTAATGTTTATACAAAAGATCAACTTTCTTGCCCCCATTTATGTGCATAGTATGTAAGGTTCAAAATTTATGCATATTAAGGCCTATTGGCATATTCAACAACCTAATACTATATGCATTCTGAATAGAAACAAGATATCAAAGTATGGAAACAATAGACGTTGATAGATATGAATATGCAAAGTGCTCACAAGTCTACAATATAAACAATGTACTAAAATAAAATGGACTATGTAGAGTAGGTACATTTAAGTACAATGTTGGAGATTGCTTGTTTGATTCGTTAGAAACACTGCTAAACAATCAATATACATTGATTGAGCTATGAAGAGGAACAACAGATTACTTTTTGACTTCTTTAGCAAAATAAGATAAAGATGGAATTAGATCATATGACCTTGCACTAGATCCTGAAAGTCTCTATAGACTGCACAAAGTGCATGACCAAGACACATATCTATGCAAGATGCGCCTTTCTATGAAAACAATGGCCGCTAACGACAAGAGCAACTTGTGGGGAGATGTATTCTGTATTCACTGGCTATCCAAATGGCTAAATATACAAATATTTGTTGGTCAACAACATCAGGGATAAAGTACTTGCACTTTAACAATGTACCCAGTTTATCAGAATATTTCATTTTGTTCCATGATGCAATCCCTAAAAGTGGGCATTTTGAACCGCTTCTAAGAATTCAACCACATAATCCAAATGCCCAATATCCAGTTAGGTTAAATCAACTTAAAAATCTCATTAGAAACAATATACAATACCAAACTACAAATTCTAACAAAAAGAAAAAGCTAGAGAATGACAAGAGCAATTCTATTCATACAATCAAACACGAGTATCTCAATCATAACTCTATTGTAAGACTACAACACCTTAAAAACTTTATTAGAAATAATATTAAAGAAAACCAGCCTATGCCTATTAGATCAAATAAGGGTAAAAAAATGTCAGCAGTAAAGCTTTACAAAACAACAATTCAAGATACACCAAAATACACACGCACAATCTGCCAAATGCTATGTTTTAGCAAAGATACTAGAAAATTCAAAGACAAGCAAAAGGAAATATATTATGAACTAATATAGTCAAGATCCATAGCATTGACAGATTGCATATGCCATATATGCTTCTCCACACTAAAACAACTCATTATACCAAAGTATGTTGTGCCACACAAAATCTGAACTAATAAACCATTGTCATATGTCCAAATTTTGTCCCAACTAGAGGAATGACTTGTATCACTTAGAATTGCATTTACACAAATCTGGAAACTAGGGTACAAAAGATCTCAAATAGGTCTAACGGGATTTATCATTAATGTCCCTGTCGACATTAGCATTATACAAAGGGCATTACCACAATCAACCAATAACACACAAACGATTGTTGTTTCACTCTTAAGACCATTGGAATACAAAAATGCATTTCAAAAGGGCATGGTACGACCTAACCTTGTCATGGAAGTTTGGCGCAATTGTCAAAAACAACACTATACAAAATGCAAAATGTCCAGATAAACAAAGATTGGGAACATTTTTTGCATACCAATGATGAACTTGAAGTACTGGGCCTGTCATAATTGAAACTGAGTCAGATAGTCATGTGGAATGTGACAATCCATGATCTAAAACCTTGGTCCATGGATTCATAGAATCTAGAAGTATACATAGCATGCAAGACAAAAATAATTAAAATTGCACTTGCAGAACAAAACTATCTTGTTGGAATCTTTAAAGACAAATATGCTGAGAAAATGAATTTCCCAACATTATTCTTTGAAAAGCTGCGTGATGATGACATTCTAAAAAACTTTACATATCGTGTAAAATTGCACAATGGGAAGTTTTACAATCAAATAGAAAATTTGCATATCACACAACAAACATATTTTTCAAAACTATCAAGATAATAATACAAGTCTTTTCTACAATGTCCATAAGAATATGAAATGGCCAACTAAAAGTATGCAAGGTAGTTGTAGAGAACGTGAAACATGAACCAAACCTTCAAAGAATTCTAAAATAAAATATTAGATATGTTGACTTCAAAAGCATAAGAATATCCCCAGATTATAGAAAACAACTTAAGACAAATGTTTTTGCAATGATACGACAACTAGGACCACCAACATTCTTCCTCACTTTTACTAGCGCCAAACAAAATTGGGATCCTTTAATAAACACACTACAAGAATTACACAATCAACATCAATTAGGTCAAAAACAAAAAGAGCCGATTGCTTAAATGAACATTGACAAATTTGAATTGATCAAGAAGGATCTTGTTACTTATGTACGATACTATAGACATAGAATAAATGCAATGAAAAAGTTGATGCTTATAGATGAATCTATGTTTGGAAATGTTATTGATTACTTTTCAGTGTCTATGAGCATGATCATATGCTAATATGGGTGAAAAATGCACCAATCTATATAGAAAACAACAACACAGAGATCATAGCTTTTGTCGAGAAGTACATTAATTGTAGCACTGATCATTTGCAAGCTGACTTGGCTAGTTTACAAAGGCATCACCACACAAAGAGATGCAAAAGACCAAGGAAAATAGTTTGTAGATACAATTTCCCTTTACCACCAATGCGAAAGACAAATACTTTCACCAATACTAGAAAAGACTGAAACAATAACTTCAAATGTTGTCAACGTTTACTCGACACTGCAAAAAGCACACTATGACAATGAATACACCTTGGACATGTTTTTAAATGACATAAACATGTCTAAAATTAATTATATAACAACTTTGAGCTCTAAACTAAACAAGCCAAATTTTTTTTTTACAAAGAAAACCATCGCAAATATGGAACAATAGTTTTGTAAGGAGAATGCCTCACCTTTGGAAGGCCAATACAAATGCCCAGTTTGTGCTTAATGCATATGCCACAACAATGTACTACAACTCTTAAATTGCAAAAGTAGAAAAATCAATGACATGCATTCAAAAGAATATGTAAGGACCACCAGCAAACAAATATTGGTGCAATAAAAATGATCGGTAAACTTGGAAATGCATTGTTGAACTTCCAACAAATGTCAGCACAACAAGGGGGATATGCTACGCCCTTAATATTAGTGTACATCGGGTTATGAATAGTCAGCTTGTGGCTATCTTAACTCTCTATTAAGTCATATTATCATTAGTATATTGTTATTTAGTTGTTTAGGTCAGCCCAAGACTTATATAGGTGTGTCTAAGTCGGCCTAGGTGATATCCTAGGCATAAATAGGTATATATAGGAGGTTGTGAGTCTTATTTCATCATCAAGTTGTGAAGTGTGTTCTCATTAGAGATATTTGGAGGTTTTCCCCCTTGAAGTGGCTTGTTATTCTTAGTTATTATCAAGTATTTGCTGCATATTTCATATCATATTCTTCTATTGTGCAAGTTATTTCATAACAAGTGGTATCAAAACGTGATCTTGGCACTGTAGAGGCAAGGTTTTTCTCAATTTTGGAGGCAATTTTGGGAAGAGCATATCTTTTAGATTTTGGCGAATTTTTTTTTGATTTTTAAAGGGTTTTTGAATAACATATTAAAGAAGCTAAAATCCATATTTTAGAAGAATTGGAGTAGAATTAAGTGAATTATTGCAGAATTAGGGTTTCTACACAATTTTTTGGAATCTGCATATCTCGCACATCTTGTCGAATTGGAGTCTGATTTTTATTGGGTTTTTGAAGAAATACTAAAGGAGATTACAGTAAATTTTTTAGAGAATTTAAGTTTCATTTGTGTGATTAATTTCAAAATTCATGGTTTCCATCATGACGAGGCCTGCAACAAGGGGCAAAAAGAATGTTGTCACTCCGGGGAAGACTCCTGATAAGGATGGGGTAATAATAGAGGATATTACTCCTAATGAAGAAATAAATAAGGTCAAGGAAGACATTTCCTCAATTAAGATGGATATGGGTGACCTAAGAGGAGATATATCGGACATACGAAACATGTTAAACACCTACATGGCTGAACCAAGAAAGGAGTTCTCAAGCGACCAAGGTGAAAATTTTAGGTCAGCTACCATTGACAAAAGCTTTAGTAATCCTATGGGATCTAGGAATTTATTTCCAAAGGTGGATATGCGCAAGTTTGATGGCAAGGATCCTCTAACATGGATAAACCAAATGGAGAATTTTCTTGAAGTACACTAAATCCCAAATGGACAAAAGGTCACGATGGCTTCCCTATATCTAGAACCAGATCAATTCATTTGGTATCGTTGGCTTTGCACTCATCGAAGGAAAAAGGGGCTCACCATCTCATGGTCAATTTTTACAGAGGAACTCCAAGCACAATAGAGCAATAGCGTGACAAACAACTTCTTCAGCCAGCTGGCTAAACTTCAACAAACAGGATCAGTTAAGGATTATATTCAGCAATTCCAAAATCTATCCTTAAGAGTGGATACAATTACAGAGGAAAACTTGAATGATTTATTCTTGGGTGGTATCAAGGATCACATTCAACATGAGGTACACATGTTTAGCCCTAGCTCCATAAATGAGTCTTTTATCTTAGCACGCAAGGTAGAGGAGAAGTATTTGATTCCTAAGAAGCAAGGGGCTAATGTGACAAGAGAGAAAGGATATTCAACACAACCTACTAAGTTGACTCCAAAACAAATTGAGGAGATAAGAGCAAAAGGGTTGTGTTTCAATTGTGATAGAAAATATAGTCGAGGGCATAAATGCAATGAAAAGAAATTGTTCTATATTGAAGGTCCAAGTGAGGAAGAAGAGGAGGAACCCATACTAGAGGATGAAAGGGAGTCAAATGAGGAATCACATGATTATCAACCAATCATTTCTTGTCATGCACTCTCAGGTTTCAGTGCTCCACAAATTCTCAAGGTGGTGGGGTTCTTAAAGAAGTAGAAGGTAACAGTGTTGATCGACTTAGGTAGTACTCATAATTTCATCAACAAAAAGTTAGCTACTCGTCTAAATTGTTTTATATATCCAGCTCCAGAGTTTCAGGTTTTGATTGCAGATGGTGGTACAGTTAGTTGTTTAGGGAAGTGTCATAGCATTAAATTATCCATGGGAGATTATCAACTTGATACCCCAATGTATGCGATATCCATGGGTGCAACATATATTGTTTTGGGAGTACAATGGCTTACTACATTGGGAACGATTGAGATGAACTTCCAAGAACTATTCATGAGATTTCAATCAGAAGGAAGGCTAGTAGAGCTAAGGGGGTTGAAGGAAAAATCCTCACAAATGGTAAGCTCTCATCAAATGCAAAAGTTTCTTAAGAAAGGAGTGGATGGATTTGTGGCCCAACTATGTTCATTAGAAGTCTCTCAATCTAATGCTCCTACTCATCCAGATTTGCAAGCTATAATTGATCATCACTCAGTTGTTCTTGGAGATATGCCTAAAGGACTTCCTCCTAAGAGGGATCATGATCATGCCATACAGTTAGTCCCAGGGAGCCAACCATCAAACATCAGGCCTTACAGGTATCCACAAAGAGTGAGATAGAAAAAAATTGTTGAGGAGATGCTAGAGGCAAGAATTATCAGGCATAGCCAAAGTGCTTACTCCTCACCTGTGGTGATGGTACATAAGAAGGATGATACTTGGCGCATGTGTCCAGATTATAGAGTGCTCAACATGTACACCATTAAAGATAAGTTTCCTATTCCATTCATTGATGATTTGCTAGATGAATTGAATGGAGCTATGCATTTTACCAAGTTAGATCTTAGATCTGGTTATCACCAAATTTGGATTAAGGAGGAAGATATTTGTAAGACAACATTTCAGAATCATGAGGGTCATTATGAATTTTTGGTGATGCCATTTGGTCTTACCAATGCACCATCTACATTCCAAAGTTTGATGAATTCCATTTTTAAGAAGTTCTTGAGAAAGTTTGTGTTAGTATTCTTTGATGATATATTGATTTATAGCAAGACTTGGGAAGAAAATTTGCAACATGTGGATCAAGCATTACAAATACTTGAAGATCATAAACTCTATGCTAAGCCATCCAAGTGTGCTTTTGGTCTTACAAAGGTGGAGCATTTGGGACACAGTTTCACATGAAGGAGTAAAGGTGGACCCTAACAAAATTAAGGCTATCATGGAATGGCCTATTCCAAAAACCATTAAGAAACTGAGGGGTTTCTTTGGATTGACAGGGTACTATAGAAAATTTGTGAAGAATTATGGTCGTATAGTAGCACCTCTCACCACTCTATTAAAGAAGGATTCTTTTCATTAGAACGAGTCTGCCAATACAAGATTTGAGAGATTGAAGGAGGCTATGTGTACAACTCCAGTGCTTGCTACTCTTGACTTCACCAAGGAATTCATTTTGGAATGTGATGCTTCTAGAAATGGAATAGGAGTAGTGCTCATGCAAGAAGGTTGACCAATTTATTTTGAGAGTCGTCAATTAAAGGGTAAGAATAAACTAAAACCTATTTATGAGAAGGAAATGCTAGCAATCCTCCACACAGTGAAACAATGGAGGCCTTATCTATTGGGTAGACACTTCAAGGTTAAGACAGATCATGATAGCCTAAAATATTTTTTGAAACAAAGACTATCTTCTAAAGAGCAACAAAAATGGGTCACTAAGATGTTAGGATATGACTTTGAGATTGTATATAGGAAAGGGAAAGAAAATATTGTAGCAGATGCACTTTCAAGGAAGGATGAGAAAGATGAAGCCTTATTGTGTGCCCTTTCAATATTACAAGCAAATTGGGTGGAGGAAGCCAAAGCAGAGTGGCAAAATGATGTTGCGACAAGTAATCTCATCAAAAAATTAAAAAGTAATCGTAGTAGTTCAGATAAGTTTTGTTGGAAGGGAGATACTCTTTGGTATAAAGAGTGTTTGTATCTCTGCAAGAATTCCACTCTTAAACACAAGATTCTCACAGAGTTGCATGCGTCTCCAGTGGGTGGTCACTTAGGATTTTTGAAGACATATCATTGAGTCAAGCAAGATTTTTTTTGGGAAGGGCTAAAGGGTGATGTTAAAAAATTTGTGGTTGAATGTTTGGTTTGTCAAAGGCATAAAGGGGAGACAATTAAGACACCAGGTATCTTGCAACCCTTATCTATTCCTAGCCAGCATTGGGAAGAGGTATCCATGGACTTCATCACAGGGCTCCCCAAATCTAAAGGTCATAATGTCATCATGGTGGTAGCTGATCGCCTCAATAAATATGCACATTTCATTGCATTATCACATCCTTTGACAACAAGGGCAGTGGTAAAATATTTTTTGGAGAATATCCAAAATCTACATGGTACACCTAAGGTTATTGTTAGTGATTGTGATCCTATCTTTACTAGTCCCTTTTGGAAAGATTTATTCTCATGTTTGGGTACTCAATTGGCTCATAGCTCTTCATACCACCCTCAATAAGATGGGTAAACTAAGGTTGTTAATAAGTGTTTGGAAGGATATCTACGTTGTTTCACTTCAGAGAAATAGTCTCAGTGGGTAGATTGGCTACCACTTGCAGAATGGTGGTATAACACTTCTTTTCATAGCTCATAAAAAATGTCGCCATTTTTGGCACTTTATGGATATCATCCTCCTTCCATCACATCATCAATAAAGGTGTCACCAAGAGTTCAAGTAGTAGAATACCACTTGCTTCATCAACAACAAGTACTTTTAGGATGCAAGAAGAATTTAGCCATGGCACAAAATTGAATTAAACAACAGGAAGACCAACATCGTAGTGAAAGAAGTTTTGAAGTTGGGGATTGGGTCTTCTTGAGATTGTAGCCTTATAAGAAAATCTCACTAATGCAACAAAAAAAGAATAATAAGTTGTCTCCAAGGTATTATGGTCCATACCAAATCATGCAAAAGATCGGTAGTGTTTCCTACAAGCTAGAGTTGCCACCAGCAACAAAGATACATCCAGTTTTTCATGTTTCTTGTTTGAAGAAGGTCATTGGGAATAATATTACCACTCAAACAACACTACCAGAGCTCGATGAAGAAGGAAGAATTATTTTGGAACCAGAGTGCATTCGTCAAACACACACAAAGAAGCTGAGGAATATAACTCTCATTGAGTATCTCATCCAATGGAAGAATTTACCAGTTGAAGATGCCACATGGGAGGATGAGGAGTTCATTCAAAAGAATCCAAACTTGATTAGCATTGAGGACAATGCTTCTTTGAAGAAGGGGGACATGCTACGTCCTTAATATTAGTGTACATCGGGTTATGAATAGTCGGCTTGTGGCTATCTTACCTCTCTATTAAGTCATATTATCATTAGTATATTGTTATTTAGTTGTTTAGGTTGGCCTAAGACTTATATAGGTGTGTCTAAGTCAGCCTAGGTGATATCCTAGGCATAAATAGGTATATATAGGAGGTTGGTGAGTCTTATTTCATCATCAAGTTGTGAAGTGTGTTCTCATTAGAGATATTTGGAGGTTTTCCCCCTTGAAGTGGCTTGTTATTCTCAGTTATTATCAAGTATTTGCTGCATATTTCATATCATATTCTTCTATTGTGCAAGTTATTTCATAACACTCACATTGTTTTATCACTTCCACTAAACTTTAGTTCAAGAAAATGCATTTTCATTGACACACGGTCCTATAGTGACCATACATTCATTCTAAAATCTGTTAAAAAATTAAACAATGAACCAGATGATTCAAAAAACATTCTCTCAAAATCTATAGTGGACTATTATTAATACGTCATCAAACATTGATAAACATATGTCTTGCAGAATTTGTTTCAAGTTATAATAAAAATGGAACTACATTTAACCCAATAACTAAATCAAGAGTAATATGCTTTATTAACTTCAACAAGCACTTAGACCTACAAAATCATTGTGGAGAGCAATTGATTCTCTATGTACCGTTTACAATAAATGAGAATACATTAAAACATAACTTTGACTCATGGGAACATGCATACATGCACAATGAAAAAACCATTATAAAAAATTGTGCAAAGTTCACACGAAACACAAGTGTTGCATGGGGTGACATAGAAAAAGAACTTGAAGATGTTGAGTCCCTTGACGATGGCAACAATGATAAATCATTCACAACAAGAAAAACTAGCCAAACAGAACAATATGACATTCAAGCAAACCTTTGAAACATAGAGCGCATAAAACCAAATATAATATCACACAATGCATTTGAAATTTCCAAACACCCACAAATAATTGACAACAATGAATAATACAAACCAAGACAAATGTTAAACAAAGAACAACAAGCAATTGTTAAAGATGTTATAATGAAATAGATGAATAACATTGTTAGGCCTTTGCTTTTGTTCTTGACTGGAGGAGCTGGAACTGGAAAGAATTTCACAACAAAAGCTATATACCAAGCTCTAATTCACATTTATAGCAAGTCAATCGACAACAATCCAGACAAACCAAAAGGCTTATTAACTGCATATACAAGTAAATCAGCTTACAACTTAGGTGGAGACACATTACATTCAACATTTCACATACCATTTCATACATCATATTTTTTCCCTTAGCATCTGAGGAATTGGAAAACATGTCCAAGCACTACGATCAATTGTGTGTGCTCCTTATAGACGAAATCTCACTAGTAGGCTCAACATTTCTACGCTACATTGATAGACGAATACAAGACATAATGCAAATGCCTACAATGTACTTTGTAAACCTTGATACAATTTTTTGTGGTGATCTTTACCAAGCGCAACCTGTCCTTGACTCCATTGTATTTGAGAATAGACCTACTGTAACTGAATTGATGCCGTACAATTTTTGAAAAGACAATGTAAAATGCTACTCATTGGTCACAACTATGAGACAAAAGGATGAAAAGTTTATTGCAATCCTCAACAGAATACGAATAGGCTTACAAACAAATGATGGCATAGACTATCTTAACCAACTTTGCTTTTATCCTGCAACTTTAGACCCAACACTTCCATACTTGTTCTATAGGAAAGTTGATGTAGAGGCGCACAACCATAAAATGCTATTGTCTATTTCTAGTGAAATGATAGTGCTAAATGCAATAGACGAGTATGAGGAAAACTATAATACAATACAACTTTATAGCCATACAACTACTCTTCCACCTCAAATATACTTGAAACATGATATCCTTGATGAAATCTATGCAAGCAACTACAATACGCAAGATGGCCTAGTCAATGGGTCCGATGGAATATTTAAAGCATATACAACAGATAATGACATTGCTATTGTTTGGCTTAAATTTTCTGATCCAACAATTGGACAACAACAACGCAGAAAACTAGCACAATTTTACACTAATCTCATTGACAAGGAATGGGTTCCTATAGTGCACATTGCTAGAGCCCTTCAAAATATTTCACCGAACAAGAAAATTACAATTAGAAAAAAATTCCCAATACAACTAGCATGTGCAAGAACCATTTACCGATCACAAGGAATAACAATGCAAGCTTTGGCTTTTGACCCAACAGGCATAAGACAATATGGCTTAACTTACACAACACTATCAAAGACAAAGACAATAGACTCATTATTTTTGCTAAAACATTTAACCACCAAAAAATTCAAAGTTAAGGGCAAGATACAAGAAGAAATGCATTGCTTGCAGTCAACTGCACAATGGCAGCTCAATATTCAGGCTACATGTACACACGATGTGCCGCAACTGCTTCTATGCACATTAAACACTCATTCATTAAATCCACATGCACATGGAATTGCCAATGACTATGACATAATGCAATCAAACATTTTGTGTTTGCAAGAAGTACATATGCATACCTTACAACCTAATCTATTATTGCAATATTTTAATACCTTTGGTATGAACATAATACATGGCATAGCAACATTTACCAAAAAACATTTGTTCGTATCAAAAACAAAAGAACATAGCTCTACAAATATTGAAGCCATCATAGTCACAATAGTACAATGCATTGATGAACTTAATATCTGTAATATTTATGTAAGGCCTAATACTTCCATTCAAGAAATAATCACAATTCTTCAATCTATAATTGCATACATAGATACAAAAAACATACTGTACATTGTGGGAAACTTTAATGTCGACATGTGTTCGGAAAACAAAAGCAAAACAATACTTCAAAATTTCATGCAAACTAACAAAATTCATTTTTTGTTGAACAAATCACATAGTCTACACAAGCCGTTAATTGACCATATTTGGTCAAATTCAATCACAAGTGTATGCAATATTTACAGATCAGAGGCATATTCGACTAATCACTTTCCTATTTTCCTAAAATTCCACTTCGTTGGTTGAATCAGTTCAACATTATAACATACATAAGCATATATCGCTAATAAATTTTCCAATTAATTCTGCAATACTAAATCACTAGCTTGCAGGAAAATCATGGATCAAACAAAAAGACCACAACAACAAGAACAAGAAATGGAGGAAGACATAAGAAAACGGTAAAAAACCTATCCTATTTGCCTATGACATGCATTTTTGCGTTGTCCAAATATAACATTTACATTCCTCTTGTTGTTTGCAAAACAAAAATAAAAAAGACTATATCAATTGAAGAGTTGAATGAAAAAAAAGCTAGTGACACATTCCAAGGTGATGTCCTTGTTGTCTACAAAGCAACATTGAAAAAAATCAATAGAACAAGTAAAGTACTGCATGCAAATCTCATAGACCTTAAAGCATAAATGACAATTACACTGAATATTAGTGGATACCTTGTGAAAGAACATGAGTAGAAAATAGTTCCAAGAATGGGAGTTTCAATATCAGGCTTCCAAATTGCCCCTAGAATAAATTATGATAGAGGTGACTGTGATTGCATACTAATATTGACAGACACAAGCATAGTTGAAAGCCTACCTCACTTTTCAATAGACTACTACTTCATTATAGATACTACTATTAGCCAACTACTAGCAGCCACAAATCCGTATCCAATTGGAACAAAAGGTGCTTTGGTTGTTGGTGCTAAAAAAGTTGGTAGCCAATATGCAATTGATATCAAAGATGGCATAACAAAATCAGACAGAGCACAGGTGCAAATGTCTCACCAGCATATGCCACTAATCCATTCTAATATTTTTTTATAGCATTGTCTGCTTTAATAAAATTTCTTTGTAACAAAGACTAACTTTTTCATTACCATGCAACTGCAGCTACGTTGAACTCATGAAAAGCAATACTTGCAAATAGAGGAACTGCTACATAGGAACAAAAACCTAGCCTTTCTTTTCAAAACTATCTTAAAAAGCACCGATCAAAAGAACATGTTCCACATGGGTCGATCAATATTTATTTGCAAATTGAATAGCAAAAGAACATTGGACAAGTTAGCTGCTTTGTTGCAATCAACATTTAAGGTGACTTTAAAAATCTTTATGCACTTTCATTTAAAATTTATGAAACTACTGCTTCTAACTATCTATGTTCAAATATTTCAGGTTTTAGGGACATTAAAAGAAACAAACACACTGTCAAATCCATTTGAAGTTTTCTTCCCAAGTTGCAAATATAAATTCAATACTTATAGTGCGCTCCAACAAGAAACTGCTCATTGCAGTCATTGTGACAAGGAGGTGAGCTATGTATACGTACTTCATCTTAAAGCAATCATCACAACAAATGAAAAGCAAATAATTCATTGCTCAATCTGAAGCAATGTCCTGCAACAACTCTTGCCCGTACTTCAAGACATTAAATATGAAAACTACATCAAGGACAAGTTAGCAGTTATATTTGCACTACAAGACTTTGTCACCAAAGGGAATTTCAACCTCAATCAAATTTTTTTTTATCATGGAGGCCATATGCCTAACTGAGTAAATAGTATATTCCACAATAAGGTATAAAGCAATACTGATTCAAATAGTCTTCTTGCTTTTCAAACTCCTAAAATTGTTTAGAATTATATAAAAAAACTAGCTTTCATACTAACCATAATAATGATATTGCAAGTGACAAAGAAGTAGAAGCAAGTGAAAGACTACTTTCCTGATGCAAGGAAAGGTGATATTTACTTCAACCAATCAGATTCCAACTTGTCTTCAAAGTCTCAAACCCAATCTAGGGTTGGTTCCCTCACAATCACACCTACTTGCTTGTAGGTCAACTGGCACACTCATCCAACTATAACTTTCAAACAAGGCTATTTAGGGACTTATCACAAACACTTTTAGAAACCCAATTTCCTACCATTCAACATATCAAACCCTTTCCATGGGTTGTTTTGGAACATCATGCCATAATTTTCCCTTCAACACTATTTGTAGGCCTAATTAGGCCTCTTTTCCAAAGGAGGTCCTTGATATTCTTCATAAAAAACCTATAACACTTCACCACCAACCTTAACCAGTCACCAAACTCACAATTCCACCTTTGGATTCTACAGAACACATCAAGTTTTTGCTGTCCTAAGCCAAAACTAGCCAATTCAAGCCTAACATACAAACTTGTTAGATTAGGGAACATGCAAATTCTCCTCCAACACTATCACCTTGCCCTACAACCCTAAGAATCCTAAATCACACACCTAAGAGGCCCATTCCACCAATCTTCAAGATTTTCCTATAGTGGAATGGCCTAATTTTCCATGGTTTTCAACAAAACCCTAGAAACCCTAAGCAACTATGCAACTTTTACAAAATCTATTTTTTCTCCTACAAATCTTGATGAAAAACACTCTCAGTGGATTCAAATGAAAGATAATTCATTGCCACAACTTTCCACATAGGTTTCACATCATTATTTGAATGTACAGAGCCGTACAGAGTTAGAATTTACGGGAAAACACAAAAATTCACACAAAACCAGAGCAATAGAGCTTTATTCCTTCAATTTTTCAAGCAACTAACCAGCCTCGATGATGATAGAGGATATTTAAACATTTTTATATGTCACTACAATGGTTTACAACCATAATTTGAAAAGATGACCATTCACATTCCAACTAACCCCAAAATTGACAAAAATGCACAATGCAACATTTACAAAATTGCAACCTTATTGACAACATTTTGACGCCACCCCTCTAGGACCCTAGACAACTTGAATTACATAAAATATTGGTAAAATTGACCTTATTACATCATAGAATGAATCAAATCTAACTAGAACTCCAAAAATTCAAAAACAAACCAAAATGTGCAAGGGTGCTCCTACACCACTGCCATTGCACGAACCTGCATTCCTCCTTTTTGTTATGCTTTTCTTCTTGGTTCTTCTGCCTATATTACTATATTTCATGTTCTTGTGACTCAAAACTTCTTCCTACTTTAATTTTACAGCTGACATGTCTCTACATTATATGCTAGACAATACTTTACTTTCTTGTGTTATCGTTTAAATAGATCAAACTCTACTATTACACGTTTTCACTTGCAATACATTGTATTCTGGAGAATACTTTACCTTCTTATGTTACCATTTAAATAGAATAAACTCTAATGTTACACGTTTTTACTATGCAACATATTAACAATATAAAACATACATGTTTTTAAAGGGAAAGTCACTATTGCAAAAAATGCATTTCAATTTGACATACTTGGTTGGTCACTCAAATTTATTTGACAAATTTTATAATGTGTTTCTATTTTGCTTATTTGCTTACTCAAATTTACTACTATTTGATAGTAGTAGGCCTATTCCATGCAATAAAAAAAGGCATGAATTCAGTTGATAACTTGATTAAGTTCTCTTTTGGCTACTTTTGCAGTTACTAAGTTTCTGTGGATAAATCAATAAGCAATAGCATAATAGGCACAATTTCATTTGTTGAATTTTCTTTTCAACAATTTACCCAAGCCTTGTTACCTCTTATTAAATATGCTATTAGCTATTGCAATAGTAACTTGTTGCAACTGTATACATTTTACAAAGTCACTTGAGTAACAACCCTTGTCCTCATATGGGTACTTCTCTCATGTTGATATGTCATAGATAGCTAACACAAACTAAAGCAGACAATGCATAGTTAATTCATGAAATATGAGGCGTGCTAGTTTGTGCTTATTGTTTGTTGAGAAGCTTACATGTTTTTCGCTGTGGGTTCCCCTTTTCAACATTTTGTCAATTCATTGTTATGGCTCACTAGAGTTTGTTAGCTATTAAATATTTGTGGAAATACTTACAGTTCTATCCTGCTAATTTACTTAAATGAAAATGGGTGGTAGAGTAGCTGGCATTTAATGCATTAGTTGTAGATTGATTGACAAGCCTGTCATTTCCAATGTACATTATACAATTGCAATAGTAAACTACTTTGATTGCAACAGTGACTTTCCTTTGAGAAAAATGCCATGCACATGAAGTGCATGATGGCAGAAAAGCTGACAATTTGCATTCAATTATTAATTTTAGAATTTTCATTTGTAATAGGCCAATGAAATTTGATTGTCTTGCAGTAGGTCTACTATTGATTTTTGTTTCAGTAAATTAGAAAAATATGGGAACATTGTATACTTGGAATTTATGAACATATTTTTGATGTTTGAAAAGCATTATTTATCTATTTTGGAGCAATCCCAATACCTTGTAGTATGTGAATTGTGAACAACTGTAAATAGCAATGCTTGTGTATGCTTTACTGTTTTGCACATGTTGTGAATGTCAAATGAGTGCATGGATGGTGAGAATGGCAAGAGTGTTACATGTTCAAACATGTGAGAATATAGACTTGGAACAAATTTGTCTGTTGATTGATGCATTAGAATAGTAGTATGTTGTTGCTATATAGAGCAATATTGTTTTAGATCTACTCCACTGTAGAGACTTACAATGCATTAATTGTGGCTTGATTGCTTGGATAGGCACTAGCCTAATAGCAAAGCTTATAAAATTTGATTTAATGACTAGATGTTTGTAAAAATCCTTTGTGCTGTTTTGTTTTTCTTCAGTATGTATCATTTTGTTGGCAAAGCTGGCACAATTTGCATTTAGACATCAAATATTTGCATCAATCTAGTCTTCTCTTTGTTGTTATGCTTTTCTTGCTGGCTCTTTCGTCTATATAACTATATCTCATGCTTTGTGACTTAAAATTTTTTGTTGTTTTTGTTTTGCAGTTGACATCTTTTCCCTTTATATGCTAGACAATACTTTACTTTCTTATGTTTCAATTTAAATGGATTAAATTCTGGTGTTGCAACTTTTTAGTATGCAATATATTAGCAATACAAAACAGGCATGTTTTTAAAGGGCAAGTTGCTATTGCATATATTGCATTTCAATTTGTCATACTTAGTTGGCCAATGAAATTTATTTAACAAATTTTATAATGTGTTTCTATTTCGCTTATTTGCTTATACAAAGAGGAATGGAAGACCTACTATATGCAATAGAGAGAGAGATAGATGATATATTTGAGACATGAAAGATTAAGTTGATACTTGATTAAGTTCTATTTGAGCTGCTTTATTGCATGTCAGTACATGCATGCTTAATTCATGAAATCTTAGATGAGTGCTGGGTTTTGTTTGTGCTCAATCTCAATTGTTAAAAACCTTGTGGGTTTTCTACCTCTTGGTTGCACTTTTGCATGTTCGTTATTCTAAAAAAGTGCACTACTGGTGAATGGCTTGGCTATGTGTTATGAAACTTGATATCTCCGTGGGTACACATTCAATGAACACATACCTAATTCATTAAATCTTAGGCAAGTACTGGGTTTTTTTTGTGCTTATTCTCATTTCATTATAGTTTGTTGAAAAACTTGTGAGTTTTATAGCTATTTTTGCAGTTTGACTACAACATTTTTTGCAATGGGAAAAAACTAGACAAATTCAAACAATTTGCACAATTTTACCACATATTTCAAGAATCAAACATCCTTGCAAACAAACATGCAAAAACATTTGATACTCTAACCTTCCACTCTCTGCCTCAAGAATCAAATGTCTTTGCAGCTCTATAGATCTTTGTCTCCACTCCAATCCCAAAAAATGGTTCTTGTTACAAGGACAATATTAACAAAATGCAGTCAATGCATTCACACTTAACAAGACCTTGCCCAGGCAAATTAGTTTTCCACATGTTGTTTGTTTCTATATGCTTTTGAATTAGGTTTTATCAAATACTAGATAAGTTCTTCTAGATTGAATCTCTAATACCTTACAAACCAATAACAACTCACCTTTATCGCATCCTCCAAAACTCAATTCTTCTTCAGCAAATTTCCTCTTCCTTTTAAACAATAAAACATTTCTTTCTACCTCAAGGTTCGTCACAAAATTTGGAGACCATAATATTATGCATTTATCAAAGGAAAAAAATTCTTCTTAGTCTATATTCTTACACGTATACATCTAAGACCTTTGCCATTTTCACTATCTATGCACACAACCAACGCTTGGAAGCTATCCAATGCACCGAGGCATAGAAAACCATTCCCATTTACAACTATTCATTATTTACACATTACGAGGTATTGGAAATGCTCCAAACCACTAGCCTCAGCGTACTATTTTTGGCACGACTTCTTAGGTCGTTTGTTTGTTTTCCATACTTTATAAGTACAAGTGTTAGAGGGGAAACTCAACGGTTTGAGCAAGGTCTTCTGGACCATCAATGTGAGATGTGTTGGAGGGCTGGTGGGTACACATTAAGTGATTACATAGTTAATTCATGAAATCTTAGCCAATTGCTAGGTTTTGTTTGTGCTTAAAGTCGACTAATATTTGCATAAAGTTGATTTTTTATGGCCTATTTGTCATTGATTAATATTTAGCAAATTTTTAGTTACAAAAAATATACTTTTTGCAAAGGAAATTTAGTTTTCAACATTTTCAATGAATTTAACTTATTAATGTTAGTCAAATCACAAGATAGTTTGTGATTACTACTAAATAATTTATCTCATTTGAAAATTCTTTCACAAAAGTATTTCAATTTGTAATTATAAAAACTAATTAATATCATTTATTCATGTAATCTAAAATTTGTACTTATTTACAAATATTATCAACTTGTAACTTTTTTCCCTAAATAATTAGTAATCAATTAGTTTATATTAAAAAAAAAATTAGAATTATTATTTAAAACATTTATGCAAACTAACAAGCACTTATTTAGTACTACTTACTATATTTTGAAACAATTAGTTAATTTTATTTAATATAAGTAATTAGTTTTCTACCACTACATAATTAATTTTCTAATTTCAAAATGCATCTAATTTTTTCCAATAGTCTAAATTATTTTACTAAAGGCAATCTTCATTTACGAATCATAGTAATTAGTATTATAAACTATTTAATTTATGTTCAAAAGAAAATTCCTTTTAATTAACATATTCTTGCGAAGTAATGAGCATATCATTTATTTTCTAAATTATTCAGTCCTAGTTACTATATTTGGAAACAATAAGTTGATTTTATTTAATTTAAATATATACTTTCCTATTGCTAGTTAATTAATTTTCTATTTTGGAAATGCATATAATATAATCATTATTCCCTTACGAATCATATTTGATCAACTTGATTACACAATTGTTCCAACAAGTTCTACTAATCAAGACCTAACTTTACGCTTTATATTTCACTTCCCAAATCAAATACTCTTCTATTCCATTCATTCTTGTTTCTACATATTTCCATTCAATATGAATTCGATCACAATATTTACAGAGCCACATATTAATTTTCAATGTTAAATCATTGCTCCAATTCAATATTTGTATGGTTTTTAAGTAATATTATATCATATTATAACAACATTCACAATAATAATCAATTATTTTTTGCATGCCTAATCTAAAGACCCAAAACAAATAAAAACAACTCACTACTCAACAAAAATAAATAAAATAAAAATAACACTAAAATATAATATTAACAAAAATTCCATTAATTTTTTTTTGACTAATTTAAACTTTATATATTTTATTCCAACTCTACTAAACTTTAATTACAATACTACAAAGGCAAATACTGAAACCTAAAAGCTCTTTTCTACAAGACAGGAACACGACGCACTGCATCACTTGTTAATATTATGTTTATTTTTAAATATTTATTAATATTTTGATATTAAATGGTTGTCAAATTTAAAATGAATAGATAAATAAATTTACACATTCATGACATGAAGCTCTTTTATGTCATTAGAGAACACATATCAATATAATTATCCTAACTTTAATTATATTGTTCATGCAAATTGATTTTCATTATAAGATCAAAAAATAATGAACAAAATTACATTTGTAATCATTTTTATACTAGAAGATATATATAGAAATATATACTAATAGTACAAATATATTAAATAATTTGTATAAACATTCTAGAACTAAAATGTTTTATTTAGGGTGGTCCAATAAGAGGCGAGAACACAAAGTAGTGATTTGGTGATAGAGTGGCATTCATGCAATTGGTATGATGATGACATAGGGTGGCAGTTGATTTTGGTGTGAGAAAAATAAGTGTAAGAGGTGTAGGGTATGATGATGACATAGAGTGGTAGTTGGTTTTGTATTTCTCCCTAGTTTAATTCATATGATGTTGTGAAAGAACAATGTTTGGAGCATTCTAGAGTTTGTTGTTTATTTTCTTTTAGTGCTTGGTCCTTGTTTTTGGGCTTGTTGTGGTAATGTTCTTCAAAGAATATGGTTGCTTCTTTGAATTTGGGGAAGGGTAAAAAAAATAACAAAGGAGTGTGGTAGGATTGGAAAGGAGAGGCAAAAGGAAAAAATATATGGGAAGAACTTGTTAGATAATTTCTCTACTTTTGTAGAGATGAGGAATCCAAATTTCAAATTATGGGTTATGATAATTTGGGAATCGATCAAGGAGGTGGATCGCTCACCAAGGGTTGGATTATGATTGCAATAATGCAAATGCTATTCGACCCTAAATAGTATGTGGATCATGCAATATTTTTGAGGTTGCTTAGGCAATAAGTTATGCTTCAATGTTGTCCTCAAATGTTTGCATGTACCTTCTTCACAATGACTTTTGTGGTGTTGAGAACCAAGTAGAAGCTTTTCCTAACTTTCATCTTGGACATTTTCATGGATTGAGCAAGAATGTGTGTTGTCTCGTCAAGGAAAATTCAAAATTAACAAAGGGGTTGAATGTGAAATTGTGAGACCTCGCCTTTTGTGATCCCATTGACTCTATGTTTCTTTGTTGATATTATGACTCTTTCTCGTTATTTTATTGTTCCTATGTTTGGACATTATATAGGAGTATTGTGGATGATGGTTGTGTTTCATAGTCATAATTGAAGTTCTTATGCTTACATGAATTTATTTTGGTATCACTGGATATTGATTAGATAAAAATTCATTATTGCTAGTTTTAGTTATATTTTGATTATTAGATGGTTACCTTATGTGAATGTGCAAATAAATATTATTTAGGTGAGATTTAATAAGTAAAATGTTCACTTGTAATGGTTTATCTAATTATACAATTTTTATGTGATCTCGTAGATAACCATTGAAGATAAGGATTTTTTGAAAGTGATAATTGTTTCAAAATGTTATTATTGATATATGTTAGAATTTGTTATTAATGCTTCAGCTATTATTAATTTTATGATATACTAACACCTATGGTTGAGTGAGTAGGTAAAATCGCTAATGGAATTTAGGGGTCATATAGCTACTTCCTTCTATATTATTTTACATAATTGTAGATCTTAACTCGTATGGACAAATTAAGATCATGTGTTGTGTGTGTGTTGTAATATTGTGAATATGTTGTTGGTGTGGTTTAATTTGTTTTGATGTCATTTAATTGTGAGTAGGTTTTATTTTCATATCCTTGTGAGTTATTTAATAGTATTTTCATTTTTGGAAGTTTGTGTGGCTTTATTGTGAATTAATTAAGTTTTATGGTTTGAAAATGTCTTTGGGTGTTAGGTATAGGGGTAAGGGGTTTATTCAACCTTTAAAATACCTTTTTAAAATTTTTTAACCTCCATGAAATTCCCATTTAAAAAGGGTACCAAAAATGGGAGTTAGTTGGTGGTTTGGGAGTTAGGAAAGGTAGTTTCTCCTCCCTTTTTCTATTTATGCTTTCTTCTTGAGTGGAGAGGGGGCTTTTTCATCTTGTTGTTTTCTTGGTTTTCTTTTGGAATTTCATTCTTGTAGAGAATTTATAGGAGGAGGGAGGAAAAGAAGAGAATAGAGGAAGGGAGAGTTGGAAGGAGGAGGCTTGGAGAGTCTTCATCAAATTCTACCATTTTCTTGGATAGCATTGTCAAGATAGGGTCTAACCCTCTTGCAATATTTTTGTGAATGAATGTTTGCATCTTGTGTGAAATCTATGTGGAAAGAAGATGTTTAATCTTATGTTCGCAATATGTGGTGTTTTGTTTGGGGAAAAATTGTTCATTGGTAGTATGATTCTTGTTAGTATTTTTTGTGTGAAGTATTCATTTACGTGTTTATTATGGGGTGATAAAGGATTTAAGAAAGGGTCCAAGTTGTGTGTTGATATTGCTAGAAAAGTAAAAATGTGTGATTATGAAAATGTGATATATTTATATATGTGAGAAAATATTTTTCCCCTTGGAGGTTGAGTTTTCACTTCCTCTTTGAAGGTTTCCAAGAAGGTATCCTTTGTGTGTGTGTGGATTTTAATAAGATTGTTGTAATGTGGAGAAACTTGTATTGTGAAATGTGATGTGAAAGAATCTAAATGTTTTTTTTTTTTTTTGAAATGTCATGGGTGAGTGCACCTTGGAAATCTATGTGACCCCTATATTGGGAGTGGGTTGAGTTATCAACCCTATGGTTGGGTGGAGAGCCCATTGACCTATGTGGTTTCTTCTTGTTGATTCTACTTTTCAGGTACATATGTTAAGAGATAAGGACTATTATATATATATGGATCTCAAAGAAGCATACATGTTTCTTGTGGGATGTGTAAAATTTTAGGAACCCATGGATGATATGTGACTATAGTTTCCATTTTTTCTATTGAATACATATACCCATCTTGTTGGAGAAAAAATAAAGAAGAAATGTTTGTTTTCTCATTATTGATATCACATGTGCAAAAAAAAACCAATATTTTATTCTTTTCAAATTCAAAAAGGTGTATTTAGGAATTGATATTCAGTGCATGGGAAACATATTGTTAGTTTTGGGAAATAGTTAAAAAAAACTAATCAATGGAAAATGATGGTTTGGAAGGTACTTATCCTATTTACATCAAAATCAATAGTTGTAGTTATGAAATTTAATTTCAAAATAAACTAGGGACTTAAATTATAATCTTTAATCAGTTTCAATTAGTGATAATTATTTCTACAATCTAGATTAGAGGAAAACTTCAAATAAATTTTGTACAACATTAAACCCAAAATTATCGTTAATCAAATATAATAAATATATTTGTATATTAATATATATACAAAAATATATGCATATAAATTATATATTTATATAAATGTACATGTATATTTGATTTTAATAATTTAATATGCATAGTTTGTATATATCAAATGTGTATATTATATTATATGTATGAGTGTCTTATGGTTTAATAGGTGTGATGAGGCTTTTGGGACCTTATGAATGTCTATGTCTCTTGATCTACTTTTTCATAGTGAGTCTTACACTCCACCCAATCAGATGTGGGCTCGATTGGAATCCTTGGTTAGGAAGAAAGATACCTTGAGCGGATTTCAACTAGAGAATAAAATTATTAGTTATAATCCTAAATTTTTTCACAAAATCTAAGACTTATTCACTAAATTTAAGTCTCTCAAATTATGATTGAAAAATTGTTGTATTGAGAAACATGAATCCCAATTGATTATTTCCATGCTTTCCAAGCTTGGTATTGATTATTTCATTTTTGTTTCCACCTTCTATGCTACGAGATATGCACTTTGTACTAGATTTACTATGCCTCGACTTGATGTTTTTTCTACATTACTCACTAGGGTGAAAATAAAGTTGGTACATATGGGCACATTGAAGTCTTTCAAATAATAGGCTCTTATTGCAACACAAGGAAAATACCACAAGACTTAAAATAGTAAAGGAAAGAAACATAAACAAAAGGATTCCAAGAATAATGAGAAAGAAAAGGAATCCCATTCACATGATACCTTTGAGTTCTCTTCTTCCTCTTCTAAGGTGTTGGATGAATATTTTGTAATCAATTAATTAATTACAAAATGGTAATTTCAACCACAACTATGATGAGATTTAAATCTCTCCTCTCAAAAAGGGGAGGCTCCCTTCTTATTTCTCCCTAAAACAACTAGCAACTAACCTAGATTATGTACACTAAATTTATCCATGGGTGTTATATTCATCCTTTTCTCTTATTTTAGAAAAGATGTTTTCTTCTTACAACAATACTATTACGATATGTAATTCACTTCAAAGTATTATTATGAGCAATAATAACCAATATCCAACTTGACTAAATGTAAGAGTAATCAAAGAGATGCCAACGAGTTCCGTAGCTAGAAAACCCACAAAAGCTCAAAGACTTTTGCTGTTTCCAATGATGATTCTTAAAGATAAAAAATGAAGCACATTATAGGTCAAAGAATTCAACAGATGCCACCAAAAGATCCACAAAATATTGCAAATAACCCATAGCCCAAAGTCTCCAAATTATTAGCAAAGTTCACACACTAGAACATAAACTCCAAATATAATATTATAGCAAAAAGACTATCGAGATCAAACTTAAATTCCCTTTCATATATAAGATATAACACCACTTAATCAATCAATTGCAAGAAAATATAGTGAGGACATAAGAACAATCTCACACATGACTAAGAGGATCCAAAGGAAAGGTTGGATGCAAAATTCACCTCTTTTATTGATTGAAATTTGATATGCACATTAAACACAAAGTCTCAATATGTTTTTAAAATGGGTGGCACTTCACTTCAAAAGAAAAAAGGTCCATAATACAAAGAACCTCCCTTGTATATATAGAGGAGTGTAACATGCCAACCATTCACTTAAGTAATTTTTCCTAAGTTTTCACTTTGCAAGTAAATAACTATGTAACAAGCCATTGCAATAAAAAATTCTTTTCTTTATTGAGAACAAATGAACATAGATGCCATAACAATATACAACAAGGATTCCATTTCAATATAATAATTTCACAAATTACAATATTCCAAGAATGTGTACAAGTACATACATAGCTCAACCGAGCTTCTAAGTAATAGATATAGATGGTCCAGGATCCGCCTTTCAAAACCTTGGTCTTTTGTCACTTGCTAAGGAGGAGAAGCATCACTTAGGCACTTTTTCACCAACCACAGACTCATATGCGGTCCCACGCACATCTATCATATGATAGATGGCCCTACTCTTCAACGAAGAGATTGGTGGAGTAACCTCATACGACAACCACACTGAGCTTAGTGTTGTGCCCTACATGACTAGAACTTGTAACCCTACAATCTGCAACTAGCATGGACTACATGGACACAGTGAACTGATAGTGGAGCCTGACAATGGAGCCAAAGGAAATCACACTACTTTGGCCAAAGTGTTCTCACTCAGTACTTCAAGTGATGGTCATTTATTCACTTACACTTCTTGAGCTCGTTTTGACTTAAGGCCACTATAATCTATGCATAGGTAATCCCTCTCATGGGAAATCTTTAACCCTAGAATTAACCCATCATTTATCTTACATACTCTAGGGTATTTCTACTCATAAAGCATATGTAAAATTTCCCTCCTTTCAATGGACAACCAATCCTAGGAGTAACACACTAGCTATCTAGTATAATCAAATAAATTAGTTGTGAGTAACCCTTACACTACCCTAGTTTAATAATATCTAGTATAGCAATACCTATGACAACAAAACCTCCTAATATGGAGTAATTACAAACACTTTAAAAAAAACATAATCAGATTTTATTTACCTTTCCAAGCAAATGCTATCTTTCCCTAATGCAAGTAATCTCAATAGATCAATTAAACACTCAAGAATCAATCTTTTATAAACAAAGACAAATAAGGAAGACTATACTCATGCCTATAATACACTTGTCCAGTTGATTCTTTGTTGCACAACTTTCCAATAACAACTAGCTTTACTTGACCTAATAAGCAATTCCTCAATAACCTCTCTCACAAATGAATAATATGCTTCTCTCAAAATGATGAAATGATCTCACAAAATACACAAAGCTCACTCAGAAATATAGTAGAATATTGTAGATTAGAAAATGCAGAGTAGGATGGAATAGAATGCATCCAAAATGAGAGCATAAGCCTCTCTATTTATACAACAAGATGGAGACTTCACAACCTATAGAAAAGGCATGTATATTGACAACAAACTCTATGCAAGTTGACTCACTTCACTTGGAAAGAAGGTGGCGGCAAATAAAGAGTTTACTCAACACATTAAACTATAGGTCGACCTCTAAGCTTTGACAACAACAAAATACTTTCAATCTTCACATGATCAAATGGCGACATTCAAATTGTTCCCAAAATGGACTTCTACAACATTGAGAACTTCATAATATGACGTCAAGCAAGCATCCATCTCCCTACAATTTGGCACAACTTTTACTTATTGAACCAGTCAACATTTAAAATGTAACACTTGCATATAGTCGACTAAGTCTATGCTCAACAAAGAATAAAGGAATGATGAGTCACCTTGCATTGGAAACACAAGGGCAGACAACTGAGAGGGGGGGTGAATCAATTGTCACAAAAAAACTTATTCAACTTATTAACCTTATTCTTAGATCTAATAATTAACCATGAAAGCATAAATCATCAATACACAAAAACACACATAACACCAAGATTTTTTACGTGGAAACCCTGTTAGGGGAAAAACCACGGTGGAGGTCAGTCCATAAGATTATACCCTATTAAAAGTATAATGAAAATGAAATGTGGGGAATGCACATGCATTTAGGCACACTGCCTAGAGCTCACTGCTCAATTACAACAAGGCTAACCTCCCAAAGAAAGACAAAATATCTTACAGAAAGAATTGGATTACATCCGCAGGGATTTGAATTGATAAAATAGCATCTGTTAATGCCTGATCATAGTTACGGTTAAGCACATGAACACTTATTCAGTCTTCTTCACTCTTCTTCATACTCTGCTCTGCCTTCGAATGATTTTCACACACACACACATAGAAGCACACTCTGGAATCCACTCACACCTTTCAATTCGAATAAACAATTTCTCTTATATATCAGGAACAAGAAATTTCATCCCTTTATGTTGGCTTCAACAAAATAATAAAATGAATATAAACTGTCGGCCCAAATCATTTAAGATTCATAATGCGAATCAACCAAGGTTGGCCACAACTTAGTGAAGACCCAAATTAACATCTCCAACATGAAAACACATCAATTAATTACTCCTCGAAGATCCACAAAATGCTACAAACACCATGTCGGCCAATAATAAGAAAAACATGAACACACAAGAGAAAATCGCCAACCATGAGCACAACAAATAATGTGGACGTGCAACAAAGATAGAGAATGATCTAGAAACATCCACAAACATTAAAAAAAATTAGAGAAGCATCCACAACAACTGAACTAACTGAAATAGCCTCATCTTCAATCAGAAACACAACTGAAGCAACAAAAAAATTGTCAGAATGAAAATCTTCATAACTCGATCAAATCTTCATGTGGATCTCTAAAAATCGACGTGGATAAACTAGATACACTCAGAAACAAACCATTTAGTCCACAACCTCTGATCATCAACATACAAAACTTACCGACACATTGAACTTCACTTCACTACTATCAACTTGCAACTCATTTATTACAATTTTCTCAATATCCTCGACATATACAACTTCAAATGAATTAATGCTAATAGTGCTAACATCAATGACAACCACATATCAGCAACACAACCACAACCTCCAACAATCTCCCCCTTTGGCATTGATGGCAACACATGATGTGAAAAACACCATCAACACAACTAACTCTTGACACTTACTCCCCCTTAGGATTTGTCTCATTTTCTCCTCAACACTTTCACATGATCTTTTCCCCACAAGGCTCTTCTCCCTAGATAATCACCAATTTTTCACATGACTCTTCTCCCCCTTTGAAATCAATGACAAAGATCTTTAAGCTCCACACAAACTTTGAACCACATATTTGAACATCCAAACATTTGACTACTTCGCTTGAGTAGTAGCCATGACAACATCAATCTGAAACAATACATGACCATGAAATGCATAGACTGATGCAATGAAATGCATCCTTAGTTCTAATTAGGAGGGGTAATCACCCATAACTTCCATTTGAGATACTCAAAGTATCCTTAGGCAACGACTTGGTTAAGATGTCTGCAATATGCTCCTTAGTAGGCACATACTCCAGTTTGACTTCCTTTTCACTTATCTTCTCCCTCAAAAAGTGAAACTTAATAGATATATGCTTTGTCTTTGAAAGCAACACCGGATTCTTGGAAATGTTAATAGCACTTGAATTATCACAAAATATAGCAATAGGCTCATTATACACAACTCTGACATCCTTCAACATCTGTTTCATCCACAAGACTTGAGTACAATTGTTAGCAGCAGTAATGTATTCAGCCTCTGCAGTAGATAAAGAAATGACATTCTGCTTCTTACTTAACCATGAAATCAACTTCTTACCCAAGAAAAATGCTCCACCACTAGTCTTTTTCCTATCATTTACATCTCCCACCCAATTAGCATCTGTAAAGGAACTCAAGGTAAGATCATCATCTTTAGGATACCATAGGCCAAAGTCAACTATTCCCTTCAAGTATCTGAAAATTCTCTTCACAACAGTCACATGAGATTCCTTCGGATCAACTTGAAATCTTGCAACAATACATACACCATTCATGATATTAGGCCTAGTTTGAGTTAAATACAACAATCCACCAATCATTGATTTGTATCTAGTTCAATTTTCCTTCAGAGAATCATCTTCTATTGTCAACTTGCATTCGTTCACCATGGGTGTACCGAATGGCTTTGAATCTTCCATACCGAATTTCTTCAACAATTCTTTCACATACTTGGATTGAGATATAAAAATCCCTTTATCTAACTGAGTAATTTGCAATCCCAGAAAGAATTTCATCTCACCAATCATAGACATCTCAAATTCATTTTACATCTCATTAGCAAACTTCATGCACAAACCATCATCTCATCCAAAAATGATATCATCAACAAAGACTTCAACAATCAAATATTTATTATGATCAATCTTGAAATACAAATTACTATCAACAGTACCTTTGTTAAATCCAAGCTTCAACAAATACTTGTCCAATCTTGCATACCATGCTCTAGGGGCTTGCTTGAGTCCATACAATGCTTTCTTCAACCGACACACCATATCTTCCTTATTAGTCAATTGGAATCCATCAGGTTGCTCAACATACACTTCTTCCAATTCGCCATTTAGAAAAACTGATTTGACATCCATATGATAAACTTTGTAGTTCTTGTGAGCAACATAGACAAGAAATAATCTTACAACTTCAATTCTAGCAACATGGGCAAATGTCTCTTCAAAATCAATTCCTTCCATCTAAGAATATCCTTTACATACCAGTCTTGCTTTGTTTCTAACCACTTCACCTTGCTCATTCAGTTTATTTCTAAAGACCCATTTGGTTCCAAGGGCATTCTTATCCGTAGGTATGGGAACAAGAATCCATGTATCATTCTTCTCAATTTGTTTTAGTTCCTCTTTCATTGATTCAACCTAATGCTCATCTTTACATGCTTCATTCACACTAGTAGGCTCAGTCTTTGAGATCAAGCAGTATTCTTCTGCAATCTTTCTCCTAGTTTGGACACCTTTGTTCTTATCACCTATAATATGATCTTTTGAATGATTCAATCTTACATACCTCAGAGTCTTCTTAGGATGTTCTTCAACTTCAGGCTCTTATGTTATGTCTTTTGTGCTTCCACTAGTTTCTCCTTCTTCTTCATTCTCCCGATTCACCAGATTGATTTGCACTTGATTTGCAATCTGAACTTGCTTTCCTTTGTTTGTATTGTTATCTTGATCATCAGAGTCATATCCACAGGTTCTGGATGGTGTACCTAAGTCTTCATCAACCCTAACATTTGCACTTTCAACCATTTTCCTCAATCTTTTATTGTAACACCAGTAGGCCTTGCTTTTAGTAGAATAACCCAGAAAGATACCTTCATCACTCCTTGCATCAAACTTTCCTATGTCTTCATCTCTCTTGGTATAACATTTGCTTCCAAATATCTTGAAGTATTTAATAGTAGGATTCTGACCAGTCCATAGCTCAAAAGGGGTCTTACCAGTATCACCTTTGATTTGTACCTGGTTGAGTGTGTACACAACAGTACTCACAACTTCTCTCTAGTAGATATGAGGGACATTTCCTTCCAGCATCATTTTTCTAGCAACATCTTCAATTGTTCTGTTATTTCTTTCCACAACTCCATTTTATTGAGGGGTCCGCGGTGCAGATAATTGTCTCTTTATTCCATGTTCTTCACAAAAAGAATTAAATTCACTGGAAGTGAATTCACCACCTCTATCTGATCTTAGACACTTAATCTTCAAACCTGTCTCTGTCTCAACCATAGCTTTAAAGATCTTGAACTTTTCCAGTGCTTCATATTTCTCCCTTAAGAAAGTAACCCATACAATTCTAGAACAATCATCAATGAGTAACATGCAATACCTGTAACATTATAGACTTCTGACCTTAGAGGGACCACACAAATCACTATGCACAAGCTCTAACAATTCATTTGAACAATGCTTTTTCCTTCGAAATGAAATTCTAGTTTGCTTTCCTAATTGACATTCCTTGCATATGGCATTAGTAGGTTTCACCAACTTAGGTAGATCTATCATAGCCTTAGTAGAACTTATCTTGACAATATTATCAAAGTTTACATGACACATTCTCCTATGCCATAACCAACTTTCATCAACTTGAGCAATCAAACAACTTTTACTAGTAGCACTTAAGTGAAAGATATTACCTTTTGTTTTTGTACCTGATGCAATTTCATTTCTGGAACTCAATATTCTGCACTTTCCATCCTTGAATTGAAGATTGTATCCCTTATCAACCATCTGACCAACACTTAAAAGATTATGCTTCAAGCCTTCCACATACAAGACATCATCAGTATTATGCTTACCATCAAGAGAAATACATCCTCTTCCATGGATCACACCAGTTGTATTATCACCAAATCTCACAACACCACCATCATACTTATCCAAGCTTACAAAATTACTTTCGTCTCTTGTCATGTGATGTGAACATGCATTGTCAATCACCCATTCATCTTTCTCTTCAACTCGAGAAGCTAGGGCTTTCTCCACATTTGTACAACCAGAGATTCAATAGATACAAGATTATTTTCCTTGATAGCAATAAATACCCATTCATCATCACTTCTATTTCCTTTATCAAATTCATCATCTGTCACACCATCATCAACAACATAATAACACTTCTTCTGAAATCTAGGCTTGTTATGTCTTGGTTTAGGATATCTTTTCGGACACCTTGATGCAAAATGATCTATCTTATTGCAAGAAAAAAATTTAAGAGGAAATTTTCCTTCATACTTACCTTTTCCTCTTGGTACTCTTTTGACAATAAGTGCTTCCAACTCTTCCAGCTCTCTTTCTTCTTCAATTTTTCTAATTTCATCCTCATACTTGAATGTCTTTCTAGATGAACTCTCACCTGGATCATATCTCTATCTATCTCTTCCAGAAGTAGTAGCCTTAAATGTAGATTCAACCTTAGGAAGGGCATCACCAAATTCACTCAACTCAAAAGCAGTTAGCTTACCAACCAACGTATCTCTGGTTATATTTGTTACAGTCTAGAGCTCTTTAATAGCACTAGCTTTGACTTTGTAAGAATCAGGCAGGGATCTAAGCACTTTAGCAACAATCTCAAATTCATCTATTTGTCTGCCAACATATCTAATACCACACACGAGTTCATTCACTCTTTGCATGAAGGTATTAATGTTCTCATCATCACCCATTCTCAACCTTTCATATTTCCCTTTCAGACTCTGCAACTTAGCAATCTTCACATTAGTATCACCTTCATACAAGGTTTCCAACTTTTTCTAGATCTCATGAGCAGTCTTCAAATCCATAACATTTTTCATCTCAAAATCAGTCAAAGCACTCAACAAAGCTTCCTTAGCCCAAATATTATACTCAACATCTCTAATCTCAACAGTAGTAGTAGGAACATTCTGAGGAATAAAATACCTATTATATGTAATGCTCCATAGGGTTCACCAATGCATCTCAAATGACACTCCATTAAAGTCTTCCATAGAGAATAATTTGTTCCATCAGATCTTAGACTATCCTTCTTGTAACTTGCCATCCTGGATCACCTTAAGCTGTTAAACTTCTTCCAAGGAACCTGCTCTGATACCAATTGTTGGCAACACAAGGGTAGACAACTGAGAGGGGGGGTGAATCAATTGTCACATAAATTCAAAACTTATTCAACTTATTAACCTTATTCTTAGATTTGATAATTAACCATGAAAGCATAAATCTTCAATACACATAAACACACATAACACCAAGATTTTTTACGTGGAAACCCTGTTAGGGGAAAAACCACAGTGGAGGTCAGTCCATAAGATTATACCCTGTTAAAAGTATAATGAAAATGAAATATGGGGAATGCACATGCATTCAAGCACACTGCCTAGAGCTCACTGCTCAATTACAACAAGGCTAACCACCCAAAGGAAGACACAATAACTTACAAAAAGAATTGGATTACATCCATAGGGATTTGAACTAATAAAATAACATCTGCTAATGCTTGATCACAATTCTAGTTAAGCACATGAACACTTCTTCACTCTTCTTCATACTTTGCTCTGCCTTCAAATGATATTTGCACATACACACACAAAAGCACACTCTGGAATCCACTCACACCTTTCAGTTTGAATAAACAATCGCTCTTATATATCCGCAACAAGAAATTTCATCCCTTCATGTCAGCTTCAACAAAATAATAAAATGAATATAAACTGTCAGCCCAAATCATTTAAGATTAACAATGAGAATCAACCAAGGTCAGCCACAACTTAGTGAAGACCCAAATTAACATCTCCAACATGAAAAAACATCAATTAATTACTCCTCAAAGATCCACAACATGCTACAAACACCATGTCATCCAAGAACAAGAAAAACATGAACACGCAAGAGAAAATCGCCAACCACGAGCACAATGAACAATGCAGACGTGCAACAAAGATAGAGCATGATCTAGAAAAATCCAAAAACATTAAAGAACATCAGAGAAGCATCCACAACAATTGAACTAACTAAAATAGCCTCATCTTCAATCAAAAACAACAACTGAAGCAACAAAAAAACTGTCAAAATGAAAATCTTCATAACTCGATCAAATCTTCACGCGGATCTTTGAAACTCGACGTGGATAAACTAGATACACTCAACAAAAAACCATTTAGTCCACAACCTGATCATCAACATACAAAACTTACCGACATACTGAACTTCACTTCACTACGGTCAACCTGTAACTCATTTATTACAATTTTCTCAATATCCTCGACATATACAACTTCAAATGAATTAATGCTAATAGTGTTGACATCAGTGACAACCACATATTAGCAACACAACCACAACATCCAACACCTTGCTCATAAATGACGCTTGACCATTTCCTTATCTTGCTGTCACTTATCCTATTATTATGTGTTTCACTTTATTTGTTGTTTGGTAATTATTCCATTGCCATATGATAAGGTGTCCCAAGTAATTACTATTTACTAAGTCAAGGATGTTCTATCTCAAAGCATTGACTAAGTAAAACTCTCCATATCGACTTATTTATTGCACTATATATTGTATATCGTTCAATCTTAATTCATTGCCAATATACATTATATTCAGCCTTTGTAATGCTTGTATATGTTGCATACAAATCATCCCATGTCCATGTAATAAATCAACCTCTAAGCATTGCTTACATAAATCAATCTCTAAGCATATAAACATATTTAAATATATATTCATATACATTATATATATATAATGTATATATATATCAACACACACACACACACACACACACATATATATATATATATATGCATATGTATATATGTTAATATATATATTTATATATATCCTATGCCAATAAAGTATGTATACATTCGATATACAAATGAATACAACCAAGTTAACGTTCTCATAATAATAATAATTACATCAATTGTGTACATATATATATGTACATATACATATACATATACATATACATATACATATACATATACATATATACATCTATACATATACATATACATATACATATATATATATATATATATATATATATATATATATATACATATACACACACACATATATATATGTATGTATATATATATACATGTATGTATATATATATATATATATTCTTCTATGTACATGTATACGTATGTTTACATATATCGATACATTCATACGGGCATGTCCGTTTACCACACATACATGTGTATCGATACATGTATACATATGGATATATGTATATATCATATATATATACACATTCAATTACACACCACACTATTACTATTGTATTGATAGGTATCTACGTGTGATATATCTATACATATACATATACATGTCGTAAGGTCCATTTGATAGTTTCATGCACCTAAGCAACTCATTCATAAGTGTGCATAGGTATGTCTACCTATGTACCCTCATGTACGTGTTCCTTCATGTGTATGGTCTATCATCAACATGCTTATGTATACAAATACATACATTCCCCATGTGTTTAACTTATCAATACAAGTATAGTAATACAGGGAAGAACATAGATAAACATTCCCTCGATAGTAATTAAGACCCTTACTAATGCAGACACATCAAACTAAGTATGACTTACCAAATCCCAACATAATAACTTGACTCAACCATTCTATTGTGAGTGTGTGTAATCTTAGATAGGTTACGTTACTGGTTACTTGACCAAGATCTCCTGAGTGATACTTCCCCTCCACCTGGAGGAATGAACATACACCTACATCCACTAACACATGCCAATGGTAGTTAGCTATTCACAAAATATGCATTACACATAATACATCTCCATAGTTAGAATATCAATTCAATTACTATCCATTTCACATATACACATTTCTTCACACATCATTAAATGAGATAACATTCATTCATAATTCATGGATAACAAAGTGCAAGCACAAATTATTCATCTTTAGAATTCAAATTACATTCACATTTACCCTACATAGTAATAGTAAATAGTAAGTACACAATTGGGGTGTAACATACTCCTCCCTTTTGAATGATCGTCCCCGATGATTTTATGTAGCCACATAAAACAAACATACAAACAACATATTGTTTTTCAAGTACATGCATCTAAAACATGAGGAAACTTTTTCTGAATGTCAACATAGTCTTCCCAAGTGGCTGAGTCTCTGCATACTGGTCCCACTAGACTTTGCATTGCAAGACTTCTCTATTACGCAAGCAAAGCTTATGTGTTTAGAGCATCTTGACAGGTTCGAGAGTTACCACTTTGGAGTCCTATACTTGTAAAGCATGGACAATCAATCACAAGGTTGTCACCTGGTATATACTTCTTAAGGTAGGACACATGGAAGACGTTATGCATTCTAGCAAGAGCAGGTGGCAATGTAATTCGATAAGCTACCAAATTCACTTCCTCCAGAATCTCAAAAGGTCCTACATAGCGCAGGGCTAACTTGGAAGAATTTCCAAATTTAATGGAGCTTTTGTGAGGTTTCACTCTCAACAACACCTTATCACCTATGACAAAATTACAGGGCACTCTTTTAGCATCAACATAACTTTTCTATCAGTTGTCAGCTTCAACCAACCTTTGCTTGACAACTTTCACTTGCTCTTCCATTTTAGCCAACATTTCTGGCCCAAGACTCACTCTTTCCTCAAGTTTATCCCAACTTATAGGAGTTCGACACTTTCAACCATATAACTCTTCAAAAGGAGCCATCTTTATCACCAAATGGTAAGAATTGTTGTAAGAAAATTCCACTAAAGGCAAGTAGTCTTCCCACTTGTATTGTTGATCCATGCAATACATTCTAAGTAGGTCTTCCAATACTTGATTCACCCTTTTGGTTTGTCCATCCTTTTTTGGATGATATGCTGAGCTAATATTCAGTTGAGTCCCTAGTGCAGAAAACAAGGTTTGCCAAAACCTAGAAGTGACGCGTGCATCCCTATTTGAGATAATCTTCTTAGGAATCCCATGCATCCTAAACACTTCTTGCACAAATTTCCTTGCTATGACAGGTGCTCCATCAATTAGATTCTTGGGTATGAAATGTGCTACTTTGGTAAGCTTATCTACAACCACAAGAATGGAATTTTGCTTATTCCTTGACATGGACAATTCTTGCACAAAGTCCATACTTATGACTTGCCACTTCCTCTCTAGTATATCATGCAGGTATAACAAGCCTGTAGGATGATGATGCTCTGCTTTCACCCTTTGACATTCAAAACACCTAGCTACAAATATAGGAACATCTCCTTTCATCCCTTTCCAAAAGTATAATGGTTTCACATCTGTCATCATTTTGGTCACACTAGGGTGTCCAAAGATGTTGCTTCATGTACTTCCTTCCATACCAGATTCCTTAACTCTTCTACGTCAGGTACATACATTCTCCCCTTATATCTAAGTAGTCCATTAGGTTCAAAATGAAAACCTTCATACCTAGTATCTTGCGGATTGCATCTAGGTTATTCATGAGTTGTGATTCACAAGAACCCATCTCTCATGACTATGAATGGTCCACTTAGCACTCATTGCATCTAGTTGATGCTCACAGAGGTGAAGCACTGGGCCTTCCCAGGAGGTCACCCATCCCAGTACCACTCCAGCCCAAGCGCGCTTAACCACAGAGTTTTTCCCCAAGGTTAATCCCACTTAGCTTGCAACCCCATTTGCAAAAACTTCAACAAGTGTTGTGCCTTATGAACCATTCATTATAGAGCCCCTTTAGCTCGTCAATTGATAAGTAGGAGGTATTTTCCACAACATGCCAAATTGTGATATTGCTATCCATTAAGAATTTTGTTGTCCTCATGATTTTAAATATTTCCTCCATTCTTCAACAATGTTAACAACACCTTGAGCTCTTCATGGTGGTATCTCTCCCTAGGATCTAGTGTGAAATATCTAAAGTGAGTGATATTCTACAATCACTCCTTGCAACTATAGGTCTCAATCAATGATCTATTGTCAAGATTCTTGTAGGTTGCCTCAATTTGACGATTTATTCACAAGTAAAAATATTAAGATACCAACTCAATTTCAATCTCTCATTAGAATAAAAAACTTATACTTTGATACCACTTTGATGTAGTCATGAAAAAATGATTGAGTTAAGGACTATCCAATTGTGTGAAGAAATAAAATGACTCATAATTACATAATGGAAAAATTAATGACATCGAAATGATAAGGTCTTTATTAATTCACGGGCTTCCAATATGTTTAAAGGCCTCAACCATTTGATTACAAACATGTATATACATACTTCAAATGATATTATATTACAACTCTAACCATCTCTTGATCTCATGCCCCCCCTTCCAAATTATTGTGAATTTCATTTATATATCATCCTCAAGGCTTGTAAATGATCTTAGTTGGCTAGAAGGTGGCATAGATCCCAAAATCTCAATGAAGCATGTACTTGGATAAATGTGTAGTTAGGATCTCCTAGATTGAATGTAGTGATGTGAAAATCAGTGTGGTGAATACTAAAATAACTCTTGGGTCCAATGCATCATGTGATGTA
Organism: Sequoia sempervirens; assembly: GCA_007258455.2. Classification (NCBI taxonomy): domain Eukaryota; kingdom Viridiplantae; phylum Streptophyta; class Pinopsida; order Cupressales; family Cupressaceae; genus Sequoia; species Sequoia sempervirens. Next base: position 30,061,407 of record VDFB02058242.1, read on the forward strand.
TTTCTTTGCTACTATAAACTTTAAAAAGTTGCCACAAGCCTTGAATAATGTAATTGAGTGTCAACTGCCAAAATTAGTAAGCATAGACATCCAATATATGCCTTTGTGGTGATCAAAATATTTTAAAAAGTAAATATGACATTGAAGGATGATTGTAGAACATATATCTCAAATTGCAAGGTGAGATATGCAATTGTGGCAAAATATGGTAAGATATGCGATAATTGATTGATGATTAGAAACCTAAAAATAAATAAACAAAGTGAAAGTAAAATACTTTTGGTTGATGTAAGATTACTCTTACACCTTGGGATGGTCTTGCATCACTACTCCTTATTCCTCTTTTCTTTCTATCATTGTCAGTTGCAAGTCCACTACACACTATCACTAAAGTGGGAATATCGCTCTTGCACACCATATTGATATTGATATATCCTTGGACATAATTTAACCTTGGTCTCCAACATGAGAAACAATTGGTCCTACCAATTGTTCATGACCCCTTTGTCTAGTTTTATAATTTGTTACCTATATATATTTATAATTTTATTAATTTATTAATCTTATTTTATATACTATTTTTATAATTTTATAAATTTAACTAGAAAAAATAAATTTTATACATAAACTTATAGGAAATGTTAATAACACTTTTTTCAAGAATATAAAAAAACTTAATTTATAAAATATTAAAAAAAAGAAAAAGAAAAGAAGAAACATGAAAATTAAGAAAAAAAAGAAGAATATTTAGAAATGCAATTAAAGTAAATGACTTTATGTCAAGGGGGTCTTTTTCTAGATTTGTAAGTAGAAGTGCCAAAAAATTGGGTAGCTCTACTATTTACACTTGAATCCCTTTCTATTAGATCTAAGAGGGATTTGATTAAACCCGGTCTTGTCATGGGGCACTATATAGCAACGTGTAGCTATTGACTGGATTCAATCATAATCCAATGAGTTTGTTGTAGATTGTTAGGCATGTTTTTTCAATTTTATCTAGAAGTGAAACTCACCAATTTGTTTCTACCTTATGATAAGAATATTTGATACATCATATAGTTCATAATATATGTAATAAACTTAAGATATTAACATTTATTAATAAAATGACAAGTATCACTTAAAATTTTCTTAATTTTTCAATTAAAAATATATTCTTATACGACAAAGACAAATAAAAAGACCAAACCATGAGAGTTGATTCAAATACTATATTCTTCCACTTACATTATAAGACTAAAATGACACCCTTCAAAATTGAAAACACTTCAATAACATTGTTTAAAATAATCTCCAATTCCCTTCAAAAACAAAACATAGGAATTCCCTCTAAATCCCTATAAAGTTCATGTACTCTAGTTGCACACAACCTACTTAATTATATTAAACTTCCCACAAAAAGTTAAAGTGACATCCGAACATTTTTGCAAAGTTTTTGCTTTATTAACACCTTTATTAAGATCATTTACTTAAATTCATAAACATATATATTTAATTTTATTATACAAAATTGCAATAACCATTACAAATTATATGTTGTTCTTAGTATTTTATTTTATTTTACAGAGTTGTTTCTAAATGTAAAAGTTTTCATATTATTAAATAGTTATAGGTCAATTGATTGAGTTCAATTGGTGAAGATAAAAGTGCATCTTTTTATTACCTTATCTATAGAGGTTCAAACTCTTGGAGGTACAATTAGGTATATTTTTTTTGGTGGAGGATTTTATATCATCTACAACTACTCGATACAAGATCACGAGCCTTTAGGTTGAAACCTCTTGGACTAAGAGCACAAGCCTTTAGGTTGAAACCTCTTCGACTAGGGGTATCCATTCCGCCAAATTTCCCTGGGGCACAATCCTGACCTCATCCAAGGTTTAGACTCTTGGAGGTACAATTGAACCATATTCAACAATTGAATCACTTTGATGGATGATATCCCTCCTTATGATTCCTTAATAAAAAACAACTTTTAACTTGAACATATAATCATTCATCAAAGCATAATCTGCTAATTTAATCATCCAAAGTTTCCAAGTAAAAAACTTAAAAACATAAAACAACTATACCTAGATCACTTTTCCAGGAATTGCAATCCAAGTAAAATTGTAAGGAAAAACCATAGGCGTAAGCCACGGAGCGCTGTCATCTTGAAGCCCAACGAAGCCAACTACCGACCCCACATTTTACCACAATCTCCAGACCAGACCAGGCTTTTCGGACGATGTACTCCTCTCACCAATTGAACTCCAAGCTTCAATTTTTGGTGAACCGTGGCCAATCTTCACCGGCTTTGACTGCACTACACCACCAGTCTTAATTAGTGTATAAACCAGACAACACTCCATTTCTTTGCTTGCTTTGCTTCACATCCAATTCACTCTGTCCCTCTATAAAAAAACACAAGAGTTGCTATCAAATCCCCCAAAAAGAAACCAATTCCAACACAATGGCCAATCATTCCGTTAAAATCCTCCGCATTCTCCCCCTTCTGCTAAGCATATACATTTCCTCTGCCTCAGACCCTAGTCCTCTCCAAGACCTGTGCGTGGCAAACCCTAGCAAGGCCTCCGGCATGGCAATAAATGGAGTGCCCTGCAAAGATCCGGCAAAGACAGTCGCCGCAGATTTCAAAAGCTCCCTGCTGACGAAGGCCGGGAACACGTCAAATTCATTGGGATCGGCTCTCACAATCGCCACGGCCTCAACTTTCCCGGGCCTGAATACGCAGGGGCTGTCCTTTGCCAGAATTGACTACAGCAGGGGAGGAATTGTGCAGCCGCATTTCCACCCTAGGGCTTCGGAGGTTTTGTATGTAATGAAGGGCACTCTGCGCGCCGGATTCATCGATACTCAGAACCGGATGTTCGAAGAAACTGTGAAGGAAGGGGAATTGTTTGTTTTTCCGCAAGGAATGGTGCATTTTATTATGAATGCGGGTGACGGACCGGCCGTGAGTTTGTCGAGCTTGAATAGCCAGAATCCTGGGGCCGTCCTGCTCGCTAAAACTCTCTTCGCATCAAAACCTAGTGTTCCCGATACTGTTCTGGCCAAGGCCTTTAAGATTTCCCTGCATGAAGTGCATTCTATGCAGATCGGGCTCTCTCGTCCATGATAGCTGTCTCAGTTCGCTGATTGTATACATCATATATTAATTATATGGATAATAAAATGAAATCTCCACATACTTATATTTAACTATATGGATAATAAAATGAAATCTCCACATACTTATATTTAACTACTCTCTTTTCAGACTTCATAAATTAGAGTTCATAAATTAGAGTACATTTCCATGACATGTTTATTGTGTTAGACCATTTTCTAAGTTATTGACTTGGTATTCTTATAGTATTGGCATAAGAGATATATTATTTATGTACACGAGAGATATACTATCTTGTCACTTGATTAAACAATCAAGTTCTTATATGGTGACATATATAAAAATTTACAATAAAATGAAAACAAACATTTAGAGATTTATAGAGATCAAATTCATACATCCTAGTCATATCCATATTTATATAGGTTGGATTCATAACTACACAATCAATACTACAATTGTCGAGGTGACCTAAAGTGACATAAATAAGCTATTCTAATTCTAGAGCATTTGCCTATGCTTTTATTGATTTTTCCACACCTAAATAAATCACTTCTTGACATCTATCACTTGACCTATCTACAAGTTTCCAACTAAGTATAATTATTTTATTATTCAATTTTTAAATGCATTTAATTATGTTCCATTTATTATTTTGCCAACATTAGCAACAATATTATTTAATCTAGGGTAATTATGAATATTTGTGCTACTTACCCTAGGTTTATGAAAAGGAGTTAATTTATCCTTTATATTTTGATGAACCCATTTGTTATTACACCTCCTTTGGATTTAATCTTTAATTTTTAGTGTTGATTTTTTATTTCAATTTGATTGATATTCATGAGATTTTGATTCATAACTACAAAATTGATTTATAATTGATTAACCTTTTGTCATTGTTTATGCCAAGATCTAACTTCAAAATCCCAATTTTTGGTTTTGAGCAAAGGAAATTGCTTAATTCCTCACACGACTTCTCATTTTTCCAATCAGGAAAGTCCCAAATTTTTTTGTTGGTCATGTTGAGCGAATACAATTTTCATCATGATAAATATGTGGTCAACAAAGATCTTTCTACTATCACCAATCCATTTTCTAAGAACCTACTAATGTTATTTCTCCTATATGGTTAGTTGTATCTCTTCATAATTTATTGATTGGTTCACCCTTTGGCACAAAAATTATTCATGGTATTCATACTATGATAACTTCCTCTAACTCTTTTCATGGTGTATATTCCCCCTCATCCACCATCCTTTCCTCTCCTAGTGAACCCTCTTCTTCCCATCCTAAGGTGGATTCTCTCATTGTACTCATCTATCATGTTATCACTTCAAGTGTTCCCACTACCTCTCATGTTTCTATCTCTAATATCATTACTACCTCTTGTTTCTATCTCTAATATCATTAATACCTCTCCTTCCATTACTATTCCCTTTAACTCTTCTTCCAATAGTTCCCTTCATTCACTATAGTTATTCCTACTTCTCACCTCACTAACTAGTGTCATGCTACCACTTTTCTTCATATAATTTAATCCCATTCTCATAAATCCATATCTTCACCTCTTATTTCCCATCAAATTTATTCTTGAATTCTACTATTACTTGTAGCAATGCTACCATCAAGTTACATTGATCTCCATCATTGATGTATTAAAAAATCTAGATTAACCAATTTTCACTATCTAGATGAAGTTATTCTTACCAATTTTCACTACAGCTCAATTGAGCTGATTAGTTTGGATTTATTTTAAAGTGAAAAGATCAGTTAATTTCTGCATTGCTTAAGTTGATGTTTGCATTAGATTTATCAAGTTCAGTTATGCAAATGTTTCAGTGAACAAAATTTCAAAAGTTTGCTCAGTGCTTTGCAACATAAATGAAGTATAAAATAAAATTCATACATGATTAAGCATAATCATTTCTTTCATTTATTTCACAATGTTTATTCACATTACAATATTTCATTTGTTTTGCAAATACAAATGATTGTACAAGATTGCATTTTGATACATTTCTTATGAATGGAAATGAAAAGAGAAATTAAAGGTTCCGCACAAGCCGTGGAGATAGCCAAAACAATTCATTGCAAGAAATGAATTATACAACTGAAGGTTTAAAAAAGAAAGAAGCAAATAATGTAAGACATATCCATCATTTCCTGTTTCTCGATCTTCAGTTGATGTTCTTGCAGCTTGCTCTGTTCTGCTTCCGATTTCGAGTGTACCTGTAGAAAATTGGGAAAGTCCTTTTAGAGCTCCGGATATGAGTTACACTACATGCTCTACCAATAGAGATATAATTCATTCCTTGAAATGCATGGAATCAACTAAGAATGAAGAGTGCAGTAATAAGAGCCTGAAAATGAAATGTCACATCATGGAACCTTTTAAACTTCATTGTTTTATGCTAACATTGTTTGTTTCCTGTGCAGGTATAGGAAAAGCTATGTAGCTGATCATTTCATGAAGACATAACAACATGTGGATTAAAATGGGCTCCCACAAGGGTAGATCTCGGCATGCTGCCCCTTAACATACAAATGGGGCTAAGTAAAGAGATACAATCATCACACTTGTATGAGCCAGTCAAGAAGGAATGTAAACACATTTATCAACTATGAAAGCATTGATCCCATTGGCCACTCATAACAGTCAAGTTTGAGAAGCGATGAAATGAAATCATGAGTGAACAAGGAGCTCAATTCAGATATAGAGCCAAATGAATTCATCAATTGAAAAGCTTTTAATATTGTCAAATTTGAGTGCATTTTTTGCTGCCACATATGCTTTGCTCATTATGTTTATGCTGTTTTGAGTTGTTTATTAACTAGTGCTACAAGTGTTTCATTGATTAAAGATAGTGAATAGGCATACATATGGAATCCACAAATCAAACTGCAGATGGAAGAAGTTTGGGAACCTTCAATAGGATCATGGTGAAGTTTGCATGTTTCAGTTTTCTGTGCAAGATTGAAGGTTAAAGCCATTTACAACTGTTTCATTTAATTATAAAAATGCATGAAGAGTAGCATAAAACTTTAGCTTCTATCAAGTATGGAGCTACATGATGCCTTTTGCTATAGGAACATTTATAAGGAGCACAAATAAAGCAATTGTTGACATATACATGATACCATTTGAGCAACATATCAATTTGCATCACCAAAGAAGAATGCTAAGTGGAGTAAAATCTGCATTCTGAAAGCAAGTGGAGCTACAACAATTTTCTTGTTCTTTCAAAAACAATGTACTTATGCCATGGTAATCCAATGTCGAACAAGCTAAAGTTTCAAAGTGAAACGAATGCAACAAAACCCATTCTGAGATAGAAAGAAGAAAGCCACATAATTCTCTGTCATGGAATTTCAAATGGCAAAGCTCGTTTCTTTCAAAAATGGAGAAAACCCTAATTCATGCTCTCATACTTACAACATGGGAAGACAATTTTCTCCTTCACAAATCACAATGCCCATTTCAGTTTTTTTTGAATGCAAATGCAAATATAAGGAAAATGCAACAAATGGCAAGAGTTTCATAGTGTGTTGAGTTGTGGAGGTAATACATTAAATGTAGGTTTTTGTTGAGTTTCATCATTTATTTCTGAAGGTTAAGTTCAATCAAGCTTTTCATCATTTAAAGGAGAAGAGACCAAACACCCGTAAATATTGAAACCCTAAGCTTGCAATACCCAGAAACACCTAGATGATAAGCAAAGCTTTCAAGCCAGGGTAGGGAAGAGAAAGCACCTATAAATACAAAGTGGCCAAACCTTTAAGGGTCTGTAGGAAAACCTCACATTTTTTTCTGGAAATGAAAAGTGAACAAAACTCAATTTTCTTTATCATCAGCGTGGAAATTTAGATGAAATTTGAATATTCGGCTTTTGAAATAAGAAAATGCTCAGATACAATGAAGTGCATATTCATGGCCGCGACCCTAATGTGTAGAGATATTCTTTTTGTAGAGATAATGAAATACTATGCCCAAAGTGTAATAGAAACAAACATCTATTCTTTTGCTTTTATCAAGCTCATCTTTGAGTTTCTTATCGACTCAAATATTGGAAAGCTTACCTAGGTTTGCAAAGGGAGAATATGTTTCAATCAGTGCTATAAAAGCTCAAAAGAATCCTTTGATGGCGGCCTCAAACAGATGGAAGATCAACATTGAAAGTAAAGCAAACAAAAAACATCAAGGAATGTATCATGCCGCGGCCTGAAGGCTAAAAGATTGTCAAAAAATGAAGAGAAGCCACAAAATGGCTTGAGAATAACTTACTCTTGCCTGTTGATGTAGATTCGACCCACAAAAAGGTCGATGGGCCAAGATTCCACATTGTTTCTGCTCAAAAACCCTGAGTCATGGCAGCGTTGGTGTAGAGGATTCTCCTTAAAATTTGGAGTGAAAATAATGCGAAAGAAGTGGAGTGAGATATTTTTGCTTTTAGGGTTTTCCTTTTTACCCTAGTTCGGCCTCATTTTTTCTAATGTCATGCCTTGTTCAATAGGTGAAGGGCCATTTACATTATTTAGGTTAACCATATTCAAAACTTCATTTGATATTATTTGCCTAAGTTTTTAGGTTAGGCATTTGAATAGTATTTCAAAGTCTAAAAAAAACCTTAGGGTTTTTAATTATTTTCAATGCCTTGCCTTAGTGAAATAAAAGCATTCATAGGATATGCTTAGGTATTTCTTTTTTTATTGATTTTGTAGAAATCAATTTAAAATTCAAAAAAATAAAATATTGTCCTATATTTTTATGTTTTTTTTTTTTATTGAGAAAAATCAATTGTGATAAGAGATATCAAGGATATTATTTTTTGCAAAGATTTTTTCCAAAATCTTGAGTTGCAAAAATTAGGATAAGGATAAGCCTTGATTTGTAAAAAAGAGCTGCAAATCTTGTAAAAGCAAAAAATAAAGCAATGTTTTATAAATTGCTTTTATTTTGCTATTTTTAGCAGTGTACCAGAGGAAATTTTTTTCCTCTTGGGCGAAAGTCAGAAAAAGGTAGATAAATTGAGGTTGTTTTTTCCAGTTCTAGAGCAGATTGAGCCTGTTTTCAAGGCTTTTTTGGATAGACATCTTGGAAAGAGAAAGTTTCCACTTTTCTCATGCAATTTGATGCAAGTTTTAGGGTCTTTTTTCCAGCTTTTCTTTTGAGCTCGGAAATAGGGTTTTGATATATCTATTGTAAAATTGAGTTTAGCTCAGTAGTTCAGATTTTTGCTTCTTTCTCTTATACACATTTTGAGAGCTTGTAAGCATATTGTACTCAATTTTTTAGACATAAACACTCTTTTAGTTTCAATAAAGAAACAAAGTTCTTCTCATTTCTTGTCTCAATTTTGTAATGACAATTTGATGTCTTTGTGATTTGAATTTGAATCCTTATATGTTTTGCTATTGTGAATTTGTGTTCAGAATTGCATAGTTTTAGGTTGTATGTTGTATTTAGTTATAGATCTTCATACAAACTACTGATGGAAGTATGCGCCAATGAGATTGTGAGGGCTATTGTGATAGAGAGATTGTTGTGAGTGATAGTGTTCAAATTTCATAAGTTTTAGTGAATCATCTGTTAGATTTAAGTTTTACTTTCAGTTATCTTTCTCCCCTTTACTTCAGAAAGTCATTTAGAATTGGAGATTCATTTGGAGAACCAACTCACTCAGGAGATTCCTTCTTCACACAGATCACCCACATTTGAAGAAGGTTTCCATGTTTCAACAGATAGCTAATTCTTCTGTAAGCTTAGCATAAGGTGCCTATTTGATTGTTAACAATTATAAATAACATTGATTCCAATCCTATAATTAGGATGTTATCACAAATACCCACAAACATCGAAACCTCTAATATTTCAAGTTCTATCATATCCATTAATTGGGTTTATATGACACTTTATTTTGAATTATACCATGGTAAATGTGAGCAATACTCATTTATAGGCATTTAAGAAAATATTTTTAGAATACATTTTTGATGACAAGATCTTCACTAAGTTATCCCCTCACACTCTTATAGACTATGCTATTCAATTATTTTTATTCTTTTGAGTCTATATCCATCCATTCTTTTTATTAGTTTTTTTTGGGGAAAAAGGATAAAATTTTATTAAAGAACAATTAAAGAAGTTTACAACAAGATGAATTCTAGATAGTCAAAGCCACTATTAGGGCTAGAATAAGGAAAATCCAAGGGGATTTACTCATAATCCACCAAATCAAGAGAATCTCAAAATCCAAGATTCCCACAATGCATGCCTTCTCCCAAACCCACAAAGGGATACAATTACATTTGATCATTTTGAAGTTGCTCCAAATTATCTTGGTGAAGGGAACTCCAATCCTTAGCATTCCAATTAGTGTCACCATTCAAGACCCACTTAGCTAGGCAATCCATCACACCATTCCATTCTCAAGGAATATGAGAGAAGGAAATATCATTGAAATTAGGGGTGAGATGAAGAATCTACTCCACCAGAGAGGCCATAGTATAAGAAGAATCACTCACCACATCTTTGTTCAAAAGTGACTCTTGGATCATGGAGTCCATTTCACATATTATTTTCCTCCAACCCAATTTATAGGCTTTTTCAAGTGCAATAAGAAGTTCCCTAGCCTCCATTTGATTATTAGTGCAAAAAAATATAGTAGAACCCTTACTATCATTCCCAATTCCTCCAACCCTTGTTGGACCTAGGTTTCCTCTTGAAGAACCATATGTGTTAATTTTAAAAAAACCTACAGGTGGGCAAAACTACTTACTAGTCCTATTCACCTTCTTAGAGATTTTACCTCTATGACTTGGGCAGCTAGGAAACTTAGTTGGAAAAGATAACTCCAAACAATTAGACAAAAAAATATCTAAAGAAGAGAGTGGTCCCTCATGATAACAATTTTCTATAATATTTTTATTAATTGAATCCCCAACGATCTTTTGCCACACTTGAGCAGCTATTTTTTGGCATCCTCGAAAAATTTGACAATTTCACTCTAACCATATTTTCTAGAGAATAAAAATAGGACCAATCTCCCATGTAATAGTCAAGAAGAAAGTAGACACATGCGACTTTCCCAGACTAGCCCAAAATTCTCAAACAACGAAAGCATGAATTATTAGCTGATTTCGCTCACTCAACTATTGGACCACCAAATTGTTAGTGAAAAGGGGTAGTGAAATAAGAGATAGGTTAAATTTTCTCCATTTTTGTCACATAAGACACAACTAGAAGGTCCTTGAATACCTCTCTTCTTGAAATTATCCCATGTGAGACACTTGTTTTGATACACAAGCCAGATAAAAAAGTTTTATTTTTCCAACAATACTTATTCCAAATTCTCTTCCACCAGGGGTCTTCCATTCTCTCTCCTTTCTTTTCCTCAAGAACTTGATAGCCAAGAGCAACCAAATATGTCCCTTTTGAATCACGTCCCAAGCTAAAGAATCATGGCCATCTAAAGAACAACAAGATATTTGGACCAAAATGGAGGTAAGAGAATTGAGGGCATCATTCCAGTTCCCTCACTAGGCTAACTACTAGGCTCCTTCCATTGTATTTTTGAATTCAACCACTTTTGACCACCCTGCTTCAAGAAAATTTTTAATTAAAAGAATCAGGGAATGAAAGGAAGCCAAAATTCAAGAATGCAAACTTCCCAAGAGTAATTCTAGAATAGAAAACTTTCCCCAATTTTAATAATCTAGAAAAGGTATTCTTTAACAATTGAAGCACCCCTCTTAATTGTGTCCCAATTCATAGACTCTTTTCCAAGAAATCCCATTCTAGGAACATCCTTGTCTGCAAGCCCCGCTAAATATTTGAAGTTGAGAATTTTTTCCCAAGGTTGCATATGATTATTGTTAGAGTAATCATGCATTAGCTAATAATTAATTAATCTTTAATTAATTATTAGTCTAATTTATTCTCATGCACTTAAGCTAAACTTAGGAGTGATTTACTATGTTAACTAGAGAGCTATTATTAGATAATTTTGTCTCATTGCATGAGATGTGACACTTGTCATGATCTAATCCCTTTACCATTTAGGGTTTCTCCTATATAGAACTCAACCCTCATTGTATTAACTCTTGAGCCTTCATACCATTTGATAGTCTCTTACTTTCTATAGCTTTTTCTTGTTGAGGAATATTGCATATATTGTTTATAGATATCTTGTGTGGAAGGTGTCTTTGTTTGCTATTTGATCTTGTGGCTCATGTTTTTCACAATTCTAACATGGTATCAGAGTGTGGATTCAACGAACACCTTCTCAATTTATGAGGTTTTTTCTTCAACAAGGGTTAGAAGCTTTAGATCTGGAATCCCCTTTATTTTTTTGGAAATTTTGGAGGTGGGTGAATTTTCGGTGCACCTGGAACCAAAATAGAGTCTTCCATTGGATTTAGAGCTATTGAGAAAGTTAGTTTTTCCTCTCTTTTGGCCTGATTTGGATTCTTGAGGTTAGATCTACAAGGGTTTGAAGTACTTTCTTTTTTCTAGATTTGAAGTGTATTTACAATTTTGGAGCATTTTGAGTTGAAAAGGACCTTAGTTGCATTCAAGAGGCTGAATTAACAAATTTTGTCTATAAATTTGCTGATATTTATCGTCAGGAGATTTTGAGGCATTTGTTTTTTGCTCTGGGGGTCATACAACCCCTATATGGCTCTGCATGAGTTTCAAAAAAAGGGAAAAAAAATTATTCAGCTGTGCCAATTTTTTAGCACCAATTGTACAACCCAACGAAACCATGGAATATTTTGCCAAATTCCAACATATTCCATTAGTAGACAAGCATATTCCATCAATGAATTTTCCAACAGGGGCTACATTTTTTTTCGACAAAGGGGAATATTCTTGTGAATATTCTACTGACATCATGACGTCAACAATACAAACACCTACCATGGCCCCTTTGACACCTCTTTGTAGCCTAAAGGAGGTGTTTTTTTTCATTTGTCCATAACTTGGGCATACAATATCATCTTTAGAAAATAAGATATTGTCAAAAAACTAATTTCGTCAACTTTCCAGTGGTGTGGGTATCATAATTTTTTTTTTTTTTGCTACTGGTGCATTCTATAGCCTGTTGAATTAAGAGGTGTTTCTTTCAGTCTTGAGCTCATAAATTTTGACATGTTTCTATGTTTTTTGTGATTCTAGTGATGTTAGGATGGTTTTTCAAAGCTCTTCACATCCATCCATGCACTTTTTCCAAATTTCTCTCTAGGTATATTTTAATCAATTTTTTGTGTTTTTGCACTCTGGTGAATTACTTGGATGTCTTAGCTCTTGGAAACTTGTTTGTGTGGGATGAATTGTTTTTGGTTTTGCTTCATGTATTTCTAGTATTTTATCTTAATTGGGAATTTTAGACATCTTTTTCATGCACATTCTCTTTTGTAGACACACTGAGATAAAGTGTCATTTTGGTGCATACTTTTTGGGGATTTTGCACATCCTGTTGTGCCTTTTGTATTCACACTATGATATAAAGTTCCATGGGGTGTTGATGTTTTCCTTTGGTTTTCCATCACAACTTTATCAAGTGAGTGTCCCTTCCACGAAAATAGTGAATCCTAGTGATTCTTGCCTCATGCATGTGTGCCTTAGTGTGCACACCCTTTTATTTGTAGGTTATTTCTCCTACATGCACTTCTTGGTTTCACATAGTTTCAATGTACCTATCTTGGCTCTCCCTTTTTTGCATTATGGGCGGGTTTCTACTCTTGGTGCTAATGCTTCCTTGGTTTTGCGTTGGAGTGATCTATGTATCTAGTTCTTGTTCCTACGTACTTTCAGATGCAACATACATTAGTGGCTAGTTACATGCATTTTGGTGAGATGGATCATTTACCATATGGAAAATCTTGCATTCCTATTTTTGGAGGTTCTTCATTTCAACACTATATCAATCATCATTCGACAACAATATACAACTTCTTCATGCTTTAGCGGTGTTCTACATGTTCCTCTTTTTTGGGACATTGTTCCAGTTGAAGGCTTCTTATTCCATCACCTTGATTTGGAGGTGTATGATGGAAAATGTATCCCTCTATATTTTCTCATTTTTTTGGGCCCTCCTTGTTAAATTGAGCATAATGTTGCCTTGATTTAGTCTTGTAATGCGTTTAACACATTCACATTAGGTCTTGGGCCCTTGTAAACTAAATGAACCTAGTTGTGCCTTATTTAGGGTGTTGTAAAGTGTACCCTCACACTTTCACACTAATCTAGGGTTTCATTAATAAATTGGGATTCTTTGTGCCTTATTTGGCCTTATTTTGCATCCACAAGCCTTAATTAATGCATCCTTTTGAGGATAATCCCAACATAAACCAACATACAATCATAATTCATGTGTTTTTGGATTACATATGGCCCAGTGATTTGGGACTCATACTTCACCTTGGGCATATGGGTCCCACCTAAGTTTTGAGGCCTCAATTTGGATTTCACATCAATATAAGCATATCTTGAAAAATGTGTCCCAAAGCTTAGCCTAATGGGACTCATATGCCACTTCTGGTGTATGAGTCCCGTGTGGCTTAAACCTAAATTAAATTCAAATTCTTGGCAATATTTTATTCTCCTAGATCTAATGTCGTCTTGTAGTGTTGTAATTTTGAGGAATTTGGCATAAACAAGTATAAATACAAGGTTATTTCAGTCATTTTTCACCCAACAAGCAATCAAGTGACCTAAGACTTTCATGAGAGCATTCCTAATAGAAATTTGGTGTTTACAAGAGTTTACAAGAGCATTCAAGAGCTGATTATCAAGTGTTTTAGAGCATTATTCAAAGTATCAATCATCATGTCAAAGTCATCATGCATCATGTTTGTTTTTGAGCTAACATTTGTGATGTAGGGTTTCATGATTCAAGCAAGCATTCAAGTAAAGATCTATATCATTCAAGCAAGAGTCAAGATTTACATCCTTTGGAGCCATTTCATACATGTTTGCAACACTTTATTCCTAAGGTTTGGTGAGTTGCAAAATATCATTTTGTTCATTCATCATTCCTCCTTTTCTTTTCATTTTATTTCAAGATTTGATTACCTATGGGGTTTGACCAAGGAAAACCCCTTTCTACTAACAAATCAAAATTTTTCCCTCTCTTTAGTGTGTGATTTAAAGACCTAGGTTGAAGACACTTTCAAGAGCAAGGTTGGATAAAAGTTGTCAAGTTTGCAAAGTTGTCACCTTGTGTACAAGATCGCAAAAAGGCATTTACAGAGAAAAAATTAGCTTTTTAGATCTAGAAATCAGGTTGAGAAAATAGAGTAGAGAGAGAAGAGTAGATTTAGATCTTGATCCTCTGAAAAAGCCAAGCAGGACTAATACACCACTTCTGGCATATGAGTCCTAGTACAGTGGATTTTCTAGATTTCAAGAGTTCCAAACTTGTCATCACCATATTTTAGTTCCTACCTAGAAACCCTAATCTGGGACTAAATCACCCAGCCTGGTGTATGAGTCCTAGTGTGCTTTAAATTTAGTATTTTCAGCATTTTAGGTCTTCATTCAAGCTTCTATAGGTTTCTAGGCTCCCCTCTATACTTTTCCAATTTTCTATTTTGTTTTACATTCATTTCTAGGTCATCTATTCAAGTCTTGCTACCATTAGATTTGATTATTAGGTTTTGAATGTTACTTTTCTTTCCAAGCCCTATCTTGGAGGGGAATCCTCTTTTAGTCCTTAATCACACCCTAGGATACCTTATTGCAAGATCTCTTTCCCCCTTGCTACCTTCAGATTGAGATCTCTAAGGTTTCCTTGAATGCAATAAGAGTGAAATAAGAACCCTATCCTTGTGCTCCATCTCCTAAAAGATGGGGCACCCTATTTCCATTGTTATAGGAGGCTTTTTCAATCCTTAATTCACCTCTCTTTTGTAGAGGAGATTTTCCCATGAGTTTTCTCCTTTTCTCTAGTTTTGAGAGATCTTTTATTTGTATGGGTACCTCACTAGGCCTTGTTTGTTGAGACCCATCATGCATTCTCTTTTTAGGGTTTTTAGCTACTCCCTAAGTTCATCTTAAGGGAGGGTTTTAGAGTAGTGATGGATTAGCTAATAATTAATTAATATTTAATTAATTATTAGTCTAATTTATTCTCATGCACTTATGATAAACTTAGGAGTGATTCACTATGTTAACTAGAGAGCTATTATTAGATCATTTTGTCTCATTGCATGAGATGTTGACACTTTTCATGATCTAATCCATTTACCATTTAGGGTTGCTCTTAAATGGCACTCAACCATCATTTTATTATCTCTTGAGCCTTCATATCATTGATAGTCTCTTGCTTTTTGTAGCTTTTTCTTGTTGAGGAATATTGCATATATTGTTTGTAAATCTCTTGTGTGAAAGGTGTCCTTGTTTGTTATTTGATCTAGTGGTTCATGTTTTTCAAAATTCTTACACCACTTCTAAATTTTTTTTACAGCAATGGCTTGACAATTAAGCTCTACATGGAAAAGGCCAAGACCACCATTTTTTTTTTTTGACTTGCAAACTTGGTCCTAGCTAACCAAACTCCATTTGTGGGCCTCTAGATTCCCTTCCCAGAGAAAATTTCTAGAAAGCATATTAAATTTCTTTAGAAGGATTTTACAAGAAAATAACACAAGGTATAGGTAAATAGGAAGGGCTTGGAATACATATTTTAATAGAATCAACCTCCCTACAAAGGATAACCATTTGAAGGTCTAAGGACTAACCTTAATTCAATTTTTTTTAAAGTCTTCCTTCATTTCTCTCTTTTGAGTTTACTTGAAGATAAGGAGATGCCAATATAATAAAAAAGGAAGCCTACCTATCCTAAAATGAAGGATACCTGCAATTCATTGTTGAATAATATCCAAAGTATTAAAGAAGAAAATATTAGACTAGTCCTCATTAATTTGCTGACTAGAAGTAGTTAGATAAATGCCCAACACCTTTCTAAAAATTGTCACTTCCCTAATTGAAGTAGCCCCCAATAAAGTTGTATCATCCACAAATTGAAGGTGGGATTGAGAATCCAAGTCCCTAGATCATGAAAAACCTTGGATGCAACCTTTATCTCTTTGGAAGTTAAGCAATCTACCAATACCTTCAACCATAAGGATAAACAAATAAGGTAAAAAAGTATCAACTTGATTTATTTCACAAGAAGCTAAAATTTTGGGGAAGGGATACCATTGATAAGGGTTGAAAAAAAGGATGAAATCACATAACTCATCATCCAATCATTTCAACCGGGCCTCAAAATCCAATGGATAATAGCATGCTCCTAAGAAAAGACCAACAAACTCTGTCATAATATTTATACATAACCAACTTAATAAACATAATTTTTTCTTAAAACTAGACATGTGGTGAATTGCCTCTGAAGCAAAAATAACACCATAAATTTTTTGACAACATTTCATAAAATCTCCTTGTTTTCGAGAATTGAGATTGGCCAAAACTTACTTCAAGTTTTACTATAAGTCACCTTTATTTTAACTTCACACACATTATTATACTAACCAATGTGAACACTAACTTGATTTCTAACACCCCCCTTAGTGTGAACATGGGGAGAATGTACACCACATGAACTAGAAATAATGTGATCTTTTTGCACATGATCACGTACATACAAGAATTTATCTTGCTTTCACTTCCATTGAACTCATCATTGTCCAACCATACTTCCAAGAAGTCTGAAAGTCAGAGGATCTCTATAGTCAGCTACTCTCCTATACAATTGTTTACAACAAAAATGATGTCCAAATTCTCCTCCTTTTAGGCTTAACACTTCCAGTTGCAGTAAGCCAACTCTTGTGGCTCATGATCTTGATTCAAATGAAAGGCACCTGTCATCAACCTTTCATGGTTTTCACACAGGTTTACCACAAACCTTGACATAAATAGGACCACACTCATCTGTTCACCTCATATGGTTTTCTGGATCACCACTAACCTTTTCAAGACCCATGAATTGCATTACACTGGTTCTTTTTTTATTAAAATATTTTACTCTAGGAGGATACATAAGAAAATAACATACATGAATAGAAATATCCACCGTTGTTGATTGTGCCACTCGATCTCCAAAAATATAGAAAACTGCCAATACCACACAATAAAAAATAAAATGCCACCAAATCTGATAAGCATCCTCACCATTGGTGACTGATGAGAGGATGCAGATTGTCCTCCAACCTCCTGTGCCTCCATCCTCTAATTTATTTTCTACTTAATTATAAAATTTGGTTTTGAAGCTCAATTTTAAAATATTAGAATGTACTCATCTCCTCCATGTAGACTCTGCTTGCATTGGCTTAGATCTTGCTATCCATGCCACTATTCATTCACACATCCACATAGGTCTTATTTGGGATTCCATTATCACATAGTTCAAAATAGTTGCAATTTTTTTTTTGTGAGTGGTTGTGGCTTGAGAAAATCAACCTTCTAGAGTTGAAAAAGATCCTATGACCGACACAATCCAAAATATGATATGCTGAGCCCAATGACTATGATTGGAAAACACTTCATGTAAGGAAAGAATATTCTTCCCATAGATAATGTGAACTTCTTGCTAGAAGAATGTATGAGCTCAAAATGTTGCAAGGTGTGTGTCATTGGTATCGTTGTAGGGTAGTGCTCAGGTTCGTGAAATGGATTAACTGCCTCCTGTGGATTCATTAGGTTGTATTAGGCATTGACATGTCAATCTTTTGGTGCAACAACAATCATCTTTGCAATAATTGGTATCAGAGCCTAGATCAAGGGTCCAAACCCCTCGCTTGCACTGGGGGGGATTGTTGCATGGTGTGTGCCCTTGGTCTCCTTATGTTGTGCAACACAATGCTTGGGTTTGTGACATGGATTAACCAACTCCTGTGGATTCATTAAATTTGGCGGTTGTATCAATGATTAACAAGTTGATCTTTTGGTGCAACAACAACCATCTTTGCAACAAAAAACCCTTCATAAATTCTAATGTTCAAAGATGTAGATCAAGAATTTAAAAACCATGAATCAACAATAAAATCCTCCTTTCCTATTCTTTTATTTTGACATCTTCCTTCATTTCATTTAGCATAAATGTTGTCCTTTCTTTGTATTTTTCACTACAATGATTTTACCACAATGCAAATTATCTACAATTGGTAGCTCACATAAAAACTCACAACACTATTTTTTGCTTAAATTGCTTGTGAACCATTGAGAATTTCTTCAAATGATTTCTAGGTTTTTTCCCCTCTTTACCGACTTTCCAAAAAACTTTGAACTTTTAAATTTTGTTGAGAAATGAATGGGATATCATCATCTTACTGAGATTGCATTATACTAATATAAAAAAATATGATTTTAAAATCAAAACAATATACCGTCGCTCTTACCAACTTGCCTATGCATCAATTTGGTTCAAATAATATTTTTCATTCTTGCATTGGAATTTAATCTTCCTTGAAGGAAGCTCCATGGATTTTCCCAGGCACCAAGATGATTAATGCTCTAATACCATGTAAATAAGCTGCAAAAAGTTAAACACAAAATAATCCATGCTTCTCTTCACCTTCAATCAAATACATTATATATTTATAGGATTCTCATATCCTATTTTTTAGGAAACAACTTCTTACTATATTGAGTTGTTTCAATAACTCAAACATACAAACAAATACTCAAATAATTATTTTCTCACCTAGACTAGTTTCATGAGTTGTTACTATAACTCACTTTTATTTTAACTTCACACATATTATTATACTAACCAATGTGAACACTAACATGATTACTAACACTATTTTCAATGTTTAACCTCTGTAGTTGCATGCAATAAAAACTAGACAACATTTTCATGGCCAAAGGATGAAGGGTCATCGCTCCAAATTGCATCTTTGAAAGAAAATGAGGGGGAAGGGCGGAAAGCTCGCCCAAATCACCAGATGCTACCATGAAGACAATCATCTCAACAACACAGGTCCCAAAGAAAACCCCACACAAAATAAAATACCCCACACATGTTACAAAATTGAAAAGTTGTATCCATTCCTTTTATTATTTAGCCACATCTTATCTCTACTATTTCTAAGGTAATATGGACCAAAGAACACTATTTTAGACCTATATCATTAATGAATACATTAATGACTATATCATTTAGTTTCAATCCCTTCATGCTAAGATTAAACATTAACTCCCTAATGATGAGCTACAAAGGATTTCTGTTTATATATTATGAACTCCACTTTGGGATAGTGTTTGTTTGAATAGATAAAATTATTTCATGGATGTTTGCACTCATGTTAAGAATGTTGAATTTATATTAGTTTATTTTGATTGGTTGAAGTATGGATTCTACCATACACCTTATTAATATTATTATTCTTCAAATCTTAAGTTTTTTAATACATTACAAAAGGGTAATGATAATAAATATAGAAAACCAAATACTTCTCATGTGGTTACTAGTTCTAATGCTCCACCTTCAAGCATCAAAATTAACTAATAAATTTATAAAGCTAAGTGAACCTCTCAATAATTTGCTACAAATTTTATTGAATAATAATATTGACTAATTTGAATCCTCTTGGTCCTAATAAGTCAGAAGGGTATTTAGGTACATTAAGAGGTCATATATTAATTTTCCAAGTATCATTCATGTGGTAAATCTTATAGGGGTTCCCTTCTTTTGGTCAAGAAAGTTTTGAGGATCCAAAAGTTGTCATGAACATTGATTTTTCCAAAAGGCTTATGTGTAGCTAATGAGGGAATCCCATTTTGAAAAAAATCAAGGTTTTATGAGAGTGTTAGGTTAGGTTTCCTTTTTTTCTATTAAAAAAAACAATCTCATTGAATACTTGAGGATAACCTTTCTACTCCTACATATGGTACATTGTAAAGACAAAAAGAAGATGCATGCCACATTTCAGGAAGAAGGAGAGGATTCAAGGACTCATATATATCTTTCCCACACTTTTAAACATATCCAACATGTATATTCTACATGGATATCACCCTAAATATTATTAAGTATATTATTTCATATGAAAGATTTGACAAAATATGTATAAGTATGTGTAGGGTTTTCGAAAATTCCATATAGCTCATATAGATCTGCAAATGTATAGAGGTCTATCAAGCAAGCCAAAACCTTATAGAGATGGTAAAGAGGTTGTAAGAATCATTCATGGGTCTATCAAGAGATGTTTAGTGGAATATTCCATTAGGCAAGAGTAGTTACAGTTAGTCACAAAGACACTCAAGGTCAACAATGCTCAAGAGGTATGGAGATCAAATGGTTATGAGGTAGAGACTTACTTATCAAGGAAAAAGAAGAGAGTATTGTTGATATCTATTATGTTCTCAAAAAAATTTATGCCCTAATATCCACCCATTCCATCTTATCACCATCAAGATAGAGCAGAGGGTCAAAACCTCTATCTAAATCCTTTGAATCTTATAAAAGGTTATATGCCTCTACATACACATTTCAAGGTTGTCAAATAGTGATCTCATAAAAAACCTTATGTAATGAGTCTTCTCAACCATAAGATGTTTGTAGTATGATAAGGGGGGTCCTAAATAGCATTAGGGTTTTTCATTTACCCATGAAAATATCTACCATCAGTGAATTTGTAGAGTCATCATTGTCCATAGACCAATACAATAATGTAGTAAACAATAAAAGACTTAAGGCCATGCCAAACCCTATAAGATAGAGTAGGTGTAAGGGTTAGTAAACTGTGTAAAAAGGTTTTCCACCCTTAGCAAGGGCACTAAACAATAAGTATTCATTTTCTTGAAGCATATGTTAGAATTTCTTAGTGAAACAAGTTTCCCTTCATGGTAAATGTCTACTAGTATGATTCCTACAAAGATAACCCTCACTAGGCATCTCTTGACTATGCTCTATTGAAACCCAATGATGGTCCTATTGACCCCAACAAAGGTTCCATCTACATTAATATGTTTGATGCATATATAGATGCCATGTGAATAGTTAAAAGGCTCATAGTGAGAAGGATGATTTTAAGGAAAGTGTGGAGCTTTAATATGTTGTTGATAATATTTCTAAACCTAAAGAAAGGATGACAACAATAAGAGATTGGAAACATAAGATAGTCATGAATTTTGAGGAGTGTAAAGTCCTAAACATATATAAACCATCCAAGACCAAGTTTTTTGAATAATCATTGTCATGACACTCATGAAATAGGAAGAAAATTCATTAAATTCACATATATCCTAATAAATATAAGGTGGTAGGACCTATGGATAGGTCTTAAAACATGAAAGGTCTAAGACAACTAGAATAATACCACTAAATGTTGATATAGTGTGATAGGTATATGGAGACAAATGAGGAAAAGTATACAAATGAAATAAAAATGGTGTAAAATCTATGGAGGACATCAAAGAATAGAGCCATGAAATCCCACACTATTACATGAAAAATCATAAGCTTTATCTGAACCCTCTAATTGAGCCTAACACTATACTAAGAGGGGTATAATAATGATTTGTAGTGGAAGACAAGGGCTATGAAGGTAGGTGATAGTTAGACTTGCAAAAGATTCTATCCAATATTACATAAGTTTCAACCTCTATAACAATCATGAAGATAATTGGAGAGACATGAGACAAGAGGAAGAAAACTTAGGAAATAGTCATCAAAAGGATTGTTGAAGAGGAAATAATGAAGGAAAAGGGTTATGAAATTAGGTGATAGTTAGACTTGTAAAAGATTCTATCCAATATTACATAAGTTTCAACCTATATAGCAATCATGAATATTGGAGAGCATGATAAAAGAGGAAGAAACTATAGGAAATAGTCATCAAAAGGATTGTATTGGGTATGCCAAAATTTGCAGAGGTTGTCCATTCTTTAAAACATCACCAAAGACCTCTAGAACAAGTTTAAGTATAAAAATGTGCCAATAACACGGGGATTGTTTAAGAGGCAAAAATGGGGGATAATGGTTATGAATATAGGTGAAAATCAAACTTGCAAAAGATTCTATCCAATAATACATAAGTTTTAACCTCTTGAAAAATCATGAAGATTAGAGAGACATGAGATAAGAGGAAGGAAAAATAGGAAATAGTCACGAAAAGGATTGTAATGGGACTGCCAAAATTTATAGAGGTTGTCCATTCTTTAAAACATAATCAAGGGCTTGCATAATAAGTTTAAGGATAAAAGTGTGCTAATGAAAAGGTATGAGGTTTTACTAAAGTTTTGTAATCCCTTAAATCTCTATGCACTCTAAGTGAATACAAATACCTTAAATGCTAGGAGGTATACTAGGAAAATACCTACTAATAAACCAAGGTGTCAAGGTGAACCCAACATTTAACATAATAGCTTTTTGATTTGGTTGTCTCTCAAACCCTAGATCTAGGGTTTGCATCATTATGTTTTGTATTTCTCATATGTATTTTGCATCATTGTGTTTTACATTTCTCATTTAGGGTTATGTATTGCATCATAAAAAATGATTAAAATCCAAAAATATTGCATCCATATTGCATCATATCTTGCATTAGGGAGTGTTTCAATTATTTAGATCAGATTTTCATTTTAAAATTGCATTCAAAAAGGGGTCATTTTGTTTCAAATTTGCATACATTTGCATGTCCTTTACATTGGAAAGTTAAAAGAAAAATAGTCACTATCAAACCTATTTGTAGATAAAAATAGTAACCTCAAACATTGATCTCAACATTTAGATTTTCACTTTTGGTGTTGTGAAACTTGCATGAGTTTCACAACCTAGTGTCCTATTTCCAATAATTCAGTGAGAAATAGTTCAAGACTCATGGAATCCCACACTACTAGTACATCTGTTGTGGATCTTGAGTTTTCCAACCCTTTCATGACAAGTGTTGCTAATACTCAACCCATTTTGGACTCCATCCCTAATGCCACAATTCCCATGACCTTACTATAAACCACTATCATTGATGTTGAAACCATGGTGGCTCATGTCCTTGAAAAGAAACTGAAAAAAATGGACAAAGCATTAGAAAAACTTCAAGACTATGTGAGCATGGAATATATCACTAGCACAATGGTCCTTGTGATAGATAACATGAGGAAATTGCTTGATGATGCTTAAGGATTAGAGCTAATACATAGTATAGCCTACATCATAGATAATCATGTACCTACAATGGCTAGTTGCACTCAAACTCTGGGGTACACCCAATGTCAAGGAGGAAGTCAAGTTTCCCTCCCTACAACTATGGCCTCTATTCCCAAATATATAAATCCAACTATTACCACAATGATGAAACCAAGAAACAATATAGCTCCAACTTTTGATATTTCCATTGGGAATCCTTATAGTTTTGTCAAATAAAACATCATATCTCCAAACCCATCACCCTTCACAAACTTGCAATATAGTAGTCCACCTAATACATATACACTTCCATCATATTCACCTCATTCCTAAAACACGAAAAGCAATGATTTTTTCATAAACTAACTCCTGCAAAATGTGACATCCCTTTAACAACAAATATCAACATTGAACCAAACTCAAAATGGAAAACCATAAAAATATGTTAAAATAAAGCCATTGTCATTGGATATATTGAAAGCACAAATGCCACAAAACGTAGATGTACCCTGCTTTGAGAAATACAATGGTAAAGGAGACCCTATCAACCATATATCAACATACACAACCTTATGTAGTGACTTCATTTTTGAAGATAAGCTCTTGGCTAAACAATTTCCTAGGTTATTAAAATACATGGCCTTGGAGTGGTTTTGTTCATTACCAAATAACTCAATTCACTCATTTATTGAGCTTATGGATCCTTTCCTCAACCATTTCCAAGTGCACATTGGTCCCAAGATCAATATAACTAATTTAATATGATGTAAACAAAGAGAAGGTGAAAAGGTTACAGATTTCATAAGACGCTATCGATTGATACTATCAAAAGTCAATCTAACTCTCCTTGATGTGGAAATCCAAAGAATGTTCATTGACAACTTGGAAACGAACATAAGAGAAAAAGTCCTATTACCAAAATTTCCATCCTTTATAAGTGTGCATGATGCTTCATGATTATCATAATTCGATTAATAAACATGAAGAGGCATCTTCATCAAAACATACTGAGAAGTCTAAGTCTACAAATCACAACAATTATCAACAATTTGAGAAACTGAACAAGAAAATTTTAAAGATAAATCCATCCCAAGTAAACCATGTTGAACCTCAAATGGCTGCCACAAGTTCTACACCATACCAATTTAGACATAGGGATAGGAAATTTACTCCATTACCTGATTCCCTCCACTCAATCATGTTACAAATTTTGAATAAGAACCTAATTCATTTACCTCCGGTCAAACCTATGGACACAACCAAACCCTTTCCTCCAAATTATAATCCAAATGCCTTTTTCCATTATCATCAACAAAGTGGACATGACATAGAACGATGTATGCATCTTAAACATCACGTACAAGACCTCATCGATTCCAATCATATCTAGTTGGGAGGTGTTAATGACAAAGGAAATAAGTCAGTCACCCCACCTAACCAAAATTTGGAAATTTTCACCAACCCAATGCCAGATCATTCCACTAACTTTGTGAAAGCTAGTGAAGCCAAGGATGATGTGATGGATGTTGATAAGATCGAGGATATGAATGATGATAATGATGATGATAAGAGTGATAATGAGGATGATCTACATGACATGGTTGCTCTCATAGACGTTCAACTTTGTAAGGGCCAAACCACTTTGTTACTTGACATTTCTTTTGGGTGATCCCACAATAGTGGTTTACATTTTTTGGCCAAACTGGACAGTGAAATTATTTTTTTAACTAAATCTTCACTTTCGGGCACCTATAGCGGCTAAACCATGAGGAATTTGAAGATGATGAAAACTAGAGTTTTGTGAAATTTTGTCTATAGATTCTAAATAGAATTTTTTCAAAATTTTTGGAATTAGATTGCACTTCTTTTCCCATCTCCCTCGAAAACTAGTTTTTTCAGAAAACAACATTTTTAAAAGTGATGCTCACCATATAACTCATAACATTTTTTCCATGAAGGATAAAATTCTAATTCTTTTGAATTTATATTTGTAACTCCAATATCTAGTGCTTCCACTTGGTTAGATAGTTTTTTATTGAATATTTTTATTTAATCAAGTTTTGAAGTCAAACCAATTACAATTCAGACATAGCACGACTGTATAACGTGTAACTTTTTTTGTATGTATCAAAATTCATTTTTTTTGTTGTTGGATCAAGGACTTCAATATCTGGTGCACTCATATTTTTCAATTTTGTTTTGATAATCTTCTATTTTTCCGCATGTGCAGAACATAAAGCTTGATTTTCGGTGAAAAACCTATGTTTAATAAAACTAAAAAAATGAATACATAATAAAACCAAAACATATTAAAATTTTATAGTCATTGGATAGATCATTTCGAGGACTACCTGATTCCAGTTGGGTTTGTGAATTCTCCTCCATTTTCATCCTCAACTTGAGCTTTGAAGCATAAAAAACTAGACTTTCAAAGTGCCTAAGGGGAAGAATGAGGGAAAAGGGGGGTTTGAGCGAACCACCTTCCCAAAAGGGGTTTTCAAATTTTTTTGTCCGTGCATGCATTTATTGGGTTCATTCGAACCTTGGTTCGAGTGAACCCTTTTTTGGTTCGTTCGAACCCCCAAAATATTTTTTTTTTCCATGGGGTCATTTTTAACAAGTTTTCCTTCCTCATTCAAATTGTAAACGACTTTTGTGGGTTTACCCTTTTACACATATTGATGCATCTATACATGCAACTGATGGTCCTCTCTATATCGCTGGATGAATTAAAGATAAGCCTACAACTGGGATACTCATTGATCTTCTGTGTGTAGAGAATGTGATCACCAAGGAATTCTTGTTTTTGCATGAACTTTATCAAGATGTATAAGAGAGAATTTGCATCCATATGCAAATCCCCTTTTTTCCTTTATCCACCTTAGAAAATCAAGTTCAGAGGCTTAATTCCACCTAAGCCTACTGCTTGCATCACACTTGGTGCCTATTTTGAGTGTCGTGGAGGCATTTCTATTGGGGATGCCGCGTGACGTGCAGATGTCCACGCGACGTGCTTACGTCCCTGGCAGATTCCTGTGGCTAAACCTGCAGAGGCGTTACTCTTCCCATTGGCAGTGAAGTTGTAATGCCCCCTTCAACCAACCGACCCGAATATGGCTGTTTTCTTCCATTTCTTCTTCATATTCATCTCTTCAACATTCAATCGAACTTCTTCAAAACTCTTCATCAAATCAAGATTTCATTCTTGCACTCTCACAATCACTTCCAAGCTCACTTTCACTCACTCCAAACCTCCAAGCATTCCATTGCAGCAGAAGCCTCACTCTGTCACTTTGGTAGAGCACGTTTGGGACCACACCATTGCAATAGAGGCTTGAGTTCCTCTCATTTCTCCCCCAAGTAGCCTTGAGTGCTCTTGGTGGAGGTGGTAAGCATCCCTCTCCTCTCCTCTATCACTTGGTTGAGTAGCATAATACTGATTTGTAGTTTTTGTATTCTCTTTACTATATTGTTTCTTTATCTCATTTCCTTGGTTTCCATGGAGGTGGAAACACCTAAATAGGGGTTTGACTGAGGCAAAACCCCTATAAAACCACCCAACACTTTCCCTCTTTCTGTGTGTAGGTGTGCATGCTTCTCGGAAGATCAACTGGAGAATGTATTCCTCGGTGAGATCCTCCTTGCTTTCCTTACTCTCACCTATTTTCTTTACAATATTAGAAAGTATTTCATTTGTTTACTTGTGTCATTCTGCCCCTTGAGTTAGTTAGCTGGGCCGCTAATCATTTTGGCAGGTTTGAACTTGTCTCTGTTGTTGTTTGGCCATATGGATGCCAGTGCACCACACTTTCGTCCAATGACTGCACTTATGTCCTTGGGCAAAGAGCTCCCTGAGGCATAGAGTTGAACCTGAAAACTGGCTCACCTAGCCCCACTTTGAAACTCGGGATTGCAGAGTGATTGCAGAACTATATAATCCTCATCATTCTCATCCTCATACCCACGTTGCACTTAGCTGAGGTAAGTTAGGGAAGCCTCTCACATCTTGATCCTTCGTGACCTAGGGTCTTGCATGCGGTGGTCCCTCTCTCTTACATTTTTGGTGAACTCGACGTGAAACGTCTATTCCTCTATCAATGTTGAGGCTTCCCTCGGGTACTTTGTGATTGTTGTGTTCTTGAGTGTTGTGAAAGTTTATGAGCATCACAACCCAATCCACAACTTCTGGGAATATTGTGAGGAGAAGTGTACGACACCTCCCGATGGATAGGATGAAGGTCTCACTTGGTCTCTCTATAGGCCTTTTCTTTGGTCCTACCGTTAGTTTGGCTGCGCAGGAGCAGTTATCGAGGAATGAGATGGGATTCACTCACGAAACCGATCACATTCTCACTCTTCTTGCTTCTCCCACACCATCATCGGTGGATGAGCATGAGGCCATTCAGATCCCTGTAGAATATGTGTCCGCCCTTGCTAAAGGAATGGGTGACCTGGAAAACCATTTGGAAAGAAATCCAATGATGGCTAGAGCCACACGAGTTGTTAGTGAATTAAGACATATGATGGGTAAAGATCGAATGGGCATCGAACTTCTAAGTAGTCTCCTTAGTCTTTCCAAAGAATGCACTTGTTCGAGAAACCCTAGCTTTACACAAGAAGTCACCTTCAAAGAGCATGAGGGATAGTTAGGGGTATCAATGCCTCCCACTTCCGTCTACATGGCCGATGCAGTCCCTTCTATCAGTATCCCTTCCATCCCTAAGCAACCTGAAACTATCAAAGTGAATAAGGTCCCTTTTGGATTTAGCTTTACCCCTTCTGTCACCTCTAATGGTGGAGGCTTTGATAGTGGTGGTGGATTCGGTATTGGTGCTGGCGGAGGCAGCTCTGGTAGAGGTCATGGCGGTGGTTTTGGCGGAGGCCCTACTATGGTGGTGGCGTTGGTGGTGGCTCTGATAGAAGTCATACTGGTGGAAGTTCTGGAAGTGGACTTGGCGGTGGTTTTGGAGGAGGTTCCTCTGGCCCTCTATCTTTTAACGACCCTATTCTAAATACCTACTTCATAATATGGGTAAGATGCAGAGCCAGTTAGCGAGCCTTTCCCAAGCCTCTGACCAGCCTATCTTCTAGCCTTTCTTCCGACATAGCCCATTGTTGGTTTCCATCTTGAACACTCCGTTCCCCCAAGGAGTGGAGATCCCTAAATTTGAGAAGTTCGGTGGCAAGGGAGATCCATAGAAACATGTGTCTACCTTTAACGCCCTTTGCACTAACTTCTTCCATCATGATGCGTTGATGGCTAAACTATTTCCCCGATCTCTCAAGGACACAACACTCGAATGGTAGTGTTCCTTGCCTGAAAATTCTATTTTCTCATTCGACCAACTTGTAAACCAATTCTTTAGACAATTCCAAGTGAACATCAGACCAAAGATGACCTTTTTGGATCTCATCCGATGTAAACAAGGAGATAATGAAAAGATTATTGATTTCATAGCACGTTATCAATTGCTCCTTTCACAAATATCGTACCAATTTCCTGACTCCGATGTGCAAAAGGTTTTCATAGGAAACTTACAAAGGCCTTGGCAAGAGAAGTTCGCCTTGATGAAATACCATTCTTTTGCAAATTTGTGTGCAACTTTACTAGAGTATCAACAAATGGTTGCTTAGTTTAGGGGATCATCTTCATGCTCCCGTTCTGAAGGGAAATCCATCATATCAATCTCTAGGAGAGGTAAATCCGTTGCGAATGTAGTAGCTGCTGTCAATGACAATGGCCTCGAATGCAACTGAAAATTCATGAAGTTGTCAGAATCTTATACTTCCATCTTACAAAAGTTGTTGAAGGATAAGATCATAAATTTATCGATCCCTAAGCCTATTAAGGAACCCTACCCTAATTGGTATGATGGGGGCACCTACTTCCAGTACCATCATGTTAACGGACATGATACCAAATGATGTATGCATCCGCGTCATGAGATACAAGACCGCATCGAGGATGGTACCATTCGTCTCGATGGGAATAAACAAAATACTAACAAATCAACGGCAAAGGAAAATAGTGAATTGCAGATATACACGGACCCATTTCCATCACACTTTGCTAACATGATTATTGATCCCACTGATTCTGTTACCCAACTTGAGGCCTATGTTAATATGGTCATGGTAACTTCTACTGTTCCACCCACACCCGGTTTGTCAAATGTTACATTTACATCACGGGATTTGCCCCTAAACAAAAAAACCTTCAATTCTTTACATTCCCGCTCGTGTGAATGGTAACATTGTAACAAGAGTCTTAATTGATCCCGTGAGCTATGTGAATGTTATTATTGAAGAAACATTGGTATTAAATTCACTACAAAAGGAAAAATATGAAGAAACAAAATCTACCATTTGCACAGACAATGGTATGAGTCTCAAACCTTATGGTTTGATTGCTTTGTCCATCCTAGTTGGACCTAGGGATATTGACACGGTCTTCAACATTATCCTGGAGTCAGATCTGTTTAGAGTGAAGCTGGGCATTCCCTAGTTAGCTTCCATGAATGGGGTCACCTCTGTTATCCACAATTTTTTAAAGTTTTCCCACGAGGGTGTTGTGCATGTAGTGCATGACACTGGATACTAGCCCTTGGTATCTCATGGTGGATATTTATTGGATCACTTCTGGCCTTCCCTGGTCAGTTTGCTTCCTTTGATAATGGACCTACTTTACAAGAAGTATATGAAGTATAAAACTAGGGGCAAAGGGGAGCCAAAGCTGACCCTTCCTGTGACTGAACAACTGGTCGCCTCCTCTTCTTGAGAAGAGAAGAAGAAGCCCACACCAGCTACTATTCCTTCTCTGAAAGAGAAGGAGAAGTCCACGTTGGCTCCCTCTCCTTCCTATAAAGGCAAAGAGAAAGCTACCTCCTCCCAGTCTGCCTTGTCCTCTCCCCCTTCTTGGGAAGAGTATTGGATGAGTCAGCCTAGTGGCTACCCACTGATTCCAATGATCCCTCCTTAGTGTAGGCCCAAGATCTAGATCGAGGACCTCCCTAATGAGTACCCCGGACCTTGGTACTACTTATACGATAGAAAGAAGGGTTCTCATAGAGAATTTGACCCACGACCTCCTACTGTTCCTGCTCCTAAGGCAGTGAACAAAAAGAGGCCCACTACCGAGGCTCTCGAGTCGACTCCTCCTATTGCTCCTTAGCCTATTCCTCTTTCTCCCATGCAAGAACCTATTCCTCCACCTTAAACGATCATGGTGGACATTCCTATGGCTGAGCAAGAACTTCTTGTCCCTTCACAAACTTTGGACTCTAACTCCAAGAGCTGTAGAAATCGCCTTGCACGTGAACAAGCACTGGCGAAAGGCTCTCCTGGCCGAGTAGGCCACCTCGCAATAGTAGGAGGAAGGAATGACCACTCCTACTTTAGGACCTTCGGTAACATCTTCTTCCTCCCTTCCTTTTGCTTCTCTCTAGTTTGGTTCGCTCCCAGTTTCTGTTGCGAGCATAAATGTGCCTAACCCTAAATGGGTATAGGTGTTCATTGCTCCTTTGGTGGAGCCACCTTTGTTGATGTCTATTCTGGATATCCAACCCTTCTCAAAGCCTGTGGATATGGTTAATACTTTAGTTGTATCTACTGTAGTTCTTTCTTCCTCTTCCTTTGCACCCCTAGCTTTGTCTATGGGGAGTTCATCTCCTCCAACGAAGAAAGAGGTAGAGGGTGGTCCTTCTAGCAACAAAGGATGTAAGAGGAGCCCACCTTCTTCGCAAGGTGGTCCTGTGTTGACTTCTTCTATCCTTGTGACT
Organism: Sequoia sempervirens; assembly: GCA_007258455.2. NCBI lineage: Eukaryota > Viridiplantae > Streptophyta > Pinopsida > Cupressales > Cupressaceae > Sequoia > Sequoia sempervirens. The sequence goes on from VDFB02058242.1 coordinate 30,092,429, forward strand.
GAACCAGTTCCAGATTCCCTTGAGTTTGTCACTGCTCCTGAGTCATTCGGTGAGCTTAGCGGTGAACCTCAGGCACAAATTGCCCCATTCATTGAAGACATAACACTCCTATGGGGTGCATGTTTAACTCTGTGGATGAGGTTCCGACCCTGTCGGTGATCTTCGTGAAATTGCTAACTTTGACTCCACAAGAGATTGGTAGAGAGGACCTTGAGGGGCCCTCTTACTTGGCCCTTGCTTGGGGAGGGCCGAATGCTCCTCCTCTTAACATCCCACAATTGTAGGCTCATCCTCCCTCCCCTTATGAGGATTTAGATTGGGAAGCGAATGACCTCTTGGCCAATCAATGTTAGGAAGAGGCCCCTTTTCTTGATCTTGTGTGTGTGTGTGTGCATGTGTTCCCTCGTGCATGTGCTATATGTGCCTAGATGACCCTCATCACCCATGTTGGTGCTTAGATACATGCATGGTTTTTTGTGTCGTAAACCTTCTTTTATTTGTATCATCATTCTTCCATGTTTGCGCTTGATTTTCATTAAATTAGGGATGATACAAAGTGTTGGGGGCATTTAGGATCCCCTTCCATGTTGACCCAATTTTTTATTTTTACTTTGTTTTTTGTGCATTCTTCTTGATCTAGTTGGGGATTGATGATCTTTCACCTTACATTGTGGTTACCTATTATTATATGAGCTCGAATAGATCTGACCCCGCTAAACCAGATCCCCCTGTGTCCTTTGTTTGTACTTTTTCTTTATCTTTATCTTTCTCTCTTCTTTTCTTGATTTGTCCCTTCTATGTGTGACAACGCTCTTCTTCAACACTTTGATTTTTAGAAAACGAATTCATTGACAACGAATCTTTTCTCAAAAGTCTTCGCCAATTTTCCTTAGAATCACATTCTCAACACGGAACCCCAACGGAACATGTTTCCATCATCACAGGTTTGTAAAGAAGGGACTTGAAGACCTTCTTCTGAAGTGGGAACAACTTTTATTTCCCCTCGCATGGGGGCATATCCTTCCTTTTGAATTCCTTTATGAAGTGAACATCTTTCGAAAGGATTCCTTGATGATGAATCACTCTAAGAAGAACAACTGCTTTCGAATTGTGTGTCCCTTGAGTGGACCCCCCCTTCTTCCTTACGGTAGGTTCCCAAGGGACCCTTCTTTGAAAGCCTCTATTCCGAATGGATTCCTTCATGTCTAGCCTGGGGGAAGCCCAACTAGACTTATTCCATTTTCCTTTTCGCATCTAGCTTGGGGGTAGCCTAACTAGACCTTACCTTTCGAACAACGTGTCCTTTGAGTGGACCCCTCTCCTTTTGAAGGGTTCTTGAGGGACCCCTTTGAAATTTTTACTCATTGACAGTCTGTGTGACTATCCACTTATTTTCCTACACGACCGCTTCTGACATGTTCTATCTGCGGGTAGACGTGTTGCTGCTTCTGACATGTTCTATCTGCGGGTAGATGTGTTGCTGCTTTTGACATGTTCTATTTGCAGGTAGATGTGTCGCCGCTTTTGACATGTTCTATTTGCAGGTAGACGTGTCACCGCTTCTTGAATTTGTAGAGTTTGCTTCCTTTGGGTTTCCTTCATGCGAGATATCTTAGGGGATACCTTCCTTGCAGGTCTGTAGGTCTATAAGGAGCTTATTTCACGAGGATTCCTTCATGTGAGAGACCTTGGGGGTTGCCTCCTTGTAGGTCTGTAGGCCTGTGAGACACTTTGTTTTCCCAACTTCATAGTTTCGAGCAACTATGGAGTCCCTTGCTTTCCCTGCACCTTTAGGTTCGCTAGAGCACGGTCTTCTTCCTTGACGGTTCAGGTATACATTTCTAACCTTAATATTTCTTGATCTACTTTACCAAGCGCTCATCAGTATTCGTGCTCGTTAAAGTGGGTACAAAATGTATAAGAGCAAATTTGCATCCCCTATGCAAATCCCCCTTTTGCCTTTATCCACCTTAGAAAACCAAGTTCAGAGGCTTAATTCCACCTAAGCCCACTGCTTGCATCACACTTGGCGCCTGTTTTGAGTGTCGGTGGAGGCGTTTCTATCAAGGATGCTTGTGCGATGCGTTTATGTCCTTGGTAGATTCCTGTGGCTGAACCTACAGAGGCGTTACTCTTCCCATTAGCAGTGAATTTGTAACACCCCCTTTGGCCGACCAATCCGAATATGGCCATTTTCTTCTATTTCTTCTTCATATTCATCTCTTCAACATTCAATCCAATTTCTTCAAAACTCTTCATCAGATCAAGCTTTCATTCTTGCACTCTCACACTCACTTCCAAGCTCACTTTCACTCACTCCAAGCATCCAAGCATTCCAATGCAAGATAAGCCTCACTTTGTCACTTTGGTAGAGCATGTTTGGGACCACACCATTGTAGCAAAGGCTTGAGTTCCTCTCATTTCTCCCCGAAGCAGCCTTGAGTTCTCTTGGTGGGGGTGGTAAGCATCCCTCTCCTCCCCTCTATCACTTGGTTGAGTAGCATAATACTGCTTTGTAGTGTTTGTATTCTATTTACTATATCGTTTCTTTATCTCATTTCCTTGGCTGTCTGTGGAGGTGGAAACACCTAAATGGGGGTTTGACTGAGGTAGATCCCTATATAGCCACCCAAAATTTTCCCTCTTTCTATGTGTAGGTGTGTGTGCTTCTCGAAAGATCAACTGGTAAACCAATTCCTTAGCGAGATCCTCCTTGCTTTCCTTACTCTCGCCTATTTTCTTTACAATATTAGAAAGTATTTCATTTATTTACTTGTGTCATTTTGGCCCTTTAGTTAGTTAGTTGGGCCATTAGTCATTTTGGAAAGTTTGACCTTGTCTCTGTTGTTGTCTGGCTTTACGGATGCCAACGCACTTTAGAGACACCAACGTGCTGCATTGTCGTCCAATGACTGCACGTATGTCCTCAGGAAAAGAGCTCCCTGAGGCGTAGAGTTGAACTTGAAAATTGGCTCTCCTAGCCCCACTTTGAAACTCGGGATTGTAGAGTGATTGCAGAACTCTATAGTCCTCAACATTCTCATCATCATACCCTAAACATCGCACTTAGCTGAGGTAAGTTAGGGCAGCCTCTCGCATCTTGACCCTTCGTGACCTGGGGTCTTGCACATGGTGGTCCCCCTCTCTTACACAAGATTCTTATGAATAATCAAAATCATGGATAAAAACTCATAATGGTTTTGCTTTCCCTACGATAGGTTTGATCACTCTTCCATTGAAAGTTGGACCAAAATAATTAGATGTTTCATTATCTATTATCTTTTCATCAAACCAATTTCATGTGAAGCTAGTTTGCCAATGGTTACGCTCCATGAATTTTGTCCCATCAGTTATTCAAAAGTGCATAAAGTTTTCCTTTAAAAATAAGATATTTAGAGTGCATCATAGTGGATTCAATCCTTTATCTTCCTGTGGGAATTTTTTATTGGATTTATTTTAGCCTAAACCAATGGAACCTATAAATCCTTGTGAAGATTTATTTTTCAAGTCATATCAAAAGTTCAAGGGAAAACACATAGAAAAATTATCTCTTATTCAATATTCTCGAGTCTGATAGGTCCATGGTTGTTCCTTCTCCCCAACCCGTCATTGATGAACCTATGATTGAGTAAAAAAAAATTCTAAGTAACCAAGGTAAGTCCATTGCGGTCCCTCCACCACTTTCCTACAAAATGAAAAGAGACAGTAAAATAATTCCTTTGTGCCACCAAAGACAAAATAAGTATATAGACCTAAAGAGACAGTGGTTTCCCAACCCCAGGTGGTTCCTTTAGTTCCTCCCCTAAGGAAATAAAATATATCGATGATTGATAAACTCGCTCCTACCCCATCACAACTTGAAAACCATGCAAAAATAAATTGAAGTGCTAAAGAGTGTATGTGAATATGTCATGCTATTTCTCATCAATTGGAAGAAAAGAAAAAACCAACACCTATGTAAACAACTCAAGAAGAAATCCAAATTTCACCAAAACAACACATACAACCTGTGTGTATGAAAATATAGTTAAAACTAACAAATTCAAAACACAATCAATAAAACCTTATATCAAAGAAACTGAAAGAAGATTTAAACAAACTCTTTATGGCAGATTCTTTGAAGTCGTCTTATTGCTCTCTATCTCTAGCATTTCGTTGCTTCAAGTTGCTCTCAGATTTCGTATGCCAAGCTCAACGAAATGGATTATTGAAGAATGAGATTTAAACTAAAATGCAAGATTATGCTATTGCTGTGATAAAATTATTGCTAAGATATGAATATTGCTGAAATGCTAAAAATGCAAGAGTGTAAGCGTGATTGCGTATATATTCGTGTGTCGTCGTGTGTTTGGATTTGCACATGTATTTATAAAGCTTTTCAAGAATTTTGATTGGTTGGGTTGGTCAAAGGCTATGATAATTCTTGACAGATCGAATGGTCGAAGATGTATGAGACTGTAGAGAAGAATAGAAGAAATCGAATAAAGCAAGATTTTTTCATTTTCATGGAAGAGATAAGATGAGATGATTTAAAAATCATCTTTTTTTAGAAGAAAATGGAAAGATTTTGAGAAGATAAATAATGAATTATTCAATTCAATTATTTATTTATGAGTGCACATTGATTTTTCTTAATTAAATAAATATTTAATTAAGATTTTGAGGAAATCAGAAGATCTCATAATTAAATGAAATATCTAATTATGATTTGAAGAAAGCAAAAGATCTTTAATTAAATAAAATATTTAATTAAATTTGAAGGAATGACATGTGTTCCGAAATTAATTAAATAAAAGTATTTAATTAATTAGAAGAAAGTTTTAAAATAGAAGAAAATAAATATTTAAATTTAATTAAAAAGATGATAATTAACTTAAATAAATAAAATGTATTTATTTAATTTAATTAAGTAGATATATGAAATAATCAAATAAAATAAATTTATTTGATTATAGTAGGAAAATGAATGAACAATATAATTAAATTGGATAAATTTAATTACATCGTAGAAGACTTTAGAAAAATTAATTAAATAATAAATATTTAATTAAATGTCAGGAATGAATAGACATGACCAATTTTATGCATATACATTTTGCCCCTTTTTGAAGTGATGTGTGAAACGCATTGCTTCAAAGAAAATAAACTTTTTGCCCCTGATACATTTTAGATGCTGATGTTGATGATGCCCCCTCGGGAGGTAAATCATGGATGATGATATGAGTTTCAAATGGATGAGGAAATTCAGATGGTGATTCAGTGATTTAGCTCACGATAATTGATGTAAAAGATGCCCCTAATGAAAAATAAAAGAAATGTCATCCAAAAACCCTCCTTAATTGACCCATATAAGGTAAAAAGGGGTAAAAGTAAAAGTCATTTGCACCCTTTTACTACAGTGAATTTCGTACTCTGACAGTGACGTAGCGAGATGCCGATCCCATTTCACACACATAGATTTGAGTGAGCCCATCGATTTCAGAGACCAGCCACGTATGGACCACTGGTGAGTCGATTAAACCCTTTATGCGTCAAAATTTTATGAATTTGATCAATTTTTTTACGTTTTTCACGCGGTTTTAGGTTTTAAAATGCCGTTTTAGCGCATACGACTGTCTGTTTTAGCGCATTCGAGAAATTTTCCGTAGCGCATATAGGGTGTTCTTTAGCGCATATAGGTGTAGGGAAAATTTTAGGTTTTCTAGCACATACAAAGTGTACATTAGCGCTTATAGGATAGAAACCCGGTTAGAAAACTTTAGCGCATCTAGGGCACAAAGTCACGCATTTAGGGATTAGCGCATCTAGGGTATGAAGTAGCGCATCCGCTGGGTTTATTAGTGCATGTAGGGTTTTAGCGCTTATAGGGAAAACTTTAGCACTTTTAGGGTGCAAAACCGCGCATATGGGGTTTTAGCGCTTTGGAGGTAAATTGCAGCGCTTATGCGTTTTAGCGCATATGAGGCGCATATTAGTGCATCTGGGAAATTTTTGGCAGAATGCCATTGTGATGAAAAATGATGGTCTACATTGCTTCCGTGGTCAATAGATAGAGAAATTAGTTTTTCCATCATGCTGATATGGATAGAAATGATAGAACATCTGATGATTAACTGATAACTTTGCTTTTCCGAATAGAAAAAAAAGAGTATATGCTTGATATGTTTTTTGATAAATTTGTTTTCTGTGATAGAAATCAAATAGTAGATGATGGTTTTTAAACATATTTGCATTCATGAATGAAGTACAAATAAGAAAATGATTTGATCGTTGATAAATTTGCTTTCCTGAAAAAGAAACCAAATAGTAAATGATGATAGAGTAGATTGATTTTGATATGCAGATAGATAGATGTAGCAATCATTGCATGATCTGATTGACTCACTGATATGGGTCACTTGATATGGGTCACTGATATGGGTCACTTGATATGGTTCACTCATAGATAGAGCACATGATATGAGTTTGATTAATTTTCCTTGTGATAACAAAAAAAAAGGAGGTTTTTGATAACCTCCAGATTAGAGAGCGGTTCCCGATGTGTTGGGATTGGATAGGAGAGTTGACTTCAGTAGAGGTACAGTGGATAGGTGCTTGTGGATTGGGATCCTTGTTGACCATCTCGTGAGGGATTTGAGTCAACAGGGGACTATTGACTGCATTGGTAGAGAGGTGGCATTCATATCATAACACCTTTCATTTGTCGACGGGTGAGATGACCGTGACACCAGAGGATGTGTATAGGATTCTAGGGATTCCTGTGGTAGGTGCTCTTGTGGTTTATGACCACAAGGAGATAGGAGGGACAGAGGCACTGAGGAGGATTTGCGGTGATATGGCGATAGCCGGATACTGGGTGTCGTGGGTGGATTTTAGTAGATATCTAGCCCTAGTTGCTGTGTTGGCGACATTCATTGGAGGCTTCCTTGGACCTGATCATTGGTTGAAGGGATTCTCTATTAGATGGGGTAGGATGTTGGAGTGGATGGTGATGCAGCCACAAAGGTATGCTTGGGGGAGCTATATTTTGGCCCACTTGTATCATGATCTACATCAGGTGGTGTAATGAGGGTCGATGAGTTTGGCCAGTGGTGTGACGTTGCTTCAGATCTGGGCCTGGGAGAATATTGCAATTACGAGGCCAAAGTGTCCTAGATCTAGGCCACCAGGCAGGCCATATGTATATGCTTATTTAGGTGTACTTGTCCAGCCCAAGTTGGGCAAGTTGGAGTACTAGCGGCGGGTGCTGGATGATGTGGATTCAGTGATATGGAGGTCGTATGTAGATTGCGAGCCTTGGGACATAGATCATTTGGAGATGCCGTTTGTTTGTATACTGCGATACCTGATAGGGTGGACGCCATACATCATTGAGAGATTTTTGGCCTTGCGAGTGCAGAGACAGTACGAATTCACACAGGGGATGCCACAGGGCGTTGCTCATTATGGGCGGCGCAAGGATGATCCGGGATGGGGCCAATGCATCACATACCAGGTGGCCTATATAGAGTACAATGGATTGCAGGCTAAGGTATGGGCATACAGGCCAGAGGTTACAGATGCAGGGATGTCAGATGAGTACTTAGAGTACTTTCATACACATCGATTCCCACAGTTTACAAGCCTCGATGAGCCAGGGCCCATTGTAGTGGTACAACAACCAGAGGAGGAGAGACAGGGGGAGGTGGCAGGTGGAGAGCAGGTGGTGGGTGGAGGAGAGGAGGAGGAGGAGAGTGAAGATGAGGAGGAGGGTGGCAAAGATGAGGAGGAGGGTGACAGGGATGATGACAACTCAGATGGTGGGGATGATGGGGGAGATGATGGAGGGGAGGAGGAGAGGGCAATGAGGCAGAGGATGGACAACCTAGCTAGTGCGCAGATTGTACGGAGGCCCAGATCTAGTGGTAGACCATGGACTGTTATCAGGGTGTCCTCCTCATCACAGCAGGCACAAATAGACACACTGCAAGCTCAAGTGCAGGCTGTTCAGGGTCAGCTAGGTCAGGCTCAGGGTTTGATAGCAAAGTTACAAGCGTAGCTTGTACAGGCACAAGTTCCAGCACCAGCACCGGTATCTCAGCCTGCCCTAGACCCACATATAGCTTAGCTGATCTCAGAGAAGGATGCTTTGAGACAGAGGGTAGTAGAGGCTGAGGGCGTCGCTCAAAGGCTCATGGGTACTGTCGAGAGTGCACCTTGCGGGAGGCGATTGTAGAGGATATGGAGATGGCGAGGGAGGCAGATTATTATCGTGTGAGATATGAGGAGTTATGTCCTCCTGAGGGTAGAGAGCCATTCCCACGGTCCCATACGAGGACCAGGAGCAGATCACAGACACACACACAGAGCCTAGGGGTTACCAGGCCTCGGCGGGATCCCGACGTAGGTACTAGTGGCAGGCCACCTCCTTCCAGACCAGCTCCATCAGGGGCATCAACCAGCTAGTTTTTGATGTATATCATTTTTGGAGCATGTATATGTGATTTTTGATCATATCCCATGTATTTCTCTTTGAAATTTTGTAGTTTCTTTGTACATTGGACATTTGTATCATTTTTGATGAGTGATGATATGCAGCGGCGATGATTTTTGATGATGTGATGTGCATTTATGAGATGATTTATATGATGACTATCATGATTTTTTAATTATGTGATATGCATTTATTTCTATATGTTATGGATTTTGGTATGCATTTTAATGATTTGATGACTAATGTGATATGCAGGATAATTTGATATGATGTATGTATGATGATGAAAAATGATTGATGATGCGTACTAATGATATTATGTAGGTGGTTGACTTATGATGTGAATATGTCATGGGATTTTTGCTATGTTTTATAAAAATGTTGTGTGGAAAATGATATGAAAATGCATGTATGTAATGTTTGTTTTTGGATTTTCAAATGCAAGTAAATAATGATAATATGATGGAAAATGAATGTTGTGTTTATGATATACGTTATGAAAATGTAATATGAATGGATATGAAAATGATAGGATGATTAACGAGATGAGATGAATATAATGTGACAAATGATATGAAATGAAATGATTAATAATAATGTGATGTATGATAAGATGATAAATGGTAAAGGATATGAAATGATAAATGATAATATGAAATGATAACGAAATGATAATGGTAAATAATAATATGAAATGATAACGAAATGATAAATGAGATGAAATGATAAATGATATGATAATGAGAATGAAATGATAAATGATATGATGATGAGAATGAAATGATAATGGTAATATGAAATGAGAACGAAATGATAATGGTAAATGATATGAAATGGTATGAAATGATAACAAAATGATAATGGTAAATGATATGAAATGATAAATGAGATGAAATGATAAATGATATGATGATGAGAATGAAATGATAATGGTCATATGAAATGAGAACGAAATGATAATGGTAAATGATATGAAATGGTATGAAATGATAATGGTAAATAATATGGAATGATAATGAAATGATAAATGATATGATATGAAAATGAGATGATAAGATAATGAGATGATATGATAAGCGATATGGTAAATGATAATATGGTAAATGATAATATGAAATGATAACGAAATGATAAATGAGATGAAATGATAAATGATATGTTAATGAGAATGAAATGATAATGGTAATATGAAATGAGAATGAAATGATAATGGTAAATGATATGAAATGGTATGAAATGATAATGAGATGATATGATAAGCGATATGATAATGATAATGTGATATGAGATGATAATGAAATGATAATGGTAAATGATAATATGAAATGCTAACGAAATGATAAATGAGATGAAATGATAAATGATATGATAATGAGAATGAAATGATAATGATAATATGAAATGAGAACGAAATGATAATGGTAAATGATATGAAATGGTATGAAATGATAATGGTAAATGATATGAAATGGTGTGAAATGATAATGAGATGATATGAAAATGAGATGATATGATAATGATAATGAAATGATAAATGAGGTGAAACGATAAATGATATGATAATGGTAAAGAATTGGAATGATATGAAATGATAACAGATACTAAGTGATATGAAAATGAATGGAAAATGATAGATGATAGGACCTAGATGAAATGATAATGAAGATGAAAGGTGATGATGAAACAAATATCCGAACGACCTCCACAAATAGTTCAAAGAGACACGACAACTGTTGATGTTTTTGTTAGCCCTTTCGAAAACTCTGATGCAACTCTAGTATGCAAATATATACACTGATCTAAAATGAAATGCGACTAAATGAACCAAACCATTTGTTGAGCCTTTTATTAGCTTTCTTGAATCATCATAGATCGGTTTTTAAAATGTTGGAAGTATGTACAAGCATCGGAGGGGAAATTAGCACCAATGATGACCTGAGTACTACTTTCATGAAGTTTGATATAGCAAGGAAATACAAGCATCGAGGTATAATTGAACCGAGATGACCTGAGCATTTCTTGCATAAACAGACAAAGACTAACTACCTTCTGATGCAAATTTGGGACTGTCATTAATGATAAACTTTGGGAATCATGTTTCGCGACATATTTGCAACAAATGGATAGTTAACCTCAAGACAACAGACAACGAAAAATCATCTTCTTTCCTCACCAACTCTAGTGCAGTACATCATCGAGTGTGCTCCAGAGAGATGATATCATAAAGTAAACAACCATTGTTCCAAATGAAATACTGTTATTCCAAACATTATTCAGATTTTAGATCATCCAAATATGAGTCATGATATGGTACGTAGTTGAAAACTGTTGTGCTTGGGATCAATGATTGGATAGTTGTTCATGTGAGTTGATTGTTTGTTCGCATGATTGTATTCGATGTCATTGTCTAGCTGCTTCGGTAAAACCTAAAAGTCGGTTGCCCCCAGTATGTCAACATTTTCCCCCAGTGTTGACACAACTTGTTGAAATGAATATGTACAATAATCAAGCCATGATAAGACATTATCGTTCTAGGAAAATGTTGATAGCATGATGCTGGTATAGCCCTAAGATGATGAAGAAGATGCATGAGATGAAGGATGAGAAGCCAAGTGCAGACCATGAGCTAATAGATGGAGAGCTACAAATAGCGTCTATTTGTCAGATTTTCACTATTTGTTTTTATTGCATTTTTCTTGTCAATAGACTGCCTGTTGCCAGGTTTTCACCCTATGACTTTTTATTTTTATTTTTTGTCGCTACCGAGATGCCTGTTTGCCAGGTTTTCACCAGGGTAACCATTTTTTTAGGACATTTTCTGCTGTTTTTGGATTTCTTCAGGACCTTTTTTGCTATTTTTGGATTTTTTTTAGGACCTTTTCTGTTGTTTTTGTATTTTTTTAGGACTTTTTCTGTTGTTTTTGTAATTTTTCAGGACCTTTTCTGTTGTTTTTGTATTTTTCAGGACCTTTTCTGTTGATGATAACCGCTTCAGACATAATACTTTTTCAGGTGCATGCTATTGATGGGTTCGTCAAACAGGTTCCCTTCTGGTGTTGATAACTTGTATGCTCTCGAACCATAGACAACGATAACCACATAAGGACCTAGCCAATTTGGTTCAAATTTTCTTTTCTTTTCTTTGTCTTGCTGATTTCGTGGGTTTTCTTTCAAAACTAGATCACCCACCTGAAAGGTACGTGGCTTTACTTTGTGATTGTGGCTGCGAGATATCATCTGTTGGTATGCTTTCAAATGGTCAGCTGCTCTTTGTCTCTTTTTGTCTAGGAGTTCTAGCTCTCGGAGTCGGGAAATCCTGTATTCATCATTTGTTGTGAGGCCCTTCAGTGATACTCTGAGTCAGGGAATCTCAACTTCTAGAGGTAGGATGGCTTTGGCTCCATAGACAAGAGCGAATGGTGTTGCTCCTGTTGGCGGCGGATACTAGTTCGGTAGGCCCATAAGGCAGGATTGAGTTGAACATGCCAATCTTTCCTTGAATCATTCATAGTCTTCTTTAAAATTTTCAGTATAGTCTTATTTGAGGCTTCTGCTTGGCCATTCTCTTGTGGATAGTAAGGTGTTGAATATTTGTGCTGAATGTGAAATCTCTCACAAAGTTCATCAACATCTTGATTCTTGAAAGGTCGTCCATTATTTGTAATAATGGAGTTGGGGATGCCATACCGACAAATAATATAGTTGAGTATGAATGATGATATCTGTTTGCCGGTAACTTTATTAAGAGGTACTGCCTCAATCCACTTGGTAAAATACTCTGTGGCTGTGATGATGAACTTATGCCCATTTGAGGAGGAAGGATGAATCTTGCCCACTAGATCTAACCCCCATTGAGAGAATGGACAGGTTGGCGTAAATGGTTGAAGTTCCTGTGCAGGGGCATGAATGATATTCCCATGAATCTGGAATTTTGAGCATGTTTTCACAAGAGTGAATGATTCCCTCTCCATTGTAGGCCAGTAGTAACCCATTCTAATCAATTTCTTGGATAAGGTCAGTCCACTCGAATGAGTACTGCAAATGCCACTATGAACTTCTTGTAAAGCTTTGTCAGATTCATCACGTTCAAGACATTGAAGTAGAGTACCATCAAGACCACGAAGATAAAGGGTATCGGCGATAAGAGTGTAGTGAGAGGATTGGCGGATGAAATTTCATTTTTGGTTACGGGATAAATTAGGTGGTAAGATATCATCTTTTAGGTAGGCATAAATTTTTTCGTACCAAAGTGAATCAGATCCCACCAAGTGGCAAATGATTTGGCTTTCAGGGGTGTCATAGGCAAGAGTAAATGATTGTTCCACCAAAAATTCATAGCGAGTCTAAGTTTCCGGGAGTTGTAACAATGATGCAATCGTAGCCATGGCGTCAACTGCTTTGTTATCAAGCCTTGAAATTTGTGTGAATTTGATGTCCACAAAGTACTTCTTGAAGTCATCAACCATCTTTTTATATGGCAATAGTTTATCATCTTTGGTCTGATAATCATCATTGATCTAATAAATGACCAACTATGAGTCGCCATACACTCGTAGTTCTATAATTCTCCATTCCAGTGCTATTTTAAGTCTTGTAATTCTTGCTTCATATTTGGCTATGTTGTTGGTGCATGGAAACATTAGCCTATATGACAGAGGAATGGTGTGTCCTTGGGGGGTGACAAAAAGTATGCCTGTCCCCGATCCATGTTGAGTGAAAGAACCATCAAAATATAAGGACCATGGTTGTTTGAATTATGCAGTAAAGACATTAGCATCTGGAAATTCAATATGTAGGGGATGGTCTGCTTGTAGTGGTGCTTCCGCTAGTTGATCAACGATAACTTGTCCTTTGATTTCCTTGCGATCAACATAATGGATGTAAAACTCACTCAGAATCATTACCCACTTTGCTAACCTTCCTGTCAATGATGCTTTGCTTAACAAATACTTGAGGGGATCAATCTTTGAAATGAGATTGATCGTATGAGTTAACATGTAATGCCGAAATTTCTGTGAAGCAAAGACTAATGCTAGAAAAGCCTTCTCGATTGTAGTGTAGCTGAGCTCATGACTTGTGAGTGTTCTACTGATGTAATAAATTGCACGTTCTTTCCCCATATGGTCTTCTTGTGCTAGCAATGCACCCAAGGATGTCTCTGTTGCGGCAATATACAAGATCAATGGTTTGTCTGGATTTGGTGGTACTAGAACTGGTGGTCATTAAATACTGCTTGATTTGTTGAAAAGCCAATTCACACTTGTCATCCCACTTGAAAGGAACATTCTTATGTAGTAGATGTGTGAAAGGTAGACTTTTGTTGGCTAGTTGTGCAATGAACCTTCGTATAGATTGAAGTCGTCCCTGCAAGGATCTTAATTGACTAATGTTCCTTGGGGGAGGCATTTCCATGATTGCCTGTACCTTGGCAGGATCTACTGCAATTCATTTTCTTGACACAATGTACCCTAAGAGTTTTCCAGATGTGACCCCAAAGACACATTTCTTGGGATTGAGACGAACTTTGAACTTCTCCAATCTTGCAAATATTTTGGACAATATTTCCAGATGTCCTTCTCTGGTGTATGACTTTGCCAATATGTCATCTACATAATCTTCCATGAATGTATGCATCATGTCATGAAAGATTGTTGTCATGGCTCTTTGGTAAGTAACCCCAACATTCTTTAGACCAAAAGGCATGACATTCCAACAATAGGTTCCCCATGGACATGTGAAAACTGTTTTCTCCTATTCTTTGGGTGCGATCTTGATTTGGTTGTAACCAGAAAAACCATCCATTAATGAATACATGGCATGGCCAATTGTCAGATCTACTATAGTTTCGATGTTTGGCAGTGGGAAGTCATCCTTAGGACATGCTTTATTAAGATCTCTGAAATCTGTGCACACTCTGACACTCTTATCTGGCTTGGATATAGGAACAATGTTAGAGATCCATTCTGCATAGTCGATTGATCTTATGAAGCCCACATCAAGGAGTTTTCTCAGTTCTTCCTTAACCAATAATGCAACATGGGGGTGCATATTTCTGAGTTTTTGTTTCACAGGCTTAACCTTTGGTTTGATAGACAAGTGATGCATGATAAGGTCAGGATCAAGACCAGGCATGTCTGCATAAGGCCAAGCAAAGTTGACTTGATTTTCTCTTAGAAATTCCATGAACTATGGTATTTCTCTCTCTGTCAGTGACACAACTAACTATAAAATCCTTGGCTTGTCTGAAGTTTCAAGATCAATGACATTTGTAGGCTCAATCAAAATAGGTGATCGCTCATGGTAGTACTCCGGGAGAGTGTCAAGATTCCCATCTTCTGGTGCCTTAAAAAGGTTTTCATCATCTGATACACTCTTTATTTTATCTTTTGTTTGATCTAATACTGCCAGATTTTTGTTTTCACCATTGGATCTTTCTTTTTGAATTTTATTTTTACAGCTAGGAGACTTGACACTCTCCTGATTAAAGAATCTATGCCAAAAATCGCTAGTGGAACAATCATTTGTGTCATCTGCAGAAAGGAAGTTGACAATAGCTTCGTCACTTGGAAACATAGGTATATTGATAGGTTCAGATGAATCCCAATCAATGAGATTGGGATGGATCAAAGATAGCGGGTCATCGGGTTGCATGAAATCGGCTATGGTTATGGTCATAACAGAATTTACTGTAGGATCCGAGTTATGAGGTGGATCAATGATGGTACTGTTCTCATGATAATCTTGTTCGTTTAAATCTGACTCAGTATCACTAGAATCATAGTCACCTTGTGGTTCAGATTCTTGTGTTTGGGTCCCTGAACCTTGACCTTCGATTAGAATTGGGGCATACCGGTGTATTACATCAACTTCTTTGTCCCTCCAAAACTCATCATTGTAAATGGTATCCCATTCATATTTAGCAGAGTCTGTGTCGGAGTTATTGTCCATGAAATTCTGAATTGTGGCCAAACATGCTTCTCTTGAATCTGGACCTTCTTGTAATGTGAGGACAATGTAATGTAGTTGTTTGGATGTTCTTTCTTTTGAGTAGCGTCATAACCTAATCCGGTTTTCTCTTTCGCAGCAAGTCTTGGAGGATTGATAGGTTCAACTACTCCTTTTCTCTTCCCGATAGGACCATTACCATCATATCCCATCTTTTGCATGATTGCATACCCTTTTCCATATCTATCTGTTGGTAATTTGACATTAAGCACTGTTTCATCTTCATCTTTATAGAGCCAGTTTAGAATTTCTCTATCTTCAAGATCTTCCATGGGGAATTTCTCCTTGATGAATCGTCCATTAAACTTTGTGCTTGGCTCTGTTGGTGGCTGCATTGATGTTGATGCTGCTGATATTTGATGTTGCATGATAGATGGCTGTCCATGTGATCGAGGTGATGTAGGTAAATTATCCAAACAGAGAGAGTACTCCCCGACTCCATGGTCCTTGAATTTCAATATTTTGTCAAAACTATTGGTTAATTGACTGATTTGTGTGTCAATCTTGAGAAGTACCAACACGAGCTTCTCGATTGTTAGGAACCAAAGTATCTTGACTAGATTTTATGTTGGCACAAGTTTGAATATTGGAATTATCGGTTGATATCGTGATTTCCTATCCATCATAAGGAAAATTAAGACATTGATGATAGGTGGATGGGACAGCTTGCATTTCGTGGATCCAAGGATGACCCAACAAGATGTTGTATGCAAGGTCATGATCTAATACTTGATAGAAAGTATTTTTGATAATAGGGCCTACTCTGATTGGAAACATTATTAGACCCTTGGATGCTCTTTCTTCATCATCATAAGCTTTAATGGTAATCTTCCTTCTAAGATCAATGGAATCCTCAGAAAATCCTAAAGCTTTAACCAACTTCATGGTACATATGTTTAAACTAGCACCTTCATCTATTAGAAATCATCTGACAAAAAATTTGTGAACCATGACTTCTAAATATAATGATGAATTATGGGGATGAGTTATGGAAATGCCATCCTTTTCAGAGAATGAAAGGCATACATAGGTGAGGACAAGTGTCCTACCATGGCTTGAAATTGGTCCACATCCAAATCAGTGGATATATTTGTTTCGACGAGGGCCTTTTCAAGAATTTCCTTGTGCGCTGGGGAAATCTTCAAGAGTTCTAAGATAGAAATTTGAGTGGGATTTTTCCGAAGTTGGTTGACTAAATCATATTGATTTTGAGGTGTAGGTCTAGTGGATTTTGAGGAGGCACCCTTTAAGACAACTTTGGCTTGCGCCCTTGTTGTTGCGTTGACCTCCCTATATTCCATCTTTTCCTTGACTTTTATAAGATTGATACGCTCATCATCAGTGTAGATATGATTGATTATCGGATCCTCAATATGATTTACACTTTTTCCAGAAGATTCACCTTTTTGATAATTTGGCAAAGGATTGCGAAAAGCTTGGTGGTCTTCATTTGATTGTTGATGTCCTTCTATTGTGATGGTGTCATTTTCGATTAAGTCTTGAATGGTATTCTTCAAGGCTTGACAGTTATTTGTGCGATGAACTTTACATCGATGATAGTCACAATAGTATGCCTCATTCCATGATAGAGGCTTCACACTGGGTTCATAGTTTCGTTGAGGTGGTAAGGTAATGACATTTTTGGCCATCAACTCTTTGAATGTAGATTCCACAGATTGACCCAGTGGAGTGAAAGTTCTTCTATTAGAGAAGAATGAAAATCTTTGTGGATTCATATTCGATGTGTTCCCTAAGGAATTGTGATTGTTATTGGTTCCTCGGTAACCTTGGTTGTTGGCAGTCCCTTGATTGGGAGTAGAATGTTGATTTATATTGTTCCTCGGAGGAGGAGGATTGTTTCCTTGGTTTGCGACTGAATTGACATTGTTATAGTTGTTATGGTGAGGAGCGTTCGAAGTACTAAGGAAAAATGGCTTAGTCGAGACATGATTTGCATCAACAACACCATCATTCACCATGTTCTTGTTGCGAGTCCAGAATTTGGACTTGTCCTGATTGTTATGATGATTGTATGAACCAGGATTATCTTTGTCAAGTTTTATGATTCCTCTTTTGACCAAAGCACTTTCAATGATTATAGCATCTTCGATCAGTTTTTCAAAAGAGGGTGGGCAATGTAAATTCAAATGATAGCTCATTTCTGAATTCAAGCTGTTAATGAAGGTTACCGTATTTTCCTTTTCAGGAATAGGACGCAGATATCTAGCAAACATTCTTCTCCATCTTTGAAGAAAAGTAATAAAAGATTCACCAGGTTTTTGCGCAACTTTGCAGAGATCTATCATAGTGATTTGGTGTTGGATGTTGTAAGCAAATTGTGATATAAACAGATTGATTAATTCTTCAAATGTCTTGACGAGAGGTGTAATATTCGATAGCCATTCCATAGAGTGAGCTCCAAGACTCCTAGGAAACAACCGCATCAAGTAAGTGTCCTCATGAGCAAACTCTAAAGTCATGTTTCAGAAGTCTCTAACATGATTGATTGGATCCGATTTCCCATTATAGCGATCAAATTTTGGTATTTCACAATGTTTGTGAAATGGAATCATGTTGAGACTTCGATTGAAAGGATAAGGACAAATGTCCTCAAGAGAATATTTCTTTGTTGTGGTTTCCCCTTGTAACTCTTTAACTTGTCCTTAAAGTGCCTTAATTTGTTGAGTCAAAGCATTAAGATCAGATAGGGGTGTTTCTTCAGGTTTTTTTTTCAAAATCTCAGTATCAAAGTCATGTGGCAATTTGGCTCCTTGATCAGCTAAATAGAGGAAATATTTTTCTTTATTGTGTTGCAAGATCTTTTCTATGGCATTGTAAAATTTGGGATCTTGCTCAGCCTCTCTAAGGCGACGTTCGTCCTCTAGTTCATCATCACTATCTACAGGAGTATTGTTTATGGCTTTGTACTTGTGGAACAAATTTTATTCTCTGTTATCCATGTCATTGTTGAAAAGTGGATTACAACTGATATTGTAAAGGGGATTACTGTTTTCACCTTCTTCTTGAGTGTTTTGGGTATGGCCTTCTTGTTGGATCTTGTCCTTCGACTTATTGTGTTGAGACCTTGTAAAGATAGGAATGTGATTTTGAAGAGTTCTTCTAAACTTAGATCACAGTTTTGATAAATGCGACAATGATGATATCTTGATTTGATAAGATGGGAATCCTATGATATGAACAAAGATGTTTCCTAATTTTTGATTATGGCTTCCGATGATGAAGGATGTCAGAATCCTATTGGGGAAGTTGAATCAATAATCAGAAATTTGTTTTGGAAGGTGCACTCTTAAAGATTTGATCTTTGTATTCGAAGAAAATATTTCAAGATCATTGCAGGATTTGAGTAGGATGTGAAGGATACTCAATAGAAGGTTGCGGTATATTATCAAACTCAAGAGGTTGGTTAAGATTATGCCATTGAGATAGAGCTAATATCTGATAATAAGCTCGAGAATCCAAAGGTTCTACAACATACTTGTCAGTGAATCCCCTAACAAAGTCTTGGTATCTATGAAGAAATCCACGGTAATGAAGCAAGACGTGTCGACTTTTGTACCAAATTTTTCTTCTTTGCAAAGTTTTCTTGTACCCTAAATATTTCTTGGGTTTCTTGATCCTATTGGAAACTGATTTCTTGACAAATTTTGTTGATTTCCACTCCCTAAGCATGGGAGAATTTTACTAGACCAAAGATATTAGAAAGTCAGGTGTGTAAATGATTTCAGTTGCTGTTTTTCATGTTCATTTCGGATGATCTTTTATCTGAATTAATGTGAATGAAAACACAACAAACACTATGAATTAAATGGAATGTAACCAAACACAGATAAAGCAAGTACATCCTATGGTAAAGCCAAGACAATATCTGCTAGATTCCACGTGGGTTTCCCCAACTCCATATCGGTAGCGTGTGAATTCAGAAGCTTGGTTGCACGGGCTCCCCCTTATAGTGCACTCTCTTCTCAGGCCAACCAAGCTTCCAATCCCCATGAAACACCCATGGCAGATTGATCACCTCTACTACAGACTACGAAAGTGTGGATGCCTTCACACCGACCGGTGCTGCGCTAGCAAATAGAAGGTTTTGGCTTACTACACAATGGTGTTTAGTTCATGACCCCCGTTTGAGTGGCCATACATGGGGCAAGAGATTAATCACTGATTAGGTGGCACTCCAGCCTAAAGAGGTTAAGCTCAACAGGGTTTATGGGAGTACTACTCTGTTTGTATGACACATCCGCACTCATAATCTTAGGCTTTCCCTTAAGATTCACATTTGTATACCGGTCAGGGGTAGCTTGGCTTTAACTCCATTGCCAGTTTGAGTCACGTTGGGGTGATGAAATCCCCAGGCAGGCCCAATTTCTAGAGTCAGTAATCGTTTCTCTTACACCCAGGATCGCACGAATGTGCAAGGGGAGAGGATACTCCGATATACGAAATCATGAGGGTTACACAGGGATAAAGCGGGTCTGGCTTTCTGATCACCTAGTTTACACAGGGTGAGAGCATAGTCGCCTACCACTTTCAAGCACTATCAAGTAGAGTAAACAAATTCATTTTAATGTACCAAATCACAATGATTTACGCTAAGTGAAGATATTGCTTCACAACGGGCATGGGGTTCATTTTAACTGCATGATCAAAGTGTGGTGACTATCCTAGATTGATTCATTTTAAACCAGAAAAGATTTTGTCTGTGGAATGTGTTAGACTCAGAATACTATTTTTGTGTTACAACCCAAATGTGCCAAAACAGACAGCATATGCGCTAAAACAGTCAACAGATGTGCAGGAATAGACCTTAGATGTGTAGAAACAAACCTTAGATGCGTAGAAACAGACCTCAGATGCGCTACAGAAAATTCCTAAATGCGCTAAAATAGTCCTTAAATGCACGAATTTAAATAAATGTAAATTTAACTGTGTAAATAATGCAGTACTAATGCGCTAACATCTACCTTAGGTGCACAGAAACAAACCATATATGTGCTCAAACAGTCCTGAAATGCGCCACTTTAATTAAGTGCAGATTTAACTCTAAATGAAATGAGAGTATATGCGCTAAAACAGTCCTTAAATGCGCTAAATTAACCCTCAAAAGCGCTGAAACAATCCTCAGATGCACTGAAATTTCCTGTAAAATAGAAACATTAATTTCCTAGATGCGCTGCAGAAAGGTGTCGAATGCGCTAAAACGAAGGATTTTTTAGAAATTGAACGCAAAAATGCGGAAACTTGCCAAAATATGCTACGAAAAATGTTAAAATCGGGGCATGTGCCCCATAGTGGGCGCCATTTTATGTGTGTATGAAAATATGGTTAAAACTAACGAATTCAAAACACAATCAATAAAACCTTATATCAAAGAAACTGAAAGAAGATTTAAACAAACTCTTTATGGTAGATTCTTCGAAGTCGTCTTATTGCTCTCTATCTCTAGTGTTTCGTTGCTTCAAGTTGCTCTCATATTTTGTATGCGAAGCTCAACGAAATGGACTACTGAAGAATGAGATTTAAACTAAAATGCATACTATGTTGAAACGCAAGATTATGCTATTGCTGTGATAAAATTATTGCTAAGATATGAATATTGCTGAAATGCTAAAAATGCAAGAGTGTAAGAGTGATTGCGTATATATTCGTGTGTTGTCATGTGTTTTGATTTGCACATGTATTTATAGAGCTTTTCGAGGATTTTGATTGGCTGGGTTGGTCAACGGCTGTGATAATTCTTGACAAATTGAACGGTCGAAGATGTATGAGACTGCAGAGAAGAATAGAAGAAATCGAATAAAGCAAGATTTTTTCATTTTCATGGAAGAGATAAGATGAGATGATTTAAAAATCATCTTTTTTTTAGAAGAAAATGGAAAGATTCTGAGAAGATAAATAATGAATTATTCAATTCAATTATTTATTTATGAGTGCACGTTGATTTTTCTTAATTAAATAAATATTTAATTAAGATTTTGAGGAAATCAGAAGATCTCATAATTAAATGAAATATCTAATTATGATTTGAAGAAAGCAGAAGATCTTTAATTAAAATAAAATATTTAATTAAATTTGAAGGAATGACATGTGTTCCGAAATTAATTAAATAAAAGTATTTAATTAATTAGAAGAAAGTTTTAAAATAGAAGAAAAGAGATATCTAATTTTAATTAAAAAGATTTAATTAAATTCAAAAGATGATAATTAACTTAAATAAATAAAATGTATTTATTTAATTTAATTAAGTAGATATATGAAATAATCAAATAAAATAAATTTATTTGATTATAGTAGGGAAATGAATGAACAATATAATTAAATTGGTTAAATTTAATTACATCGTAGAAGACTTTAGAAAAATTAATTAAATAATAAATATTTAATTAAATGTCAGGAATGAATAGACATGACCAATTTTATGCATATACACAACCAAAACAAGAGGAGAAACAAGAAAATTCAAATTCAATAATCATAAAACCTCCTATTGTGATCAATATGGATGATGATGATGAGATTGCTAAAATTGATGAAGTGCATAATGAGATGAATTTTCTATTTTCCACTTCTATGAAGTTAGATGTGGGAAATCATGCTGATCCTCCTAATGAGAGTGACCCACCATGTGTTGAACTTGATGATGCTCCTATTACGACACTTGTTATAGTTCCCTTGGATAGTTATCCACCTTCCTTATAAAATGAAAAAGATTGGGATGCAAAAAAATTGATCTAAGTTGGCTCGCATGTGAATTAATTATTTTGTGTGTTTACTTTCTATGTTCTTTCTGTCTTCTTGCATGTAATGTGATCTCTCGTATTGTGTTTCTTGGCATGCCTTTATGTTTGTGAGTTTTCTTTGGTTGACTCTTGATGCACTCCATTCCAGCACAAGGATACAAATGGAACAAACCTATCATGGCATTCTTGTATTTGTATCTTCATTCTTCTATATGTCATAAAATTTCATTTTTTTGTCTTATGTTTTCCTTTTGGGGATGATGCAAGGCGTTGAGACATTCAGGTCTCTTCCATGTTGAACCAAGAGTTTCTTTTTCTTCTCTCTCTATGTGTCATTCCTCATTTGTGTTTGTTGTTCCACAAGTATTTGGGGAATGATGTTAGTTTCAAGCTCTATTATATCACTGTAGTAAATATGTACATACTGACCCCAGATCCATGGATCCCTCAATCTACCTCCTTATATTGCATTTTGAGGGCAACCCATTATCATGATGTTTATTTCAAAACATATCATTGGCATAGGGCTTTCCAAATAAGCTCTTATGATATCTTGTTACATGGAATTTATCATTTTCTACTTTAAAGTAATTTCTCATAGCATGGTGTTCAACAATTTCTATAAAATGGGGGCATACATTGGTATTATTTTTGCTTCACTTTGTTCATAGAGGCTGAACTTAGTGATGCATTGACATTTGACATTTGAAATTTTCTTTGCTTCACAGGGGCTAAACTTATTGTAGCATTGACATAGAATTTTGATCATTTTTGTAACTTTTTGTCAAGGTTATCATGGAGTATAACTCTTGGTATAGTTATGGGCACACCTTGTAGACCTAGTGTGTGTTTCTCATTTTTCTACCTATTTTGAGAGCTCACCTAGTGAAAACTAGTCCTCTCTCACTCGTGTGTCTTCCTCTTTTGTATGGCCACTAGAATAATACAACTTATTAGCCCATACCCCTTTTTCATTTTCCTTGTATTTACTTTGACATTGTATAATTATGTATCATGTCTTGTTACATATCATACATGTGTTTTCCTTTGTGCTTATTTTTGTTTACCATGGGGTCTTGATCCTGGGTGCTTGCACAATCCCCTTGATCCTTAGTCATTCTATCTCTCCAATATTTTGACATTTGAACCCCTCTTGAAATATATTTATCTACTTTACTGTGAGTCTGAGCATAAGTTCATACCCTCACTAAAGTGGGCTAAATGTAGTGTAGAAAATTGTAAACCTTAACAATTTCACATTATGTTTTGTCCCCTTAATTTATTAGACTTAATTAAGCTTCTAATTTTACAAGTAATGCATTCCAAAGCCTAATATTTATCATTTTATGAAGGAGGACAAGCATTAAACAAATGCATCCAATCATTAAATTATCCTTGAATTTGAGTGTCCTAGAAATTTGGGTTAGGACCAATTCACCCATGGGTGAAAGGGTTGCTCTCCTTATCCAAGACCCAATTTTAAATATGTTGTTGGCATTATTTTAACATCCAAAATTCAAATACGAGGTATCAAATTTTGGAATCTACTTTTCAAAAAAATGGATAAACACATATAAATGCAATCCTTTTATCATTTGAAATCTAACAACTAGCAAGACACAAAATTGAGAAAATACTATTGCTAAGAGAAAATAAAGAGTAACATATCAGAGCATTATTACAACAATTCAAGATCCAACATCATGTCAAGGTTTATTTGTGTTCATGTTGTCATTTTTTTTTGAAGGCTAACATATTTTGTAGGTCTCCAAAGAATTCAAAAATTCAAGAAAAGAAAGATCCAAATGATTGAAGAGATGTGTATGACTGCAGTCCTTCAAGACAATCATTGAAGGGTAGTGATTTTCAACATTGTGTTCATTCGTCATTTCCTTACTTTCCATTATCGGTTTATCATTGACATTGCCATTAAGGAAGTGGAAAAACTTACACAGGGTTTGACTGAGGCAATCCCCTATATGGCACAACATCTTCCCTCTTTGTGAATGTGAAGGTTATAGGTTTGAAGAGGATTGAAGAGAGTTTGAAGATCTATTTTTTATTGTTGAATTTATTGTCATCAAATTTGTCAAGCCACAAAAACTCAATTACAAGATTTATTGACGATATTTCAAGAAGTTTACAACTGGGAATCAAAGCTCAGATCCAACACTAGAGGACTACAAAAAAATTTTCAGGACCCCTCATCAAGGACCCATTCACCCAAGGGCAACTTGGTCCTGCTACAACACTCAAACTCAAATTTTAACGATAGGTACACATCAGTTTGCACTTCCCAAATCCACTTGCAAATCACTATTTCCATTTGTTTATCTTTGGGAAATTACATTTATCATATTAAATCATATAGTCTAATTAGGGAAATCATTCCAAATCATTTCCATTTCATTCCTAAGGCTCAAAAGGATCAAATCTAGGTCTGATTGGCTCACCTTGGAGGTTGAAAGTCAATTTATGCATCTTGTTGATTTGCATCCTAATAAAATCCTAGAAATGATAGACCATTGACCTTAAGTTCTCATTTTAAGGTCCGCACATTTTTATGTTTCAGTATCTACCTAAGAGAAATAAAGAGGTTAAATAGATGAAGCATAATTTATTTATGGTGAGAAAAAAAAGTTTAGGAGCATATGTGTTACCATAATAAAGGGTAGGTGATGTTGAACAAAAATATACTAAGAGGGGGGGTGAATCAATATATCATAAAATTTTAACTCTAATCAACAGGCATTAAACATCAAAACATCAAACACCATTGAGAGAATTAGAGATAGTAATGAAAGAAATCACACAAGACAACACCAGAATTACATGGAAACCCAAAAGGGAAAAACCACGATGAGAAGAACTACTTGGATTTACTATCCAAATATAGCCTCACAAAGAAATTTAGATACTACAATTGATTTGCAAGCACCAACCTACTACAAATACCAATCCCTAAACAAATTTATATGAACCAACTTATTTGATAGACCAATCTCACAAACTAAGCTTATTTTCAAGGAACAAGAGGCACCAACCACAAAATATAAAAATAATGATAACATTAGCACTTATAGAAGGATATCTATCATAAAAATTATAGAGTGATTTTGTAATTTTGTTTTGTCAATTTGACATACTCACATTCATCCTCTTCTCTACTTCACATAACCATCCTCTGTCATGCAATATTGATCATGAGTTGCTCAGATTGATCTTTGACATATGTATAGACTTAGAAACTGTATTGCTACCCCATATTTCAAAATTCCATTTTTTTTTGCATAAATACCAATTTGGGATTATGGAATACATTGCAAAGTCAGCCTAGACCAAAAATTAGCACGTTTGGTGAAGGATAATTCAGCCTATGAAAATCCTTTCTTATTGCTACCTTGTTGGCATGTGTAGAGAAAAATTCAAACCAAGAACTAGCCATTTCACATGTTTGAATTTGAGCCATCAATCTTTATTCTTTGTGGGAAAATTAACGATGCACATTTAAAAAAAATGAATATACCATGTTGAAGAGTCTTAGACACACATAAAAATCATGAAAAATCACACAACCTTCTCTCTCCTTTCCCAAACACGTGATAGATGTTGATGTACCATTGAAAATGATTCATCCTTGGACACAGGGATAAACATCATATCACTGAAATTTCCTATTTTGTTTGAAGACATCAAAATCCATCATGATAGAAACCTAACACTTGTCATCATGCCAAACCCACACAAACTTCCCATGTCCCATATGGACTCAAAATGAACTCATGTCACATGTGCTAGCACACCATCTATCCCTTAACATCACTCTAGACACACTTTTCATCATCGTGCATCACCATAAATTCACCATTATTAGGATAGGTTAAAAATGTGCTTGTGTGCTGTGATTACATCTATCCTCTAACATCACTTCAGACACATGTCACCACTATGCATCACCACAAAATTTATATGGTTAAGCTAGACCCAAAATATGTTCGTGCACAAACATGACATCTATCAAAATTTCACACCACCATAATTTTGACTAAGTCAGAGTAGATACAAAATACATTGTTGTGGTAACCATTGATTTGAGATGCTTTTGTGTTGGTCATTGATCTTATTGAACATGTAGTGACATATTTCTTCAATATAATTTTACTATGGTTAGCACAAAATCAAAATTCACTTTCACGCAATTGCAACACCTATCCAACTAAGTTCACAAATATCACTCCTAAAGTATAAACTTTAGTCTTAAGAAAAATATTTTGAACTAGAGGCAAGTGGTGAGCGGAAAAAATAATCAATGATTCCTAGGGGCATAACATATAACTTAATTGATCAAAAACTACCTGGAGCAATTCAACAATGAAATAGAATATGAAGTGCATGAATGAGTAGAACACTTAGGGTTTAAATGAATTAGGGAAGAAACCCTAACAAGTCGAGTATAAAGCCCTAACTTTGAGTAGTCTAGAGAATACCAAAAATTCCATAACTGTATGCATATACTTTATCAATCCAAGAAAATACATGAATATATTGGAATAAGCAACACTCTTCCTCAAACTAGAGCAATGACATCAATGGAAAAAATTTGCAATAGGTGATAGGAGGTTATAACGAGGGAAGTTATGGGGCATCACAAGGTATGAGAAAGCACCACAATCTATAGAGAACTAGGCAAGGATAACAAGAAAAGGTTAATAAGAACAACCATGAATAAATAAAGTACATTTGGACAACACAAAGGAGGTGACCTACAAAAGATATTTGGATATATAGAAAAACATCACATCAATATACATACAAAGTTTAAGGATAAAATTTGGGTGCAAGAAAATTGAAATGATCAAAATAAGAAAAAAATACATGAATAGTAAATGTAGTATAATAATGTGAGTATCTAATAATAAGAATCTAATCATACAACAAAATACACATATATCAAGAATTTTAAAGAATACACTATGTAAGCACACCATGGTTCGATAGAGATAAAATTAGTGCATAGGATTGTTTACCCAACATTGGAAAATATAATGGTGGTGTGGCCCTTAGTGGCCTAGTAACATCCATATAAATACATCGAGTACTGGGATATACATATGTCCCCAATGTGACATCCAAAAGCATGAGAACACAATGGTTTAAAAAGTGTTTAGGCCCTAGTGGTATAAGAATAGAAATAAAGACATATAATTGAAACTTTGGTTAGGGGCCCTAAGGAAAGAAATAAGGAAAATATAGAAGGAACAAAGCCAAGATAGAAGGCCTAAATCCATGATAAGTAGTAAGAATCCACAAGGATATTTAATAACAAGGTGATTGATCAAGTCTGAAAAATATAGCAATAATAGGCACACTATGGAATAGAGAGAAGCATGATGTCACTAAATGCAATAGAAAGTGGGATTTTTTAGCATGCTTACTACATTTTGTTGCAAGTATGCACAATTGGTGTTGTAATTAATGTCAACAAGATTTTGTGTTGTCATTGGTGTCAACTGTATGAGTAGGATATCATTGCAAGGGTGTGAAAAGTTGGTATTGAGTTATTGTCTCTGATGATGTTTTGATTAGTTGCATTATGTTGTCATTAGTAAGCTACTGGTATCAACCTCTACTATTTCTTTGATAAGATTTTTTCTATGGATGTATGGTTAATTTTCTATGTTGCAGTTGGCTTGGTGATGATGATGAAGTGCTGAAGATGTGTCTCAGGTGCTTGGTTTCCAAGTGCTTTTGAGAAAATTTGAATAAAAAGAGGAAACAATTTGTTGTAGTGGTGTTTTGTGTTGCAAAGTAGCATTCTTATTTCACTTTGTATTTATTCTATGTTGAAGATATGCTTGTGTGATTTGGATATGTTGATTAGAGGTGTTCATAGGTGTTGCATCCAAAATTTGTTTTGCTAGATCATTGCATAGCAGAAGTTGTGTTCACTAGTGCATGCACTGTGTATTGCAGAGGTGTTTGGGAGAAATGGTTTTTCTCCACATTTCTCTACAGAGTGGTTTTAGGTCTTGTGGATCTAGAAGGGTGCTAATAGTGTTTGAATCTTTCTTTAGTTGAAGATGTTTGAGATTTAGTGCTTTGAAAGTTAGTTTCTTGAGTTACAATGTATGGTACAATTATTTGAGTGTACTGAGTCTGTACATTCTTCAGGTGAAATTTGTTGCAAAGTATTTTTTTGGATTTTAGGGTGTTTGTGGAATATTCCAGATTATGTTCAAGTGAAATTTGTTGTCCATGAGTTGTTGTTGGATCAAAGAAAGTGCGTACTTAATTTTTTAATAGTGTTTACATGGGTTCGACCGACCTTAGGTGTTTACACTAATTACACAGTTTCTTTGGTGTTTGTAGAAGCATGGCATGATGTGTATGAGTGGATTTAGGTATGGATTAAGTTGTGTTGTGGTTCACCTTCATTCCTTTCCACCATAGGAATGTTTTGGTACCGACCTAATTTGAATTGACACGGTTGAGGTACATAGCTGACCTTGGAGAATGTTTTCAAGATTGAAGATGGTATAAATATGTGTTGATATGTTAAGGGATGATAAGATAGATGCGTGTGATGAGAATTATGTGAATTTTAGAGTTGTAAGGTACAAAATTGTGAAGTGCAGTGTGAGCTATCATGTGTTAGATTACTAGAAGCAATGAGCAAAAGGAATCTACAATCTTTAATAAGACTGTGAAGGTGTTGGTGACGTTGTGGTGGAATTTTCTGTTGCATTGAGATGGATTTCTCAGTGTAACAATATTCTCTATCATTTCTATTCTAGCAATAAGCCTTTGGAAATGAGCATTTCTTTCTTCGAGGTAGTGAGCCCTCCGGTAGTGAGCCCTTTGTAATTAGTATTGATATTACTTTATATTGTGAGCTAATCCTTATTGCAATTTTTCCCTTCATAGGTTTTCCACATAAATCCAGTGTTCAAATGTGCATGGTGTTGCTTTGGTTTTGTCCTTTTTATCTTCTTTCATTATAATTCATTCTAATAAATTAAGGGTTAATTGAATTAATGTGGATTTGAATGTTTGTGAGGGTTTTAAAGTTTCAAGGTACAAATGATTCACCCCCTTCTTAGTTATCTTGTGCATTCAAAAATTCGTATATAAAAGTGTGTTCCTTGGAAGAAATATTAATTGCTTGAGGTAGATCTAGCATGGCACACATTAAAGATGTTCCTCTATTTGATGGATCGTATTGTGCATTCTGGAAGAAAAGGATGGAAGGTTTTCTGATTTCTCTTAGATTTGAAATCTAGAAGTATGTTGAGATTAGATATAATATATCTACAAATGGTCCAAGCACTAATGATGAGATCACTTAGCTTATGAAATAATTGTAAAGTAAGGTATGGTCTCTTAAGTGGTCTTGCTAATTATGAATTTGTGAAAGTTATGAATATGAGAACTGCTAGAGAAATTTGGGTAAAGTTAGAAAGCATTTATGAAGGAGATGACAAGGTCAAATAAGCTAAGATGTAGAACTTGAAGATCATATTTGAGAACTTGTGGATGTCTGGAGATGAAAAAATTACAAACTACATGCAAAAGGTGGATGAAGTTGTTAGTTCCATCAGAGGTCTTGGTGGAAAAGTTAAAGAACAAGAAGTGGTAAAGAAAGTACTTAGAACTCTTCCTAAATATTATAGTCATAGAGTTTCTACTATTGAAGAATCTCAAAATTTGAGAAGATATACTAGAGATTAGTTGTATGGCTACTTAACTGCTTTTGAAATGAGAGAATTTGGTCCAAGCAATGCAAAATTTGAGATTGCTTTTAAGGCTGGCAAATAAGAGAAGTTTGTGGAATCAAATTAGGAGGATCTAGATGACATGGAAGCTAACTTTGTGAGAAGAATGAAAAAGGGTACTAGAAATTACATTGGTAAGTTTCCTTTCAAATGTTTTGTTTGTGGAAAGATAGGTCATTATGCTTGAACATTTCCAAATAGAGATTTGAATGACAAAAATAAGGAGAACAAGGTAAGATGATTAAGAAAAAATATTTATTATGTTAGAGAAGATTCTAGTATATCTAATGATGAATCTGATTATGGGGATGATGAGGATGGTGAATGCTTGTTCATGGCTTTAAAATATGAAACTAATTCTGCTAACTTTGAGAGATGCGTGAAAGAAAGTGCTCTAGAAGAAAGTGCTAATACTGAAGGCACTTTGGTGTCTACTTTTCATGCTAGACAAGAGAAGAACTATTGGATCATTGATAGTGGATGATCTAATCATATGATCAAGGAAAAGAGTAAGTTTTTTAAAATTGAAAAATATGAAGGAGGACTAGCTAGGTTTGGTGATGATAAATCTGCTAAGATATGTGGAAAAGGTTTAATTAGTTTTGATGACAAGCATAATATTGATGATGTTCTCTATGTTAAGGGTTTAAGACATAACCTCTTGAGTGTTGGAAAAATGTGTACCAAAGGATACAATCTTATGTTTCAAGATGATGGCTGTGAGATTAGAAAAGGATTTGAAACTATGGTTACTCTTGGAAGAAGGATAAATGGAAATGTTTATCAGTTCAAAGGTGTTGATGGTTATTATTTCATGAATAAGATCAATGAGAGTTGGAATATGACATAGAAGAATGCATCACATCAATTTTGATATCCTAGTGAGAAAAAGTTCAGTTGAAGCTATGAGAGATCTACCAAATATTAAAAGCCTATCAATGCTGTCTATAAGGAATGTCAAATGGAAAGCAAGTAAGAATAAGTTTCAAATTCAAAGAATAATCTTCTACCAGACTGTTAGAATTGGTGTATACATATTTTTGTGGTTCTACCAGAGTAAGAAATCTTCAAGGTGATAGTTATTTCATGCTATTGATTGATGATTATTATAGAATGCCATGGGTTACTTTTCTCAAAGAAAAATCAGAAGCTCTAGATAAGTTCAAAGTATTCAAAGTTACATGGTTGAGAATAAAATGGATATGAAAATTAAATGCTCGAGGTTTGATAAAGGTGGAGAGTTCGCCTTCAACGAGTTCAACATCTTTTGTGAGAATCAAGGAATAAAGAGGAATTTATCTACCCCTAGGACTCCTTAATGAAATGTAGTGGTTGAAAGAAAGCCTGACTATTCAAGAAGTTGCAAGGAAAATGATGAAAGAAGCAAATCTACCAGAAGTCTACTAGAGAGAAGAAATTCATACTACTAATCACATACTTAATAGAGTGCAAGAAAGAGAAAACAACAAAAGGACTCCATATGAGCTATGGTATGGAAGGATTCCTACTGTCAAATACTTTAGCATTTGGAAGAAAATTCTATATCAGAAGAGATGAAGAAAACTTAGGAAAGTTTGATGCAAGGTCTGATGAAGGTATCTTCCTTGGATATTCTACTATCTAAGCAAAGCTTACTAGTGCTTCAATAAGAGGCTAAGAAATACTATTGATAGTAAAAGTGTCAAGGTTGAAGACCTATTAAATAATTCAATGGTGATAGATGGATATAAATAAGATGATTCTTCTTGCAAAGAAGAAAAAGCTAAGGAAAAAGAGGTGTAGATTGAAGAGGAAAAAGCTTCAGAAAAGATTCCTAAAAATCCTGTGTAGAAGAATCATTCTGAAGAATAGATCATTGGCGATAAGAGAAAAGGTGTAATAAAAAGAAGGAAAGCTACTGAAGAATAGGTAAATCTATGATTACTTCTGAAGTTGAAACTAAAATAGTGATCGAAGCATGCAAGGATGAGTATTGGATCAAGGATACGAAAGAAGATCTAATACAAATTGAGAAGAATCAGACTTGGGAACTTGTCCTAAGACCAACAAACAATAATGTGATTGGAACTAAGTGGGTATTCCGAAACAAATTGAATGAGAATAGAGAAGTGGTAAGAGATTGTGTGTAAATGATAATCACAAGTAGTTCAAGAATAGAATTTGAGGAGAAATAGTCTCTGGTGGCAAGAATGGAAGCTATTAGAATGTTTCTGGATTTTGCAACACATAAGGATTTGAAAGTATATCAAATGGATGTGAAGTCTTCTTTCTTGAATGGTGAATTAGAAGAATAAGTATACATAGAACAACTAGAAGAATAAGCATACATAGAACAACTAGAAGGATTTCAATTATCAGATAAACCATATATGGTTTGCATATTGAAGAAGGCATTAAATGGATTGAAGCAAGCTCCCAAAGCTTAGTATTTAAGGTTAGATAGGTACTTGTTACAAGGATTCAATAAAGGTACTACAAATAATAATATTTACTTCAAAGTTGAAAAAGATCAAATCTTGATTGTGGTTGTGTATGTTGATGGCATAATTTTTGGAGGAAATGAAGCTATGTGTAAGAAATTTGTAGAAGAGATGCAGAAAGAATTTGAAATATCAATGTTTGGAGAGATGAATTTCTTCCTTGGGCTACAAATCAATTGGCTAGATAAAGGTATTTTAATTTCACAATCAAAGTATGTCAAGGAAATGTTGAAGAATTTTGGAATAGAAGATTCAAAACTAGCATGTACTCCTATGGTTACTAGTTGCAAGCTGAGCAAGAATGATGAATCCCCTAAGGCTGATCATAACAAGTATAGATCAATGATTGGAGGAATACTATATCTAACGACTACTAGACTAGATATCATGCATCCAGTTTGTCTTGTGGCTAGATTTCAAGAAGATCCTAGAGAGTCACATGTTGCATAAATGAAGAGGATATCCAAATACTTGAAGGACACTCTGGATCATGGATTGTGGCATCCAAAGGATATTGACTTTACTTTGAGTGCTTACATTGATGTAGATTGGGCCGGGTGTGTAGATGACAAGAAAAGTACAAATGGTGGTGCATTCTTTCTTGGATACATATTGGTGTCATGGATAAACAAGAAATAAGATTCAATGTCTTTATCTATTACAGAGGCATAATAAATTGTAGCAACATCTTGCTGCACACAAGTATTGTGGATGATGAAAACCTTGAAGGATATCATAATGGTATATGATAAACTAATTTCTATCTTCTATGATAATACATGTGCTATTAATATATCAAAGAATCTGGTAATGCATTCAAGGACAAAGCATATCTCAACCCAGTATCACTTTTTGAGAGAGAAGGTTGTAGAGAATGAAGTGAAGCTTGAATATGTGCCTACAAAGGATTAGGTTGCTAACATATTTACTAAGGATTTTCCTAAGGATAATTTTAAGTTTCTCTAGGAGAAGTTGGGGGTTATTGCCCCTCATTTGAACTAGATGCATAAGGAGATGCATCAATCTGGTGAATCTCAATATTTATTCTTTGTTCTGGATTGATGTTGGTGGCTACCTCTCAGGGGGAGTAGGTAGTGGAATTATTGGTTGTTGTAGTCAAGATGAGTGAGTGTTGTCATTGTGCAGTGGTTGCTTATTGATGTGGTATGGTGTGTGCTCCTAAGGGGGAGTATGTAGAGTAGTAAAGGAAATGGAGTTGTAGAGAAGTACAAGGCTATTTGATATCAATGGGAGAGATGTAAATCTATTGCTCTTTGCCATTGATGTCAAAGGGGGAGAATGAGTCATGTGAAAAATGGAGAGAGAGTAATGAGTTAGTTGTGTAAGGGGATAAAAGAGATAATGAGTTAGTATGGAGCAAAATATTGAGGATTAGAGATGTGTTTGTTACATTGATTTTTTTTCACATCATGTGTTGCCATCAATGATAAAGAGGGAGATTGTTGCAAGTATGTGCAGTTGGTGTTGTCATTGATGTCAACAAGATTTGGTGTTGTCATTGGTTTCAACTGTATGAGTAGGAGATTGTTGCAAGAGTGTGAGCAGTTGGTATTGAGTTGATGTTGTTTCTGATGATGCTTTGATTAGTTGCATTATGTTTTCATTAGTAAGCTACTGGTATGTTGTCATTAGTAAGTTACTGGTGTCAACCTCTAGTGTTGCTTTGATAAGCTTCTGTCTATGGGTGTATGGTTGAGTTTCTATGTTGCAGTTGGGTTGGTAATGATGAGAAAGTGCCGAAGAAGTGTCTCTAGTGCTTGGTTCCCAAGTGTTTTTGAGAAAATTTGAATAAAAAGAGGAAATAATGTGTTGCAATGGTGTTCTATGTTGTAGAGTGGCATTCTTGTTTTTCTCCACATTTCTTCTATGTTGAAGATCTAATTGTGTGGTTTGGATATGTTGATCATAGGTGTTCAGAGGTGTTGCATCTAGAATTTTGTTTGTTGGAGATCATTGTGCAGAGGAAGTTCTATTCACCAGTGTGTAAACTATGTATTGCAAAGGTGTTTAGGAGAAATGGTTTTGCTCCACATTTCTCTACAAAGTGGTTTCAAATCATACAGATCTAGAAGGGTGCTGATAGTGTTTGTATCTTTCTTGAGTTGAAGATGTTTGATATTTTGTGCTTTGAAAGTCACTTTCTTGAGTTGTAGTGTATGGAAGAATTATCTGAGTGTACTCAGTGTGTACATTCTTCAAGTGAACTTTGTTGCAAAGGAATTTGTTAGATTTTAAGGTATTTGTAGAATATTCCAAATTATGTTCAAGTGACATTCATTGTTCGTGAGTTTTTTTGATCAAAGGAAGCATGTACTAAATTTTTTAATGGTGTTTACATGGCTTCGACTGACTTTGGGTGTTTACACTAATTGCGGAGTTGCTTTGGTGTTTGTGGAAGTGTGGTGTGACATGTGTGACTAGATTTAGGTCCGAATTAAGGTGTGTTGTGTTTCACCTTCATTCCTTTCTATCTTGGGAATATTTTTGTGTCGACTTAATTTGAATTTACGTGGTTGAGGTGCATAGTCAAACTTGGAGAATGTTTTCAAGGTTGAAGATGGTATAAATATGTGTTGAGATGTTGAGGGATGATAAGATAGATGTGTGTGATGCAAATGATGTGAATTGCAGAGTTGTAAGGTGCAAATTTGTGAAGTGCAGTGCAAGCTTTCATGTGTTAGATTATTACATGTAGTAAGAAAAATGTGTCTACAATATTCAATAAGATTACGAAGGTGTTGGTGATGTTGTGGTGGAATTTTCTATTGTATTGAGATATATTTATTAGTGTAACACTCTTCTCTATCTTCTTTTCTATTCTGGCAGTGAGCCTTTAGCAATGAGCCTTTATTTCTTTTAGGAAGTGAGCCCTCTGGTAGTGAGCCCTTTGTAATCGGTGTTGATATTACTTTATATTATGAGCTAATCCTCACTGTGGTTTTTTTGTTCTTGGGTTTTCCACATATATCTAGCGTTCAATTGTGCATGGTGTTGATTTGGTTCTATTTTGTTTATCTACTTTCATGATAAATCATTCTAATAGATTAAGGGTTAATTGAATTAATGTGGATTTGAATGTTTGTGAGGGTTTTGAATTTTTAAGACTGTAAACTTGATTCACCCCCCTCTTAGTTGTCTTGTGCATTCAACACATTTTTACCCTTATTTATTTTATAAAGTTTAGTATGTGCATAATTTATTTCTCATGTGGATTATTTGAATATTTAAGCATATTAAGACCTCTATGTATAAGAACCTTTGGCTTTGAAAGTTTATGATCTATGATGATAAAAAATTTGATGATTATATGACTTAGGAAGTGATATAGAAGTATCTAATGGATGAATAGGAGGGAGTGTAATTATATTAGGGCTCAATTTCGAATAAAATCATTCGTGGATTCTTGAAGCTTAGTGAACTTCCTAGGAGAATTTTATTTGAAAGAAGGAAAAGAATAAGTATTACTCGCTTGATTTGAATTTTCCCCCTCAACACTACTCTTTGAAAAATGGGTACAAGTATAAGGATATAAATTATGTTCACTTTATGACCCATATCTAAAGGAATTTATTATAAGAAACTTATATTTTATACTCTATAATGAAGATTGAATTCCAATTTTTGAAGACTAGGGAAATAATGTGCCTTGGAATTTGGGAATGTGTTAGAAAATCATGTGTATAGATGAAATTTCTCTAAAATCCTTCCCTATTATGTGTTGATTTTCCTTCAAAATTTTTGATCTAATTCATGGCTATGAACTTGATTTACATATGCAAACTCAACTTTTTATCATTAGATTCTATCTTATGAACTCTTCATAAAGTAGAGTCATAAATGATGGTATTTTTCATCACATTTTTTTGGGTCAAGCTAATGGTATTTATTAATACATTGATAGACAACAAGATTTAAATATGCACATAAATTATAGGATGATTGATAGTTGATTCACATGTGCTAGTGTGGGTGTGATCAAATTCAAATGATTTTTATGATATTCTAATGCAAAATTTAGGCAATTGAATATGTGGTTCCATATTACCTAGCACATTCTTGGATATTTAATTTGTAGATGATTCAAAATGAATGCAATGAATATCCTTTTATACACAAATATGTAGCACCAAACTATAAGGATTTGTGTAAGGATAGCACAAGACTAAAGTGTGAGATAGGGTTAGTTGGATATTTTTTATTATTTTATTCTTTATTTAAGTGGATCACAATCATGGATGTGAGGAAAACCTCACACTCAAACAAAACCTAGATTAGACAACTAAGATGAAAGGATTATATTAAATGGATTAATATTTCATTAGTGATTGTAGTTAGATAAATAAGTCAATTAAATTATGATTGCATGCATATGAACATAAGTATAAGGTTGCACAAGCCTAAATAAACATAAAACAACTCTGAAACAAACAATGAATGGGACAAACTCGAATATAACAACTTCTTTGGGTCCCACCCTTGATGTGCCTCTCATCAATAGTGAGACAAGACAAATGGTTGAGTTCAACCCAACCCTCAAATACCTCGACCCAATGAGCCATA
Source organism: Sequoia sempervirens (assembly GCA_007258455.2). Lineage (NCBI taxonomy): Eukaryota > Viridiplantae > Streptophyta > Pinopsida > Cupressales > Cupressaceae > Sequoia > Sequoia sempervirens. Next base: position 30,129,498 of record VDFB02058242.1, read on the forward strand.
ATTATTTGTTGTTGCTCCAAGATAGTTTATTTCTTGTCTGGTTCAATTTAAAAAATGTTGAGGCATATCAATTTTGAATCATTTATCTAATTTAGAGAAAAAAATTAATTTCTTTTCAAAATATTTAATAAATATAATTAAGACATAACATGAATTCTCTCAGTATACTACTTTTTATTTTAAAATAAATAATATTTAAATGTCCAAAATAAAATGACATGAACATTTAAAATCATTGAACATTTCAATTACAATAAAAATAAAATATCAAACTCCTTGTTGGAAGATTTACTAATTGAAATGGAGAGAAAATTCATGGTATAACTATTCATAAATTTGTAAGTGTTATCAAACCAAAAAATGCAACAAGTATGAAAGATGTTGATCAACTTGTTATCCTTTGGTTCTACCCTATGAATTCTCCAAAATGTAGACTCCTAGATGATACTATTTTTTATCACATTTATTTATTTTTGGTCAAGTTGATGGTTTTTATATACATTGATAGACAACAAGCTTTAAATATGCACATAAATTCTAGAATGATTGTTAGTTGGTTCACATGTGCTACTGTGAGTATGATCAAATTCAAATGATTTTTTTGATATTCTCATGTAAAATAGAGGCATTGAATGTGTGGTTCCATATTACCTAGCACATGATTGGATATTTAATTTGTGAATTATTCAAAATGAATGCAATGAATATCCTTTCATACATAAACATGTAGCACCAAACTTTATGGATTTTTGCAAGGATAACATAAGACTAAAGTGTGAGATAGGGTCAATTGACTAAAAAAATTATTTTTATTTTTTCGCTTAAGTGGATAACAATCATGGATGTTAGGACAACCTCACACCCAAACACAGCCTAGATTAGACAACTAGGAAGAAAAGATTAGCTTGTGGATAAATATTGCATTAGTAATTATACTTGGACATATAAATCAATTGAACTAGAATTATGTGCACATGAACATATGAATACCAAATAATATTTAAGCATACAAAATAAATTCCCAAGAATATTTAAAATCAAAGAACATTTTAACTATAATAAACATAAAATATTAATCTCCTTGATTGAACATGTGCTAATTGAAATGGAGAGAAATCACATAGTATAAAATTTGCAGGTGTGATCATACTAAAAATGTAACGAGTATGAAAAAAATTAGAACTAGCAATTGCACCTTAGTGTGCAATGGGTACGCTGAAGAAGTGTGGAAAGTCAATTAAGATAAATTTTGATCTGTTTTTGTAATATCTAAAACTATTGTAATCATTTTATGTCATTATAATAGTTTTATTTTAAAATATAATATATAATAATAAGTATAATTAAATTATTTGTATTTTTTTATTATTAAATTATAATCCACATTACATATAATAAATAATGAACGGCTGAGATTCATTTAATGACAAGCAAGTTGATATTAACCATTGATCGGTACTTTTTAGCTTTGTTCTGTTGAAATAGGATACGCCTTCGGCGTAAAATATAGTTGATCACGTATTTGATAAGATTTCTCGCAAGTGAAGTATCAGTCGGGAGAAGCACTGAAAGAGAAAGAGAATGGAGACACTTCATAGATGTAAAATATGAATAAGCACATGTGTTCTTCGCTGTTTTGTTTTTTTCTTTTCAAAATCATTTCTGTCCAGATAACAAATCATTATAGTCACCTGCCATCAAACTACATCACCATATTTTGCGTGTTAATCGTCTCTGTATTGTTCCGATTTTATCGGGTTTCCACAGATCTTCCAACCAGTGACCCACCGCCATATAAAAATCACATTTTTCTTTAATATTTTGGAAACCTACAACCTCTCTTATTAATTCAATTCAGCAAGCATTTCTGCTTTCAAAAATAAAAGAACCACACTTTCAGTCACATCATCACAAGCACAGGTGAAAGGAATGGGAAGTCAAAGTTCAGCAGAAAATCTTAAGAAATGTTTTCGTAGAAAAGGATTGGGACTTTCAACCATATCAAACGTACCCTATTGAATCTTAGGAACATAATTTCTAACAAAACACCAAAAGACCAAAATTTACATGGTTTCCTCCTCCCCTTGGTGTCGATTGAAGACCATGCTATATAAAGGAAGGCCGGCTTTGTAATCAATATATAGGCAATACCTCTTCCTACCTGTAGTGGGGCAGCCCTACTCTACAATAGTTGCCTTTTTGTCTTACTTTTCCTCTCTATAATGGGGGTCCATAAGTGTCCCACCATGTAATGCCTTTGGCATTTGTTCTTGATTATTTTATTTTGACATTTTGATTTTGAAGGTTTATTGTAGAATATATGTGATACTTTCATATTAGATTTGTCATTATTATGTTTTATCTTATCTTTGTAGTTGTATGTATGTGTACATTATTTTCAATGTGTTGGTATTTTAGATGTTACTCATGACCATATTATATATTTTGAGATGTATATGTTATATCTTTTATGACTAAATTATCATAGTTCTTTATTCCATTGTTATTCATGTATGTATTAGGATTTTGGATGTGATTGTTAAATGATTTTAGTATTACGCATTTTAATTGATTTTCTTAAATCTATGTTTGGATTGGATGATTATATAATTTATTTGATGTGGTATTCATTGGGTGAGTTTACATTGATTCAACCATTAAATATATGGAGCAGGTATGCTTAACATGTGAAGTGAGTGTTGAGGTACAAGGTTATCTTGTTACAACCTACCACCAATGTGTCGGAAGCTCATTATAGTTAATATTCTTTTACTTGATCCAATACTACACATTAGGTATCGTTTTAGTTTAAACAATGGTTTCTCATTCTTTGTAACTACATTGAATTAAGACATGAATATAAACTTAATCTCTCCTTTTGTGATTAACAACTAAATTTAGATCATTCAATGACAAGTGTGGAAACATTTAGGACCAACTCCACTTCTCATCTTTCCTTTAAAATTAAGAGTTAGCAATAGAAGGTATGTTCTTTTTCTAGTTTTGATTTCATTTTTGTAGGGCATAGAAAGAAGGAAAAAGGGAAAAAACAAGTTGGTATGTGAGCTCTAATTTGAAGAAATTTCTTCTCAATACTAACTTATGTGAGTTCTAAATGAGGTCTATACGATCATAGTTATTGTTTAATAAATCTTGTCTCTTCTTCCACAATTTGTATGCATATCTTCTAGGGCCATTGTATATTATATATATAATATTGCATTTTCTTGAAAGATTCTAAATATTTGTCAACAAGTCCATTTTGTTCATATCTTACAATCATGATTATCCATGAGCTTGCATGACTTGTTTATGCTTCCACAATTTGAATATATGTCTACTAGAGTGATTGCAACTACAACATTTGAGAAATTCTTCTATCCTTTATGCTTAAATAGATGCTCATACTTAGTTCCAAAACTCCCATTTGACATAGGTTATGAGGATGTTGGGAAAGGATGTAGAGTCTAGTTTTCCACCCGTAAATTGCAATTGCTTGAAAGTTTCTAAATCCTTTCCAATAAATTCATTTTGTGCCTATCCTAAAATCATGGTTTTTCGTGATATCATATTTCTTAATGGCATTATGTCAAACAATTCACATTCCTTGTGCTTTCCTTCATAGTTTATTTAATAAAATCTACTAAGAAGTGTGTAACTAATTTTTGACAAATTACTTTATCCTTTTATGCTATGATTTTCATACAATGTTTAAAAATCTTCCCTTCTCTATTGGTGAAGTTGAATGGTTCTTAATAAGCCTACCGGGGATCAAGTCTTGCTGAGTGCAAGGCTTCAACATCGTAAGGGATGAGGTTGGGATCGTGCCCCAAACAAATTTAGCAGAATGGATACCCCTTAGTCCTTAGCTCTTAGTTGAAGAGGTTCAACCCAAGAAGGCTCATGCTCTCGTATTGGGTAGCTACAGATAATTTGTGGATGATCTCCATCAAAAAAAAGAAAATTGCCTTTATGTTTTTCCAATGCTTTGATCTATGGGTTGATAGATCTCTTTTGAGCCACTATAACCAATAGCTACTAGTATTTTTTATACATTTAGACCAGTTGATTTGATTTTCTATTGAGGGTATATAGGTAAATTGCATTGCTCTAAGTTTAGATTAGTGGTTGTAGAAAATTTAATACATAATTATTCTTTTGAAGGGTCATGGCTATGAAATTTGTTATTTATGCATTACTCTAAACCTTTCTACTTGATTAATGTGAACCATAGATATGGGATTGAGTCGTTTGTATTCAAGAATCGTTCTTAACTCTTGTCAAACTTATTTATTAGTTAGTAACTCAATACTTTATTTTTCATAGATATTGTATTGTTATCCATTTGTATTTCATACAAAAGATAACGTTTGATATTTTTAGTTTTGAATAGTTGGAAATTGAAACAAAGAAAAAGAGGTTCATCCCTTTGATAATCCATTTGGGGTTCACCAAAATGAAACATAGAAAAAGAGGTTCACCCAAATGGGGATTGACCAAATGGATGAACCTAATTTTTCTTAGTGTTTAGATGTATGTTTCATTCAATTATGAGAGGAAAAATTCCTAAATAACAATAAAAAACCAATTCTAACTATTATGACAGCAATAAGGAAGGTTTTAAGATGCTAAAATGATGTGTACCTTGTTGAAAAAGTATTGTTTCAAAGGTCACTAAGGACTCATTCGCCAAGTGGCGAATGGGTTCTCGTTAGGGTTCTAGAAAATCACTTTCAAGATCCTATTCCTTGATGTCTGCACTCTCAAATCCCAGGTGATCAGCTCTTGAAAGTTGAAAATCAATTTGGTAGCTTATTTTCCATAGTCTTGCAAGTAGGATGACAAATTTTGCAACTTTTCAATCTTGACAACTTTTCTCCAATCTTGTTCTTCAAATATCTTTAATATAAAACCTACAATCACACATCAAGGAAGAAGAAAAAATATTGTTTGTTAGGGAATAGGGGTTTTCCTTGGTCAAACCCCATTTAGGTAATTAAACCTTATGACGAAACAATGAAACATGAACATGAAACATGAAACATGGAACAATGGTACCTTGGATGAAGTCTTGGAATTTAAATAAAAAATCTAACATGAAGTGGCTATGATAAATGTAGATCTTGATCTTGAAACAATGCTTTCCTTGGATCTTCAATGCTACATCAACACATAAGCTCAACTACATGCATGATGCACTAAATCTTTGACATGATGGTATGATCTTTAATTGCTGTAATAAAACCTTGATAATATATCCTTGAATGCCTTTTAATTGCTCTTGAAATGCTTTATAATTCTCTTGTGAAAGTACTCAATATGATCACTTGAACTTGCTAGGTGAAACTATGTAAAATAGCCTTATATTTATACTAAACTTAAGATTTAATCACGAAATCCAAAGATTACAAGCCAACATCAGATCTAATGTTTGAAATTGTTAAAATCCCACCAAAATAAACCCCAAAATGGGTGTACTAAATTAAGGAGGACCCATTCGCCACCTTGGGTGAATGGGTCCTAACACAATTAACTAGGACCAATTTCGGGGATTATGAAATATTATGCAAAAAGGTGGTCCTAGGAGATAGTGAGGACCCATTCGCCAGGTGGAGAATGGGTCCTAGGTCACTATCCTAGGACTCAAACCTTTCCAAATTAAGTGTTATGCAACATTATTAATGAGTGTCGGGCTTTATCCCTCAGAAAATGCAATAAATAAGGTTTGGATGTGAATTTAAGGGGCCAATTAAGCTATAATTAACCTTAATTAATTAATAAATCCCCAGATTAGTGTGAAAGTGTAAAGAAAAACTTTACAACACCGTAAATAAGGCACAATTAAGTCCATTTTATCATTAATTACTTATTTCCAATCTAAGTGTGAAAAAGGGTTACTTTTTTTTGACACTACAAAAATTATCATCTATTACATTTTTATGTTATGAAAGATATTCATGCTTTTTGGTTATTGCTTGTTAACCATTAGAAAATCATGCTACAATTATTAATTTGATAGGCATTGATATTTCTTGGATAAATTTTTGACATAGATATCAAGTTTTTAACTTTTATTAAATTGCATGCTATAGTTTATAATTTGAAAAAAAATATTAATATTCGTTATCATTTCCTTATCCATTAGAAAATCATGTTATAGTTATTAATTTTATAGGAATTAGTAATTGCATAGTATTTTTTTTGGCTTTTTTATTAAGTTTCTACCGTTACATGCTATATTTTTCAATTTTCTTTACATTAGTACTACATGGCTATCATTTTATGTAATTCAGTTTCCATTACAATTTCATGCTACAAATAATGCTATTATAGTCTTGGTTATCATTTTGACAGATTATCAAGTGAATGCTATTCTTATAGTCATGGTTATCATTTTAATAGTCTATGATTTGATATTGAATAATCTTAGGATATCATCCTTGGTTGAGCTAACATCATTTTGATAATTTAGATTATCATTTTATAGTGATCAAGTAGTTACCATGTTGGGATAATCTTGATTATCATCATTTTTTTAAAAATTGATTTATCATATTTTTTTTATTTGGATTAATCAAATTGCTATCATAACTTTGATTTTCATTTTCATCATTATTAACATGTTATTATCCTTTAAAATTATTTTCTTAGATATTGTTTGAGTTATTGCTTGTTAATCAATAGTTTTGTATGGATATCATTTTGGTAAGCAATTAGATTTGTATAGTTATCAATTAAACATTCTTTAATATTATACAATTATTGGCATGATGTTCATAGAAATGATATTCTATAAAATTTCAACATGGTTATTTATATGATATTAATTTATATTTTCTTGTCTTCAAGATATTAGATCTATAAGGTACACAGTGAATTTTTCATTATCTTTGATATGGTATTAAAAAATTCTTGTCTAAAATAGTTCACATAGTGATAATTGTGAATCATCATTTTTTTTGAGATGATGAATATGAACGTTATAATATAAGATTATTGAATAAAATCAAATAATTTAGCTAATTAGATTAGTAAAATTAGATTATGTATCCATTTTATGCTCTCACCTTGCCCAATAGGGATCTTTGTTAGCAAAATAAATAAATAATCCTTTAGTTAATTAATTCTAGATTGTATTTGAGTAGCTTATCAATCTAAATAGATGAAATTACTTTCACTTTTTTAGACATAATTGATAAGTTTGAAATATAAATCTATTGCTAAATAGGCCTTTGAATTAGGATTGATGTGGCCTACTAATGAGCATGGATTTTGTAGGTCCCTCTCTCAAGGGTAAGTTGGGTAAATGTTGTCATGATATATTATTTTAGTTGAATAAACTATGTTTATGATCAATTATGTGCTTGATAATATATGCATATATAATTGATTTATTTTGATTGGATGTGATAGTAAAATAATCATTATATCGATTGAATGCAAGATGAATTATTTTAAAAGGTAAAATTATTAGGTATCAAACATAAATCAGTAATATTCTTGTAGATTCATTTTAGATTAAAAATATCTTAAATTGAACTTCATGTCAAACACCCCTTTAGGTGTTTGCAAGTAGATGCTTCTCTAGGTTTTCATCTCTATTTCACTTGAGTGGGTGGAAATCAACAAAAAATTATATGTGAGAGTTAGACCTTATAAAGGGTTGCATAATCACTCATAGAGTTACATAAACATAGTCTCAAATAGAACTACATATTTTGTACCCTTGGTTGTCTAGTTTCATAATCATATAGAGGACATTGTTAGGTTTTGTGACCTATTTTCTAAAGATAAAAATTTGAATCTAATTGGTATAAGAATAAAAATATGATCTAGTCTCTAATACTCAAAAGAATATATAGAGTGGATTGGTAATGTACTTGGCCTTTTTATTGAAAGCTAAAGAAGGGTACAACATCCTCTAGAATTTATTAAAAACTTGATGATCTTATACTTGGTTAGTTTATTAAAAATTTAGGAAGGGTACATGATCTTTTAAAATTTACAAAAAAATTTGATGATCTTATACTTGGTCAGTTGCCCGAAACCTGAGGAAGGGTACAAGATCCTTTATAACTTACAAAAAGCTTCAATACAATATCTTGGGTTTGTTGTGTTTTTTTGTAAGTGAATCAAGAATCAATTGCTCTTGATGAGTCCAAGTCTTTGGTTATGTAATATTTATTTATATTCATGTCCTTATAGGCCCATATGGATTTTTAAGAGCCCATCCCATATTGGGTATGGAGACCTAATTTGAATTAATCATATTATATTAATCATCTCAAAGGGACAAGCGATTCCAATAGAAAAATATCTAGGATTGGCTATTCAATTGTTGTATTGTATTAGAATAGTTAGCTTGAATTGGTTGTTTTTTTAATCATCGAGTAATCAATCAAGACTATCGAATATTAAATAAGCTATAAATAATTATTCTTCTTTCTTGTGTATAATCAATATAAAATTTTCTATGATTGAAGATAAAATTTGGTCTTTAGGAGAAAAAATAATGTGAAAATTTTGTGGTTCTTTCTTGGATGTGGCTTCTCATAATTTTAGTAGCATGATTGTATGATCAAGATGATTCAATAGAAAATTGGATAGCATAATATTATGATAATGCAAGATTGCTCAAATGGGATGAGATGCCTCTCAATTATAAAATTTTCATAAGATAAATCAAGAGCCAAGATGCATTGATTGATGGATGGAAAGGATTGATTGAGGATTAGGGTTTGGATAAAAATTTGTAGTCATCATACAAGTGTCACATAAGGGATAGGGGATAAATTCAAGAAATGCACTGGGGCATATATTTATGTGAATGGTTGGGATTTAGAGATGTAGTATGAAATATGGATGGATGAGATGAAAAGTTAGTTTGAATTTTTGGAAAGTTTCTAGATTCAATGAATCTAGACATGGTCTTAGTTAGATATGTGAGAGGGACACTTGTCACGTGACAAAAAGTTTAGATTTGATCCATGTGAATGGAATCAATGGATAGGATTAAATGGAAAAGGATTGAGGGAGAAAGTGGAACTAAATATTGAAGGTAAAGGCAGTGGGGATTAATTAACCTTAATTAATTAATTAATTTAGTTGGAAGATTTTGGGGATAACACTAGATGAAATTAAATAAATATAAATTTATTTAATTAAAGTGAGGGATAAGGGTGAAGAATAAATAAATAAAATAAATAATAATATTTCTTTAAGTAAAATGGGACATAAAGGTGAAGGTTAAATAAATAATAAATAGAATAAGGTACAAGTCAAGTGTGATTAGAGTATATGGTCACATTTTAGGTTGTCTACAGTATATAACTAACAACATTGCACACATCAATACTAAGACAAATTTACATAAATGTCCATTGTTTGATGTTATTTTTGTGTACAAAAGATATCCATGTTGTATTTATATTAAATTATCTAGGAATTCAATATCTATTCCTAGATAGAAATAAATAAATTTCATAGCCACAAACTACAACCATAATTGCAAAGGTAAACCAACATAGAATAGGGAAGAATATTTTAATTCTCACATACACATGAATTTTTAGCATAGTTCTAGAATCCAATGTGTATTTTGATGTAATTGTCTTCATTTATTGACACCAATATTTGGTCATAGAATGAAGTATTCTCTCTCCTAATTAATTTTTATTTATGACATGGTTGAACTATTCATTTAATATTTTCCTAATTTGGTCCATTCTATTATACTCCATCTATGACCCACTTTATATCTATAGGCTAATTTATAACTAATTATGCTTATTTACCTAATTATCCTAATGAACCATATTTTTATTTCTCAAATATATAACTTTATAATATTAATTAAAATAATATATAATTTAATGTAATAATAATCAATAAGTAAATTATAATTATATAATTAAAGAGGAAAAACATGTTAATCATGTAAAACATTTATATAAACTTTAATAAATGATCACAACCAAGTATAAGGAAATTCAATACATAACTGAAATGAAAGAGAAATTAATTTAGATCTTATAAGATTGTAACCAAGTTGTAATGTGTCTATAGTAATGCTTTTGTAATTAGATTTCATGTAAAATCCTAAAATATACATACATAATTGTGCCCTTGAGCTTTGTAAATAAATTGGGAAAAAGTTCTAGAGTATAATTTTGTTTGTAGAAAACTAAAATGATGTATAGGGGGTGTGATCATGTCCAAAAAAATTCTTATCTAGTGAAAGCACAACAATCTGTTCTAATAGCTTGCTAGAGAGAGAAAATATGGATAGTAATATAAATAAAACACATTGTGTTCAAGCTAAGGTGACTTTTATTGAAGCCCCTTAGATTGAACCTCACTAGTAGCTACATGTCAGGAGGCTTTGATTAAAGCCCTCTTTTGAGTATACAAAGGGGATCTAAAAAAATATTTTAGAATATTTTGATAGAAATATTTTGAATTGATTTTGATTGAAAATTATTCTCATCAAACACCTACCTTAACCACTTGTTCTTTAATTTGAATTTTGAATTACTTCTCAATTCTTTTGTTTTCTTTTATATTAGCAAAAAATCATGGTACTAAACACTATACACTAAAGGCCCCCAAGGCAGCAAAATAACTTAAGATAAAAAAGATAACATTGGCCACAAGCTAGAAATAACATAGTAATAACAAAGTTCAAAGTCTTAAAACATAAAATAAATAGAAATAGAGAGAGATATAGACTACAAAAATATTTTATCCCAACCCTGCTTAAGGAATTTATATAGTTTTTTATTATAAGTACTAGTGTTGGCTCCCTTATTTCTTTCATAACTTTTAAATTATTCTTTCAACAAAGAACATAGGTTGGCTTCAAAGTAGTGCATTACTTTTAGGGTGAAGCTAGAAATTACTCTCAACTTCCCTTCAAGCTCATCACCACAGGTCTTTAGGATAGAAACATTTTTTGCATTTTGCATGCACTTGCGAAAGGTATCTTGGTCAGGTTGCACAACAAGGGTGGTGTTCAAGTCCTTAGAATCTAACAACATTGTATTCAACTCAAGGAATAGGCTTGGGACCTTATTTTTAGCACCCACCTCCTCATCTTCATTATCCTTATTGGTATTTTCTTCTTCATTCTCCTCCTCATCCATCGAGTCATTGGATAATTCATCAATGCTAAAGTTAGGGTTTGTGTGGTTTCCTAGCTTGTTAGTGGGGTCACCAAAAAAGTAACCCTTCTAATTTTTCTGGCTTGTTCGAGCCCTCCTTGTGATTTTGGCTTAATTTTGCCTTGATTTAGTGACACATTCAAATTAAGTCTTGGGCCCTTGTGAACTAATGGATTTTAATGACACATTTCTAAAGTGTTTTGAAGTGTTGTAATTCACTTTCACAATTTTCTAGGGTTTTATCAAATAACTAAGCATAATAAATCTCTTTCTAATCAAAATCACCATTAATCTTGCCTTATTTGGAGTGTTTTAAAGTGTTGTAACACACTTTCACATTCCTCTAGGCTTGTCATTAATAATTGGGCTTTTTCATTCCTTAATTGGCCCCATTTTGCATCCACAAGCCTCATTTATTGCATCTTTTTGAGGATAATACTGACACCAATTAGTACCCAATCATAATTCAAGTGTTTCTGGCTTGTGTGGCCTAGATTTAGGGATCTGGGACTCATTTTCCACCTTGGGTGAATGGGTCCCACCTGGATCTTTTGGCCCCAAATGGGTTTTCACACATTTCTAAGCACTTTTCATTTTTGGTCCCATACATTATGTCTAATGGGACTCATTCGCCACCTTGGGCGAATGAGTCCCATGTGACCAAAATTTAAATTTAATTCAAATTTTTGATGGGATTTTATTTTCCTAGCTTTGATGTCGGCTTATAGTGTTGTAATTTTGGGAATTATTTCATAATTAAGTATAAATACAAGGTTCTTTCACTCATATTCAACACCTAGCATTCAAGAGAGTTCACAAGAGCATTTGAGCATTCACAAGCCATTCAAAGGCTTTCAAGGGTAGATTATCAAGCATTTTAGAGCAGCATTCAAGTTCCAATCATCATGTCAAAGATTGCATTCATCATGTTTATTATTGTGCTAATAATTGTGATGTAGAGTTTATGATTCAAGCAAGTGTTTCAAGCAAGATCAACTCCATTCAAGAAAGAGTCAAGAACCACATCCATTGTATCCATTTCAAGCATAATTGTAGCACCTTATTGCTAGGGTTTGGTGAGTTTCAACATTCTCTTTTATTCATTCATGATTCTCCATTCATTTTTCTTTCATTTCAAGGTTTAATTACCAATAAGGGGTTTGACCAAGGAAAACCCCTATTTGCTAACCCCACAACATTTTCCCCTCTCCTTTGCATGTGATTTGCAGATTTAGGTTGCATATTTCATAAGGAGAAAGATTGGAAAAAAATTGTCAAGTGATCAAAGTTGTTAAAGTTGTCATCAAGCCTTGGAGAGACTTGGAGAAGACCTACAAGTGGCAATTTGTAGTTTCGTATCTAGAATTATTCGAGAAGAGCAGAGCAGACTGAGAGGAAGAAAATTAGGTTCAAAACTTTCAGAAAAGTAGAAGTGGAATGATTCTCCACAAGTGGAAAATGAGTCCCACTGTACAGACCTAATGGAGATTTTTATAGATTTGGATTCCCTTTTGACAAAAACCTATTCCTGCACATTTTCCTAGAAACTGAATTGATTCGCCCAACTTGGTGAATGAGTCCTAGTCAGCCTTGATAGTATATTTTTCAGTGATCCAGACCTTCATTCTGCCTTCTTCAATTTTCCAGGTGCACACTTTCTATTTTACAAAATTTTTCTATTGCATTTTGCTCGTCTTTATAGGCCATTTTAGAGTTAATTTGCATTCAATTAGGGTTTTACATTTCATCTTGCATTTCATTTGTTTTTCCAAGTCTAAAATTGGTGGTGAACCCCTCATTAGATCATATTCAGACCTTAGAACATCCCTATTGCAAGATATCTTTCTCTTTTGCATTGAGATCTCTAGGGTTATCCTTGAGTGGAACATCTTTGAAAGTGGGTGCAAATACATGATCATCATTCCCCCATTTTCCTTGGCTCCATTTTGGTGAACTTGCATTTAGGACATCATAATTCTGATTTGGAGTGCATATTCATCCTATATTTATCTTGAATTATCATTTGCATTGGTTAACTTGCATTCTAGGGTTTTGTAACATAGATTTTAGGACTTGAAATGCTTGCTCTCTTCCTAAGTTTTTCACCTAGAAAGAGAGAGATTTAGATCCTAAAATGCTAGATGTACATTCAATTAAGGAAAAATGTGATGTGATATGATGTAAATGAAGTGATCTAAGTGCTGCTAAACTTTGAAATTGATCAAACATGCATGCAAAATATAAGAATTGAGTGATGCTTGAAAACACATTGTGAATTGCATCAACTATGAAATATGAAGAGATAGAAAGAAATATGCAGAACAAAAAGAAATGGATGAAAATAGAGTGCACCTAGAGGTAGAATGATGTCACGGGAGGGTTCTAAAATGTCTCTGAAACTTTTGTAAATGACCATTGGGACTCATTCGCCAAGCATGGCAAATCAATCCTGCTTCTGTTAAAAACTTCTAGAAACATGTTTCTAACTGTCGGGAGTTGAAATCTCAAAAAATTAGTTTTTCAGGCCTACAGGTGGGACTCATTCACCAAGGGTGGTGAATCATTCCACCTATAGAAATTTGGAAAATTAGGGGAAGATTTTATGGAGTTAGATCTGCAATTCTGCCTCCTACAGGTCTCTGCTTTTGAAACTCTCAGATTTGGGCCTGAAAATGACTTTTCCTTGATGATTTGACTTGAATGGAGGGAAAAAGGCTTGGATGAATTTGAAATTCAATCTTCAATGATTCCCAAGCTTCCAAAGGACCTAAATCTACATACAAACAACACAAGAAGAGAGATTGTTGATTGTTAAGGCATGGGGGTTGGCCTTGGTCAAACCCTGTTTAGGTAATTAAACCAAAATGATGAAATAAGTGAATAAGACATGCAAAAATGGAGTATATTACCTTGTCATTATGATTTTCTCTTGGATGTCTGCAACAACACACGTAAAATCTGTCCTTGAATGCTTTGGAATTCTAACTTGAAATTCTTGCTTGACTTGTAGTGAAAGATTGATGAATAATGATAAGAGAGAGATATGTAGAAGAGATAAGAGATGTAAAAAATGAGAGTAAAGATGCTTATTTATAGTCAATTGTGCCCTAGTATCCATTCATACTACATCACAGGCTCACATGAAGTGAAAATAATCTTTAAATTTCACTTTTCCCCGCTCAAGGGTCAAAATGGGGCCAAATAGGACTCATTCACCAAGCATGGAAAATGGGTCCCATAGGGGCCATTCTGACACCTAGGAAGCTTAGGAGATAGGAAATAAGGTTTGTATTGTTGTCTTGTCGGGTGTTTAATAAATTAAAGCCTCAGGATGCACAGTATGGGTAGAATAGGACTTATTAGTGATGATGTGAATGTTGAATAGGGCTTGGGACACATAAATCAATGTAAAAGTGTAATTAAATGCACTTTACAACACTAAAATCGGGTCCACATAGCCTAGAAATGCACAAGAACCAATGTGAATGTGTAAACCACATTACAACATTAGTTTATCATTAAGTTTATGTTAATATCTTTCTAGATTGATGAAATAATGTTATTATAATGTTGAATTAGGGGAAAATAGGTCTATTAGGTCTAGAAAAGTGTGAAAGCTTCTTACAAGACTTCACAACACCTTTACAAGACGTTAATAAACATATATTATTTGATTTGAAAGGGTCCAAGACCTAGTGTGGACACATAAAATGCCTCACAACACTAGATCAGGGCCTTATTAAGTCCAATTATCATGAATTAATCCCATGTCAAGCAAGAGACCCTTTTTTCTACGGTACAGGTTTCAATTTTTGCATTAGTGAAAGCTCATTTTAACTTGAATTTTTGCATCCAATTTCATTAAAAAAATATTCAAAAACTGCATTTGCATCTACACCTTAGAAAAATAGCCCCTTGTCATTTTCATGGTCTTGTAGGCCTTTCTTCACAATGTTTGGTCTATTTTGCTTTGATTTATTGATGTAATATGGCTTGAATATGCACATTTAGATCCTTAAATTTCAAATTATGACATCTTGTCAAGGTGTTGTGAAGTGTTGTAAAACATTTCTACACTTTTCTAGACTC
This sequence comes from Sequoia sempervirens, assembly GCA_007258455.2. Taxonomy (NCBI): domain Eukaryota; kingdom Viridiplantae; phylum Streptophyta; class Pinopsida; order Cupressales; family Cupressaceae; genus Sequoia; species Sequoia sempervirens. Next base: position 30,144,746 of record VDFB02058242.1, read on the forward strand.
TATTCATTACAATTCACCTAAAAATCACCTTTTCATCACTTATCAAGTCCTATTTTGGAGTGTTGTAAAGTCTTGTAACAAGATTTCACACTTTTCTAGGCTTAATTTCACTATTTACACCTTTCTTATGCTTTATCTGACCCATTTATGCACTCATAAGGCTTAATTAAGTGTATTTTTTAATGTAAACCTGACAAATAATATTAAATGTGACTTAATTCCCGACACCCACTTTCAAGTCCAAGGTGGGACCCTTTCGCCATGGGTGGTGAATGAGTCCCTCTTGGCTCCAAATTTAAAATTTTCAAATTTCCTTTCAAATTTTTATTCAAAATTACTTGATGGCGGCCTGTAATGAGGTATCAATGGGTTACTAAGGCACAAGAATGTATAAATAATTGTTTTTCTCCTCATTTTACATCTCCTACAATCTCCTAACTCATTCAAGCATTCAATTTGCATTTGAGCACTTTGCATCCTATAATCAAGCATTAATCAAGCATTTTGGAGCATCCATTGACATATCTTTATATTTTCTTCAACAAGGGTTTGGTAAGTTGATACCATTTGCATGTTATTTGTTTATCATTCTCCTTTACTTCATGATTTCATTAAGGGTTTGATTACGGGTATGTGCAGGATCATGATGGGCCAAAAAGTGGTGATATGATGGGTATGTGTAGGGTATGTGGCTAACGACTTTTTCTTTACCCAAAATTGATGAAACAAAAAGGGTTTTTAAAGGAGATTCTCAAATTTCCACCAATATAAATTATGTTTTACTTTGAATTTAATAAATAATTATTATTCATTTTCTATTTGAATTACGACTAAAGTCTTGATTGATGGTGGTTAGAAAAACATGTATAGCTTTGAAACAATATGTTTTGGTCCAATATGCATCACATTCTATGCTTCACATATAGGATTAAAAAGAATTTCATGAAGTTTGACCAAAAAGGTTAGTTAGACATACGAGTTTTATATTTTAAAATTTGTAATAAAAAATCATTTAATTAATTATTTACTTGGAAAAAATTACAAAATAGGCATCACATCGGGACATGGTCCTCTACTTATATCTAAAATCTTATAAAAAATATATTATCATTTTATTGTGGTTAAGCGTGGTCAAACATACACCTACTTATTTTTCCCTAAAATTTAAAATGCTACTTGCATTGAAATTTCAAATTTCAAATAGTTTTTTTTAAAAATAAACCTAGTAGTTTAGAAACTTCATTCAAGTTGCTATAGATTCTATTCTTACATATTTTTGAAATAATATAGATAACTTATTCAATTTTTTACGTCAAGTTGCCTAACTTTGATTTTTTTGAATTTTTCGCCACTTATAGGCCTATTTTTTCCATGATGATCTTGCACATACCCTTACCAAAGTTGGATTTGACCAAGGAAAATCCCTATAATCTAACCCTTAACCATTTTCCCCCTTTTGCATGTGTGTTTTCATACTTGTGTATGCAAATTTTACAAGAACTTAGGTGTTGAAAAGTAGACAAGAAGTCAACAAAGTGTTTCAAGTCAACTACATCTTATTTCAAGCTTGGAGAAGACATTCTATCTGTTTTCTACATATTTGACTTCGACAACCCGATAAGCAAACAACCTCAGAACTGGTGGTACAAAATTGTCCCTTGATTTCTCAGAATTTTGGGAGAGGACTGATTCACCATCAATGGTGAATGAGTCCCACCTTAAGGTTGGAAATCTAGATTTTGTTAGATTCTGGATCCCGACACTCAGAAACCTGTTCCCGACAGTTTTCATCAGAAGCAGGACTGATTCACTATCAGTGGCGAATGAGTCCCACTGGTTATTTTCTATAATTTCATACAACATTCAGAAGATTCCAAATTCTCCAATCTTTGCACAGGTGCACTCTAATTCATCCCTTTTCTCTTCTATTTGGCATTTGTTCATTTATAGTTCATTATTTGCATATCACATTATGTTTTCCAACATTGCATAAATCTTAGATTTTGCATACATAATCAGTCAATTAGTTCATATAACTGCACTTAGATCATTCCATTTAGTCTAAATAACATCATACATTGCATAATTTTAGTGAACCTACCTAGAATTTTGGCTCTACTTTCTCCTTTTAGGTGAAAAACCCTAGAAGTGTTAGAAAGGATTAGGGTGCCAAAAATCTATGGTTCATTTTGTGAACCTACATATTGAACACTTTACAATTTTTATTTCAATTGTATCTTTCATCCTATACTTCATTTGCATCAACATTCAATTAGGGTATTGTTTTGTTTTTGCATCCTAGGGTTTCTTAACTTGCAGTAGTGAAAAACTCATTTAGATTTCATTTTTGCATTACATAGCATTGAAAAAAATGAAAATATGCATCTCCATTCTTAATTAGCATCTGAAAAGCATTAGAATCACATTTTTTTTTTTGAAAAGCACAAAAAAATCTCATAGTTGGACTCATTCGCCACCTTGGGCGAATCAGTCCATGTGCACATTCTGCACAACATTTTCAAACATTTTATGGATATTTTCTGCATTACATATTTTTGTAGTTTCTTTTCTGTTTTAATTTACAAAATCTCTATTTTCAATCATTTCTTACATCTTAATTTACTTGCATCATGGAATTTTCTTTTAATAATTTTTGGAATTCATTAAAATCCTTGGTAGAAATGTCCAATTATGCCTTTGGTTGTGACCCTAATGACCTTGAGCTGCCTCATGCTCCTTCAAGTCCTCATGATTGTCCTCCTCATGATGTAGACATCATTGGTGAAGATGATGATAGCATGAACAAGTTATACAATGAATGCCTTGATAACCTAGAAGCCAATGTAGCCTTTTACCCATCCATGAAGCCACAAGATCTTCCTATTGTTGTACCTTATGATCATTTTGCATATTTACATCCCAAAATCAATGAAGGACCTAAATTTCCTCCATCAAGTGGACCTAGTTCCTCTCAACAAACACATCCCCACCCTTTTTATGATCACAAAGTCACAAACACTCCCATAAACCTTGAAGAAACCTACAGTAAAGGCTTTACTATCCTCAGTAAACAAGGTTGTAACAAAACACATGAACATGACATTCATCAACTTCTTGAACAAAAACCAATAGAAGAAAACACCGCAAGATTAGGATATCATGATCCTTCTCATCTTGATAGACCTCCTTTTGAATATTGGAGACTTCGAGATGATGGTACAGTGATCTTTGCTTCTCCTCCTAACTTAAAAATTTTTCTTCCTTGTGAACAACCATTGCCTGATTCTAATGAAAAGATTCTAGGATCCCCATGGGTCCTCTTCCTCCTTCCATGCATGAAAAAGGAGAGTCTAGCAAACGAAAACGACCTTACAAATTGAAGAAACTCAAGTTTCCTACACATCCTCCACCTGAATGTGAAAGGAGACTTCAACTACTTTTAATCAAAGGTCTTATACTTTTTCCACCTATGAATAGGTTGGTCATTCATCCTAAAGATTATAACATACCATTTTGCAAATATCATCGTATTCTTGGACATCAAACTGAAGAATTTCAGACATTGAAGGACATACTAGATAAGTATCATTTCACTGATACCGATTGCTTTCCTAAATTATCCCATAAATAATACTCAATGGAACTTTATCATGTCATATTTGTAGAATTACATATTCTCACTATTGCATGATCCTTTCACATCACCCACCTTGGCTCATTCTTAGATTTACACTTTGTGGGGGGCAAGAAGTTGTTAGCCTTATCCTTGTAATGCAAGAAATTATGCAGAACAAAAATAAAAGGGATGAATTTGAGTGCACTTGGAGACTTGATGAAGAATCTAGAATGTTGTGGAAGTTTGTTGAAATCACTAATTTTTCACAGTGGGACTCATTCACCCAGGGTGGCGAATTAGTCCTCCTCCTGGTGAAAAAGTGTCAGAAACTGGTTTCCTACTGTCGAGATCTAGAATCTGACAAAACTCATATTTTTAGTCCTAACCTAGTGGGACTCATTCGCCACTGGTGGCGAATCAGTCCTCTCCCAAATTTTTGGAAAATCAAGAGACAAATCTGCAACACCAGATCTAGAAATATCTACTTGTCGGGTTGCTGAAGTCAATTATGTAGGAAACAGACAGAAAACCTTCTTCAATCTTGAAATAGGAATGAGTTGACTTGAAACACCTAGTTTACTTTGCTCTCCACTTTTCAACACAAAAAAGCTTGTCAAATCTGCATACCTAAGTCTACAAACACACATGCAATAGGGAAAAATGGTTGAGGGTTAGCAAATAGGGGCATGCCTTGGTCAAACCCCACTTTGGTAATCAATCCCTTAATAAAATAATGAAATGCAAGAGAATGACAAACTAATAACATGCAAATGCTATCAACTTACCAAACCCTTGATAATGCAAGTCTGAAGTAATGTCAATGGATGCTTCAAAGTGCTTGAATGCTTGAGATTGCTTGAATGAATGATGAGATTGTAGGAGATGTTGGGATATGTAAAATGAGGTGAAAATTGCCTATTTATACAAACTTGTGTCTTAATTTCCCATTCATACCTCATCACAGGCCGACATCGAGTGTTTTTGAATAAAAACCCAAAAGGAAATTTTAAATTTTTTGAATTTGGGGCCAAGGGGGACTCATTCGCCACCCATGGCGAATGGGTCCCACCTAGGACCTAAAAAAAAGTGTCAGGAAATATGTTGTATTTAATGTTGTTTGCTAGGATAATATTTAAAAATACACTTAATTAAAGCATATGAGGACATAAAGAGGTCAAATAAGTCATAAGAAAGGAATAAATAGAGAAGTTGTGCCTAGAAAAGCATGAATTCTTGCTACAAGACTTTACAACACTTCAAAATAGCACTTGATGATGTGTAAAAATGTGATTTTTAGGTGAATTATAATGAATAGAGTCTAGAAGAATGTAGAAATGTCTTACAACACTTCACAACACCTTCACAAGATGTCATTATTTGAATTTTAGTACCTAAATATGCATGTTCAAGCCATGTTGCAACATAAAATCAAAGCAAAATATATCAAATACCATGAAACAAGACCTAAAAGGCCATGAAAATGACAAGGGGCCATTTTTCTAAGGCACACTTAGATTTTGTTTTAAATCATTTTTATTTCCAATTCAATTGAGTTGGGTCTATTGAGGTAGTTTAGAGATAAGGTTGTCCTCGAGATCTTGTCATCTTGAGGGTAACAAATTATTTCCTCTACACTGTTGATTATAGTTAGATCAATCAACATTTTTTATCATTCATACTTGAGTTTAAATATGCATGTATACAAGTCATTTTTCCTTAACATCCATTAAAAATTTAATTACTCATGAGAATAAGTTTCTCCCAATAACTTACAATTTTCTTTCTATCAAAAATTCTTTCATAAAATGTGTAAGTTACAATAGGATTTTAGTCCTCTAATGTCTAAACCAAGCAAAAATGAGTTGTTCACTACTGCAAGTTAAGAAACCCTAGGATGCAAAAACAAAACAATACCCTAATTGAATGTTGATGCAAATGAAGTATAGGATGAAAGATGCAATTGAAATAAAAAATGTAAAGTGTTCAATATGCAGGTTCACCAAAATGAACCATAGATTTTTGGCACCCTAATCCTTTCTAACACTTCTAGGGTTTTTCACCTAAAAGGAGAAAGTAGAGCCAAAAGTCTAGGTAGGTTCACTAAAATTATGCAATGTATGATGTTATTTAGACTAAATGGAATGATCTAAGTGCAGTTATATGAACTAATTGATTGATTATGTATGCAAAATCTAAGATTTATGCAATGTTGGAAAACATAATGTGATATGCAAATAATGAACTATAAATGAACAAATGCAAAATAGAAGAGAAAAGGGATGAATTAGAGTGCACTTGTGCAAAGATTGGAGAATTTGGAATCTTCTGAATGCTGTATGAAATTATAGAAAATAACCAGTGGGACTCATTCGCCACTGATGGTGAATCAGTCCTGCTTCTGATGAAAACTGCCGGGAACAGGTTTCTGAGTGTCGGGATCCAGAATCTAACAAAATCTAGATTTCCAACCTTAAGGTGGGACTCATTCACCATTGATGGTGAATCAGTCCTCTCCCAAAATTTTGAGAAATCAAGGGACAATTTTGTACCACCAGTTCTGAGGTTGTTTGCTTATCGGGTTGTCAAAGTCAAATATGTAGAAAACAGATAGAATGTCTTCTCCAAGCTTGAAATAAGATGTAGTTGACTTGAAACACTTTGTTGACTTCTTGTCCACTTTTCAACACCTAAGTTCTTGTAAAATTTGCATACACAAGTCTGTAAACACACATGTAAAAGGGGAAAAATGGTTAAGGGTTAGATTATAGGGATTTTCCTTGGTCAAATCCCACTTTGGTAAGGGTATGTGCAAGATCATCACGGAAAAAATAGGCCTATAAGTGGTGAAAAATTCAAAAAAATCAGAGTTAGGCAACTTGACGTAAAAAATTGAATAAGTTATCTATATTATTTCAAAAATATGTAAGAATAGAATCTATAGCAACTTGAATGAAGTTTCTAAACTACTAGGTTTATTTAAAAAAATCTATTT